>CP125976.1:475189234-475801323 GCA_030063025.1 Avena longiglumis
AACCCAAGAGTAACAAGCTAACTCGATGAACTCAAGGGGGGATGAACTTTGTCTTGGTGGAAACATAGATCATGACCTCCTCTCCCTTTCCACCAAACGGATTTGGATTTGGTTGGGTAGAATGGGAGATCCTCAAGCTTTTGTGTTTCAACAATGGAGAGAGAGAGAGAGCTTCAAGAAGAATATAAACTGAATGCCTAACCTGCTCAAGGTGGAAGAAAGGATATTTATACTCAAGAAGAAAAACTAGTCGTTTCAAGTCATTTTTGCAAGATTCAGTTTTATGTTCGGTTGGACCGGCCCACACACCGGACGGTCTGGTTCTCAGCCCGGAAAACCGGACTTCAACCGAATCTGGTTACTAACTCTAGCCTCGGTTAGACTCAGAGTAAGTAAACCAAAAAACCCGGTTGATATTCGGATTTCCGGTCCTGACACCGAACGGTCCGATCTGTGCGCCGGTTCAACCTGCATGTACACCAGATCTGCAGAAAAGGCTTGATAGATAGGTTTTCTTCTCCTCTATCTTTGGTGATGGATCAACTAGGAGTATGGGATGTGTATATGGCTTAGGAATTCATCCCCAACAAGCTCATCGAGAGAAACCCTCTTAATAGTGTGGAGTTCCTAACCGGACTCAAGTTACATAAAAAGGAAAACTCAGGCACAAAGCTTCGTTATCAAAATGGGGGGTCTCTGATGACCTTCCATCACGCCATCGGACTAAATCCTGTGTAAGACACTAGAAGTACCATTAGTCCACTCTAACTACAGTGTCATTGTTAACCAAAATAGTATAGGGTAAAATACCCTTTCAATCTCCCCCTTTTTGGTTGGCGATGACAAACCGAGCTAGAGTTCACAAGGATATCATAAACAACAATAGACATAGTCATTGCATAATATAAATATCCATGATTCACACACATAGCACAAACTTGTCCAACAGACGGAATGAAAGCAAATAGTTCACACACAAAGCGAAGGGGAAAGCACAATGCCATAAGAAGCAATGAGAAAGCGAGGGGCATTATCCTAACGGCGAACCCCGGAAAACCCCCGGCAAGGAACCCGTAGATATCTAATAGAACTCTACTCTTCTCCCCCACTGGCATCGAGACACCAAAAAGGAAGAGGAGTAGAGCAATGCTAATGTAGCCCAACTAGAAGAATGTAGAAGGCAGAACTGGGGCATCTTCCTCTTCAGGGAACTCCTCACTATCAACATCATCATCAAGGTCTTCATCATCAACTTCATCATCCGAGCCATGAGGAGCAGTAGAGGAACCACTGGGACCAACAGGAGCAAACTGACCGGGAAAGTAGCCATAGAACATAGCATCATCAAGAGGCGGCATCTCAGAATTGACATAAGGAATAGGAGCCATCTCAGGACCATCCGGTGGAGGAGTGACATTCTAGGCGGCGAGAAACTCATTGTGCCAGCGCCGAGTCTCCTGGCTCATCTCTAAAGCCTTGTGGCTCACATCATAGGAAGAATGACACATCTGAAAAAGCCTCTTAAAGAACTTGGCACCACCACCCTTGGGCCGTGGGTGAGAGGAAGGCTCACCAAAGGACGACGAGAACCATCCCTAGTAGAAAATTGCGGCCGAGGATCATGAGCTTCTTTGGTGCGGTGTTCAGGAGGCCGCATCTCAGGAACCTCAGGAGTTTGGGCACGGAGACAGAGATTAAGCATTTCTTGTTCCTCTCGCTCGCCCACCATCACATCAGACGGCATAACCCTTTTGAGAAGCTTCTGTACATACACGCAGAAGGTGGGAGTCATCCTATCCAAAGCATCCCGTCGTAGCTCACATTACACAAAGTCATAGCCATCAATCTTCCTCAGCCGATCAGGGTGACAGTTGTACAGAAGGTTGGAGAAGTACCCATGGAAGTTAGTAGAATCTCCAACACGGGGAACAAGGGACTGGCGGAAGATACTGACAAAGGTGTGATAGTAGAAATACATGCTAGTCATGCACGGAGGAATCCACCGAGAATCCCTAGGATAGCAGAAAGCAAGAGTCTCAGCAGGCTTAACCTTCTCACTGTGAATACGGAAGCCTCCTCTCCTACCCGTGTACCCCATGACATCAACCAAATCAGCATAGGTAGCACGAAACCGCCGCGTTCCAGTCATCCAAGTCATAGTGCGGTCCTCATCGTCATGAAAATATACTGTGCAAAAGAACTAACGAATATATTCAGGGTAGTAGTCCTCCTTGAGACAGATGAGGTCAAACAGATCCATTTTCCTCAGAGCATCATCAATATAGAAGTAATCAGAGGCTGCATACATGTTGAACCACTACAGATTAAAAGCCGCAATGTGACCAAAGAGAGTGACTCGGAACTGACAGTAAATGTGATCCCACATCAAAGCCCGAGTCTCAGTCCAAAACAACTTGTCATATCCAGTGTAGGTACAATTCTTGAAGCGATAGGGATTCTGCTTGAGAAGAGCACGATACTGACCAATCTCCATACGCTTTAGATTTTGACAAGGCACATCTTCAGCCTTGGCCTGAGAAGCAGGCTGCTTACCCCTGTTAGCCTTGAGTTTGATGCGACCAGGACAAGTTCTACCCTCAGGTGCATGTTGTACAGACTGATTGGCTCGACGAGCCCGCTTTCCCCTGCTAGACTCCTCAGGCACATACTCATCACTCACAGAGTCATCATCTTCACCTGTGAAAAAGAGAGGGGTTGGGGAGCACAAAGATAAGTACACATTCCATAGGAGAAAAGAACGGAGAAAAACTTGGATTTGGGCAAGTGCATGGTAAAACAGGTGACATTGCAGAGAGGTCCGGTGCCAGGGCCAGATGAACCGGTTATAGAACCGGATGGGTGGGTGCCAGGGCCGGTTGAACCGAAAGGATAATCGGACGGTCCGGTGGCAGAGCCGGAAAAATGGACTCAAACCGGACGGTCCGGTTGTACAGTTGGTGCAACCGGATTCCAAACCAAGATCCAGAATGTCTATCTATGCAATGTAAAGATTTTTACCAATGACTCAAGTACTTGCGCAAATACAGGTTTAGCAGAAAGTGTAGGCAATGGTTGGACGTGGGTGGAATACAAGAACAAGGTGGACCCCTAACTTGTCAAATCCAACAAAATGTATAGCAAAACATGGGGGTTTGAGAAGCACAAGAGGGGGAGAGCAAAGGAATTACCCGAGGACATGGCTTCCCTTGGAGAAAAGCACCAAAAATCCCTTGAGGAAAAACACCAAAAAGCTCCCAAACCACCGCGAGATGAAGAAATTCCTTTTGTGACCCCCTTTGGATACCAAAGCCCGAGAGTAGGAGTGAGAACAAGGCACCTAAAAATCCGTTTGACCGCCATCAAGTGGCACTCCTTGGGAGCGAATTGAAAACGAGCACACATTTCGACACTTAACATGATATATGTCCTAGAAGCACAAAGTTAGAGCAAGGAACCAATCATAGAGCGATATACCTTTTGATCTACGTCCTTCTCACCAACTCCAAGACCAAGTTTCCCATTTAGTGGCATGGGTGTCTTCATGAGATTAGCCTTGGCCATCTCGAACTTGTTGAGCATGTACTTAATTTACTTCTCTTGAGAGATGAAAGTGCCTTGAGGAAGTTGATTTATAATGAAGCCTAGAAAGAACTTAAACTCTCCCATTATGGACATCCTAAATTTCATAGTCATCAACTCGGAAAAAACTTTGTTGTGATATTTGTTAGCTCCACCAAAGATAATATCATCAACATAAATTTGAACAATGAATAGGCCACCCCTTTAACCCGTTTGGTGAAAAGGGTGGAATCGACCTTACCCACGCTAAACCCATCCAGAGTAGGAAATCTCTAAGGTGCTCATACCAAGCACGAGGAGCTTGCTTTAGTCCATAGAGAGCCTTATGGAGTAGATACACATGGTTGGGATAGCGTGTGTTTTGGAAACCCAGGGGTTGAGCCACATATGCAACCTCTTTCAAGGGACCATTAAGAGCACTTTTCACATCCATTTGATAAAGCTTGAAGTTATGAAAAGATGCATAAGCAAGCAAGAGACGAATAGCTTCAATACGAGCAACAGGCACAAAGGTGTCCTCATAATCAATACCTTCTATTTGGGCATACCCTTGCGCCACTAACCTTGCTTTGTTTCTTCTGATGGATCCATTTTCATCTTTCTTGTTCTTGAACACCCACTTGGTCCCAATGACATTGATGCGATGATATTTATGCCTCTCCACTAGAGACCAAACTTCATTGCGGGTGAAGCACTCGAGTTCTTCTTGCATGGCAATGACCCAATCTGGATCCTCCAAAGCCTCATGAACCTTAAGAGGCTCAAAGTTGGACACAAATGCATGATGCCCACAAAAGGTTGTGAGGTTCTTCTTCTTGGAATGCATTTCGATCCCTCTTGATATGCTTCCAAGGATATTATTGACTTGGGGTCCGCTTGCAATGGAGGCGGCCTTGATCTTCCGAATAGTGCCTTCATGATCAACAAATTCATATTTTGAGGTACCTTGATCATTGACACCATCTTGAGCTTGACCTTGGGATGGAGGATTTTGATCTTCTACTTGGTCTTGCTCAACGGGTTGAGGGATTGGTTCTTGTTCTTCGGTTTGCATGAGATGTTCATCTTGTGGTTCATTTGATGGCTCAACTTGGGTAGAGTTTGGCTCTTCTTGAGTTGAGCTTGATTCTCCCCCATCATCTTATTGAACATGAATGTGAGAATCGGTGGGAAAAATATGCCCAATGCCCATCAGCTTGATGACTTGAGAAGAATATCCATCACCTACATCACGTGAAACAACTTGCTCCTCTTGGGAGCCATTATTCTCCAAAAACTCCACTTCACAAGATACTTCAACACAACCATTGACTTTGTTGTAGTATCTATAGGCATGAGAGTTTTCCGCATAACCAACAAAGATACCCTCTATAGTTCTAGATTCGAATTTACTGAGCTTTTCTTTCTTGTTCTTGACGAGGCACTTGCACCCAAAGACACGGAAGTAGTTGACGTTGGGATTCTTATTTGTGAGAATCTCGCACGGAGTCATGTCAAAGGGATCTCGGAGGAAGAGCCAGTTTGTGTAGTGGACCACGGTAGAAATGGCTTCTCCCCAAAAGTTGTGGGGTGACTTGAATTCACTCAACATTGTTCTTGCCATCTCAATAATTGTCCGGTTCTTCCTTTCAACAACACCGTTTTGTTGAGGGGTATAGGGAGATGAGAACTCATGCTTGATCACCTCATTTTCAACAAACTCTTGCATGGTGTAGTTCTTGAAATCAGTGCCGTTATCAGTTCTAATGGTCTTGATCTCCACTCCATGAGTGAGTTGAGCTTGCTTGGCGAAGATCATGAATTCCTTGTAGGTCTCATCCTTTGACTTGAGAAGAAAGACCCAATTATACCTTGAGTAATCATCAACAATGACAAGACCATATCTTCTTCCACCAAGGGAGTCATACGTTGAAGGCCCGAAGAGATCCAAATGGAGAAGCTCCAAGGGTCTTGACGTGGCCACCTTGGTTACAGAAGGATGATGCTTCCCAATTTGCTTTCCTGAAATGCAAGAACTACACACACAATCTTTCTCAAAGGAGACACCAGTTAGTCCAACAATTTGCTCACCCTTTAGGAGTTGATTGAGATTCCTCATGTTGACATGGCCAAGGCGACGATGCCAAATCCATCCCTTGTTAGCCTTGTCCATTAGACATGTAGGAAGGGATTGGCTCTCTTCCGAGAGGTCGACCACATAAAGGTCGTCTTCCACATGTACAACGAGGACCAAACTGATATCATCACTCCTAAAGACTTTCACAAATGTTTTAGAGAAATAGGAATCATAACCGGCATCCGCAAGATGTTTAATTGAAAAGTAAGTTGTAGCCAAGGTTCTCAACAATCAAGACGATCTTTAGGGACAAGGCCTTGGAGACCACCAACTTGTCATAACCAAGTACCTTTACTTTTGAGTTATCACCAAAAGTGATGCTTGACGTTGAGTTGACATCGTGAATGAATTGGTCAAGACCACTTCTACCTCCGGTCATATGATTGGTGCATCCACTATCAAACACCCATTTTGACCGAAGGCATAATCCTACAAAATCAATTCTTTGATTTAGGAACCCATTGAGTAATGGGTCCCTTAGCATTAGAAACAAGATCCTTTGGTACCCAAATTGAGTAACACCTATAAGCATAACCATTGCGAGGGCCAACATATTTGGCATATACATCTCCTTGAGTGCTCTTACATAGCACATATGTTGGATTAGACTTTCCCGCATATTTATGATTGGGATTGCCCCTCATGGCTCCCCCATTCACAACATTCTTGTTGATTTGGTCAACCACCTTGTCACCTTATTTTACAAAGGTTATCTTCTTTGGTGGAATGGCATTATTCTTGTTGTTCTTTGGATCAAAACCGACACCTTCCTTGGAAACCCTCGTCTTTTGACGGGATAGAATCTCATCGAGAATCTTTCCCCTGGAAGTAGGTGCACGACGCTCTTTCTCAAGTTTCTCTTTCAACATCTTGTTTTCCTCAATGAGGAGAGTTTGATCAAAGGTAGAGTTAGAGGAACACGAATCATTCTCAACAATAATTTGATCCTTCAATGTACCAAGAGCCTTCTCATAGGTCACCCGAAGTTGGTCATGGTTCTCTCCAAGTTTTATGAGCTCACACTTGACAAGCAAACTAGCCTTTTCAAGGTGCTCAAGGTCCTTGGTAAGATAAGCATGAGCAACCTCACGCTCTTTCTTTGAGGCATCAAGCTCTTGGGACAAAGAGTTAGCCCTATCAATAGTGTCCATGTATTTTGCTTTATCAGGTCCAAAGATTTCAATTTGTAGTTTAAGAAATGAAGTGGTATTATTTTACTCACATAGCTCTTGCTCAAGAAGATTGAATCTTCGTTTCTCATCATCAATATGAGACTCCAAGCTATCAATGGTCTCATCACATGAGTTGACAAGTTCCATTAATTGCTTGACTCTAGCACGAGCAATGCAAGGAAGAGACTTCATGATAGCATACATTTCTTTTATATATTCTTCACCAAATTCATCATTATCACTATCATGGTTACTCTCAAGATCATCCAAGGTGCTAGATAGAGATGGAGGAGAGGAGATTAACTTGGAGCTCCTTGCCATGATACAAGTGGCGGCGACCTTGAGAGTAGGAGAGTCATCGGTGTAGTCCTCGGAGTAGTCGTAGGTGAAGAGAGACCCGGGTTCGGCGAAGGCCAAACCAGCCACTCCAACAACCTTCTCTTCACCCTCTTCCTCCTTGTCGGATATGTATTCTTGGCCTAGGAAGCCTTTGCCATCACTCCCATTGTTCCTCTTGTATCTTTCGTTGATGGGGTTGGGCTTCAATCTTGGTTTGGCACCTTCTTCATACTTGGGTTTGTCAAACCTCTTCTCATATGGACATTTATTGGCAAAGTGGCTCGACTCATCACAATTGTAGCACATCCTTTTCTTCTCACTTGATCCCATTGAACTTCTCCTTCTTCAGAACTTCATGTTCTTGGTGAAGAGAGCAAGTTGAGAGAGCATATCATCAACTCCATCAACATCGCTTTCTCCATCACTTGCAACATCTTCTTGCACATGCTTGACCTTTAGTGCTAGAGAGTGGGAGGACCCAATAGCACGGTTGATCTCCTTGATCTTTTGTCCTTCATCCGCCAAGTTATCTGTGGCAACAAGATAAGAGACTAGATCATCGGGAGTGAATTTATTAGCTCTATCAAGGAGTTGCAAGTTCAAGGCAAGCTTCTTATCAGTGACCGCGATCATAGAGAAAATCTTGGACTTGATGAGCTCATCATTCAAATCGAACCCATCATCATACTTTTCACACCCTAGACCACCAATCTTCACGCGGAGGGTAACAAGTATCTTGTATGATTCTATGATAGTATCACCATCATGGTTCATGAACATGTTAATCTCCGACTTGGCAGCTTCATACTTGGACTTTTGGATAAGAGACGTTCCCTCTTGGAGAATGACAATCCTATCCCAAAGATCATTTGCGGTGGGGATGTCGCTGACTTGATCATGGAGAGTGCGGTGGATGACACTCCTTATCTTGTCACAAGCAATTGTGTTTAGTTGACGGTCGTAGTACTCTCTCGGAGTGAGGTTGTTGGGATCTTGTGGGTGGAAACCGGTGCACACGATCTCCCAAAGCTCAACGCTACAGCTGCGAAGATGAGATTCCATAGAAGCTTTCCAATGAGTGAAATGAGTTCCATCAAAATGAGGTGCGGGACCCGAACCATTAATGTGAGGCATGATGTTCTTTTGTTTAGGATAAACATAAGGAAATTGATTAGGGGGCATGGAGGTTTTTGACGAGACGCTCTCATGAGCGGACTCGGCATCCTTCTCCTTACCAGTGTCCATTGGTCTCCCTTGAGGTACTACCAATGGGTTACCAAGAAAATCCCCATTTCCAATGGCCTTAAGTTGTCCTTCTAGGTAACTGATACGTTGAAAACGTGTATCTATAATTCTTGATGTTCCATGCTTGTTTAGTATCTACTTTGCTTTGCTTTGTCCACACTTTGAGTTGTTTTTATATGTTTTCTGTTACTAACCTATTAACAAGATGCCATAGTGCCAGTTGCCTGTTTTCTTCTGTTTTTGGTTCCAGAAAAGGCAGAAAATCAATATTCTCGGAATTGGATGGGACAAAAGCCAAAATCATTATTTTACCCGGCATAACACGGAACCACGAAGCAGAGATGGAGGAGGACACCGGGGTGGACACACCCTAGGTGGGCGCGGGCCAGCCCTGGTGGCGCCCACAGGGGGTGTGGGCCCCTAGCCCTCCATAGACCTTGCCTCCTTCGCCTATAAGAAGCCTCTGACCCAAAAACCCTAAAGAATCTGGAGAAATCCACGAAAACCTCCGTAGCGCCGCCTACACTGAAGGGGAGATTCGGGGGATAGAAAGTCTTTGTTTTGGCACCCTTCCGGGACGGGGAAGTGCCTTCGGATCCATCTTCATCAATCTCCACCACCATATCCATCACCGTTGTCGATTCCCATGATGAGGAGGGAGTAGTTCTTCCTTGAGGCTAAGGGCTCTACCGGTAGCTATGTGTTCATATCTCTCTCTATGCATGATCTTGTTGTGGCCATGAGCTTTGTAATCAAGTAGATCTACCTTGATACTCAAGTGCTTCAATATATCTCTGCTCTCCCCACGTGTGTGAAAGTGACAGCGTGTGTGCTGTGGTGGCACTTAGGCTAGAGTTTATAAATACTTGTCATGAGTTATATTTGGAGTTGGATGTCTCTATGAAATTGTGATGTTTGTTGGAACCATCTAGCGCTCAAGGTGACAGTGTGGGGTTATCTAGATGGCGAAGGCAGACTTTGAGGAGTGCTGTTATAGCCCTACCATGGATTAAAGTGTCCAACCGGAGAGTAGTTCAGGGTAGTATCATGAAGAGAATATATTTATTGAGAGTGTTCACTAGTGAAAGTATGATGCCTGGTTCTTGTTTCTAAGCATTGAAACACCATTTGCATCTAGATCTGTTGCATGTTTGCTTTCTTCCATCTTTATTTTAGTTTGCCTTTAGTCTCTCCCACGTAAACAACAAGTCAGAAGCTCTTTTCTGGCACCGTTACCACTTGTATTTTACTATCTCTTCGCCGAACTAGTGCACCTATATACCTGACAAGTGTATTGGGTGTGTTGGGGACACAAGAGACTTCTTGTATCTTGATTGCAGGGTTGCTTGAGAGGGATACCTTTGACCACTTCCTATTTGAGTTCGATAAAACTTGGGTAATATACTTAAGGGAAACTTGCTGCTGTTCTACAAACCTCTATACTTGGAGGCCCAACAACTTTCTACAAGAATAGAAGTGCGTAGACATCAAGCTATTTTCTGGCGTTTCACATCCTCTTGGTGTGTGAGTGCTCGAAGTTATTTCCTTTAGATTCTTCAATTTTGTCTTTTTGTTTCTTGTTTTCACTAGTTAGGATTAATGGAAAACAACAACAAAATTAGAGAGTTTTATAGTATTTATCTTGAGTTAGGACATGAGTGTTTGAAGAGAAAATTAAAAACCTATGGAGCTTTTTTTGCATGCTAATAGAAATGTTATTAGTATGAATTCTTTGAAAACCATTATTGCTAATGCTATGGAAACGTATAAGCTTGGGGAATCTAGTTTTTATGAAAATGATCTTTTTAGTTCCTCGACTTTGGAAGATAGCTATTCTATTGCTTATGATGATACCAAACCTCCAATATATGATGATTACAATAATGAATATGATATTTTCAGTCCACCTACTATTGAGGAGAAAATTAATCGTGATTACAATATGCCTCCTATATTTGATGATTATGGTGATGAGAATAATAATAGCTATTTTGTTGAATTTGCTCCCACTATAATTAATTAGATTGATTATGCTTATATGGAGAGTAATAATCATTTAATGCATGTGGCTCATGATAAGAATGTTTTATGTGATAGTTATATTGTTAATTTTATTCATGTTGCTACTGAAAGTTATTATGAGAGAGGGAAACATGGTCTTATGTATCTCAACAATATTAAGTTTCCCCTCTTTATGTTGAAAATTTTGAAGTTGCACTTGTTTTGCTTTCCTATGCTTGTTGCTTTGTGCTTCCATGATTTGTTTCTTTACAAGATTCCTATGCATAGGAAGTGAGTTAGACTTAAATGTGTTTTGAATTTTCTTCTTGATGCTCTCTTTTACTTCAATTTATATTTCTTATGTGGGCATCTTTTCAAACTATCAAGCCTAACTTAAAGGCGTTAAAGAAAATTACTTCTTGGGAGATAACTCAATAGCTTTCTTGAGTCTTGGAAGTTATTACTTCTGTAATAACCTATCCTTATCCTTTTTGTTTGATTTTTGTGCCAAGAATAACCTCTAATAAGAGAGAAGTAAGATTTGGGAAAGTTGCTGTCCCGAAACAGATTTTTGTGCTTCACTGTAAACATTCGTAAAAAATCTCTGTAAGTTGGTTTGAGCTGTAATTTTCTGAGTAAGTACCCTAGGTTGTTAGATAACTTTCATTAGTTCAATACGTTTTTATTTGAGCAACAAAAGATCTTTGAAAAAATCGGTTTCTACCTGCTGGTATGTTTTGACAGATTTCTGCCATTATTTGCATTTGCCTCTTATCGGTTTCTTTTTGAGTTCTTTTTGGTGAACTGAGCTTTTTAAAGGGAATTTATACAGTAGCTTGTGTTTTTAACATTTTTTTTGCTATTTTAGAACTAAACCCCAAAGGTTTATTATTTTGAATACACAAATGCTGCTAATGAAGATTGTGTGAAGTTTTGTATGAAGGAAAATTTTCAGGTGTAAGGGAAGAATGATGTAATGAGATGAAGAATGGACAAAATCTCAAGCTTGGGGATGCCACCCCGTGTCACCCCAAGAAATATTCAAGAGGTACAAGCGTCAAAGCTTTGGGATGCCCAAGGCATCCCCTTCTTCATCAATAAAAATCTCAGGTCTTTCTAGACACTTCGTTTTTATTATTTAATGCGTTGTTGTGTTGTTCTTGGAGCATCTTAGTTTTTTTTTGGTTTTCGTTTGCTTGGTTTGCTGCAATAAGTTGGTTGGATCATAGCACACTTATTTTGGAGAGATACACACTCTGTTTTCATTTCCTAGAACACTCTAGTTTTCATTCTTATTGTTCTGTGAGTGTTCACTTTTGCTAGCACTGTGTTTAGCCTTAGTTTTCTTATGCTTTTTTTAGAACTTTTTAGTTCTTCTTTGTGGATTTGTGAGACAAGATCACTGATCTTTGTTTATTATTATCTTTGTGAGTTGTTTCAAATTGGTGTTGGAAAAGACTAGGAAGCTTCATACTTAAGTGGTATAAAAGGGAGCTTGTTTTGACTGTGGCTTAGACTCTATCATGTCATGCTAGATGTTGTTTTGACCTTATGCGTAGTGATTATTGCTATAGCATGACTTGTTCCAAACAATTGAGATTGGTTAATGTGCCTTGAAAGAATCATGCGTTGTTTTAGCATACAAAAGCATAATATTGTGGTATTCTCCTTTGATGCTTTGTTTGGGTTGACTTGGCACATGCTCACACCATGTTATGACTATGAACCAGTCACCTTAGCCTCTATGATCATTTAGTTTTTGACTTGTGGTACCACTTTATGCGTTGATTAGTAATGTTTTGTTGCTTTGCATGATTATGGCCATTATTGCTCTCTTAGTTGGTCGCTCCTAGTCTTTTGCTAGCCTCCACTTGTATCGAGTAAGCTCTACTCATGCATCCAAATCCCAAGAAACCAAGTTATTTCAAAGTGTCCACTGTAAATTCCTATGCATGGTGTGTTACATCATTCCAAGTATATTCTTATTTTAATTATCTTCCAAATTAAACTTGTTATGTGATACGTCCAAAACGTATCTACTTTCCCGAACACTTTTGCTATTGTTTCTCCTCTAAACTTGTGTGATTTGGATACAACTAACACGGATTGACGTTGTTTTCAACAGAATTACCTTGGTGTCTTGTTTTTGTGCAGAAAATCAACTATCAGGAAAAATCCCGGAAAATATGCCAAAAAATATATTTCACCAGAAGACCCACGGATCCAGAAGACGAGACAAAGAAGGGGCCTGGGGGCCCACACCCCTGCCAGGCATGGGCCCACCTATGGCTGAGCCTAGGGGGTGCAGCCACCCCAGGCACCCCCTCAGCCTCCCTCTGCGCCTATAAGTTGCCTCTTGACCTAAAAACAGAGGGGGGGTCAATAGTTTTCCAGAAAGAGTTCTGCTCCGCCGCCGCCACCAAAAACCAAGATTCAAATCCAGAAATTCCGTTCTGGCACCCTGCCGGGACGGGGACTTTGGATAGGATCATCGCCATCGTCATCATCAACGCATCTCCATCAACCATCGATGTTTCCCTCATCCATTAGTGATTAATCCCTCGTTGTAGGCTTGGGGATGGTAGGGATTGGATGAGTTCTATCATGTAATCGAATAAGATCTGTTAGGACATAGTGCCTAGTATCTCTATTAGTGCTATTTGATTTTGTTGCAACTTGTTGTGCTTAATGCTTGTCACTAGGGCCCGAGTGCCATGATCTTAGATCTGAACTTATTATTGAATCATTATGATAGTATTGTTTGTGATCTTATCTGCAAGTTGTGTACACATATCATTGTCCGGATCCAAAAGCCCCAAAGTGACAATAATTTGGACAATCGGAGGGGATGGTTGTGGTGTGAGGATCACATGTGTTCATGGAGTGTTAATGCTTTGCTCCGGTGCTCTATTAAAAGGAGCACTTTAATTGCCAGTAGTTCCCTAGAGTCCCCGCTACCACGGGGTGGATGGACAGAAGATGTTGTGCAAGTTCTCATTGTGAGCACGTATGACTATATTTGGATCACATGCCTAGGATTGTTTAGTGCTTGGGTGCTTGTTATTATTTATTTGCAATACCCTAGATCTTGAAATTACATGTTTAGACTCGTTCATGCAACGCCCGTCCATCCATCCCTATGCCTACTGCACTCGAATCCTACTATTACCATTACTGTTACTATTGCTCATGTTTTACTGCTGTTGTTGCTACTATCAAACTATTGCTACTGATAAACTACTATGAGCAAGAACTATTTCCAGGTGCAACTGAATTGAAAACTCAGTTGTTAAGGCTTGCAAGTATTCTTTGGCTCCCCTTGTGTCGAATCAATAAATTGGGTAATACTGCCCATGGAGACTATTGTGATCCCCTACACTTGTGGGTCATTAAGACTATTTTCTGGCGCCGTTGCCGGGGAGCTTAGCTTTATTTGTAAGTTCACTTGGATCTATTATTGTTCATTGCTACTCCTTTCATCATGGGGAAGTCTCGTGATGGAAAGTTTCCTATTTTACCATCCTCTACAAGAAGAGGTACAGTCCTAAACACCTCTGTTGCTATTGATTCACCGTCTGTTATAAGTAAGCTTGTCACACCACCACCACATACTCATGCTACATACACTGCTACTACTGCTGAGTCTGAAACTGCTTTTGATGCTCATGATGTTACTTCTACTGTGCTTGATGCGAGTGGTTCATTAGGTCCTTTTCTAGATGCTACTATGGCTAGTCTAGGAAATATCGAAACTCCTAGTGAAGACACTGTTACACCTGTTAGCTCACCTGAGTCTAGTGAGAGTTATGATATTAATGATGGTTACATTGAGTTTACTGATGAATTTGTTGAAGATTGCCGAAAAACACTATTATGCCTAAACTGTCCTCTGATCCTAAGTTTGCCACCTCTCCCATAGATATTAAAGATGAAGACTATGATTTCTCTCTTGATTTTTCCTACTTGGATATTGTTGAGAAAGAACCTTCCTGTGGGACTGAAAATGAGAGTGTTGTGGCTCATATGAATGAGCTTTCTACTATGAGTGCTTTATTCTCGGACGATTTTAAGATGCACAAGTACTTTGTTACTAAGATCTTCCCTTTTCACTGAAAGGAGAAGCTAGGGCTTGGTTTAATAGATTACCTCCTGGTTCCATTGATAGCCCTGATTGCTTGATTGCTTCTTTCTTCCAGAAATATTTTCCTCCCAGTGCTAGACATGCTGCTTTGTAGAGACTTTTTGATTTTAAACAGGGAGAAGAAGAGAAATTGCCTGAGTCATGGACAAGGTTCTGTGTCTTGATTCACACATCCTAGATGTTTATTACCTAAGAGTGAGCTTCTTGATATTTATTATAATGGACTAACTGAGGATTCTAGGACATACCTAGATAGCTTTGCTGATTGTGTTTTTAGGAAAAGAACTCCTACAGATGCTGAAGAATTAATGGCTAAAATAAGCAAGAATTGTGATGATTGGACTTCAACTGAGCTAAATACACCTGAGCCTATTACTCCTGAACCAATTGTGCTTGAACCAGTTCCAACACCCACACCAAAGAAGAGGGGAGTTATTGCATTAAATGATGAAGTGATGAAGGACGCTAAGAAATTTCTAAAGGAGAAAGGTATTAGAGCTGAAGATGTGAAGAATCTACCTCCTATAGAAGAATTATGCAAGCCAATTCCTCACTCATCTACTATTGAGGTACGCTCTCTCCACTTTAATGAAGGGGATATTCCCTATGGTAAGCCTCCTGATCAATGTTTAGAGGAACTTGACACATTTACTATTAAACAAGGTGATTTTAATAAACAAGTTCAGAATCATTTATTGGAAAACTCTAGAGATATCCATGAGTTGAAAGATATTGTGGAAAGAACTTCTAATAATATTAGAATGCTTTGTAAACACTTTCAAATGGTTCAAACCCAACTTGATCAACTTGCTAAGGTACAAAAGGATATGCTAGTTGATGCCTCAGGAAATAAACATGCTTATGGAATTAGAACTAGGAGTGGTATAGCTAATCAAGATCCTTTATATCCTGAAGGACACCCTAAAAGAATTGAGCAGGATTCTCAATAAGGTGATAATAGTGGTAGTCGTCGTAAGAGAAAGAAAAAGAAACATAAAGTAGTTGATGAACCACTTGAACCTGCTATAGATCCTAATAGTATATCTTTCTCTGATGCTGAAATTGAGTGTGGTAATGGTAATAATGATGCTCCGGATAAGGAGTAAGTTGAAGAAGAACCTGAGAAGCACACTAAGAACACTAGGTACACTAAGGAAGATTTTATTGCTAATAAACATGGTAAAGATAGAGAACCTTGGGTGCAGAAACATATGCCTTTTCCAGGTAAGAAACTCAAGTCAAAGGAGGAAGAACACTACAACAAGTTTTGTGAGTGGATGAAACCTTTATTTTTGCAAATTCCTTTGACTGGTGCTATTAAATTTCCTCCTTATTCAAAGTATATGAAGGATATTGTCTCTAATAAAAGAAAGATTCCTAATGAGGAGATTTCTACTGTGCTTGCTAATTATTCCTTCAATGGTAAGGTTCCAAAGAAACTTGGTGACCCAGGTATACCAACTATTCCTTGCTCTATTAAGAATAATTATGTTAGAACTACTTTATGTGATTTGGGAGCTGGAGTTATTTTTATGCCTTTTAATGTCTACAAGAGACTCTAGCTAGAAAAGTTGATACCAACTAATATATCATTGCAAATGGCTGATAAGTCAACTACTATTCCTGTTGGTATATGTGAGGATGTTATTGTTCAAGTGGCTCATAATTACTTGGTTTTTACTGATTTTGTTGTGCTTGAAATGCCTGAAGATGATAATATGTCCATTATTCTTGGGAGACCTTTTCTTAATACTGCAGGTGCTGTCATTAATTGCAATCAAGGGAAAGTAACATTCAATATTAATCACAAAGAGCATACTGTTTATTTACCCAAGAAGGTTGTTAAAAGCTATTGCCTGGATTCCATTGAAATTATTGAGAGCATGAAGGTTGGAGAAATATATTGTCCCATTCCACAAGAAAATTTTGAAACTATTATGATTGGGACCATTGCTATCAAGTATGAGGTAACCTAATCACCTTGTGGAATACAAAGTTTTGTTTCATATAAGATTGTTTTGGTAACAAGACTTGATCAACCTTGTTAACAAAATAAATTAATGAACAAAACAATGTTTTCATGGTGGTTATACTTGCTCACTTTTTATTTTTCTCCTTTCCAATCCTTGCTCTTCGTCGTGCCTAACTTAAAGGCGTTAAAGAAAAGTACTTGTTGGGAGATAACCCAAGAGTTTCCTTGAGTCTTGGAAGTTATTAATTCAGTAATGACCTCTCCTTATCCTTTTTTTGTTTGCGTTTTGTGCCAAGAATGACCTCTAATAAGAGGGAAGTAAGATTTGGGGAGTTGCTGTCCTGAAACAGATTTCTGTCCTCCACCATAAAAATTCGTGAGAAGTCTCTGTAAGTCGGATTGAGCTCAAAATTTACGAATAAATCCCCCAGTATGTTAGATAACTTTAGTTAGTTTAACACTTCTTGATTTGAGCAATAGAAGAGTTTCTAAAAAATCGGTTTCTACCTTCTGGTCTGTTTTAATAGATTTTTGCCATTATTTGCATTTGCTTTTTATTGTTTCCTTTTTGAGTTCTCTTTTGGGGAATTGAGCTTTTTGAAGGAGTTTCTACATTATCTTGTGTTTTTAGTGAAAAGTTTTGTTGTTCCAAAGCTAAACACGAAGGTCTATTATCTTTTGAATACACTAATGTTGCTAATGAAGATTGTGTGAAGTTTTATATGAAGGAAAAAATTTAGGTGTAGAGAAAGAATGATGTAATGAGATGAAGAATGGACAAAAGCTCAAGCTTGGGGGGCACCCCGTCTCACACGAAGAAATATTTAAGAGGTACAATTGTCAAAGCTTGGGGGTGCCCAAGGCATCCCCTTCCCCATCAATAAAAATCTCAGGTCTTTCTAGACACTTCGTTTTTATTGTTTCATGCACAGTTGTGTTGTTCTTGGAGCGTCTTAGTTTTTGATTTGCTTGTTTTTGCTTTACTGGGTTGTTTGAAAAAAATCAAAAACACCAAAAATATTTGTTCTTCTTCTTTTATTTTGTGAGTTCTTTCCAGGGTTCAGCCATCCTCAGTGGATTTTGGTTTCATGTTATTATTCAAGTCACACGAGTGAAGGGCAATAATGAAGATTAAGACAACTTGAGGTGTGGTAAGAGGCTGGTAACAAACTTTATTTGTTTTATTTTTGTACATATACTCATCATTGTGAGCATGATTAGTCTGTTCATTGTAAGGTGTATGTTACTGAAGGATGCTTAGTAGTTCTTGCTTGTCTATGATTAAGCTCCGGCTTGCTAATAGTTTGTAGCATGTCATATGAATGTTTGCTTGCATTGTTTTATTCATATTTTGGTATGATATTGTGGTATCCTCCTCTGGAAGTTTCATGTGAATCGACTTGGCACATGCTCACGCATGCATATGACTAAACAATAGTCAGTAAGCCTCGATGATTTATTGTGCCTCAGAGTTCTAGTATCACTTTCATGTCATAATTAGTCATGTTTCGTTGCAAGCATGGTTATAACAATTATTCCTCTCTCATTTGTCGCTCCCTCTCTTTTGCTAGCCTTCACTTGAACTGGGTATGAACTCTACCTGTGTTTCCAACTCCCCAAAACCATTATTGCCAACTGTGTCCATGATACCTACCATTGTTTGCTATTTCAGTGCATATTCAATATGCCTTGTTTTCTTCCAAATAAAATGTTTGTCTGTTTTGAGAAAGTTAGTTAGTAAAGCTCTCACGAACTTGATGGCACACTTTATTCCTTGCACTTAATAATCCTGAACCATTGTGACTAGTCCATGAAAGTTATATGCTTGCAAATTATATGTTGGGAGTCAGCAGAACCATGTTGTCATGGGGAACTGTTTCAACACTTTTTGGATATCCTATCCAGTTGATACTTTACTATTTTGTTTACGGATGTCGACGATGTGAAATAAAAGGGGAGCTTGTGAGTCCATGGAGTTTATACATTGTGTTAGATAAACACCTGGGCCACTAGCCTAAGCCATGCCTAATTATGGTGGAAACTTGTAGCATCACCATAATGAGCATTTATGAAGCATCCTCAATAAAAAGCTATACATATAGTAAATAAAAAGATCGCTGAGATGCTCATTGTTTGCTTGCCTTGTCATTTTGATCACGGGATAGCTCATGTATCATGTGCAAGGGGTACCCCGTTGGCGGTTCTATATGATATGCATGTATTTACAATGACAAGAACTTACAGGTAACCAAAGTTGAGTAGCATGTGGAGTGGCCCTCGTACTCAAGGGACATGGGATTTCCAGTTTATGGTCTGTCAAGCATATGATTCAGAGTGGACCTCACTTTCACCTTAACCATATGAAGATGCCTATGATAGGGGCAATGAGAGCTCAAAGCTAATGAAGTACCTTCCTTTCAGCATTAGGAAGCCTTTCAAACTTTTCAAAATCGTTTTCACTCCCTTGTTGAGTCACCACTTATTCTATGAGCACCTTATTGAGAGCATAGTTGTCATTCTTGTATTTGTTCCAAAACTTGGTTAATTATGTCATAACTTTGATGCTTGTATCCCTGATATATTTACTTCTAGTCTTCACTTGAACTTCAGAGGTGCCTCGACATTTATATTGTGCTCTACAAACAAAGGCAAGCGAGATACCACTCTATCATACCTTACTATGAGCATTGCAATGTTGTTTATGTTTATGTTTCATGCTATTTATTATTATTGAGTTGGTTTCTCTTCATAGCTTGCAATGACTATTGAGTAGACTTGGTTGCATACTTTTTATTATGAATGGTTTAAGCATCTACTCCTGTGCTGAGAATGTATACATCATATGAAGCAAATGTGTTCATGAAAGTTATTTTATCGCACTCAGTTTTCAACTGAATTGCTTGAGGACAAGCAATAAGCTAAGCTTGGGGGAGTTGATACGTCCAAAACGTATCTACTTTTCCGAACACTTTTTCTATTGTTTCTCCTCTAAACTGGTGTGATTTGGATACAACTAACACGGATTGACGTTGTTTTCAGTCGAATTACCTTGGTGTCTTGTTTTTGTGCAGAAAATCTACTATCAGGAAAAATCCCGGAAAATATGCCAAAAATTATATTTCACCAGAAGACCCACGGAGCCATAAGACGAGACGGAGAAGGGCCCTGGGGGGCCCACACCCCTGCCAGGCATAGGCCCACCTCTGGCCGCGCATAGGGGGGGTTGAAAGGATACAGATGTCGCCTAGAGGGGGGAGAATAGGCGATTAAAACTTTTCCTAGAGTGGCTCAACAAAGGCGGAATAAAACTAGTGTTTACTTTGTTAAGCACAACCTAGAACAACTAAGATTCACCTATGTGCACCAACAACTCAACAAAGTGATAGCAAGATATATAATACTTCAAGCACGAAGGCTATCACAATGTAAAGTGCATAAGTAAAGAGCTCGGGTATAGAGATAAACCGAGGCACGCGGGGACACCGATATTTTACCGAGTTCCTCCCAACATGGAGTGTGTCTCGTTTGGAGAGGGGGTGGTATCAAACCACCAACGCCACAAAAGGCCTCCCTTATTCTCCAGTGAATCTCACCCCAACGGGATCGATCCACGCTTCCACTATCGGTGCACTTGTCGGTGGCAACTGGAACCTCTCACAAGGTTGGGGCACTTTTCCACAACTTAATTGGAGGCTCCCAACAAACGCCACCAAGGCCACAGACCATCTAGGGTTCCAAGAACCCAAGAGGGACAAGCTCCAATGAGTAACTCAAATCAAATCCTCCAAAGAGAACTCAAACCGATGCACCAAATGCAAATGGCAAGAACACCACAAAGGTGCTCAAATACCTCTCTCCCAAATTCCACCAAAGCTACAAAAGCTTATGGGGGAATAAGAGAGGAAGAACAATGGAGGAAATCCATAAAAGACTCCAAGATCTAGATCCCAATATGTTCCCCTCACTTAGAGGAGAGATTGATTAGTGGGATTGTAGATCTAGATCTCCTCTTTCAAATCCCTCAAGAATATGCAAGAATCATTGGAGGGATTGAGAGAAAGCAAGCTCAAGAAGGTAAACAATGGTGGGGAAAACTTGCAAGAATGGTTGGGGAACCATTGGGGAAGAAGGCCCCTTAAATAGGTCCCCCGAAAATCCAACCGTTGAAGCCCAAAAATGCGAATCCCGGTACTACCGGACATTCCCTGGGGATCCCAGGTCGCCAAACGCACCTTATTCAGTACCAACCGGTACTAAGGGGCGGTACTACCGGACCTCCGGTACTACCGGACCCTGGTCCGTTACTACCGGTCATCCCTGAACGAAAACGGCCATAACTTTTGCATCCGGACTCCGATTTTGATGATCTTGGGCTCGTTTCGAAGAGGGCAACAAGCTATAAAAGATCATGCAAATAAACATCATAGTCCAGCAAGGGAGGATAGATCCAAATGACGAAAGGTTTAACCTCTCTCAAAAATACGAACCGATAAAACCTCCCACATCGAAAACATAATAGAAGATGCATATGAAATCCTTTTTGATGAACTAGAGCTTGTCATGGAGATTAACACAAGCTCTAAATCCTCACATGAGTAAGAACTAAATAATGGAAGGTTTTACCTATCTCTAAAATACAAACCGGTAAAACCTCCAAGATCAAAATGCAATAAGATATAAAAGGGAAATCCGTTTTTGATGACCTAGAGCTTGTTATGGAGATTATCACAAGCTCTATATCCTCACATGGATAAGACCAAATAACAACCAAATATGATGATGCAAGTATGAAAAGGTTTGAGCTCTCTCCGAACGATGTGATCGAGTTACTCATTCGAGAGCCCCTCTTGATAGTACGGCTATCTATCCTAAACCCGGTCTCCCACTAACAACATGAGACCGGCAAAAGGGAAAACCTATCAAGATTATACCAAGGCCAAAAACCGTCTAGGGTTCCAAGAACCCAAGAGGGACAAGCTCCAATGAGTAACTCAAATCAAATCCTCCAAAGAGAACTCAAACCGATGCACCAAATGCAAATGGCAAGAACACCACAAAGGTGCTCAAATCCATCTCTCCCAAATTCCACCAAAGCTACAAAAGCTTATGGGGAATAAGAGAGGAAGAACAATGGAGGAAATCCACAAAAGACTCCAAGATCTAGATCCCAATATGTTCCCCCCACTTAGAGGAGAGATTGATTGGTGGGATTGTAGATCTAGATCTCCTCTTTCAAATCCCTCAAGAATATGCAAGAATCATTGGAGGGATTGAGAGAAAGCAAGCTCAAGAAGGTCAACAATGGTGGGGAAAACTTGTAAGAATGGTTGGGGAACCATTGGGGAAGAAGGCCCCTTAAATAGGTCCCCCGAAAATCCAACCATTGAAGCCCAAAAATGCGAATCCCGGTACTACCGGACATTCCCGGTACTACCGGACATTCCCTGGGGATCCCAGGTCGCCAAACGCACCTTATTTAGTACCAACCGGTACTAAGGGGCGGTACTACCGGACCTCCGGTACTACCGGACCCTAGTCCGTTACTACCGCTCATCCCTGAACGAAAACGGCCATAACTTTTGCATCCGGACTCCGATTTTGATGATCTTGGGCTCATTTCGAAGAGGACAACAAGCTATAAAAGATCATGCAAATAAACATCATAGTCCAGAAAGGGAGGATAGATCCAAATGACGAAAGGTTTAACCTCTCTCAAAAATACGAACCGATAAAACCTCCCACATCAAAAACATAATAGAAGATGCATATGAAATCCGTTTTCGATGAACTAGAGCTTGTCATGGAGATTAACACAAGCTCTAAATCCTCACATGAGTAAGAACTAAATAATGGAAGGTTTTACCTATCTCTAAAATACAAACCGGTTAAACTTCCAAGATCAAAACGCAATAAGATATAAAAGGGAAATCCGTTTTTGATGACCTAGAGCTTGTTATGGAGATTACCACAAGCTCTATATCCTCACATGGATAAGACCAAATAACAACCAAATATGATGATGCAAGTATGCAAAGGTTTGACCTCTCTCTGAATGATGTGATCGAGTTACTCATTCGAGAGCCCCTCTTGATAGTACGGCTATCTATCCTAAACCTGGTCTCCCACTAACAACATGAGACCGGCAAAAGGGAAAACCTATCAAGATTATACCTTTGCCTTGAGAATTCTACTTGAGTTTGATGTAGATGATCTTTCCCTTCTCAAGATTGAACGCCTTTCTTGATTCTTCATCATCGATCCATGATCATCGAGGATGGCAAGCATCAAACATGAGATCTTCTATAGATGCCGCATTTTTAGCTTGCACAAGACATCTTCTTCTCATTTCATCGACCTTGAAGCCAACACATGCTCCAAGCGATGCCAATGGACCAATCCTACAAGTATAACTTAATACACACATTAGTCCATAAATATTGTCATTAATTACCAAAACCACACATGGGGGCCCAACATGTTCTTTCAGGGGTGCAGCCACCCTAGGCAGCCCCTAGGCCTCCCTCTACGCCTATAAGTTGCCTCTCGACCTAAAAACAGAGGGGGGTTCGATAGTTTTCCAGAAAGAGTTTCGCTCCGCCGCCGCCACCAGAAACCAAGATTCAGATCTAGAAACTCCGTTCTGGCACCTTGCCGGGACGGGGAATTTGGAGAGGATCATCGCCATCGTCATCATCAACACATCTCCATCAACCACCGATGTTTCCCTCATCCATGAGTGAGTAATCCCCCGCTGTAGGCTTGGGGGTGGTAGGGATTTGATGAGTTCTATCATGTAATCGAATAAGATCTGTTAGGGCATAGTGCCTAGTATCTCTATTAGTGCTATTTGACTTTGTTGCAACTTGTTGTGCTTAATGTTTGTCACTAGGGCCCGAGTGCCATGATCTCAGATCTGAACTATTGAATCATTATGATAGTATTGTTTGTGATCTTATCTGCAAGTTGTGACACATATCATTGTCCGGATCCAAAGGCCCCAAAGTGATAATAATTGGGACAACCGGAGGGGATGGCTGTGGTGTGAGGATCACATGTGTTCACGGAGTGTTAACGCTTTGATCCGGTGCTCTATTAAAAGGAGCACTTTAATTGCCAGTAGTTCCCTAGAGGCCCCGCTACCACGGGCTGGCTGGATAGAAGATGTTGTGCAAGTTCTCATTACGAGCACGTATGACTATATTTGGAGCACATGCTTAGGATTGTTTAGTACTTGTATTCTTGTTATTATTTATCTGAAATGCCCTAGATCTTGAAGTTACATGTTTAGACTCGTCCATGCAACTCCCGTCCATCCATCCCTATACCTACTACACTCGAATCCTACTGTTATCGTTACTGTTACTATTGCTCCTATTTTACTGCTGCTGTTGCTACTATCAAAATGTTGCTACTGATAAACTACTGTGAGGAAGAACTATTTCCAGGTGTAGCTGAATTGACAATTCAGTTGTTAAGGCTTGCAAGTATTCTTTGGCTCCCCTTGTGTCGAATCAATAAATTGGGTAATACTACCCGCGAAGAATGTTGCGATCCCCTACACTTGTGGGTCATCATTATGTGAAAGTTAGTGGTTAAGGCTCTCACAAACTTGATGGCACACTTTATTTTTGTTTCCCCTAATAAAATTGAACCATTGTGTCATCTATGTTGTATATGCTTGCACTTATACATTGGGAATTACCAGAACCGTGCTATCACGGGGAATGCTTTCAACACCTGTAAATATCTACCCAGTTGATATCATGCTATTTTGTCTATGGATGTTGTCGGTGTGAAACAAAAGGGGAGCTTGTAAGTCCATGGAGTTATGTATTTATGTTAGAGAAACGCCTGGGCCGCTAGCCTAAGCCATGCCTAATCATGGTGAAAACTTGCAGCATCACCATAATGAGCAATCTATGAAGCATTCTTCTTATAAAAAAGAGATAGAAAAATAGATTGAGAAAAAGGAAAAATATGAGAAAAGAGGAAAGAGAGAAGAAAGCACCATTTTCCCATGGTAAATAAGAAGATTGCTGAGATGCTCATTCTGAGGTTGTTGGGATCTTGTGGGTGGAAACCGGTGCACACGATCTCCCAAAGCTCAACACTACAGCTGCGAAGATGAGATTCCGTAGAAGCTTTCCAATGAAATGAGTTACATCAAAATGAGGTGCGGGACCCGAACCATTAATGTGAGGCATGATGTTCATTTGTTTAGGATAAACATAAGGAAATTGATTAGGGGGCACAGAGGTTTTTGATGAGCCGCTCTCATGAGTGGACTCGGCATCCTTATCCTTCCCGGTGTCCATTGGTATCCCTTGAGGTACTACCAATGGGTTACCAAGAAAATCCCCATAGCCAATGGCCTTAAGTTGTCCTTCTACGTAACTGATACGTTGAAAATGTATCTATAATTCTTGATGTTCCATGGTTGTTTAGTATCTACTTTGCTTTGCTTAGTCTACACTTTGAGGTGTTTTTATATATTTACTGGTACTAACCTATTAACAAGATGCCACAGTGCCAGTTGCATGTTTTCTTCCGTTTTTGGTTCCAGAAAAGGCAGAAAATCAATATTCTCGGAATTGGACGGGACAAAAGCCAAAGTTATTATTTTCCCCGGCACGACACGGAACCACGAAGTAGAGATGGAGGAGGACACCAGGGTGGCCACACCCTAGGTGGGCGCGGACCATCCCTGGTGGCGCCCTTAGGGGGTGTGGGCCGCCTAGCCCTCCACCGACCTTGCCTCCTTCGCCTATAAGAAGTCTCTGACCCAAAAACCCTAAAGAATCTGGAGAAAGCCACGAAAACCTTCGTAGCACCGCCGCCACCGAAGGGGATATTCGAGGGATATAAAGTCTCTTTTTCGGCACCCTGCCAAGACGGGGAAGTGCCCCCGGATCCATCTCCATTGATCTCCACTACCATCTCCATCACCGTTGCTGATTCCCATGATGAGGAGGGAGTAGTTCTTCCTTGAGGCTAAGGGATCTACTGGTAGCTATGTGTTCATCTCTCTCTATGCATGATCTTGTTGTGGTCATGAGCTTTGTAATCAAGTAGATCTACCTTGCTACTCAAGTGCTTTAATAGATCTCTGCTCTCCCCACGTGTGTGAAAGTGACAGCGTGTGCGCCGTGGTGGCACTTAGGCTAGAGTTTATAAATACTTTTCATGAGTTATATTTGGAGTTGGATGTCTCTATGAAATTGTGGTGTTTGTTGGAACCATCTAGCGCTCAAGGTGACAGTGTGGGATTTTCTAGATGGGAAGGCGGACTTTGAGGAGTGCTGTTATAGCCCTACCATGGATTAGAGTGTCCAACCAGAGAGTAGTTCAGGATAGTATCATGAAGAGAATATATTTATTGAGAGTGTTCACTAGTGAAAGTATGATCCCTGGGCCTTGTTTCTAAGCATTGAAACACTATTTTCATCTAGATATGTTGCATGTTTGCTTGCTTCCATCTTTATTTTAGTTTGCCTTTAGTATCTCCCACGTCAACAACAAGTCAGAAGCTCTTTTCTGGCACCGTTACCACTTGTGTTTTACTATATCTTCACCGAACTAGTGCACCTATACACCTGACAAGTGTATTAGGTGTGTTAGGGACACAAGAGACTTCTTATATCTTGATTGCAGGGTTGCTTGAGAGGGATACATTTGACCACTTCCTCCCTGAGTTCGATAAACCTTGGGTAATCCACTTAAGGGAAACTTGTTGCTGTTCTACAAACCTCTGCACTTGGAGGCCCAACAACTATCTACAAGAATAGAAGTGCATAGACATCAGTAACTCATTCGAACAAGGAGATCGGAATCAGCCTTGGCCTTTTCAAGGGCACCCTTGGCTAAGATTTCACGAAGCTCCTTGACTGAATAAGTCATTTCCTCCTCATAATCGGAGAAAACCATCTTTTCTCTTAGGCGGTAAAACCCTTAAAAGAGCCCTTGTCTCTGATACCAATTGAAAGTGTAAGATGGTTAACCTAGAGGGGGTGAATAGGTTTCTACAAAATTCTTTATAATATTTTGCAAGTTTAGGCTTTGTGGAATATAGGTGAGCCTAAATGCAAACTAGGTGAGGCAACCTAGATGATGATACAAGATACTTCAAGCTCTAAGGCTATCACAAGTTAAACAACACAAGTAAGAGATCGGTTAAGGAATAACCGAAGCACGCAGAGACGAAGATGTATTCCCATGTTCACCACCTTTGGAAGGGGGCTACGTCACATTGGTGAGGTGTGAGGTTCCACGAAGGATTCCTCCCGCGCCACAAAGGATCACCTTCTTCTCCGAGCCTATCCCACGAATGAATAGCTCACTTAATAATGGTAGACTTTATTGAAAATATAAGCAATAATCCATATGATTTAATCTGAATAATAAACTGATAAAGTATGATCATACAAACAGTACTAAGACAAATCATGTAGATCAATAAAGTAGATGAACAAATTACATCTATACAAGATAAAAATATCACATCTACGCCAAACGCTAGAACTAGAAACTCAAGCAAAATCCAAAAGAGAGAGATTGAGATCACATACGATGCATTCTTGCGAAGCCGATAGAGGATGCTGATGGGCGATGGCCATACGGTAGCAGCTGAGTTGTCGCCCATGTTGAGGTTGCCGAAGAGGTTGCTGACGTTCGGGAAGAAATCATCGTCGTACAACGTCGTGGTTTCTAGTAGTCGCGCTTGAGCGCTCCCCAAAAACCTGATCTCCCCACACCCGTACAGTTTCACGAGTGACGGGGTTCCGGAGGCGTACTGTCCCCATCTGCGGTGCATGCCGCAAGCCAGGATGGGGAAGACGAAGGCGACACCGCAAGGTTCTGGAGGTAGGCGTGTGTTGTGGATTGATCACCAATTAGGTTTAGCGCAGACGCTTATATAGTGCTAGTCAGGGAGATCGTGGGGCTCAGCTGACGTCTGAGTCGATAACATCCCACAATCCATAAAAACTGGAAACGGCTGATTAATTAATGCATCCGTTAATGACTCATAATTAATTTTCCCAAACAACAAAATAAAGCTCGTCGCGGCGAGATTCCCGCAACCCGCAACACGCACGTGTTGTGACGAGGCGAGGTGAGGCGAGGCGAGGCGGGCAGCATTGGAGGAGGGGTGCGCGAGGGCTTCTCTCCTTGTCACACCTTAGTGAGTGGTGCAATACTCAACTATATAAGGTGGTCCAACTCCCCTTCCACTAGAAATGTGGGACTAAACTTTAGCACCACTAATACAGGCATATGCTGCCATACACAAGTGGTCCAAAGAGAATTTCAGAATTTGTCTAATGAGCTAATAGCCCAAAACTCACCAAATTCCAACAATCCCCCACAAAGTCTCATTGGCACATCACATCACTTTTATTCCAGAACATTGTTTTATATACCGGTGTGTAGTGGAGACTGTTAAGTTGAACTTCCACATTAAACTTCATGTTACACTAGCTAGAACCTTGAATAGTGGACTATGCCTTTAACTACAAGTTTTCTGCGCGCTAGTTTCACACAAAAACTAAACTGGTACAGGGATGCCGTCGGCTTCCCCGCAGTTTGGAGCTTATGCGTCATACTTAGGGCCTTTCATGAGTTTATTAGAGAGCACCCAACTCTCACGGACTGCAACGTTTGACAGTCAGAATAATATAGGTGTGTTCCTCAGGAGATGTTCTGCAGGACAACATCTGTGCTTATAAAAGTCACTTGGAACACATTAATACAAATATCAACCTGCCATACAGATTAAGAGAGTATTGCATCTTTATGGAGATGTAAATATAATATGGGAATACTCTCCTCTCAGCTCACCAATAGCTTGTCTCCCAGCTCTAATTCATAGGATCTCCGATCACATAGAGTGGGTTACCACTGCGATGAACTCATAGTGTGGGTCTCAAACCCATCTCCATCGATGCATTATTTATCACATTACGTGATAATCCCTTTGTGAAAGGATATGCCAGATTCTTAGATGTTTGGATATAATCCAACACAATAACTTTGGAGTTTCTCAGTTTCCTAACAGATTTCAATCTCCTCTTCACATGCCTTGATGACTTCATATTATCCTTAGAACTGTTTACTTTGATGATCACAGTTTGATTATCATAGTTCATCGGGATGGCAGGTATTGGTTTCTCAACCACAGGTAAGTACATCAAGAGCTCACGAAGCCACTCTGCTTCAACAGTGGTTGTGTCTAATGTTGTGAGTTATGCTTCCATTGTTGACCTAGTTAAGATGGTCTGCTTGCAAGACTTCTAGGAAATAGAGACACCACCAAGTGTAAACAAATAACCACTCGTGGCCTTAATCTCATCGGCATCAGATATCCAGTTTGAATCACTATAACCCTCAAGTACCCGTGGATACCCAGTATAGTGAATACCATAACTCACAGTGCCTTTGAAATAGTGCAAAACTCTTTCAAGAGCATGCCAATGATCATCTCCGGGATTTGACACAAATCGACTCAGTTTGCTTACAACAAAAGAGATGTCAGGTCTAGTAGCGTTGGCTAAATACATGAGCGAGGCAATAATTTGAGAATATCTCAATTGATCTTTAGCAATCATTTGATTCTTTTGAAGTAGCACACTCGTATCATAAGGCATTGGAGAAGACTTGTAGTCACTATACCCGAATCGACTCAATATATTTTCCACATAGTGAGACTGAAGGAGTGTAATCCCACCATTGTCATCCTTTAGTAGCTTGATGTTTAATATTACATCAGCCACTCCCAAGTCCTTCATCTCAAAGCAGCGAGATAGGAACTCTTTGACCTCCTCGATAACATTGAGGTTGGTCCCGAATATTAATATGTCATCAACGTAGAGACACATAATAACTCCCTCGTCCCCACCATGGCGATAGTACACGCATTTGTCATCTTCGTTTACAACAAAGCCTTCGACAGTTAAAGTTCTTTCAAACTTCTCGTGCCACTGCTTAGGAGATTTCTTAAGACCATACAAAGACTTCACTAAGTTACACATCTTTCCTTCTTGACCATCTACTACAAATCCGCCAGGCTGCTCCATATAAATTTCCTCATCTAGCTCTCCATTTAAAAGATGTCTTAACGTCCATTTGATGAATGAGAAGACCATGTGAGGCAGCCAAGGATAGTAGTACTCGAATAGTGGTCAATCTGGCTACGGGTGAGTAGGTATCGAAGAAGTCTTCACCTTCTTTTTGGGTATAACCCTTGGCCACAAGACGTGGCTTGTACTTTTCAATAGTACCATCGGGTCTAAGCTTTTTTTTTGAACACCCACTTACATCCTACAGGTTTGCACCCATAAGGACGATTAGTGACTTCCCAAGTACCACTATCTAAGATGGAGTCCATCTCGCTTTGGACAGCTTCCTGAAGGGAATATGCCCGAGAGGCAATAATAAAGTGGTTATTATCGTATTCCTTATTTATGATAAATGTTTATTTTGCATGCTATAATTGTATTAATACGGAAACGTTAATACATGTGTGTTTAATAAACAAATAGAAAGTTCCTAGTTATGCCTCTCTTATAAACTAGCTCGTTGATTAACAAGATGATCAAGGTTTCCTGATCATGGACATTGGATGTTGTTAATAACGGGGTCACAACATTAGTGTAATGGTGTGATGAACATTCATCCGAAGTATAGCATTACGATCAAAGTCATTGAGTTTATATTGCTATAACAACTTACGAAGTGATCCTAATCCTTAGACCATGAGATCATGTCAATCACTAACACCGAAGAGTTTCTTGATAACATCAAAGCGTCACACCGTAATAGGGTGATTATAAAGATGGATTCGAACTACTAAAGTGTTATGTTGAGGCCCATGGATCGAGTGGAATTTGTTCATCCGATGACGGATAGATATGCTCTGGGCCCTCTCGGTGATATCACATTGATTAGCTTGCAAGCAAGTGATTTGATCACTAGAATGTTATATCACGGGAGCGAGAAAAGAGTGAATGTCGGTAACGAGATCAAACTAGGTATGGAGGTACGGATGATCGAATCTCGGACATGTAATATATCGCGAAACAAAGGATTAAGATACTAGCGTAAAGGTTAACGATCACAAGAAAGTCATCGTTGAATGTGTGGGAGTCGATGGGTCTCGGATCCCGCTTCGATTATTGATCAGAGGGTCTCGATCATGTCCACATTATTCGCGAACCGTAGGGTGACACATAAGAGACACCGACATCCAATTGGAGCAAAAGTTTCATGCGAAAAGAAAAGGAAAGCGCGAATTTATTTCACTAGACAACAAAACTGTTTGGTTGAAATTGTGAAACTGGTTCTGCATGTGAAATGGAATACTAGCAAGGGTTTTATGTGAATGTTTGTTAATTAAAGTAATTAACAAAATTCTGAATAAATAAATAAAAGAGTTTTATTTAAATGAGAGCTTGCATTAAATTTGGTGGAAATTTAATGCATGTGAGTGGATTTATGAGTGGAGGCTTTTTAATGGGAGTGGAGGCTTTTCATTTTGAGTGGGAGCTCCACCCACATGAATGTGGAAGATGTGGGGGCAGCCCCATGGCTGGCGCCATGCCCCTTGGGTGCCCCCTCTCCCTATAAAGGCCCCCTCTCCTCTCTCACACCTCCTCGTGAAGGATCTCTCTCCCCTCTAGAATTTATCCCCATGGTCTCGGACTAGCGAGATACATGTTCCCAGTGGCTTTCGGCAAGAAAGAGTTGTGCTTCTGCATCGCTGGAGCGAGGAGGCGGAGGTTGCTCGGTGCCTCGAGCGTGTGTGCGAGCACGGATCTTGGCTGTTTTGCTTGGCGCTAGGACTTCCTCTCGATCTTGAGATCGGCAAGAGATCGTCTACATCAACCACGAGTTTGGACTCGTTAAGCTTTGTCGGTCTTCAAGGGTATGTTCTCTCTGGATATACATCCTTGGTTGTTTGTATCTAGTAGATAGATCTTGGTACATAGTTGTTCCCATCGTAGGAAAATTTTGTTTTCTATCTGCGAACCCTACGGTGGTATCGAGCGGTTTATGCGTAGATGCTTTACGGGTAGTACACATATGAGTATGTGGCGATGATGATCATTTTATTGCTTCTTAGTTGTACTTTGGATATTGGTGGCATAGTGGGATGAAGCGGCGGACAAACTTTACATGTCCTCGCACATGAGACTGTTCCACGCTTGACATGCAACTAGTTTTGCATAAGTGGCTAGCGGGTGTCTGTCTCTCCTACTATAGTCAATATCTAATTTGCAACGAGTTGTCAACAATTTGGTTATCCTCGTTGTGGTTCATGTTCGTAGGTAAGAACGGTTCTATCTTCGAAAGCCCTAAGCCACGTAAAACTTGCAATGGATAAATTAGAGGCGTCTAGTTTAGATTGTTGTTGGGCTAGTGTTATGATATGGTGATGTTGTAAGTAGAAGTATGAGATGATACTCTTACAACACACATAGCGTGTAAACTCCATAGACCTTGGATTTACACATATAGGTATGATATTGATCATACCACGATGCACATGATAGAGATCATATGCGAGAACCATATCATTCCACTAATAAACATGTGATGTTTGATAGCATCTTATATTGCTTGTTTGGCGTTTTATTAGCATAATAAGATGATCCCTCATTTAGATATCAAGATAAAAATGTGTTCTTCCTTAAGTATGCACCGACAATGTTTCGTAAGCTTCAAGACATCACGTGATGATCGGGTGTACTTGAATCACGAGCATATCTCGGGTGTAAACGATTACACACAAGAATACTAAGGTTCTTACTTGGCGAGCCTAGCATGTACAGACATGGCCTCGGAACACGGACCGAAAGGTTAAGCATGAGTCATATGTTTTGATATGATGACCATATGGATGCTCGCCTTTGAAGCTACGCCGACTCACGTGATGATCGGACTTGGTGTAGTGGATTTGGTTCATGTAATCACCAAAAAAGACACGAGGGATGTCGTTTTTGAGTGGGAGTTCATTTCTAATTTGGATTAGTAGAACTCAATTTATCATAAATTAAATCAAAGTGAATTTGCATAATTTGTTGTAGTCATTGGCATTCGTTCACCACCTTATGCATAGTTGTAATTGAGATAATAGAACTATAGAATTCTGGATATATACTTTCTGAATGGTATCGTATTGTGTTGAGTGTCAATCTAAAGTTTAAAGTCCTATTGCAAACTTTCAGCAAAATTCTATTTACTCCGTGAAATTTAATAATTGGTATTAAATCGAGAGTAACAATTCCAGTGTTAGTATCTTAAGTATCATGTTTGCCTCCATGATTCTTGATTTAAACATCAAGTTTATCTAGGAGCTGAAAGAATTGTTTCAGAAACCATCATGTGTGGCAGATATAACGATATCTGAAACAATGTTTTGGTTGCAATATGATAGAGTATAATATATGTTCTCATATTGGATAAGAATTTACAAAGGTTGGAGATGCTAGACATCCTAATCATCCAAAAGGGTTTTGGAAAGTAATGTTATACTCATGATTCGCCTTTATAAGCTAAAGTAGCTTGATCATGAAAGTCGTCATGATAAGGGTGAATAGAATATGTATGTAAAATGTTTACTACACTAAAAGATTACTAAAGAATGAATTTTGAAAGAATACCGATCATTTTGATGATGGTGATCTACTTCAAAGTGCAAGTCCAAAGGTATTATTATTTGAATATACACGCTTTGGACTATGTGTCATGTATATGGCGCCACTTTTGATGTTGGTAGATTCTTTTAAAAGGAAAAGGAAATGCTGAAAGAGAATCTATAAAATATATTTGGCAGAAAAGAAAAGATTGGAAATATCCAATTTAGGTATATATATGATATACATGTTATGGTTGTATTCTTTGCTTGTTAAACAATGTGGTTCTTGGGTATTGGATACCGAATTGGTTGGTATGAAATTTCATACGGAACGACGCAATTCATGAACCACAATGACCTAAGTAACTAGCAAGAGAATATGTGATGATGTTCATCGAAAAAAACAAACCGTTGTTTGTATTTCTCGTTGACATCAAAGCTTGACTTCAAGATTTGTTTTAATAATTGTTATTTAAATCGGTATTATAAGAACAAAGGTTGTTCAAATAATTACCGTATTCCATATAAGATGGATGATTTACAAATCTAGTTGAAGAAATCACATCCATAAATCCTAATGCTAAAATGTTGCAAGACAAATGATTGAAAGATCACTTATGAAGTGACATCATTTGTTTAAATTATATTGGAAAGAAAACATGAAGAATCTCCATATTCATGGATTTTTGGAGTCTTTGATTTGATCAAGTGGCGCTTGTGAGACTTTCCTCGGGATAATTAAAACTTCGTTCAAAGGCCAAGAAGAACGACTAAAATATTGGAATTTATACATATCGATGTATGTAGTCCATTATGTGCGTAAGCGATGGGTTTCAACTTCATATGCTTTCTCCGGATTTTTGAGTGAATATTCACTTAATGAGAAAGAAGTATGAAATATTTGAAAAACGTTTTCAAAGACTTTCAAGATGAAGTGGAAAATCATTGTAACAAGAAAAATAAATGAATTATGATTTGATCATATAGGGATTTATTTGAGTTACAAGTGTAACAAGAAAATAAATGAATTATGATTTTATCATAAAGGGATTTATTTGAGTTGCAAGTTTAGCGAAACACCTAGATTTACATCTCCCAAAACACCATAGGAGTATGGAGTGTTTGAGATTTGTAATGAAACCTTGTTTGACATGGTTGGATCAAAGGTGTTATTTATAAAACTGCCATTATGTTTTAAAAGATTAAAGCTTTAGAGACTACGCTTTTACACCGAAAGAGCTCCATCTTGATCCGTTGAAATGACACCATATGAGTTATGGTTTGGGGTAAAACCCAAGTTGTCCTTTCTTAAATTTTGGTATGCTAAACATAAGTAAGATGTTTACAACCAAAGTCGGATGAGCATGTCTTTGTAGGTTATTTTGAATAACAATTGGTTATTCCTCCTTAACACCGAGGACAAAAGGGTTTGTCGCTTGAAATGTGAAGTTTCTTGAAGAAGGAATTTTCATAAAAGTTAAGTGGGAGGACAATAGAACTTTGATAAGGTTAACGAACCTTAGCTAAATGTCTTTGAGTTACATGTAGGAAATCGATTCGAGGCTGCCATAATGCTCATAGCTTATGTGCCTCAAAGGTTGTGGTCACGGAGGTCTAAAGTTCCTATTGAACCAAGAAGGTCGGTTAAACAATCAAATGCTAAGATTTGAGAGTAAATCATTATTGTTTGACAATGATGAACCGAATACATACAAAGAAGCGATGATGGGCCTGACTCGTCAAATGGCTTGAAGCCATAAAATCCGTGATAGTTCCATATACGAAATCAAGTTTTGAACTTGGAAGACCCTCGGAAAGGTGTAAAACCTATCGGTCGTATTTGGATCTATAAAGAAACAGACATGGATGTTTCACATCTATGAAATAGTTGACATGTCGTAAAGTATTTTATGACAATGTTCAAGGAGTTGACTATGACAAGATTTGATCTTTCATAGCGATATTTAGTCTGGACGGATTAAAGTAGCAACCACTACATATAATTTGATATTTGGTAGATGAATAAACAAAACAAAGTTCTTCTAATAGAATGGTTACCTAGGACGTGTACATGACACGGTCCAAAGGGTTTTGTTAAATTCAAAGGATGCTAAAAGGGCATGCAAACTTCAATGGTTGAAGTAAGCATCGGAGTTGGAATCTTCACCATGATGAAAAGGAGTTTTCATCGAGAGGCGATGAAGATGCTTGCATTTGCAAGAAATTAAGTGGGGAATGAGACATGTTTCTAATACATTATGTGAAGGACATCTTGTTGATTAGAAATGATGTATCTTTTATTGGCAAAGGTTAAGAATTTCATTTCGATGAAAGACTTAGGCAAAACCGAATATTTAGCGTGAATGTCTATAGTGGATGGTATGCGCCAATATGGTTGTGCCAAACGTACATATATGAGATATTGAAGGAGTTCAATATAGAATCAACAAGAAAGCAGTTCTTGTTGCATGGAAAGGAATTGAATCAAGATTCAAGTGTATCGACACTTGATAAGTGAAACAAGATTCAAGTGCTTTGACACTTGATGAGTGCAATCACGAGAATGTTTTGATCAATCATACCATGATATGTACACATCCAGATATGTCCTATGCTCTAAGTGTTATGAGCATATACCAGAATGAATCATAAAATGATCATTGGACGATAGTGAGGATATTCTTATGATCTTTTGGAAGAACTAAGAATATATTTGTGTAGAGGTGACAAACAATTACAAATAGTTCATTGTAAAGCGTTACATTGATACTAGTTTTGTCACAAGATACAAATTAAGTTTATCTCAATTTAAACTATGGGTGGCACAATGTAATGGAAAGGAGATTCCATGATGTATTTGGAAGAGTTCCAAAGTTAAGACATTGTGACGAATACTACAACAAAAGGCTAAGTATATGACTGCTATAGTAGCAAAGGAGGAATTTGTGTCAAGTAGTTTGTTATCAAACTAAGGTGTGGTTATAGCAGGCTAACACTAAAGATATATTGTATGACAATAGTATCGACGTGTTTTAACCCCAAGGAACTAAAGGTCTCACCGAAAGACCAAATTTATACAATGCCATCTCATTGGAGAATGAGTGATGCGTGAAGACGCAAAGACATGCAAATACACACGGACCTGAAAGTGTCAGATCCGTAGATTATGTCAACCACTTGCAATTGCGTATTTGGAACACCAGAAAGCCATAGGTGTTCAATACACAAAGTTTTCAAACTAGATTATTGTCTCTAGTGCAAGTGGGAGACTGAAGGGAATATGCCCGAGAGGCAATAATAAAGTGGCTATTATCGTATTCCTTATTTATGATAAATATTTATTTTGCATGCTATAATTGTATTAATACGGAAGCGTTAATACATGTGTGTTTAATAAACAAATAGAAAGTTCCTAGTTATGCCTCTCTTATAAACTAGCTCGTTGATTAACAAGATGATCAAGGTTTCACGATCATGGACATTGGATGTTGTTAATACGGGGTCACAACATTAGTGTAATGGTGTGATGAACATTCATCCAAGTATAGCATTACGATCAAAGTCATTGAGTTTATATTGCTATAACAACTTACAGTGATCCTAATCCTTAGACCATGAGATCATGTCAATCACTAACACCGAAGAGTTTCTTGATAACATCAAGCGTCACCGTAACAGGGGTGATTATAAAGATGGATTGAACTACTAAAGTGTTATGTTGAGGCCCATGGATCGAGAGTGGAATTTGTTCATCCGATGACGGATAGATATGCTCTGGGCCCTCTCGGTGATATCACATTGATTAGCTTGCAAGCAAGTGATTTGATCACTAGAATGTTATATCACGAGGAGCGAGAAAAGAGTGCATGTCGATGCGAGATCAAACTAGGTATGGAGATACCGATGATCGAATCTCGGACATGTAATATATCGCGAAACAAAGGATTAAGATACTAGCGTAAAGGTTCCGACGATCACAAGAAAGTCATCGTTGAATGTGTGGGAGTCGATATGGGTCTCGGATCCGCTTGATTATTGATCGAGAGGGTCTCGATCATGTCCACATTATTCGCGACCGTAGGGTGACACATAAGAGACACCGACATCCAATTGGAGCAAAAGTTTCATGCCGAAAAGAAAAGGAAAGCGGGAATTTATTTCACTAGACAATCAAACTGTTTGGTTGAAATTGCTGAACTGGTTACGCATGTGAAATGGAATACTAGCAAGGGTTTTATGTGAATGTTTGTTAATTAAAGTAATTAACAAAATTCTGAATAAATAAATAAAGAGTTTTATTTAAATGAGAGCTTGCATTAAATTTGGTGGAAATTTAATGCATGTGAGTGGATTTATGAGTGGAGGCTTTTAATGGGAGTGGAGGCTTTTCATTTTGAGTGGGAGCTCCACCCACATGAATGTGGAAGATGTGGGGCAGCCCCATGGCTGGGCGCCTTGGGTGCCCCCTCTCCCTATAAAGGCCCCCTCTCCTCCTCTCACAACACACCTCCTCGTGAAGGATCTCTCTCCCCTCTAGAATTTATCCCCAGTCTCGGACTAGCGAGATACATGTTCCCAGTGGCTTTTCGGCAAGAAAGAGTTGTGCTTCCATTGCATCGCTGGGCGAGGAGGCGGAGGTTGCTCGGTGCCTCGAGCGTGTGCGAGCACGGATGCGGCTTGTTTTTCTTGGCGCTAGGACTTCCTCTCGATCTTGAGATCGGCAAGAGATCGTCTACATCAACCACGAGTTTGGACTCGTTAAGCTTTGTCGGTCTTCAAGGGTATGTTCTCTACGGATATACATCCGCCCGTTGTTTGTATCTAGTAGATAGATCTTGGTACATAGTTGTTCCCATCGTAGGAAAATTTTTGTTTTCTATGCTGCGAACCCTACACTTCCTTCCATTAGTCAGCATCTTGAAATGCATAGACTTCTGAAATAGAAGTGGGAGTATCATCCACAAGGTACACAATGGAATCATCACCAAATGACTTTGTAGTCCTTTGTCTTTTGCTCCTTTTGGGAGTTTCATTGTCATCCTACACAGGATTATCAGAGTGTTCTATCGGCATAGTGGGTTCAGGAATTATAGAAAATTCCTGACTAGATGAACTAGTCATCTCCTGATTTGATGAGTTAGACATACCTTTCATAGTAAAGATGTCCTCAAAGAAAGTCGCATCATTCGACTCCATAATTGTACCAACATGCATGTCGGATACCTCAGATTTTACTATAAAAAATCTTTAGCCAATGCTATAAAAAACATATCCCAGAAAAACACAATCAACTGTTTTTGGTCCAAGCTTTCACTTCTTAGGTATTGGAATATTGACTTTCGCCAAACAACCTCAAGTTCGTAAGTAAGAGAGTTTAAGCCTTTTCTTTTCCCATTCCTCAAATGGAGTCATGGTTTTATCCTTTACGGGTACATGGTTTAGGACATGACACGCGGTCATTAGCACCTCCCCCACCATCCCTTGGAAAGACCCAATGTATTTAACATGGCATTAACCAAATTAGTTAGAGTGTGGTTCTTTCCTTCGGCCACCCCATTTGACTGAGGTGAGTAGGGAGGCGTCCTCTCATGTATAATACCATGTTCTGTACAAAATAAATCAAATTGATTTGAAAAGTACTCTCCACCACGATCCGACCTTAGCCGCTTGATTTTAAGATCAAGTTGGTTTTCTGCCTCAGCTTTATATATTTTAAAGTAGTTCAAAGCTTCATATTTAGATTTCAGAAGATAAATATAGCAGTATCTAGTGGAGTCATCAATCAACGTCATAAAGTATATTTTTACACCTTTTGTCAACACACCATTCATCTCACAAAGATCCAAATGTATAAGTTCTAGTGGTGCTAAGTTTCTCGGTTCCGTAGCCGTATGAGACTTACGGGGTTGCTTTGCTTGCACACAAACTTGGCACTTAGAACCTTTGACAGTGGTAAATTTTGGAATTAAACTTATATTGGCTAGCCGCGTCATGCAACCAAAGTTAATATGACAAAGTCATGAATGCCAAACATTGGACTCATTATCATTGCAAACATGATTAATAACTTTAGTACATGAGTCTGAAAATGACAAGCGGAACAGACCTCCACACTCATAACCCTTTCCAACAAATTGTACATACTTAGAAATTGCAACTTTATTGGACTCAAAAACCAACTTAAAACCATCCCGACATAAAAGCGATCCTCTAACGATATTCTTATTGATGGAGGGAACGTGGTGCACATTCTTCAGTTGTACGGTCTTCCCTGAAGTAAACTTCAGATTTAATATGCCAACACCATGAACAGAAGCACGTGAGCAGTTTCCCATCAGCATGGAAGAAGTCCTTGATACCTAATAAGAGGAAAACATGGAAATATCAGAACATACATGTGTATTAGCACCCGTGTCTATCCACCAATCAGGAGAATGACATACTGAAAGGATATTAGGCAAAATAGCGTACCCAGCATCCTTCATCTTAGTATAGCTAATAACAACATTAACGGTCTTGCCGCTGTTCCCATGTTGATGCTTGTCAAAGCGATTAGGGCAGCTAGGAGACCAATGATCAGGATCACCACAGACGTGGAAAGAGCCTTTCCTCTTATCATTTTTCTTCTTGAAGTTGGTTGAGTGTGTGTCCTTGTTCTTTCCATCAAACTTCCCTTTTCCTTCAGATTTGTTCTTCTTTTTTAACTTTTGGGATTGGAAGTTTTTTTCTGTACCGAATTGGCAATAGAACCCCCATCAAATCCTCGAGCAGTTTTGTCCTTTGCTCTCGCCTTCTCTTCCACATGAAGAGACCCAATGAGATCCGTAACGAAAACTCTTGTCTCTTATGTTTCAGGGAGGTAGCAAAGTTCCTCCACGAGGGAGGAAGCTTGGCAATAATGCCACCTGCCACAAATTTGTCCGGTAAAGAACACTTGAACTGCTCAAGTTCTTTGGCAAGTGATTGTATCTCATGAGCTTGCTCAACGACGGAGCGCTCATCAACCATCTTGTAGTCATAGAATTGCTCCATGACATACAACTCAGTGCCGGCGTTCGAGACCCCAAACTTGGCCCCAAGCACTTCCCACGTGTCCTTGCCATTATCAAATGACATATACGTGTCAACAATGTTGTCCCCAAGAACATTGAACAAAGCCGTCGTAAACATGGTATCGGCTTTCTTAAAGGTCGCTTCCTGCTCAGCAGAAAGTTCTCCTTTAGGCTTGCCAAGAGTGGCTCTATAGCAGTTTAGGTTTTCAAACCAGAGGACTGCTCTCTTGTGCCATCTCTTATAGTGCATGCCATCAAAAGGAGGTGGCCTAGTAGCCGCGGCTACACCAGTGGAATTCAGTTGCCTATAATCAGGTTTTTTGGATTGTTGAAAATATAGGCAATAATCCATATGATTTAATCCGAATAATAAATTGATAAAGTATGATCATACAAATAGTACTAAGACCAATCATGCAAATCAATGAAGTATATGAACAGATTACATCTATACAAGATAAACCTATCACATCAACGCCAAACCCTAGAACTAGAAACTCTAGCAAAATCTGAAAGAGAAAGATTGAGATCACATACGATGCAGTTGCAGCAGAAGCCGCGGTAGAGGGTGCAGTGGCGGCATGTAACATCCCAAAAATGTTAATGAGGATATCAATTTCTAATCAACCAAAATTAGGGTTAATAAAAGATTTCATTAATTAAACTCCATCCTAATGCTTATGTGTTATGAAAGTGTGTGAATGTTTGCAATGCCATGTTTGATTGTTGTAAGTAATGAGAAATGGTTTAAAGATAAAAACTATATCATCTAGGTCAAATCCAAAACAGATCAAAACAAAAGAAAATTAAAATATGAAGCATATGACTTAATGGTCATTTTTGCAAAAGTTAACAACTAGCTCACTTTGAGCATATCTAGCAAGTGATCTCAAACAGAAACAATTCTATTTCTTTTCTCCCCTTGCTAGACCTAGTGACACTAAACACAATGGAGCTTTCCAACCTTACAGAAACAAATCCAAACCCAATTGAGAGGCAATTCAAAATTGAATCTATCTTATGTATGAAGATAGTCATTATTGGAAAATCACTCAAACCTTCACCACTTAGCAAATCCTTGAACCCAGAGACTACCAAGATTAGGACAAGAACACCCACCAAAAATCACTTATAAATATGAAAGTTGAGTTCTTGCGGCCATTTGATCAAACACCTAGTGATCACAGTACAACCTCAACAACTATACACTGTTTTGATCAATTCTTTGCTCATCTTTGTGACCTCACCGAGCTCACACGACGTGCCCTTAACTCACTCAGTACCAGCCCATGCGAAGGAGCCCCTCTCACTCGATCAATTGACCAGTGCAAAATGGTACCCGAGCTCACCTTGCCACCCTGACGTGGACACGCTGCGACAGACCGCGCCACCCTTGCCCATGATCTCTAGGAGGTAGCCCTGACCTCACCGCCCCTGCCCCCTGCACGCCTCGACCAATGACCGCTCGTGGACATGCCAGCACAGCTGCGCCCATTTAACACCAGACCATGCCGGTCGCCGTGCCAGAGCGCCGAGCAATCCCGCTCGCACACACCGCGCCTCGCTCCCTCCTTGCGCCAATAAGTTCGTCGTGACTCCAGCAACCGCCCAGACATGATCGTTTGACCCCGCGCTCATCGTGACCACCGTACGCCGTGATGATTATCGATGGTATCGCCGTAGAGCATGTAGGTTCTAGAACAATGGACACCGCGCCTCACCGTGCCACTGTGTGCATGACGACCGCCCTGAAGCACCACGTCGACCTACACTCTTGGGCATGCCGATAGCACATTGTAACTACGTCGCCGATGAGCCCGAGCCATGCCGCCGTGCCCTCTTTCGCCGCAGTATAAATAAAGCCCTCCCCCGGCCTAAAAACGCACACCATCTCACTCCTCTCTCACCCAGCAACCTCTGACCCATCCCTGGAGCAAGGCGAGCACCACAACACCGGAATTTTGCCGGAGTTCGCCGTTGCAGAGGAGGAAAGGAGCCGAGGCTAGGAGCCGCCCCCGGAGCTGCCGCGGCCACCAGTCGAAACGACGTTGTCGACTCATTTGTTCGCCCACCTTGCAGGACCTAGCTAGAGCCCTGGTAATCCCCCGATGACCCCCGCCGTAGCGCTAAGGGTTCTGACTCGCGCGTGCCATGCGATAGAGACGATGACGTTGAGATGTTGATCATGCTCTAATCGTGTGGCTAGGATTAGCGCGTACCCCTTAGTGTTAACACAATCACTAACGTGTGGGACCAACACCTGTGCATTCCGCCGCGCGCGCATCGCGTAGTTGGTCCAGCCCATTAGCATTCCCATGCGTAGCCTATAGATTCAAACTTAGATTTTTCTTTTATTTGAAAATCCCATACTGTAGGTAACTTTAAAAATCAATTTAGGAAGATTCACTAAACCAAATTGAGTGAAACTAATTTTGTGGGAAAGTATATGAAAATCTCTAATCAATCCCGTTGGATTCAAATAGTTTGAAACTATAGATTACCCTCAGTAAAAATAACAAGACAATAGCTTTTAGCACTTCAAACATTTTTCTAAAATCAACCATAAATGATTTTGAGTTGATTCCAACTCTCAAAAATCACATTGGACAAGACCTATCTGAATATATAAAAATATATAGATTTACATATAGTACTCCTGGACCAAAAAATAAAGAATGGCTTTATAATCATTTCTAGTCACATGAATATTATTAAATGACATTGTTAAACTTTGTAAATTAGGCCAATCACTTTAAATCACATTCCCAAGTATTTAGAATATGTGGTGATGGCATGTGTCAATATGATCCCATATTTGAATTGGAGAATATTAAATCTTAAGTAACTTTTTAATGAGTAGAAATTACTTTTCTAAAATAAGATAAATCAAAATCTTGTCACCCTTTTCTTGTAATGATAGAGATGATGCTAGATTATGTAGTATGGATCCTTGTGTGTTAAATAGAGGTAGTTAAATATTTTTTGGTGATTGTGTACCTCGTATTGATTTATAGACGCTAGTATCAATCCGAGCTACGAGGAGGAAGAATTCTACGAAGATGAGGAAGAGAACTTCGACCACCTTACAAACGAAGGCAAGCTAAGCTATACCATGCAAGCCTCACTTGCAAGCAATTGTGATACCACTTTGATTATACCATTCCCAAGTTTTATTTGCAAGATTTATCTTTTATCCTTTTTTCAAAGTTATTCAAGTAGTAATTGATTGGTGGTTAGTGGAAGATTAGGAAAGGTGTCATCAAGAACTTGGAACTTGATGTCGGTAGTTACACTTGATTAGCACCCCTCAATAGTGACACCCTCATTGATATATGCTAGTGCTAAACCAATCTTTATCACTATAGATGAGAACAAATGATTATGAAAACCTTGGAATGATGAGTCATTCTACTGAAATGTTTTGACATGTGTTATGGACACAATGAGTTGAAGATGATGTTGAATGAAGTATGTGACCTGACTTTGATAAAAACTGATGGTTGGGTTTGGATGCGATACCATTCCAATTTTAATGTACAACCACAATACCCGAGTTTGGGTAGCGCTTGACTCGAAGTTTATGTGTCTTAGTATGGGTTCCCTCGCGGAACAAGGTGAGCAGAGACTACCTTGTGAATGAACGTTCACCTGTGCAGTTCCCAAGATGATAGATGGTCATGGTTGGGAGGCCAAACTCATATGGGAGGTGCCTATACTAGGGTGTGTCATTGAAAGGTCAGGATTGATTATTCGCATACCAAGTGTGATGATTCAGGGTTATCCCTGACGGATGTATCGAATGTTGTGGTTAAAGTGTACCGCCTCTGCAGAGTGTCAAACTATTCGAATAGCCGCGTCCACGGTTATGGATAGTTGGATGGCCATACTTTTCCGTTGTCGGATGTTTTCCCAAAATGATTCATGACTTGAATTGTGACTTTGACTTAACTCCACAAGGATGTGGAAATGACACTAGGTTCCCACTTAAGAAATCTAGACAACTAAAGTTAGGTCTTACTACTAGGTAATTGTGAAATAAAACTGGCTTATGGCAAACAAACATAGAGCTTAGGATTCCTACTAGAATGGTCTTACTGCTTTAGTGATAGTTTGTGAGTACTTAAAAGTACTCATGGATTTTTCCCTGGCTATTCCCATGGACAGACTACAAAGGAGACTACGAGGAGGATGGACAGCAGGACGCCTACGATAACTAGGATCATCTCCCATCATCAGCATTGCCTGTGACCCTGAAGATGGAACCACTACTACGCTACTATTATTCCGCTGCTTTGATTTGTAACCAGACTTGATCATGAGATCAACTATGTGTAAGACTATTATGGTTTGTAATGGATGATGTACTGTGCTACCAATTCTGTTATGTCTTGCAAAAATGGTAATCCTGGGATTGCGATGTACGGCATAACAGGCATCTGGGATTAAAAATCTGGGCGTTGACAAGTTGATATCAAAGCCATCCTGACCATAGGAGACCCTAGTTAGAATGGACTTCGGAAAAACTTAGTTACCAAAACAAAGAAATTGAGTATTTATGAAAACTTATTCCCATTCTTATCCTTGAAATTCTTTCCAAAAGAGAGTTATATGTTCCTCAAAAATTTTGCAACCTTACCTAAAATTTGGCACACTTGATCACCTCTCTAACTTACTCATCTTACTTGCTTATAGATGGACTACACTTACAACAAGTTTTATCAGTTGGGCAATAGAGGAAACCTCATCTTTGAGGGTGACCTGAGTCAGCTTGCGTAATTTCTAGAGCGCCCGCCCCCAAAATTCTATGGAGCTCAGCTCAACGATCACCCCGGAGGGGAGCTGTAGTGGCTGATAGTTGCAGATCTGCAAGGAAAAATGGAGCCACCTACATCTGAGAAGATTCATTTCAGCATAAGGGAGAACAATTGGATTGATGGATTAGCAAGAGCAATGTAGGAAGCACTTGCCCGACTATGTGGGCAGAACATCAATAAGATCGTTGGCACCTACTTCGCTCATTTTGCCAGAAGTGACTCCCAGGGACAGCCCTTGCACATGTCAGGACACCCTGATTTGAGGTACCATGTGGACCATCTTGCCTTCATGCTTCATGAAAATCAGAAAGAGCTGGACAACGCCCGTGCTGACGCCAACGAGAAGAAACTTACTGCCGCCAAGAAGGACCAGACCTTCGCCATCCTCGTGAAGGAGCGCAAGTCACTTTGCCGCCTGCGTGACAAGAAGGACCGCATCATTGCTCGCCTCCGTCACAAAGTGTGATGTGGCTCAGATCACTATAGAGCTTCGTTGGGAAACCCCAAGAGGAAGGTATGATGAGCACAACAGTAAGTCTTCCCTCAGTATGAAACCAAGGTTATCGAACTAGTAGGAGGAAGGAAACGACTCCAAGGTGTTTCTAACAACTTGGAACCTGCACAACACAAACTCCAGACTTTGCCCCAATGAACAGTGAGGTGGAACTCAATATCCATCGGACATAGTAATCTCAATATCCATCGGATCCTCGCAAACACAACATGCATGATTACAAATAGATGATCTTGATCATGAATGGAGCTCACAAGATGTAAACATGGTAGCACAAAGGAGGAGAAACAACCATCTAGCTACTGTATGGACCCATAGTCCAAGGTGGAACTACTCACACATCATACCGAAGGCTGGCATGGTGATGAAGAAGGCCTCCGAGATGATCTCTCCCCTCCGGCAGGGTGCCGGCAAGAGCTTTGGATCCTCCCCGATCTAGGGATGATGGTGGCAGAAGCTATAGACTGTTTCGTGGAGATCTGATCGAGTACTTAGGGTTTGGGCATAGGGGATTATATAGGCGAAGAGGCGAGGCAGGAGGGCGGCCAAGGGGGCCACACCCTGCCCAGGCATGGACTAGGGTGGGTCTACGCGTGGGGGTGTGTGGACACCCTGTGGCACCCCTCCGACCGCCCTTCGGTCTTTGTGTTCGTCCCGGTGAAATATTGACTTTGGCTTTTGTCCCGTCCAATTCCGAGAATATTTCCTTACTAGCTTTTCTAAAACCAAAAACAGCAGAAAACAGGCAACTAGCATTGTGGCATCATGTTAATAGGTTAGTCCCAGAAAATGTATAAAAATACCTCAAAGTGTAGACAAAGCATAGCAAAGTGGATACTAAACAAGCATGGAACATTAAAAATTATAGATACGTTTTCGACGTATCAAGCATCCCCAAGCTTAAATCCTTCTCGTCCTCGAGTAGGTAAGTGATAAAAAGAATAATTTTTAAGGTGACATGCACCATCACAATCATGATCAAACCATTTGAAAGTATTGAAAGCTAGGATCAAAGTACTCTAAACATGAGCATGAAAGATGAAGTTCTAACAATAATACAAAGTAACTATGCTGCAACATGAAAGGATACAAACAAAGATTCATGAATAACAATGCATTGAGAGACGTTTGTTTGTTTCACATATATAAAACATAGCATAGTGGCATTCAGCTTCTCCCTCATGGAGTAGCAAAACATAAATGAAAGGACACCTTCAAAGTTCATAAGGGTGACTAGATACAAATAGTTCAAGAACGAGCAATATCAACAATATGAATCAATCAATAAGTTTTGGGATAATGCACATAAAACTAAGAATGGCAACTATGCTCTCTTAATTGGTGCCTAAGGATAGAAGGTGGAGACTCAATGTAAAAGTGGAAGAAATGCCTTCATAAATGGAAGCAGGGATTTCAGGTTTCATAAAGAGCTTCCAAAAATTATGGTACTTGTTAGCTTTCAGCTCTCATTGCCCCTATCATAAGCATCTTAAAGTGATTAAGTTTAAAGTGAACAAAGTATGGAGTATATCCTTGACAAAGTATAAGTTGGCAATCTCATATCCCTTGAGTACGAGGGATGCTACTCATGCTACTCAACTTAAGTTACAGGTAAGTTCTTGTCATAGTAAGTACATGTGTATCATAGATAACCACCAGCGGGGTACACCTTGCCCCATGATACAAGAGCTATCCCATATCAAAATAACAAGGCAAGAAAACAATGAGCATCTCAGCAATCTTCTTATTTACCATGGGAAAATGGTGCTTTTTTTCTTCTCTTTCCCCTTTCTTTTTTATTTTTCTCAATCTCTTTTTTCTATCTCTCTCTCTCTTTTTTATAAGAAGGATGATTCATAGATTGCTCACTATGGTGATGCTGCAAGTTTCCACCATGATTAGACATGGCTTAGGCTAGTGTCCCAGGCGTTTCTCTAACACATATACATAACTCCATGGACTTACAAGCTCCCCTTTTATTTCACACTGACAACATCCATAAGCAAGGGAGCATGATATCAACTGGGTAGATATACAGGTGTTGAAAGCGTTCCCCGTAACAACACAATTCTGCTAATTCCCAATGTATAAGTGCAACCATATACAACATAGATGACACAATGGTTCAAGTTTATTAGGGGAAAGAAAAATAAAGTGTGCCATCAAATTTGTGAGAGCTTTAATCACTAATTTTCACATAACAAGTTTAATTTGGAAGATAGATAAAACAAGAATATACTTAGAATGGTGTAACACACCACGCATAGGAATTTATAGTGGACACTTTGGAATAACTTGGTTTTTTCATGGGAGTTGGATGCATGAGTAGAGCTTACTCAATACAAGTGGAAGCTAGCAAAATACTGGGAGCGACCAACTAAGAGAGCAATAATGGCCATAATCATGCAGAGCGACAAAACATTACTAATCAAAGTATAAAGTGGTACCACAAGTCAAAAACTAAATGATCATAGAGGATAAGGTGACTAGTTCATAGTCATAACATGGTGTGAGCATGTGGCAAGTCAACCCAAATAAAGCATCAAAGGAGAACTCCACAATACTATGCTTTTGTATGGTAAAACAACACATGAATCTTTAAAGGCACATTAAGCAATCTCAATTGTTTGGAACAAGTCATGCTACAACAATAATCACTAAGCATAAGGTCAAAACAACATCAATCATGACATGATAAAGTCTAGGCCACAGTCAAAGAAAGCTCCCTTTTGTACTACTAAAGCAAGAACTTCCTACTCATTTCCAACACCAATCAACTTATTTGAAACAACACAACGAAAGCGAGGGTCCAACTAGTTTATTCAAGCAAACTAAGCAAAAAAACAAAAACTGAGACGCTCCAAGAACAACACAATTATGCATGAAACAATAAAAATAAAGTGTCTAGAAAGACGTGAGATTTTTATTGATAAAGAATGGGATGCCTTGGGAATACCCAAGCTTTAACGCTTGTACCTCTTGAATATTTATTGGGGTGACACTGGGTGGCATCCCCAAGCTTGAGATTTTGTCCATTCTTCATCTCATTACATCATTCTTCCCTTACACCTGAAATTTTTCTTCATACAAAACTTCACACAATCTTCATTAGCAACATTAGTGCATTCAAAAGATAATAGACCTTTGGGTTTAGTTTCAAAACATATTTTTTTTATTAAAAACACAAGCTACTATAGCAATTCCCTTAAAAATCTCAATTTCCCAAACAGAACTCAAAAAGAAATCAATAAAGAGGCAAATGCAAATAACGGCAGAAATCTATCAAAACAGACCAGCATGTGAAACCCGATTTTTTAGAAGACCTTATTTTGTCCAAATAAAAAAGTTTTGAACTAATGAAAGTTAGCTAACAACCTGGGGGATTTATTCATAAAATTACAGCTCAAACCGACCTACAGATATTTTTCACGAATGTTTACAGTGAAGCACAAAAATCTGTTTGGGGACAACACTTCCCCAAATCTTACTTCCCTTTCATTAGAGGTTATTCTTAGCACAAAAATCAAAGAAAAAGGATAATGAGAGGTTATTACAGAAGTAATAACTTTCAAGACTCAAAAAAACAATTGGGTTATCTCCCAATAAGTACTTTTTTCTTTAACGTCTTTAAGTTAGGCACAAAAGCAAGAATTAAGTATTTTCAAATAAAGAAGCATTAACATCAATACTCGAAATTTCTTCAACCAGGAAAGGTATCTCATCCAAATGAGTTTTAGAGGATCCTCTCTCAACTCTCTTGGGTTCACTACTTTCATCAAATGGGATTTCAGGAACAATCCAATCAAAATTCTTTTCTAAGGCCTCATGCATCCCTACAAGTTTAAAAGGTATGGGTATTTTAATTTCCTCTCCGTTGGGTTTGGTTTTATCCACCCTTTATAATGTACCCATAACATCTACACATGATCCTAGCATATTAAAACAATCAAAGACATTGTTGGCTTCTTTAGCAACATCATTGAACTCCTTTAGCAAAGTTTCTAGAATAAAATCTCTCTTTTCAGTATCCTCCACTTCTTTAAGTTTTAGAAACATTATTTGCATCATGGGGTTAAGGTTAACAAACCTAGCCTCCAACATGTGAACTAAAGAAGTTGCAGCAATTTCATAATTAGGAGCAAGTTCTGCTAAGGATCTATCCTCAATATCCTCATGTTTGCTAATATGATTAAAGAATTCTTCAATATTTTCTTTCCCAATTATAGATCCACTACCTATTGAAAGGTCTTTTAGGGTGAACTTAGGGATCAACATGGTGAGCAAGAGCAAGGTGACAACTAGAGGAAGAACTAATTTTTTTGTGTTTTTCATAAGAGAAATCAAACAAAACGAAACTATTTTTTTGGAATTTTTGATAAAAAGAAGCAAGCAAAACTAATCAAAACAAAAACAAAGTAAAGAGAAAGGTTGTGAAGGGCTCTCCTTGTGAATCCGTCCTTAACTCCCTGGCAATGGCGCCAGAAAACGTCTTGATGCGGCTCAGATCACTATAGAGCTTCGTTGGGAAACCCCAAGAGGAAGGTATGATGAGCACAGCAGTAAGTCTTCCCTCAGTATGAAACCAAGGTTATCGAACCAGTAGGAGGAAGAAAACGACTCCAAGGTTTTGCCAACAACTTGGAACCTGCACAAGACATACTCCAGACTTTGCCCCAACGAACAGTGAGGTTGTCAATCTCACCGGTTTGCTGAAACAAAGGATTAAACGTATGGTGTGGAAGGTAATGATTGCTTGCAGAAAGTAAATAGTAACAATGGAAGATGTATCAATGGTAAAGATTGGACCAGGGTCCACATTTCACTAGAGGTGTTGTAACACCCTCAGAATCGGCCCTATGCAAGTTTTAGCGAAACCCGCCAAACCCGCATAGAAACGATTCAAAGGTGCCCACCAGGCACTTTCGTGCGGGTGGAAAACGAAGTAATAACATTACACAACAGTCCTCGATGGGACCCACAGAACAGATATATATACAACACGACTCCATGAGTCAAGAATACAGATATAATATACAAAGATCTGAATCACCTTGAAAATGTTAGAGCGTCCGACTACGGACAAGATGCAAATGGGGCTAAGAGCCCTGAAGAATAACCAATGGCGTCCATAACCTTGCCCAGGCCAAGCCGGAAGGGTAACCCTGCTAACGACGTCGATCTCAAAACCTGCTCAAACAAAAGGGGTGCCGACAAAGGGCAAAGGAAAAAGAGAGATGGTCGATCGAGGCGATTACAGCGAGGCTAGAATTGGCGGTCCTCGCCTACATAGGTATGGTGGTGGCGGCAGCGAGCATGCGATAAACAACCTATAGAGACTCGATATAACCGGCTGCCATCGAGAGAGGATAAGAAAGACCTATTCGGAACCAACCTGATGCTACCTTCAAACAAACCCATCCTGGTGTTTCCCCCTCGAGACCAAACGAGGAAGTCAACCGAGGAACTCACACCGTTGGCAGTTTTATTTATTCCGTTATAGTTGCGGCAATTACTAGTCAAATATAGATAGTCATCCTGATAAAATAAGCAGTGGGCACTTTTATTTAACCATTCAATTGTAGTTGCAACACTTACTAGTCATATACAATTAGCATGAGATATCCCAAAACCCAGCAGTTATTGGTACTTTTATTTAGCCATTCCGTTATAGTTGCGATACTTACTAGTCAGGTACAATGGTCGCAAGCGACAACCCAAACAAGCAATTGTTGGCAGTTTTATTTAGCCATTCCATTATAGTGAAGCTGATTACTAGTCATTATAAAGTCAAATTTATAGCACTACTTTAGTTATAGTTGTCTATGATCGAGAATCTGCTCCAAGTCGTCCATAACGCGGACACGGCTTTGAAAGTTTTACCTGCGGTGCACAAATAGCAACACACACTCGATCAACCTCGGAAAAACCAAATCAAAACCACGAGGATTTCACGACAAAGCAATCACAGATTCAGAAATATTTGGGGCCACCCATTGAGTACACCATAGCGAAGTTAGTGACTCGAGACGGACCCAAGGTTTGGGTGGGCCGGTCATGAGCAGGAACCCAAAACTGGGCTTGTCGAGACCGCGAAAACGTGTCCCGATCCTAAACAGTACAGTGTGCTCCTCGCACAATCGTAAATAAAGAAGTAAAGCATGGCATAAGTACAGGATAGTAAATAAAACCTCAAACTAGTTTGTGGCCCCAAGAAATAAGAATGAATCAAGCTCTAGCTCAGGGGGGTCCCATAATCCTCTCGGATGTGGATAGCGCGAATATTCAAGGAACAGGTATCAAGTACTCGGGGTCCTACGGGACACAAGTGGACGGTTAACAACCAAATAACATCTATTGCCCACCTGTGCCTCTGCTTACCTACTTCAATTTTAGTTGTTTAAGCAGTAAGTAAAGTTATGATCAACTCCAGCAATAAACATGCGGCAATTCTCCAACAACTGTGGTACTTGACGACACGCAACAGCACTTGAGCAAGCGACTACGACGCGCAGGTCCAACTATCTACCAAACAACAGGTAATAGGAGGTGTCCAAGGCAATATAAGGCTGCAAGGGATATCACGGGTACGAAAACTAGAGCAACGCAACACAGATATCAATAGATCAACAGGAGGGAATAAATACTTTAAAAGTAAGATAGGTAGAACGGGGGAGAATGCTCGCCTGAAAACATTGCTGAGGGTTCATCCGAAGATCGGGGCGAAGCTCACATCAACTCAACGGCCTTATCCGCGAAGAAACAAAACACTAGAATAAACACCGGATGCAATATTTAATACAACTGCAGAAGATCGGCATGATGCTTGTATGATGTATGTCATGGCAAAGGTGCGATGCAATTGGGCAATATTAAGTGGAACCGGGGTCCCGCCAATTAATTAGGTGGTTCATGTTGTTTAGCTACCCCGCAATTTAAATGTTGTAATAACAGGGCAAAATAAGTTACTGGTTCGCTACACAAATTTAAATGAGGCCATTATAAGACTAGATTTGTCCGCATATGGGCCCCATATTTAATTAGAGGTGAATCGGCATAAGGCCCCCAAACCACACAATATGTATGCGACATGAACAATTAAGATGCAACAAGTTTTATCTAAAGCATTTATAAAATAGGGGCTCGGGAAAAGGTTCACACATCTGGGTTCGGAAGATCTTGGTTCCGGGGGTTCGGGGTTCGGTCTCAGGGTTCAGGGTTCGACGGGGTCGGTCTCGGACAACGGAAGGTAGATCTTGGCATCCGGGAAGCAGGACTTGGTTCGGCGTCGAGGGCGCATCAGATTCTCCCTGGTCGGTGTCGATCTTGTCGGGCCCGCGTATCAGGTCGGTCTTGGCGTCCGGGATGAAGAACTTGGCATCCTCGAGGAAGTACTTGTCTTGGCCGCGAAGAAGGTCATGTCGGTCCACGGGGCCGGGCTTCGAAGCCAGGGAGGAGTACTTGGCGTTGCCGAGCGGAAGTCTTGGTGATCCTCGGGTCCGAGAAGATCTTGTCGCACGGTGTCTGGGTAGGCGAACTTGTCGGTTCCGCGGTTTCGACACTGGGAGATCTTGGTGTAGGGACGGTCCTTGTCGGCGATTCTTCGGGTTCGACACCGGGGTCTTCCGGGAGATCTTGTGTTGTGAAGATTCTCGTAGCATATTCATCGGATTAGTTTTATGGCGGCCTCACGGCATCCTCATAGGGTCATCACGTCCACGCCAGGGTAGAGCGTCGAGAGCCATTTGATTCACATCCTTAGAACACCAATTTGCCACCACTTCCCAACACTAAAACGCCTCAAAACACAAGCCACACAGATAAGACATCACACGAATGTCCAGACGAACAAGAACTCATGACGGGGTGCCGATGTGTTCCTGCAAAGCCTAGGGGACACGAGATCGAACTCGTGACGGAACATCAGGAGGCCGCCTGACCGGAGCTCCTTGGCAGCGAGGACTTGCGGCAGAGGAGACACACACGGCCAGAGGGGCGCAGTCCTACACGCAGGAAGGAGGGGAGCTCCGGGCGCGGCGGCGGCGGAGGGCTCCCGCGGCGAGGGCGGGGCCGGGCTCGGCGCTAGAGGCGAGGAGGCGGTTGCCGCGGAAGACGGGGCGCCGAAGTCGGTGACGGCGCATGGCGCGCGGCCAGCGACGACGGGGGCGAGGCGGGGCGAGGAGGATGAGCAGAGGGTGGTGGCCGAGCGGGGTTGGGGCAGGGGCGACGTCCGGCAAGGTGGTGGTCGGCGCCAGAGGAGGCGTGGGTCGGCGTCGAGGAGGTGGGGCGGGAGCGGTCAAGGTGGCGTCGGCAATGGAGGAGAACAGGCTCGAGGAGGCGGGCCAGGCTGGAGAGAGGCGCCCGACGAGAGGAGGAGGGATATGGCGGCCATGAGGCAGGCGGCGGAGGAGGGAGCATCTGGCAAAGGCGTGAGTGGAGGAGAGGGAGGTGGGGCGCGTCGGGGAAGGTGCGGGGAGGCGATCTGAGGAGAGAGAGAGGAGGAGCGGGCGGGCGTCGGTGGGGGGTGGGGCAGGGAGAGAGTGGGGCTGGGGTGGGGCATCCGCCAGCAGGTGGAGTGGAGGAGTGGGGTGAGGGGACGGTGGGGTGGTGTAGAGAGAGAGGGTTGGGGAGGGCGTGGGCGTGTGTGTGTGTGTCCGTGTGAGAGAGAGAGGAAGGGAGTTGGGGTTAGGATTGATGAGGTGGCAAGGTGGGTGGGGATTGGGGTCCGAGGGTGAGGTGGCCTAGGGAGGTGAGGTGGAGGGCTGGGAGCTGGGTAGACTATTGTGGGGTAGGAAAAGGATTAGATATTTTAGAGTTTAGTTGGGCGGTCAGATGGCTGGCTTGTCGGGCTTTTGGCTGGCAAGTGGCGGTCTCCCGACAATAAAAAAAATATTTTTATTTAATTGATTTTAGTTTAAAAATACTTTCGTAAATAGTTGTTAGACAAATAAAAGATTCGGTCGGACCGAGGGTTTGATTTGAAAAAGAAGGAGGGCTAGTTTAGAAAACGACATAGTCTTTTGCAACAAAGTTTTATGCGAAAATGATATGCATGATGACATGAGCATGCGGTCATGATGATGCAATGCACAAAAACACCGCGATTTTCTAGTAGTGGTTTTGCGGGATGCCACAATTCGACACCACTAACAATGGATCTCGCCCTCGAGATCCGCCTCATGGTACCGGAAGGAAGGCGGCGATCTGAATCTTCTCGCATCGTGTAGATCTTCGCGACACCACTAACAAGAGGTCGTTGTCCGTGATCGTCGAGGGAAACACTCCGGAACAAAAGGTCGAAGGTAGAGGTATCAACAAATAAAGCCACCTCTAGCTTCCATGGACGGAGTAAAATTGTTGGATCCACTGATTCGATATGCAAGAGCGAATGATAAGAGTAGTCGGATGGTGATCAGTCCATCGCGCACCCAAACCATTACTCTGCACACGAATAGGAAATTATGCAACCAACTCTCAGAATTCGGATTGTAGATCTCGACAAGCGAGATTCAGAAACAAAGGAGTGATGCAGACTCTGCATCGGATCTGGCGTAGAGGATGTCGTCGCGTTGGAAAACACCAGAAGGCACAGACAAGGAACAAAGAATATCCACCCGACGAAGGGTTCCCCGGATAGCATGAAGACCAGATGTAGACACACCGTTACCAAAAGAGGAAGCGAAACCCTGGAGGTACGACGGAAACCCAACCACGAGAAATCCTGGACTCGAAGAGAGAGAAGAGAGCGGATTCAAAACACGCAGAGGTGAGAGGAGAGCAGCAGAGGGGTAAGGAGTAAAATTAGACCTAATCAGAACTATCCAACCGATTTTGCAAAAATAGTTTTGACACTCTACTTCGGCCGTTAGCTAGGTTATCCTACAGGCTGGACTTGTGGGGTATCGCAACTGCTGAGCTCTGATACCACTCTGTAACACCCTCGGAATCGGCCCTATGCAAGTTTTAGCGAAACGCCAAACCCGCATAGAAAGCGATTCAAAGGTGCCACAGCACTTTTGCGGGTGGAAAACGAAGTAATAACATTACACAACAGTCCTCGATGGGACCCACAGAACAGATATATATATACAACATGACTCCATGAGTCAAGAATACAGATATAATATACAAAGATCCGAATCACCTTGAAAATGTTAGAGCGTCCGACTACAGACAAGATGCAAAAGGGGCTAAGACCCCTGAAGAATAACCAATGGCGTCCATAACCCTGCCCAGGCCAAGACGGAAGGGTAACCCTGCTAACGACGTCGATCTCAAAACCTGCTCAAACAAAAGGGGTGCCGACAAAGGGCAAAGGAAAAAGAGAAGCGGTCGATCGAGGCCAAGCACGCGAGGCTAGAATTCGGCGGTCCTCGCCTACATAGGTATGGTGGTGGCCAGCGTGAGATGCACTAAACAACCTATAGAGACTCGATATAACTGTCGGCTATCAGAGAGGGATAAGAAAGACCTATTCGGAACCAACCTGATGCTACCTTCAAACAAACCCATCCTGGTGTTTCCCCCTCGAGACCAAACGAGGAAGTCAACCGAGGAACTCACACCGTTGGCAGTTTTATTTATTCCGTTATAGTTGCGGCAATTACTAGTCAAATATAGATAGTCATCCTGATAAAATAAGCAGTGGGCACTTTTATTTAACTATTCCATTGTAGTTGCAACACTTACTAGTCAGATACAATTAGCATGAGATATCCCAAAACCCGGCAGTTGTTGGTACTTTTATTTAGCCATTCCGTTATAGTTGCGATACTTACTACTCAGGTACAATGGTCGCAAGCGACAACCCAAACAAGCAATTGTTGGCAGTTTTATTTAGCCATTCCATTATAGTGAAGCTGATTACTAGTCATTATAAAGTCAAATTTATAGCACTACTTTAGTTATAGTTGTCTATGATCGAGATACTATGCTCCAAGTCGTCCATAACATGGACACGGCTTTGAAAGTTTTACCTGCGGTGCACAAATAGCAACACACACTCGATCAACCTCGGAAAAACCAAATCGAAACCCGAGGCTTTCACGACAAAGCAATCACAGGATTCAGAAATATTTCAGGGCCACCCATTGAGTACACCATAGCGAAGTTAGGCGACTCGAGACGGACCCAAGGTTTGGGTGGACGGTGAACAATGGGAACCCAAATCGGGCTTGTCGACACCGCCAAAGCGTGTCCGATCCTAAAGATGCGGTGCTCCTCGCAATCGTAAATAAAGCAGTAAAGCATGGCATAAGTACAGGATAGTAAATAAAACCTCAAACTAGTTTGTGGCCCCAAGAAATAAGAATGAATCAAGCTCTGGCTCAGGGGGGTCCCATAATCCTCCCGGATGTGGATAGCGCGAATATTCAAGGAACAGGTATCAAGTACTCGGGGTCCTACGGGACACAAGTGGACGGTTAACAACCAAATAACATCTATTTCCCACCTGTGCCTCTGCTTACCTACTTCAATTTTAGTTGTTTAAGCAGTAAGTAAATTTATGATCAACTCCAGCAATAAACATGCGGCAATTCTCCAACAACTGTGGTACTTGACACGCATAGCAAGACTTGAGCAAGCGACTCTGACGCAGGTCCAACTATCTACCAAACAACAGGTAATAGGAGGTGTCCAAGGCAATATAAGGCTGCAAGGGATATCACGAGTACGAAAACTAGAGCAACGCAACACAGATAGCAATAGATCAACAGGAGGGAATAAATACTTTAAAAGTAAGATAGGTAGAACGGGGGAGAATGCTCGCCTGAAAACATTGCTGAGGGTTCATCCGAAGATCGGGGCGAAGCTCACATCAACTCAACGGCCTTATCCGCGAAGAAACAAAACACTAGAATAAACACCAGATGCAATATTTAATACAACTGCAGAAGATCGGCATGATGCTTGTATGATGTATGTCATGGCAAAGGTGCGATGCAATTGGGAAATATTAAGTGGAACCAGGGTCCCGCCAATTAATTAGGTGGTTCATGTTGTTTAGCTACCCCGCAATTTAAATGTTGTAATAACAGGGCAAAATAAGTTACCGGTTCGCTACACAAATTTAAATGAGGCCATTATAAGACTAGATTTGTCCGCATATGGGCCCCATATTTAATTAGAGGTGAATCGGCATAAGGCCCCCAAACCACACAATATGTATGCGACATGAACAATTAATATGCAACAAGTTTTATCTAAAGCATTTATAAAATAGGGGCTCGAGAAAAGGTTCACACATCTGGGTTCGGAAGATCTTGGTTCCGGGGGTTCGGGGTTCGGTCTCAGGGTTCAGGGTTCGACGGGGTCGGTCTCGGACAACGGAAGGTAGATCTTGGCATCCGGGAAGCAGGACTTGGTTCGGCGTCGAGGGCGCATCAGATTCGCCCTGGTCGGTGTCGATCTTGTCGGGCCCGCGTATCAGGTCGGTCTTGGCGTCCGGGATGAAGAACTTGGCATCCTCGAGGAAGTACTTGTCGTGGCCGCGAAGAAGGTCATGTCGGTCCACGGGGCCGGGCTTCGAAGCCAGGGAGGAGTACTTGGCATTGCCGAGCGGAAGTCTTGGTGATCCTCGGGTCCGAGAAGATCTTGTCGCACGGTGTCCGGGTAGGCGAACTTGTCGGTTCCGCGGTTTCGACACTGGGAGATCTTGGTGTAGGGACGGTCCTTGTCGGCGATTCTTCGGGTTCGACACCGGGGTCTTCCGGGAGATCTTGTGTTGTGAAGATTCTCGTAGCATATTCATCGGATTAGTTTTATGGCGGCCTCACGGCATCCTCATAGGGTCATCACGTCCACGCCAGGGTAGAGCGTCGAGAGCCATTTGATTCACATCCTTAGAACACCAATTTGCCACCACTTCCCAACACTAAAATGCCTCAAAACACAAGCCACACAGATAAGACATCACACGAATGTCCAGACGAACAAGAACTCATGACGGGGTGCCGATGTGTTCCTGCAAAGCCTAGGGGACACGAGACCGAACTCGTGACGGAACAGCAGGAGGCCGCCTGACCGGAGCTCCTTGGCAGCGAGGACTTGCGGAAGAGGAGACACACACGGCCAGAGGGGCGCAGTCCTACACGCAGGAAGGAGGGGAGCTCAAGGCCTTGGCGGGAGGCTCCATGGCGGGCGGGGCTCAGCGCTAGAGGCGAGGCGGTGGCTGAAGGCGCCAGCCGGTGGTGGCGCATGGCGCCCAGCGACGGGGCGAGAGGGGAGGGCAGGAGGATGGCAGCGGGGAGTTGGGGCAGGCGACGTCCGGCAGGGTGGTGGCCAGCCGGAGGCGTGGGTCGTCGAGGAGGGGGCGGAGCAGTCAAGGTGGCGTCGACGGCGGCGGAGGATAACGGGCTCGAGGAGGCGGAGCGAGCCTGGCCGGGCGGGAGGCGCCCAAGCGGAGGAGGGGCGCCAGCGGAGGAGATGATGGCCGGCGCCATGAATGAGAGGCGATCGGGAAGGGGGCGGCCGGAGAGGAGGGAGCATCTGGCGGCGGGCGTCGAGTGGAGGAGGGAGGTGGGGCGCGTCGGTGTGGAAGGTGCGGGAGCGGGGCGATGCGAGGAGAGAGAGGGAGGAGAGCGGGCAGGGCGCGTCGGTGGGGGTGGGGCCAGGGAGAGAGTGGGGCCTGGGGTGGGGCGTGCGGGCCGCGCGGGTGGAGTGGAGGGAGTGGGCTGAGGGACGGTGGGACCGGGGTGGCAGAGAGAGAGAGGGTTGGGGAGGGGCGTGGGGCGTGCGTGTGTTTGCTGTGTGTGTGTGTCCAGGAGAGAGAGGGAAGGGAGTTGGGGTTAGGATTGATGAGGTGGTAAGGTGGGTGGGGATTGGGGTCCAGGGGGTGAGGTGGCCTAGGGAGGTGAGGTGGAGGGCTGGGAGTGGCTGGGTAGACTAGTGTGGGGTAGGAAAATGGATTAGATATTTTAGAGTTTAGTTGGGTCAGGGTGGCTTGGCTTGTCGGGATTTTGGCCTGGCAGGCTGGCGGTCTCCCCGACAATAAAAATATATATTTTTATTTAATTGATTTTAGTTTAAAAATACTTTCGTAAATAGTTGTTAGACAAATAAAAGATTCGGTCGGACCGAGGGTTTGATTTGAAAAAGAAGGAGGGCTAGTTTAGAAAACGACATAGTCTTTTGCAACATAGTTTTATGCGAAAATGATATGCATGATGACATGAGCATGCGGTCATGATGATGCAATGCACAAAAACACCGCGATTTTCTAGTAGTGGTTTTGCGGGATGCCACAGGTGTTCTCCTTAAGATAAATAACATAACATGCTAGGTAAACAAATTACAACGGGGCAATTGACAGGACAGAGCAAGGCATAACAATGTGATACTAGACATTCAAGATCCTATGAGATTTGATTGAGTATTACAACAATATATATAGACCGCCATCCAACTATTGAGCATAAATACTCCCTCTTGGAGTCACTAGCATCTACTTGGCCAAGATAGCTACTAAAAATGGAGAGCATGCAAAATCTCAAACAACACAGACATGATAGAATCAACAAGATAGAATCATTAATCAATCTGACATAGTAATCTCAATATCCATCGGATCCTCGCAAACACAACATGCATGATTACAAATAGATGATCTTGATCATGAACGGAGATCACAAGATACAAACATGGTAGCAAAAAGGAGGAGAAATAACCATCTAGCTACTGTATGGCCCATAGTCCAAGGTGGAACTACTCACGCATCATACCGGAGGCTAGCATGGTGATGAAGAAGGCCTCCAGGATGATCTCTCCTCCCGTGAGTGCCAGAAGAGCTTGGATCCCCGATCTAGGGATGATGGTGGCGGGCTCTGAGGCTTTCATGGAGATCTGATCGGGTACTTAGGGTTTTGGCATCGAGGGGATTATATAGGCGAAGAGGTGAGGCAGGAGGGCGGCCAGGGGGCCCACACCCAGCCCAGGTGTGGCCTAGGGTAGACCCGCGCGTGGGGGGTGGCCACCCTATGGCACCCCTCTGGTCGCCCTTCGGTCTCTGTGTTCGTCCCGGTGAAATATTGACTTCGGCTTTTGTCCCATCCAATTCCGAGAATATTTCCTTACTAGCTTTACTGAAACCAAAAACAGCAGAAAACAGGCAACTGGCACTATGGCATCTTGTTAATAGGTTAGGCCCAGAAAATGTATAAAAATACTTCATAGTGTATACAAAGCATAGCAAAGTGGATACTAAACAAGCATGGAATATCAAAAATTATAGATTCGTTTTCGACGTATCAAAGTGTTAGTCCTGGAAGAGACCATTCATGATCGGGACATGCAGCTTGAGGAGAGGGAGAACGAAGGGGAAGATATTCGTGGAGATCCTTACTCGTACCTCAGTGATGATGATGACTACTTGGAGGACATTGACCAGGAGTTCCACACTGATGATGAGGACCGCGACTTCATTGATGATGAAGAGGCCACCGGTTCTGACGAGGAGTAGTAGCACCAGAGCACTATCGTAGGTGTGAGTTGTATTCGGTCCCACTGTATCGTAGCTTTCTAGAATGGTTCTTAAAACCGTCTGCTTTGATTGTTGTGTTGTGTTGGAATGTGTTGTTTGTATGTGTGCTTGGAATGAATGAAAAAGAGTTGTTGGCTTTCAAACCCTAGCCTTACTCAAAGTTTAAAGCCTTTTAAACCAAACTCATAAACCTTAGACGAATTTCCCTCTTATCTTATGATCTATCTCAATCTTCAGATGCCTCACGGAGGAAGCAACTCATATCAAGACCCGATGGTCAAAATTTTGCAAATGCTAGTAGCAGATCGAGAAGCAGGTGGGACCGAGCGTCAAGCCAATATTACCACTCTTCAACAGATCGCCCAACTGGTACATGACAACCAAGGCCATGGAAATCAGGATCATCATGGATCCAAATTTAAGAACTTCCAGAACACCAATCCCCCTATCTTTAGCAAATCTGAAGAGCCCCTAGATGCTGATGATAGGCTGCAAACCATGGAGAATAACTTAGAAGTCGCCGGAGTAGATGCTGCGGAAAAGGTGTTGTTTGCCACCCACTATCTGGCAGGTTCTGCAAGAGCATGGTGGAATAGCACCCTTACAATGAACGGAGGCCAAATGATGACTTGGGATGAATTCAAACTCAAGTTCAGCCGAACCCATGTGCCACCAGGTTTGATTCTGAGGATGAGAGATGAATTCAAGGAGCTAAAACAGGGAAGGATGACCGTGGTAGAGTACCATGACAGATTTTTGTCTCTGTCTAGGTATGCACCCAGATATATTGGGCCCTTCAAGATTTTAAGTCATCGAGGAGAAGTATCGTATCAGATAGCTTGGCAATAATCCCACCTGCCACAAATTTGTCCAGTAAAAAACACTTGAACTGCTCAAGTTCTTTGGCAAGTGATTGTATCTCATGAGCTTGCTCAACGACGAAGCACTCATCAACCATCTTGTAGTCATAGAATTGCTCCATGACATACAACTCAGTGCCAGCGTCTGAGACCCTAAACTTGGCCTCAAGCGCTTCCCATGCGTCCTTGCTATTATCAAATGACATATACGTGTCAAAAATATTGTCCCCAAGAACACTGAACAAAGCCGCCATAAACATGGTATCGGCTTTCTTAAATGTCGCTTCATGCTCAGCAGAAAGTTCTCCTTCAGTCTTGCCAAGAGTGGCGCTATAGCAGTTTAGGTTTTCAAACCAGAGGACTGCTCTCTTGTGCCATCTCTTATAGTGCATGCCATCAACCAGGGGGGCATGTGTTATCACCACATTTTGGCCAAAGGAGGAGATGGGCCGTAATCAAGATGGGCTTGGAGGATACATATATGCAACGTATTGCTGGATCAGCCTTGTGCGTGGATTTGGGCTAAATTGCCGTGTATCAGATATTATGGTAGGTTACGCGGTTTAAGTAAGAGATAGAGTTGTTAGGGTTATTCCAAAGATAGAAAGTCTCCGGACTATAAATATGTACCTAAGGTTATTGAGAAAAGAGGACGATCACGTTCACAACAAACACAATCTCGGCGCATCGCCACCCCTTGTTTCTAGGGTTTCTTTCGGGTAAGTGTCATGCTGCCTAGATCGCATCTTGCGGTCTAGGCGATTCGCTATGCGTTATTTAGTGTTACTCGTCTGAAGCCTTGTTGATGGCGAGTAATACTTATCATAGATTTGTTTGGGTTAGCATCGGTACCTTTTGTTATGATTGCTTAGTTATGTGCCTTTAGTTATCTCACCTTTGCACCTTTTTCGGTGTAAGGGCATCTTGCTTGATCTTTATTCAGTTGATTTGATCATTATAGTTATGCCTTGTTTTCCAAGGTTTAGTTTGATATCCACATAGTCGGGCCTTGCAAACGGGTTGAACGATCGATGGTATGTAAGGATATGGTTTGCCAATTCGAGAGGAGTTGTTAGAATTGACTTTCGTCGGTTGTTAGGCCTTCTCTAGGGTTAGTTTCTATCATCTTTTGTATCTACCAGGCTCAATTACGTGTAGGATGTTCCAATTATGTGGTGAAAACGTTAAAGCCGTGGTCGATTTAACTTGTATTGATGAAGCAAAACCCCATGTTATCGTAGATCTAATGCGAGAACCATGGGATAATCGGCTCAGGAGCCGATTCACGGAAACACAGGAGCGTCGCGGCTCGAATTTTACGATACTTGTTTGCCATGCAGAAACTAATCGAAGCAATCCATCACCTTCTGACCAGGTATAGGTCGGTGGCACGCCCTTGCATCACGGGACGTGTCTTGGAGTTTTGCGGGCGTTGCAGGGACCGTGGCCCACCATTAGCAGGAGCCTCCCGGCTCTTCGTGTTGCTCGTTGCTGCTCGCCGGTGGGTTTTGACAAGCAACACATTCTGGCACGCCCGGTGGGACATTCAACAACATCTGCATCAGAGGACCCGTAAGCATGGCATCAGGTGGAAAGGGTTCTCACCCGAAGGTGCTCTTGATGAGGTGGATCTGTCTGTTCCTTCTGAGGAGCGCACCAGAGCTCTGCGACAGGAAGTCAATTACATGGTGGCTCATTCTCTTCACCGCCATTCTGAGAGCCTAGTGAACGCTTTCGAGCACGTCGCGGTTCGCGTAGTTCAGGAGATCATGAAACATCAGTACTCTCCGTCGGGGCCTACTCTAGGGACTCACCAGGGAGAAAGACTGCTCGCACCAGGCCACCGCCATTCACGCTTGCAGCTCCGGAGCCACCAGGGGCACCAGCGTACGTCGTCTACAAGGTTGGAGGTGACCCTGACGATTGCCAATTCCTGTTTGAACCACCTAAAGAAATCCACATGGATATGTGTGCACCTCGTCTTGATCGCAATAGCCCCGACGCCAAGACGAACCGGATTGCAACCGCAGGGATTTGGGCAGGAGTTTCGGGCGGGGGCTTCGGAGCGGTATTTCGAGCAGGATGTCTAGGATGGACGCTGAAACAGGCATGGCTAGCCAAGTATGCCGAACGAGTCATGAGAACTTAGCCCTGCTCAAACGGTGGAGCAAATCCGCACCATCTTGAGAGACCAGTTGACCGCGTCAAGAGAAGGACCATCGGCTATTCCAAGCCGCACTTAACGAAGTTTGATTCGATTCCGCCGCCACCCAAGTATCGGCTCCCCGAGTTCTCAAGGTTTGGCGGATCGGAAGGTCGAGCTCGATCGAGCATGTGAGCCGATACCGCACGCTTAGGCATGATTTCAAAGACGGATCGATTACGCGTAAGGTTCTTTGCGCAATCTCGATAGGACCAGCTTTTGGGTGGTACACCTTGTTGCCACGATTCGATCCACACTGAAGCAACTGGAAGCGGTTCCACATTCAAGATCATTCCGAAGTTACCGAGGCTGGCATTGCGATCCTGGCAGGTGCGGCAAAAGCGGGGAGAAACGGTAGCCGAGTACATTCAGCGTTTCAGGACTGTCAAGAACCGATGTTATTCGGCTCGTTTAACTGAGAAAGAAGCAGTCGAACTGGCAGTGTTGGGTCTCTCAGCACCTATCAAGGATCTGGCTTTCCAAGTAGAATACAATTCATTGGCGCACATGGCCCAGAAACTGACAATGTATGAACAGCGCCACCCTGAGTTGTACCAAGACAAGTTCAAATGTCCGATAGGCCTGGTCGATACAGAAGAAGAGGATCCCGTACAAGACCAGGAGGTGGCCGTGGAATGGGCTCGGGGGCAGATCTGTGTCCCGCAAATGGGTAAAACGCAAGGGCCTGCAAAAGGTTCGACTTCGATGTGAGCAAAGCTGAGCAGATATTCGATTTCTTTGAAAGAAAGCGGTGAAGTTACCCGAAGGCCATAAAATCCCTCTGGCTCAAGAGATGAACAGGAGACCATCCGCAAGTGGCATCACTCATTCACCCACACCACCAATGATTGCAAAGAGCTACGTCGCCGGATCCAAACGGCGATAGAACAGGGCCGTCGATCCTTGGGCACCCGCCATGAAAGTAGACACAAACCCGCTTCCGGCGTCAACATGGTAGAACACAGCCACTCCACGAGGCGCCGCTAGATTTCTCGCTCGATGTTAATATGGCGGGCCTGTGTACCACCATGGCACGTATAAGGAGGAAGGCGGTCGCTCTCGGGCAAAGAAAGAGGAGGCTGGTCCACGTGACCGGCCCGTTATGATAAAGCGGTATTTAACCGAGGAGCAAGTGAGAAGCGTGCGATATCGGAAGCCACACTCCGCATCTCCTTAACAAGTATGAGCGTCGAGATGACCGACGTCACCGGCACGATAGAGATGATGAAGGATATGAGCACCTTGCTAGGGGAAAGTCAAAGGAAAAGGAAGGCGTGGATAAACATTGGGATTGTCCTTTCTTCAAGTATTGCTGGGATTCGGGAATGAGCCGATTGCCTACAATCGACAACTGCCCGAAATGTGGACAACAGAAGGATGACACAGGTCCAGTTTCAGTGTTCAAGCGTCTAGGGCCTCTCCCGCCTCAGAACATACAAGAGGAGTCATCTCGAGCAAAAGATCTCGAGGAGCAAAAGGGTGAAGAAGAAGAAGACAGATATCACCGGCCAAGGTGGTGTCCCGATGGACTCAGACACACCCAAAAGCGTAGAGTTTAGCGACTGCGTAGCTTGGAGGAAGCCGAAGCGTGATCTCCACACTTTAAGAAAGCACGGCCGATCTGGCGTGAAAATTCAACAAACCTTGGAAACGGAGGCTCGTCCAGAAAAGGAAAGAGTGGCGCCTAAACCGATAAAAGCCGATGCGAAGACATCGGTACAAACATGGTGTTCATACTTCCGTCGAGTTTTGCGCTCAAGAACCAAAGAACTACCGGTGGCGGTTTGATCGCGCCCACGGCCGTTATCTTTGAAAAGCCACGGAGAAGGGCTACAAACATCCGAAAGCCCTACTGCGAGGTTATATCAATGGGCACTGTCGCAAGATGTTGGTTGACACCGAGCGGCATCAATATAATGCCATACTCCATGCTACGGCGTTTGGGGCGCTCCACCGCAGATCGATCAAAACCAACGTCACGTTAGCGACTTCAACGGCCAAACTTGAAGCAAGGCGTCTAAACGTGGATCGACCGTGGGCGGAAAAACCATCCCTACGTCATTCTTCGCCGTGACAGCAAAAGCACCTACACCGCCTTGCCGGGAGGGATTGATTCACGCTAAGCTGCATTCCATCCACGATGCACCGGTGCCTATCTGATGGGATGGAGATGAAGTGGAGGTCATTCATGCAGATGATTCGATCGAGATCTCCATAGCCGGCATGAACATCCGGGAGGCGAAGACCAAGAGCCGATCTCGAATCGATCTAGACGGTGTGGCGCATTGAAGCTACAAAAAACGGGGTGAGGCTGGTCTTATCCACTGGCCTGACAGAGTAGCAAAGTCCACGATCGTACGTGGTATGGCCGATCCCTGCGATCGACCATAAAAAATAAAAAGCAGTAATCTTACGACAAACAGGTCCTGCAGTCGTAGTAGGGAGATTCCCTGCCATTGTAGAGCACAAATAAGTTATAAACCTTCCTTGACTAATGCAATCAAAGGGGCGATTTGACAATCGCCCAAATTATCTTTGTTATCCTCACCAACCGCTTGCCGTGTTTAGCATCGATTTAGCGGTGACGAAAAGCTAGGGTATGGGTTTACCTCCGATGAGCTAGAGGAGATTGACATCGGTCCCGGGATAAGCCACGACCAACATTTATCGCCAGAAGTTAGATCCGAATCTGCTGGGTCCGATGATAGCTTTGTTGAAAGAATATCCAGATTGCTTTGCCTGGGACTATACAGAGATGCGGGTTAGACAGGAGCATCATTGAGCATCGAATCCGCTTAAAAAAGGGTTTCGGCCATTCCAACAGCGAGCACGACAGATGAAGGCGAAATTTTGGAAGAAGTCAAGAAAGAGATCGAGAAAATGTTGACTAGGTTAATCGGGCCATGCGGTATGTTGAGTGGATTTCTAGTATCGCACAGAGAGAAAAGGATGGCATTTGGCGTGTTGCCATAGATTTTCGGGATCTCAATAGAGCCACTCAAAGGATGAGTATCCGATGCCTAGGTGAGACATTAATCAACGCAATTTCTGGTCATAAGGTCTTGAGCTTCATGGATGGCAATGCCGGTTACAACCAAATTTTATGGCTCCTAAGATATACCAAGACGCATTCGAGTCCTGTTCGGTGGGGTTGTTTGAATATGTAGTCATGGCGTTTAGGCGAAGAATGCCGCGCCACATACCAAAGAGCCATGAATTACATTTTCCATGATATGATCGGCAAGTGGTGGAAATTTATATCGATGACGTGGTGGTCAAGTCCTTGATACAAGGACACCGGACGATGCATGGCGTCTGGACCGAACAAGAAAATTGACTACGGATGAATCCAAAGAAGTGTGCCTTGATTGTGACGGCGGTCGGTTCTTGGGTTTCTTGGTCCATGAACGGAATTGAGATCGGCTGAAAAGTCGGGAGGTAGTGCGAACAATGAAGCCACCTACCACGAAGAAAGAAATGATCTCTCATCGGCAAGATCAACTTTGTCAAGATTCATCTCAATCTGTCGGGAAGAATAGAGCCGTTCATGGGACGGTGAAAATTAAATCGATGAGGAGTTCACTGGGGACAGAACAACAACGAGCCTTGACGAGATCAAAGAATATCTAACGAAGCCGCCGGTGTTGGTTCCGCCCGGCGGATAGGCCGTTCTACATTTACTTGTCGATGGTAACCGTCCATGGCCTCGGTGGTGGTGCAAGTTTATGATGGTCTGGAGCGAGTTGTGTTTTACATCAGCAGAAGGATGCTGGATGCAGAGACAAGGTATCCTGAGATCGATAAGTTGTGCCTCTGCCTGTTTTTGACCTCCACCAAGCTGCGCCACATCTTGCTCTCAGCGGAGATTATCATTATATGCAAATCAGATGTCATAAAACATATGCTGTCGGCTCCTATGTTGAAAGGCCGACTCGGCAAATGGATGTTTGCATTATCGGAATTTGATATCCGGTATCAACCCGCGAAAGCGGTTAAGGGTCAGGCGTTGGCCGACCTTATTGCTGAAAGAATCAACACTGATATAGCAGCGCTGTCTATACGAGCGTGGGCTATGTTTTTCGATGGATCGGTTTGTGATGATGGTTGCGGCATCGGCATTCTACTCGTGTCGCCCTGGGGGGCAACATATTCCTTCTCCATCAGGCTATCCACCCCTTGCACCAACAACGTCGCTGAGTATGAGGCGATACGCAAGGGAATGGAGTTGCTCATCGAAGCTAGAGCAGAAGCAGTGGAAATTTTTGGAGACTCCAAATTGGTGATTTCCCAACTCACGGAGGAATACAAGTGTGGGAGCGAGTCGCTCTTCCCATTATGGTTGCAATGCCGTGAGCTGATGGCACAGTTCCGGTACATAAACTTTAACTGGATCCTGCGGTCGCAGAATACCGAGGCGAATGATCTCGCACAAATGGCTTCAGGCTACAAGGACGTAGCGAGAGGAGCTGATGTTCAGTGCAGTTCACAGGCGGACGGAGAGTCGATATCTTCAATTACTTGAAAGATTCGCTCGGGGCACCTAAGCGGATAAGGTACAAGGCCATGAAGTATGTGCTTATTGGGGCGACATGTTCTCTGAGGACTCGGAAGGGTTACTGCTCAAATGTCTCGGGCCAACCGAGGCCAATCGGCTCCTACACGAGGTACACGAAGGCGCCTGTGGAACTCACCAATCGGCTCACAAGATGAAATGGTTGATTAGGCGATCAGGGCTTTATTGGCCCACCATGCTTGAGGACTGTTTTAAGTACTACAAAGGGTGTCAAGCATGTCAGAAATTTGGAAAAATTCAGACGGTACCCGCGTCAGCAATGAACCCCATCATCAAGCCTTGGCCATTCCGAGGTTGGGGCATGGATATGATTGGCAAGATCAATCCTCCATCAAGCAAAGGCCACATGTGGATTTTGGCCATTACGGATTATTTCACTAAATGGGTGGAAGCCGTCCCTATGAAGTCAGTGAACTCGAAGGATGTTATCGATTTTGTGAAAGAACATGTCATTCATAGATTCGGGATTCCCCAAACTATCACGACCGATGGATGTTCGGTCTTCATTTCTCACGAGTTTAGAAAGTTTTGTGAGGACACGGGAATTAAGCTGATCCGATCATCTCCATACTATGCTCAAGCACATGGGCAAGCTGAAGCGTCCAACCAAAGCCTTATCAAGCTGATCAAGAGGAAAGTCGATGAGCACCCTAGGCGTTGGCACGAGGTTTTGTCAGAGGCTTTATGGGCTTATCGCATGTCATGTCATGGAGCGATAAAAACCTCGCCATACCATCTAGTCTATGGACAAGAAGCCGTATTGCCCTGGGAGATTACGGCTGGATCGAGACGTGTCACTTTTCAGAACGATCTAACAACTGAAGAATATGCGGCCCTGATGAGTGACAGTGTTGAGGATTTAACTGAGCTTAGGTTGTGGTCGCTTGAGAAAATCAAAGAGAACAAGGCCAAGGTAGCTCGTGCATATAATAAGAAGGTGAGACCAAAGGAGTTCCACGTTGGCGATCTGGTATGGGAAGCTGTATTGCCATTGGGGACTAAGGATGCAACATATGGTAAATGGTCTCCAAATTGGCACGGGCCATACTGAGGTCGATCAAGTTTTAAGAGCAGCGTACATGCTTGAGGAGCCGGCGTGAAATTCCGATGGTCAGCAGTCGACATCTCAAGAAATATTTCCCAAGCATGTGGGATGATAGACAGTGAAATATGGGGCCGATACATGAAATCGGCCAATAAAAAATATAGCCGATGCACAGCCATCGACTCTAGAGGTTCAAACTGTACGGCGGTGTCGGTTTACATGAATAAGCTCTTGAAGGAATGCCTCAAGGCGTGGGCGTCGGCGCGGACACGATCCACCTCGGCGATCTCGGCCGTCATCTTCGCCCTTGCCCATCACTAGCTGCTTGTTCAGGCACGATTTCCATGATCGGTCTTGATTGAGCTTTGAGGCCTTCGCCCGTCTTGGGAGCGGGCGATGAATGCTTCCTTGTCACGAATGAGCTGTTTAGTCGCCGGACCTTCTCTTCAAGATCTCCCAATTCCTTTTCAAGGATGCAAGCTCGGCTTGTGAGAGGTGTCGGTTTGGCATCGAGACGCCTTTTCTCATTGAGCCACGACATTTGTATGCGATATTGGCCTTCAAGGAGTTGGGCGCGGTAGCATTAATCCTCTCACGAGCCAACTTCACCCTTGACGTAGAAAGACGAGTTACAGTTACAACGGCCAAAGCTTCACCGCAATGCTCTGGGAGTTGGTCCTTGATTTCGCAAGAACACTCTTCACCTCTTGAACCCTCGATCAACTTCTCGATCGGGAGGACAAGAAGGCTTTGAGACTGGAATTGAGGTAGAAACGCCCTTTCGTGGTTCATCGTTGGCGAGAGAGAGTTGGTTCGATGGATTCAGGGTCGAATGTCAGCAGGCCTGAGATATCACAACCCTGGCAGGCCGAAATGGCGTCAGTATGCGTCCAACATGGAAGGATGAGCCGAACGAAGCGAACGTACCACTCCTAAGATCAAGGGATAGCGGATGACGAGACAATCGGTTTGTGTTGTTGCTGGGGCTTGGCCAAAGTGGTAACCGTTTCATCTACACCTTCGGGATTACTAGATCCAGCCTTGCGAAAGGCATCGGCACTTCCGGCTTTCCCACTAGAAGTGTCGATCGTGCATGGAAGGTGCTTAGCCGATGTAAATAGTGATGAATCGCGGATAAAAACAATTGGTAAGAGCATGGAGGGTGATGACTTTGAAACCTCCTGCTCGACGAAAGTTCTTGATCCTTGCGAGCCCTCTTGGGGCTCCTGGCCGACCGGGATGCTCGGGGGCGTGGGTTCAGAACCGCCTTTCACGGGAGCCGATGGTGGCAAATCTGGCCGGCTCGGTGTGGTGGTCCTCTTAGAGTCTGTTGGGCCCGATTCTCCTCGATTGGATTGTGTGTCCCATTGGAGGTGTCTTCGACGAAACACATGAAGAAAAGGAGAGCTAGTAAGCACAAGCATGTTTGCAAGGATGAAAGAGATCAACCAAGGCATGGATCAGTACATGCGAACTTTACGGAGAAGGGCTCACGCCTCAAAGTCTTCTGGCAGCCACCTTCCTTGCCGCCGTTCTTGTTTTAGTTGGAACTCGAGGCGGCTGACGAAGTTGTAGCTCTTGGAAGCCGATTGTGGTGATATCGGCTGGTTACGCATCACGACCTTTTTCAAAGGTGGCGAGTTTTTGCGTAAAAGGACCACGAGGCTGGTGGGAAGAATTGAAGGGGGGCCATCACCGTGTAGGTTCGGGACCATCTTGTTGCTGCAAGACAGAGCGGGTTATTAGAAGAATCATTTGTGAGCTGCATCAAGAAAATTTACAAGTAGTGGTACTGTTCTCACGGGATATCATATTCAACATCGATTTGTTCCAAGAACGGTCCCGAGCTCTCTGAAGGCATGAGTCTTCCACATCGACCACCAGTTCTCAAAACCATCGGTTGATGAAGCGAAGGTGAGGTTGTTAGGAATTGGGATGGTCGAGCATCGAAGAAGGAATAACACCTTTGGTGGTGAGAGGATCGGGCGGTCGGCTCTCTCAGAAGATGGTGGAGAAAGAAATGGGGAGGTACTTGTCCAAGGCCAAATTGCCGAGCCACTACGACCGGATGGTAGAATTCGTATCCAGCTTGATTATTCATTGGATGTGCTCATGCCAACCGGAAGGAAGCGAGACGGATCACGATGGAAAATAGTAAAGCTGCCAGTCTTTGGCGTCATCGGCAAAGTTGTCTAGCTCAAGGAGATTGGATTTTCAAAATATTCCGATTCTTCCGTAAGGAAAGAAGATAGGATTGTCGTGCCTTGGAAGAAAATCTTTGAACCACTTGGATGCTTCTGAGGGATCGGTTTACTACCGCGCCTATCAGAGCTTGGCCGTAGCTGGTGCATGGATCTCTTCCCTTTGGCATCTGGAAAGGTGAAACTCGCCAAAAAGGGGGAAGTTTGGGACATGGTTTTGAAAATACAGCTGAGACCATAGCTGAATGAACCACCAAGGACCTCCTGTTTGTTGCTATGCCGAGAATAGTTTGACAGACATCAACCGGAGATATCGATAGACTTCTCCAAGGAACAGTTCGATGCCAAGTTGAGTGCCTCCAGCAAGTTCAGAGGCAAGGAGAGGTAATTCTTGGTTGGAGCAAGGGAAGGGCCAGAATATGAAATGTTCCAGAAGTTGAGGAAAGCCGTGTGTTATTTCTCCGTGATGGGCCTTTAGTTTTCATGTGGCTTTGAAGATAGGCACCCAGTTCGTGCAAGTGCATCTGTTTTGGAAGAAAGATTGTAGGGACCTTTGTCGACTTAAAAGCAAAGGGCTGGGTGATGTAACGTCGCACGGTAATCATCACCACGTCTAACAAGTTGGTGTCATGGGGCCATGACGAACATGAAGCGATTCAGCATCGGACCAGAAATAGCCGATGGTTTTGGAAGATTTTCATGTTTCTCAAGGGAGACAATGACAAATACAAGGCATCGGCTATTCCGTGGTTTCCATTGGGATTGGTAAGTTTTGGCTACCTGCTGTACCAAGAGACCCAATGTTAGGAGGATTAGGCCGGGGCTGCATGGCGGTCGGCCCAAGAATTCAAATCTAGGTTTTGGCTTACGAAGGGATTCTGTTGCCTGCAAGAGATCGGATGGGCAGGACTAGATTATGCACGGGGCCAAGACAGAGAATTTGGGAGAGAAGGATGCACGTGTGAATACGAAACCTAAAAATTTAACGGTGGAATAAAGCATTAATTCGGTGTTTGCTATTAATTCTAGCACCGTGTTCGTGATCATGAGAGGCGTACCTTGAACCGAGACCGATGTGTTGGTATTGGGCGATTCCGCCATCTAGTTTGCGGGAGATGGATCTATGTGATTGGGGATCGAGGGTTCTTGTCGCTGTAAGCTCGATCTATTCGGTAAGGCAATTGGAGATCAGGTTAGCCTTTTGAAGAGGGTCGCATGAGCTACCGCTTGAAATTGGAAAGTGGCGGCAGATTTATCTAAATATCGACCAAATTTGACCTTGTCAATGTTTGTGGGGAAAGTCGATGTGTTACCATCGGCTCTTTGAGCTTTGACTTGGTTGACCATATGAGCGTAGTATGGTGAAAGCCGATACATTACTATCGGCACGAACGTTGACCTATTTTGACTATCGGCAAAATCGAATTGGGAAAGCAATCTTTGTTGATTCAAAAGGCGGTTGTTTACAATGAAGCCGATTGCTTACAAATGGAAATCTACTACTAGTACTACTACTACTAGTTCCTAATCTAGAAAGCGGTGTAAATGCGCTGTCTTCGCCTTCATCGTATTCGGCCATCGGTATTCTTGCTTGCGTAGTCTCCGCCGCTGCTGAAGTTGTCGTGAGGCCTCCTCGTCCTAAATAAATCGTCGGTGTCCTCGCTGGACCGGCGAAGCGCTTCACCGGTGGTATTCGCGGAGGAGGTGTCCTCCTCGCTTCCTCCTCCTCGTCGGAGGATTCAACGCCCCGCCCAGACACGGCGTCGGCGCTCTCCGTCTCCAGTTCCCGTCGACAAGGAATGGAGGCCCTCGCCGTCGGTCGTGGACTTCGTCCTCGACCAGCGGCGAAGTCGATCCCTCTCGTCCCACCATTGTGGCGAGAGCCTCATCTGACGCCATTGGCGGGTGCTCGGCGTCGGCTCCGGCCGCTCATTGTGTTGGAGGATTGGAAGGAAAGCCGGATGATTTGGAGGAAGAAGAGGAGGCCATGGCGGAGGAAGAGGGTTTTTGGCTAATGGAAGAGGATGGGGTGCAAACTGCTCGGATGAATTTAAATAAGGGGAATAGTGGGAGGTGGTTCAATGCCATAGCGGTTTCCGAATGTGGTGCCAAAATGTCAAATCATGCATGCGGAGAAGTTGAGAAGACAAGGCGTCATGATGAGGCGGCGTGGTGATTACGCTCGCAACGCGTAACCCGATAAAAAAAAAAAAAAAGCAGTGGTTTTGGAATTATTATTGCCAAAACCAGGGCATGTGTTATCACCACATTTTGGCCAAAGGAGGAGATGGGCCGTAATCAAGATGGGCTTGGAGGATACATATATGCAACGTATTGCTGGATCAGCCTTGTGCGTGGATTTGGGCTAAATTGCCCGTGTATCTGTATATTATGGTAGGTTACGCTTCGGTTTAAGTAAGAGATAGAGTTGTTAGGGTTATTCCAAAGATAGAAAGTCTCGGACTATAAATATGTACCTAAGGTTATTGAGAAAAGAGGACGATCACGTTCACAACAAACACAATCTCGGGCCATCGCCACCCCTTGTTTCTAGGGTTTCTTTCGGGTAAGTGTCATCGCCTAGATCGCATCTTCGGTATAGGCGATTCTGCTATCGTTATTTAGTGTTACTCGTCTGAAGCCTTGTTGATGGCGGTAATACTGTTATCATAGATTTGTTTGGGTTAGCATCGGTACCTTTTTGTTATGATTGCTTAGTTATGCCTTTAGTTATCTCGTGCCTTTGCACCTTTTTCGTGTAAGGGCATCTTGCTGATCTTTATTCGCTTGATTTGATCTGTTATAGTTATGCCTTGTTTTCCAAGGTTTAGTTTGATATCCACATAGTCGCCTTGCAAACGGGTTGAACGATCCAAAGAGTATGTAAGGATATGGTTTGCCAATTCGAGAGGAGTTGTTAGGGAATTGACTATCGTCGGTTGTTAGGCCTTCTCTAGGTTAGTTTTCTATCATCTTTTGTCTACCGAGCTCAATTACGTGTAGGATGTTCCAATTATGTGGTGAAAACGTTAAACCGTCAGAGGTCGATTTAACTTGTATTGATGAAGCAAAACCCCATGTTATCGTAGATCTAATGCAGAACCATGGGATAATCGGCTCTAGGAGCCGATTCACAGGGAAACCTGGGAGCAGGTCGTGGCTCGAATTTTACGTATACTTGTTTGCCATGCAGAAAATCAAGCAATCCATCACCTTCCTGACCAGGTATAGGTCGTGGCACGCCTGCATCGCCAGACGTGTGTCGGAGTTTTTGGGCCGTTGCTGAGGGACGAGCCCACCAGCAGTTCTGAGCCTCCGGCTCTTCGTGTTGCTCGTTGCTCGCCGGTGGGTTTTGACAACAGCAATGCCTAGTAGCCGCTACACCAAAGGGAATTCAGTTGCCTATAATCAGGTTTTTGGATTGTTGAAAATATAAGCAATAATACATATGATTTAATTCGAATAATAAACTATTAAAGTATGATCATACAAACAGTACTAAGACCAATCATGCAGATCAATAAAGTATATGAACATATTACATCTATACAAGATAAACCTATCACATCTACGCCAAACGCTAGAACTAGAAACTCTAGCAAAATCCAAAAGAGAGAGATTGAGATCACATACGATGCAGTTGCGGCAGAAGCCGCAGTAGAGGGTGCAATGGCGACATGTAACATCCCAAAAATGTTAATGAGGATATCAATTTCTAATCAACCAAAATTAGGGTTAACAAAAGCTTTCATTAATTAAACTCTATCCTAATGCTTATGTGTTATGAAAGTGTGTGAATGTTTGCAATGCAATGTTTGATTGTTGTAAGTGATGAGAAATGGTTTAAATATCAAAACCATATCATCTAGGTCAAATCCAAAACAGATCAAAACAAAAGAAAATTAAAATATGAAGCATATGACTTGGAACACCCCCGGTCACTCCGGAGCGACGGTTGTCACTTCTGGCAGCTCAATAGGATCTCTAGACTAGCCCCATAGACCAACACTAGTCTTTTCTGCGCACTTTGTCCTCACTCATGCGCACCCGGTTACCCACTTCCCGGTCGGTCACCCATCCTAGAATTGCTCTAGGCCAAGCACGCTTAACCTTAGAGTTCTTTTCGAATGAGCTTGGAAAAGAAGTTGCAACTTGTTGGTATGGGTTTCCTATCAATCCTATTGAGCCATGCGCCAGAGTCTCGCATATACCCACCCTTAGAAGATTGATGTCCTCGTCGATCAACCACAAGCCAGGTGTTGGAATTATGCCCTAGAGGCAATAATAAAGATGTTATTATTATAATTCTTGTTCATGATAAAGTTTATAATCCATGCTAGAATTGTATTAAGCGGAAACATTAATACTTGTGTGGTTTGTAAACAACACCGTGTCCCTAGTACGCCTCTATGGACTAGCTCATTGATCAATGATGGTTAAGGTTTCCTAACCATAGACATGAGTTGTCAATTGATAATGAGATCATATCATTGGGAGAATGATATGATGGATGACCAAACTAAGCGAAGCAATTAGATCGTTTATCGTGTTCATCTTTGCGAAGCTTTTCCTATGTCAAATATTGTATTCCTTAGACCATGAGATAATGCAACTCCACGATGGGAAGAAAGATTTGAGGTCATCAAACGTCATCCTATGAGAGGGTGATCATAAAGGTGTCTCTCGTGATCGGAAAGTATCTATTGGGTTGTATGTATCGAGATGGAATTTGTCCCTCCCAAGTCGGAGAGATATACTTCGGGCCCACTCGGTAATCGATATCAACACCGCTTGCAAGCATGTGGTTAAGGAGTTAATCACAAAGTGATATCGGATTAAGGAACGAGTAAAGTACTTGCTGTGAACGAGATTGAACTAGGTATGACGGTACCGACGATCGAATCTCGGGCAAGTAAAATATCGCGAGACGAAGGGAATATATATATGGGATTGATTGAATCCTGGCATCGTGGTTCATCCGATATGATCATCGATGAATGTGTGGGAGTCAATATGGGTGCCTGCACTCGTTGATTATTGATAGAAGATCATGTCTGCATATTCTCGAACCCGCAGGTCACACACTTAACGTATCTCGCTAGGATAGATTGGATAATTGGTTTATGAATTTTGTTCGAGTCTCGGATGGGATCCGGATATCACGAGAGGTTCCTAATGGTCCCGAGAATAAGATTCATATAAGGCTGCGGTTTTGGAGTTCTAATTGTTCCGGGTTAATCGGTATTGTACCGGAAGCTTCTAGAACCTTCCGGAAGTGGACCAACGTGGCCCCACCTTCCGGGAGGGGGCATGGGACTATGAGGGAGTGTCCTGGCCGCATTGGGCCAGGGGCACAAGGCCCATAGGGCCCAGCCGATCCTGGATAAGTTTAAACTCGTTTTAACTAGAGATAGGATTTCTAGATAAGGGAGAGTTTAAATCGTTTAAACTAGAGATAGGATTTCTAGATAAGGGAGAGTTTAAATTGTTTAAACTAGAGATAGGCTTGGAGGAGGGGCTGTCCCCCTCTATATATAGAGGGTGGTGCCTCCCCACACACCTTCCTCCAAGACCTAGCAGCCTTGCTACCTTCCTCTCTCTCCCTCCGACTGTTTGTGGCGAAGCCTGCAGCAGAAATTCTCCACCATATACACCACGCCGTGTTGTAGATCCAATCTATCTCTCCACCATACTCGCTGGTCCGAGGAAGGAGGAGACGCCGAGGTGCTGCGTGTGCATCTCACGGAGGCACCGCCACTTGTGGTGCTAGATCGGATCGGATCGCGAGGAGGAGAAGCGTACGACTACATCACCCACGCCCGATTTAACGTTCATGTGCGAATCTTCAAGGGTATGAAGATCTAATCCAATCTCTCGTTGTTTGCATCTCCTAGATTAGATCTTGGCTTTCCCTCTGTCGCTCCGTAGAAAATTTTGATTTACTATGCGAAACCCTTCAGAGGGTATCGAGCTAGATCTATGTGTAGATGTGTTTCACGAGTAGAACGCAACATGGTTGTTGCGGCGTTGATGTTTTCTGTTGCAAGCCTCTTATTTGTGTTCTTCTTATGGCCGGGATAGTGAGATTGAAACGGTCCAGGCCAACCTTCATACGTCGTCATGCGAGACCGCTCCGCACTTGACGTGTGGCTTGTACCACACCACACATGCCGGTGGATGTCGGTTCTCTCACTATAGTTGTCATGAGATTAACACCGGAGTTTGGCAACCATAATATCACCGTTGTGGCTTTCCGTAGGTAAGAATCGTTCTTAGCATCTACTCCCATAAGCCACGTAAAACATGCAACAACAAAGTAGAGGCGTCTAACTTGTTTTTGCAGGGAGTGTTTTCTGTGATATGGTATGGCCCAAGATGTGATGTGTATATTGTATGCGATGATCATGTTTTGTAATATTTCACGACTTTCATGTCGATGAGTACACAACCGGAAGGAGCCATATGATTGTCTTTATAATTGTGTATGACCTGCGAGTCAACTTCTTATACGCCATGTAATAGCTTTACTTTATCGCTAAGTAGTTAGCAATAGTCGTAGTTGCTATTCGTGGTGGAGGCAATCATGGTGGAGTGATGGAGATCATGCCGGAACGCACAAGATGGAGATCATTGCGCGAGGATTGGCTATACCATGTCACATAAAGTTATATGCATGTGATGTTTATCCCTTTATGTATCTTATTATGCTTAGATCGCGACGGTAGCATTATAAGATGATTCCTCACTTAAAGATCAAGATAAAAAAGCTGTTCTCCCCAAGTATGCACCGTTGCGAAGTTCGTCGTGTCCAAGCATCACGTGATGATCGGGTGCTATAGACTCTACTCACATACAACGGGTGCAAGCCGCTTTGCACACGCGGAAATACTTGTGTCTAACTTGACGAGCCTAGCATGTCTGAGACATGGCCTCGGAACACAAGAACCGAAAGGTTAAGCATGAGTCATATGAATGATATGATTGACACTTCGTTGTCCACCATTGAAACCACATCTCTTCTCGTGATGATCGGATTAGGTGTGGTGAATTTGGATCGTGTTCACTAAACAACCCGAGGGATGTTGAATTTAGTGGGAGTTCATCTAGTAATTTGATTAAGTTGAACTATTTATCATGAACATAGTCTAAATTGTACTTGCAAATATTGTAGATCACATGGCCAAGTCCAACTTCAACTTCAACGTTTTCTTTGAGAAAGAAAAGCTTAGAAACAATGGGTCTAACTTCACCAACTGGTTCCAATCTAAGAATCATTCATGCGGACAAAAGGACTATGTCCTTGGTAAGCGTTAGGTGACCCCTGCAATCGCTACCGGTGATGAGAAAGCTGTCTATCGATCACGCAAAGATGATTATGGTGTGATTAAGAGCACCATGTTGTTTGCTATGGAACCGAGCTTCAAAATCGTTTTGAAACCTATCCGGGCCCTTTGAGATTCTCGAGGTGAAAACCATGTTTGGACTCAAGCCCGTTCGAGAGATATGAGATCTCGAGAAGTTCTTTAATCGCAAGATGGAGGAAGGAGTTCCGTTAGTGAGCACGCCATAAAGATGTCGGGCTCCACTCAACGCTTGAGCAAGCTGGAATGCACGATTCGGAGGAGCTCAAGATTGACAGGATCTGCAATCACTCCCCGGCTACAAAAGTTTTGTAGTGACTCATAATCAGATTGGTTCCATCGATACGATGACCGAGCTCTTCGCAGTCAAGGCTGCGAGTGGACATCAAGAAGGATAATCATGTGTTGATGGTCAACAAGCCCTCCTTTAAGAAAGGTAAGGGCAAAGAAGCCCTTCAAGAAGGGCGGCAAGCGCAATGCCCTGGAGAAGAAGCTCAGTCTGGTCCTAAGCCTGGACCAGTGCTTCTATTGCAGGACAAGGAGTCCTTTGGAAGCAACTGTCCGAAGTACTTAGCGGACAAGAAGGCTGGCACCATCAAAGGTATATTTGATATACATGTTATTGATGTTTTCCTTACTAGCCCTCGTTGTAGTGCCTGGGTATTTGATACCGGTTCAGTTGCTAATATTTGTAACTCGAAACAGGAGCTACGGAATAGACAGCGGCTTGCGAGGGATGAGGTGACGATGCGCGTTGGCAACGGATCAAGAGTTGATGTGATGGCCGTCGGCATGCTCTCCTTAGTTTTACCTTCGGGATTAGTTTTAAACCTTAATAAATGTTATTATGTGCCTGCGTTGAGCATGAACATTATTTCCGGATCATGTTTATTGCAAGACGGTTATTCATTTAAATCGGAGAATAATGGTTGTTCTATTTATATGAGTAACATCTTTTATGGTCATGCACCTCTTGTGAATGGTTTATTTCTTCTAAATCTCGAAAGGGATGAAACACACATCCATAACATTGAGGCTAAGAGATGCAAAGTAGATAGTGATAATACTACTTATTTGTGGCAATCGTGCCTAGGTCATATTGGTGTAAAGCGCATGAAGAAACTCCATTCTGATGGACTTTTGGAGTCTCTTGATTTTGAATCATTTGACACATGCGAACCATGCCTCATGTGCAAGATGATCAAAACCCCGTTCTCCGGTATAATGGAGCGAGCAACGAACTTGTTGGAAATTATACATACCGATGTATGCGGACATTGAGTGTTTCGAATGCCGGTGGATATCGCTATTTCCTCACTTTTACAGATGACTTAAGTAGATATGGGTATATCTATTTAATGAAACTTAAATCTGAAACATTTGAAAAGTTCAAGGAATTTTAGAATGAAGTGGAGAACCATCGTAACAGAAAGATTAAGTTTCTACGATCCGATCGTGGAGGTGAATATTTGAGTTATGATTTTCTCACGCATCTTAAAGCAAGTGGAATCGTTTCACAACTCACGCCACGAACACCACAATGCAATGGTGTGTCTGAGCATGGAATCGAACCCTATTAGATATGGTCCGATCAATGATGTCTCTTCTTGATTTGCCGTTATCATTTTGGGGTTATGCATTAGAAACCGTTGCATTCACTTTAAATAGGGCTCCATCTAAATCCGTTGAGGCGACACCGTATGAACTGTGGTTTGGTGCTAAACCTAAGTTGTCGTTTCTTAAAGTTTGGGGATGCGGCTTACGTCAAGAAGTTGATGCGGACAAGCTCGAACCCAAAGCGAGAATGCGTCTTCATAGGATACCCTAAGGAAACTATTGGGTATACCTTCTATCACGTAACCTAAGGCAAAGTGTTTGTCGAAGAACGGTTCCTTTCTTGAGAAGGAGTTTCTCTCGAAAGAAGTGAGTGGGAGGAAAGTAGAGCTAGAAGAGGTTATTGAACCTTCTCTTGAATTGGAGAGTAGCGCAGACCTGAAATTGTTCGGTCACCGCACCAACAATAGAGGAAGCTAATGACAAGGATCATGAAGCTTTGGACGATCTCCATCTTGAGCGTCGCAGTCGACAAGGTCGCCCCTCCCGAGTGGTACAGCAACCTGTCTTGACCGTCTTGTTAGTAGAAGAGGAACCTATGAACTATGAGGAAGCGATGATGAGCCCATCGAGAAATGGTGGAAGCCATGAACCGAATTCGGATCCATGAGCGAAACCAAGTATGGACTTTGGTGGACCTCCTAGCGACCGAAAGGCCGTTGAGTGCAAATGGATCTTCAAGAAGAAAACGGACGGATGGTAATGTTGCCGTCTATAAAGCACGGCTTGTCGCGAAGGTTTTCGACAAGTTCAAGGTGTTGACTACGATGAGACTTTCTCCCGTAGCGATGTTTAAGTCCATTCGATTTTATTAGCAATTGCTGCGTTTCATGATTATGAAATATGGTAGATGGATGTCAAGATTGCGTTCCTCAATGGCAACATTGATGAAGAGTTGTATATGATGCAACCCGAAGGTTTTGTCGATCCTAAGGATGCTAGTAAAGTATGCAAACTTCAGCGTTCCATTTATGGATGAAGCAAGCATCTCGGAGTTGGAACCTTCGCTTTGATCAAGTGATCAAGAGCTTTGGATTTGTTCCAAATTGCTACGAAGCTTGTATCTACAAGAAAGTGAGGGAGCTCGGTGAAGTTTCGGTACTATATGTGGATGACATATTGATTATTGGAAATGACATCAACATGCTTAACGATGTGAAGAGTTATTTGAACAAGTGTTTTCAATGAAAGACCTAGGTGAAGTCGCTTATATATTGGGCATCAAAATCTATAGAGATAGACAAAGACGCCGATAGCTTTAAGCCGTAGTACATACCTAGACAAAGTTACGAAAAGGTTCGTAATGGATAAGGCAAAGAAAGGTTCAGTGCCTATGTTGTCGTAAGATATTGAGCAAGGCTCGGTGTCCACTACGGTAAATGATAGGGAAGCTATGAGCAAAGTGCCTTATGCCTCGCCATAGGTTCCATCATGTATGCCATGCTGTGTACTAGACCGGATGTGTCCAATGCTCTTAGTTTGACGGCAGATATCAAAGTGATCCAGAGTGGAACCTTTGGACAGCCGTGAAGAACATCCTAAAGTACCTAAATAGAACTAAAGAAATGTTCTTAGTCTATGGGGTGATGAACGACTTGTCGTAAAGGTTACGTCGACGCTAGTTTTGACAATCGACAAGGATGATTCTAAATCTCGAACCGGGATACGTGTATATTTTGAATGGAGGAGCTGTGAGTCGGAGAAGCTGCAAGCAAAGCGTGATCGCGGGATCTACAAAGGAAGCGGAATACATGGCTGCTTGAAGCGTCAAGTGAAGGAGTTTGGATCGAAACTTCATCATTGAGCTTGGCGTGGTTCCAAGTGCATTGGACCCACGGAGATATTGTGTGACAACACCGCGCCATAGCACTCGCTAAGGAACCAAGATATCATCCAAAGACCAAGCATATCAACCGCAAGTTTCATATAATCCGATATTATATAGCGGATGGAGATCTCAAGATTAGCAAATTACATACGATCAATGTCACAGATCCATTGACTAAACCTCTTCCACGTAAAACATGATCAACACCTCGATTGCCATGGGTGTGAGATTGTTGCCAAATGTAAACTAGATTATTGACTCTAGTGCAAGTGGGAGACTGTTGGAATTATGCCCTAGAGGCAATAATAAAGATGTTATTATTATAATTCTTGTTCATGATAAAGTTTATATTCCATGCTAGAATTGTATTAAGGAAACATTAATACTTGTGTGTTTTGTAAACAACACCGTGTCCCTAATGCGCCTCTATGGACTAGCTCATTGATCAATGATGGTTAAGGTTTCCTAACCATAGACATGAGTTATCAATTGATAATGAGATCATATCATTGGGAGAATGATATGATGGATGAGACCAAACTAAGCGAAGCAATTAGATCGTTTCATCGTGTTCATCTTTGCGAAACTTTTCTTATGTCAAATATTGTATTCCTTAGACCATGAGATAATGCGACTCCCTGGTACCGGAAGAAAGCTTTGAGGTCATCAAACGTCATCCTATGAGAGGGTGATCATAAAGGTGTCTCGGTGATCGGAAAGTATCTGGGGTTGTATGTATCGAGATGGAATTTGTCCCTCCCAAGTCGGAGATATACTGGCCCACTCGGTAATCGATATCAACACCGCTTGCAAGCATGTGGTTAAGGAGTTAATCACAAAGTGATATCGGATTACGGAACGAGTAAAGTACTTTGCCGTGAACGAGATTGAACTAGGTATGACGCATCGACGATCGAATCTCGCAAGTAAAATATCGCGAGACGAAGGGAATATATATATGGGATTGATTGAATCTCGGCATCGTGGTTCATCCGATATGATCATCGATGAATGTGTGGAGTCAATATGGGTGCCTGCATTTGTTGATTATTGATAGAAGATCATGTCTGCATATTCTCGAACCCGCAGGGTCACACACTTAACGTATCTCGACGCTAGGATAGATTGGATAATTGGTTTATGAATTTTTGTTTGGATTCTCGGATGGGATCCGGGATATCACGAGAGGTTCCGAAATGGTCCGGAGAATAAGATTCATATAAGGCAGTGCAATTTTTGGAGTTCAGAATTGTTCCGGGTTAATCGGTATTGTACCGGAAGCTTCTAGAACCTTCCGGAAGGGGACCAACGTGGCCCCACCTTCCGGGAGGGGGAATGGGCCTATGAGGGAGTGTCCTTGCCGCATTGGGCCAGGGGCACAAGGCCCCATAGGGCCCAGCTGATCCTAGATAAGTTTAAACTCGTTTAAACTAGAGATAGGATTTCTAGATAAGGGAGAGTTTAAATCGTTTAAACTAGAGATAGGATTTCTAGATAAGGGAGAGTTTAAATTGTTTAAACTAGAGATAGGCTTGGAGGAGGGGCAGGGCTGGCGCCCCCTCTATATATAGAGGGTGGTGCCCCTCCCCACACACCTTCCTCCAAGACCTAGCCTTGCTACCTCTCCTCCCGACCGTTTGTAGGCGAAGCCCGCAGCAGAAATTCTCCACCATATACACCACGCCGTGTTGTAGATCCAATCCATCTCTCCACCATACTCGCTGGTCCGAGGAAGGAGGAGACGCCGAGGTGCTGCACGTGTGCATCTCACGGAGGCACCGCCACTTGTGGTGCTAGATCGGATCGGATCGCGAGGAGGAGCGAGAATGCGACTACATCACCCACGTTCCGATTTAACGCTCATTCGCGAATCTTCAAGGGTATGAAGATCTAATCCAATCTCTCGTTGTTTGCATCTCCTAGATTAGATCTTGGCTTTCCTCCTTCATCCGTGAAAATTTTGATTTACTATGCCGCGAAACCTTCACCAGAACGCCCCTCTTGGCACACGCGTCAGTCTTTGCACATGTGCCATGCCGTGTCCACTCCGGGCCACACGCTCCATGCGCCACATGTCCGCCACTGACCCGCACACGCCCGTTTAACCGCGAGGGTCGGCTCTGATAGCAATTTGTAACACCCCCGGTCACTCTAGACCGACGGCTGTCACTTCTGGTAGCTCAATAGGATCTCTAGACTATCCCCACAGACCAACACTAGTCTTTTATGCGCACTTTGTCCTCACTCATGCGCACCCGGTTACCCACTTTCCGGTCGGTCACCCATCCTAGAAATGCTCTAGGCCAAGCACGCTTAACCTTAGAGTTCTTTTTGAATGAGCTTCCGGAAAAGAAGTTGCAACTTGTTGGTATGGGTTTCCTATCAATCCTATTGAGCCATGCGCCAGGGTCTCACATGACTTAATGGTCATTTTTGAAAAAGTTAACAACTAGCTAACTTTGAGCATCTCTAGCAACTGATCTCAAATAGAAACAATTCTATTTCTTTTATCCCCTTGCTAGACCTAATGACACTAAACACAATGGAGCTTTCTAACCTTGCAGAAACAAATCCAAACCCAATTGAGAGGCAATTCAAAATTGAATCTATCTTATGTATCAAGATAGTCATTTTTGTAAAACCACTAAAACCTTCACCACTTAGCAGATCCTTGCACCCAGAGACTACCAAGCTTAGGACCAGAAAACCCACCAAAAATCACTTGGAAATATGAAAGTTGAGTTCTTGCGGCCATTTGATCAAACACCCGGTGATCACAGTACAACCTCAACAACTATACATTGTTTTGATCAATCATTTGCTCATATTTGTGACCTCCCCGAGCTCACACGACGTGCCCTTAACTCACCCAGTACCAGCCCGTGCGAAGGATCCCCTCTCACTCGATCAATTGACCAGTGCAAAATGGTACCCAAGCTCACCTTGCCACCCTGACACGGACACGCTGCCATAGACCGCGCTGCCCTCGCCCACGATGTCTAGGAGGTAGCTCTGACCTCACTCCCCTTGCCCCTGCACTCCTCGACCAACGACCGCTCGCAGAGACGCCATCACAGCCGTGCCCATTTAACACCAGACCATGCCGGTCGCCGCGCCAGAGCGCCGAGCAATCCCGCTCGCACACGCCGCGCCTCGCTCCATCCTTGCGCCAATAAGTTTGTCGTGACTCCAGCGACCGCCCAAACATGATCGTTTGACCCCGCGCTCACCGTACGCCGTGACGATTGCCGACGGTATTGCCGTAGAGCACGGAGGTTCTAGAACGATGGAGACGGAGCCTCATCGTGCCACTGTGTGCATGATGACCGCCCTGAAATACCGCGTCGACCTACACTCTTGTCCATGCCGACAACACACTATAACTACGTCGCCGATGAGTCCGAGCCATGCCGCCTTGCCCCCTTCGCCGCAGTATAAATAGAGCCCTCCCCCGGCCTCAAAATGTACACCATCTCACTCCCCTCTCACCCGGCAACCTCTCTGACCCGTCCCTGGAGCAAGGCGAGCACCACACCGCCGAAATTTCGCCAAAGTCCGCTGCTACAGAGGAGGAAAGGAGCCGATGCTAGGAGCCTCCCCCGGAGCCGCCGCGACCACTAGTCGAACCTCCGTTGTCGACTCGTTCGTTCGCCCATCTCGCCGGACCTAGCTGGATCCCTGGTAAGCCCCCGACGACCCCCGCCATAGCACTAGGGTTCTGTCTCACGCGTGCCATGCGACGGAGATGATGACGCTGAGCCGTTGATCGTTCTCTAATCGTGTGTCTAGGATTAGCACGTACCCCTTCGTGTTAACGCAGTCACTAACGTGTGGGACCAACACTAGTGCAGCCCGTCGCGCAGGCGTCGCGTAGTTGGGCTATCCCATTAGCATCCCCGCGCGTAGCCCACATATTCAAACTTAGATTTTTCTTTTATTTAAAAATCCCATACTGTAGGTAACTTTAAAACTAAATTCATGAAGATTCACTAAACCAAATTGAGTGAAACCAATTTTGTGGGGAAGTAGACGAAAATATCTTATCACTCCTGTTGGATTCAAACAGTTTGAAACTATAAATCACCCTCAGTAAAAATAACAAGACAGTAACTTTTAGCACTTCAAATATTTTTTCTAAAATCAACCATAAATGATTTTGAGTTGATTCCAACTCTCAAAATTCAAATTGGCCAAGACCTATCTGAATATGTAAAAGTATATAGATTTACATACAATAGTCCTGGACCAAAAATTAAAGAATGGCTTTATAGTCATTTCTAGTCACTTGAATATTATTAAATGACATTGTTAAACTTTGTAAATTAGGCCAATCACTTTAAATCACATTCCCAAGTATTTAGAATATGTGGTGATGACATATGTCAATATTATCCCATATTTAAATCGGAGAATATTAAATCTTAAGTAACTTTTCGATGAGTAGAAAATACTTTTCTAAAATAAGATAAATCAAAATCTTGTCACCATTTTCTTGTAATGATAGAGATGATGCTAGATCATCTAGTATGGATCCTTGTGTGTTAAATATAGATAGTTAATTATTTTTTGTTGATTGTATACCTTGTATTGATTTATAGACGTTAGTATCAATCCGGGCTACGAGAAGAAAGAATTCTACGACGACGAGGAAGAGAACTTCGACCACCTTACCAACCAAGGCAAGCTAAGATAAACCATGCAAGCCTCACTTGCAAGCAATGTGATACCACTTTGATTATACCAATCCCAAGTTTTATTTGCAAGCTTTATCTTTATCCTTTTTGCAAAGTTGTTCAAGTAGTAATTAATTGGTGGTTAGTGGAAGATTAGGAAAGGTGTCTTCAAGAACTTGGAACTTGACGTAGGTAGTTACACTTGATTATCACCCCTCAGTAGTGACACTCTCATTGATAGATGCTAGTGCTAAACCAACCTTGATCACTATAGATAGGAACAAATGATTATGAAAACCTTGAAATGATGAGTCATTCTACTGAAATATTTTGACAGGTGTTATGGATACAATGAGTTGAAGATGATGTTGAATGAAGTATGTGACCTGACTTTGATAAAAAATGATGGTTGGGTTCGTATGCGATACCATTCCAATTTTACCGTACAACCATAATACCAGATTTTGGGTAGGGCTTGACTGGAAGTTTATGTGTCTTAGTATGGTTTCCCTCGCGGAACAAGGTAAGCTGAGGCTACCTTGTGAATGAACGTCCACCTGTGCAGTTCCTAAGATGATAGATGGTCATGGTTGGGAGGCCAAACTCACAGGGGAGGTGCCTATACTAGGGTGTGTAATTGAAAGGTTAGGATTGATTATGCGCATACCAAGTATGATGATTCATGGTTATCCCTAACGAATGTATCGAATGTTATGGTGAAAGTGTACCACCTCTGCAGAGTATCAAACTATTCGAATAGCCGCGTCCGCGGTTATGGACAGTTGGATGGCCATACTGTTCCATTGTCAGATATTTTCCCAAAATGAATCGTGACTTGAATTATGACTTTGACTTAGACTCCACAAGGATGTGGACATGACACTAGGTTCCCACTTAAGAAATCTAGACAACTAAAGTTAGGTCTTACTACTAGGTAATTGTGAAATAAAACTGACTTATGGCAAACAAACATAGAGCTTAGGATTCCTATTAGAATGGTCTTACTGCTTTAGTGATAGTTTGCGAGTACTTAAAAGTACTCATGGATTTGTCCCTGGCTATTCCCATGGCCAGACTACGAAGAAGACTACGAGGAGGATGGACAACAGGACGCCTACCATAACTAGGATCATGTCCCATTGTCAGCATTGCCTGTGACCCTGAAGATGGAACCACTACTATGCTACTATTATTCCGCTGCTTTGATTTGTAACTAGACTTGATCATGAGATCCACTATGTGTAAGACTATTATGGTTTGTAATGGATGATGTACTGTGCTACCAATTCTGTTATGTCTCGCAAAAATAGTAATCCTGGGATTGCGATGGATGACATAACAGGCATCTGGGATTAAAAATCTGGGTGTTGACACGGCAGTAGCCGCATCGGTAGCAGCAGCAGAGCTGTCACCCATGTTGAGGTTGTCGAAGAGGTCGCTGACGTCCGGGAAGAAGTCGTCGTTTGGGAACTCGTCATCGGAGACGTCGTTGTTGCCAGTAGTCGTGCTTGAGCACTCCCCAAAAACCTGATCGCCCCTCACCCGTAAAGGTTCACGAGAGGTGGGGTTTGGAGCCCTCATCGATGGGGATATGCCTAAGGTATACCCGGCAGGCGTTCCGCCGGGCACTGCGAGTGGGCCCGATGCGTGACTGGATCAAGACCTGGCGTGGACTCAAGCGACTGGAAGCTGAAGGCCCAGGAGCGTAGATAGGCCCAGTCGGATTAGCTTAAACGATTGCTGAAACCTTAACTGATTCGGTTGAGATCTGTAAACCCTAGGGGGCGAGTCTATATAAACCTCCCTAGAGGGCGAGTAGAGCATACGTTCCATCATCCACCCAAGCGACTCGCTGCCTAGCCGCCGAGCTCGCCCCATTGTACTTCCACCATAATACAATATAGCAGGAGTAGGTCTTTACCCTCCGGCGGGCCGAACCTGGGTAAATCCTTGTGTCTCCGCCCTTATCTCGCAACGCAGATGGCTGGCCGCCCTTTCCCCATGTTCTACTACTCGTTGCCGATTGCAGCATCTTCCGTGGTCATTCCCACGACAGTGGCGCCCACCGTGGGTCCTGGCCGGTCTGGCCGGTGTTCTGCGGGCGAGATCCAATCTGCCCATCAACGAATCGATCGCCACCGGCCGCATGATAGCGATCGGCGAGATGCTCCAAATCTTGCCGAGCAGCTACGTCCCGGCGGTGCGACCCGTCACGCACAGCATGATCCTGCCGGTTGGCACGATCAGTCTCTTCGTCGGCCTTACCGACGTCATCGTCTCGGAGGACTCGGCTCGCATCCACGAGTCGCCGCCACGCGACCGCCTCTCTGAGAGTCAGGTCCGCACGATCCACCGCCTCACCTCCGAGTATGACTCAACCCATAGTGATGTGGCTGAAACCACCGCGGTCGTGGAAGACGCGGCCCTCAACGACGATGCCGACTCAGCGACCCCGGCGTCACTCGCCGGATCCATCATCGCCGTGTCGCCCGCGGGCTCCATCACCCAGGTCTCCAACGTCGGGGACTTCGAGGATCCCTCCATCCTTGGGATCTTCGACTTCGACTCCGGGTCGGAGAATTCCGCCGATCTCTGCGATGGAACCGGCCGTCATGCCGCGACCTACATGGCGACTGGCGCAGACCCGACGGAGGATCCATTCTCCACTCCGATCCCTCCCAACGCAATGGCAACGAAGGTCGAGGAACTCCGCCTGAAGCTGGCGGAAGCAGTCCGCAAGGAGCAAGCCGAGCGCGAAAAATTTCGCCTCGAGCAGGTGATGGCGCAGGAGCTGTCGCGCTACCAGCGAATCAGGTCGCGCTGAACCCCACCGTCGGCGCGCCCTGAATTTTGACAACGAGCGACCGGCCAGCGGCCGGCGCGCGATCTCCACGCGCCACCGGGAGGAAGCGCCCGGCCCCCTTGAGTCGACGCGAATGGCTCCCACCACCACCCAACCACGCACCCCGAGGACCAGCCGCGGATCGTGGTCTCCTCACGGGAGAGAGGCGAGCGGCCTACCCTTCTCCACCCGATGGACAACCTCGTGGCGGGCGGCGGTGGCGACAACATCACGGCCACCGGTGGCGGCGCCCTCAGATCCGATGCGTCAAGGCCTTGCTGCAAAGCGGTCGAGCAACAAACGCAGCGGCGTTGACTCACAAGGTCGGATGTACTCGCGTTCATCGGGCGAGCGGCCTCAGCGTTCGTCTTGGCGGCAAACACCCTCAGCGCCCGCCACCCAAACCACGCTGCAGCTCAACACCGACCAGCGAGCAGCCTCTCCCTGTGACCCCGGCGACCAACTTCGTCTCCGCCAATGGTCAGCCCGTCGACGCCCGCACCCACATCATCAACAACCAGAGCTGGCGCGCACGCCAACCCGACGACCTGCGGCATACCCTAACCAACCGCCGCGACGGCGAGCCAAGGGGTTCGCTAAGCCGACTCGGGCCCCGATGCTTCGGACCGATGATCCGAGGCGAAAGATACCCGACGAACTTCAAAGCACCGAAGGAAATAGAAATCGACCCTCGTCACGATCCTCCGTGGCTGGATACTTACCTCATGGCAATGGGGATCGCGGCCACCGATCTACTCTCCGCCCGCCACGATGATGGAGGCGTGCGGCGATGGATCAACACTCTCCCGGATAGCATCGACTCTGGGAAGAGATGCGCGGCCTTCGTCGAACGCCGAGGGTTCATACACCCGCGCCACCACCATCGAGGACCTGGAACGATGCGTCCAGGGACCTCGCGAGTCGACCCACAGCTGGGTCCAATGGTGGCAAGAACTGTGGTACAACGCAGTCGGTATCCACCCAGACACTGCAATCCACTGCTTCAAGACCTCGTGCCGCTACGAGCCCCTGGCGCCAAGCTCAAACGAGCATACCGCACACTCGACAACATACCGGACCTCCTTGAGATCGCCAAAAGATACGCGGAGGAAGACCCAAACCAAGAAACCGACGACGAGTCGGGAGGACAACGCCGCATGAGCAGCAACGACAACGGACGGTGATCCGATCTACGCTACAGCAACACTCGCCTCACCGGCAAGCGCCGCAGTGACGGGCGAGTCGACTTCGTCGCCAACGCTGGGTACGCGCAACACGAGCCCAAGAGCTTCCGCCGCGACGGGGGGCAACGCCGCGACGGCGGAAACTACAAGGCGAAACAAAGGTTCAACCCCGCGTCCCTCCTTAACCAACCTTGTGCATTTCACATCAGGGAAGGAAAGCCCGCCACGCACACGACCGCCGACTGCCACTCTCTCAAGGAGATCGAGAAGGCACGGCGAGCGCGGGAAGACCCCGACAACAACCCGCCAAACGGCGGAAAATTCGGCAGCGTGGCTGGCTCGCTCCACACCTTCACAGGCTTCAACACGAAGCGCAAGAAGAAGGTCATCGCCCGTGCTGTCGCCGTCAACGCGGTGGCCCAGGTGGACGTCCCCAGTTTCTCAACTAGTCGGAGCAACCAATCACTTGGAGCCGCCAGGACCACTCGCCACGCATCGAGTACCCAGGCCGAGTCGCCCTGGTGGTCAAGCCCAAGGTGGGAGACTACTGGCTCCCCAAGACATTGATGGACGGCGGCAGCTCCATCAACATTCTCTACCTTGACACCTTGAGCGGCTCGGCTCCGCGATCGATGGTCGAACGACCTACACCACGTTCCGCATCGTCCCGGTCGGAAGGCGTACCCGATCGGCAAAATGGTAACGCCGTCACCTTGCACATCGGCAAACTTCCGCGAGCGGATCGTCTTCAGCTGGTGCCTTCGACAACCCTACCGCGTCACTGGGCGCCAGCGTTCGCCAAGTTCATGGCGGCCCCACTACGCGTACAACGATGAAGCTCCCGGACGCGTGGCGTCATCACCATCCACGGCGACCCGACATGGCGCCGAGTGCGAAGCCAAAAGGCCAAACTCACCGGCCGTCATCGCGGCGAGGCCAACCACGCCCGCGAGCTTGCCAAATCTGGCGGCGGGGTCAACAACGATGACCCACTATACTCAAGCCCTTCGGGCGGCAACACCTCAACCTTCGAGGCAGCGACGACCGCACCGTCGAGCTGGTCCCGGACTACAGCCAGCGGTGACGATCGGGATGGGCATGAGCCCATCATAGGGAAGGCAGCTCATCGAGTTCCTCCGTGAGAATAGGGACATCTTATGGAAGCCCTCGACATGCACAGGTGTCCCTAGGGAACTCGGCAGCACAAACTCAACGCCGACCGAAAGTGCGACATTAGCGATGCTGCCCTTCAATGAAGAGCGCCGCGAGCAATCGCCGAGGTGCGTCTACTGCCGCAGCTTCATCCGCCAATCAAATACTCCAAGTGGTTGGCAAACCCAGTCTGGTCGAGAAGAAAAATGGGACACGGAGGATGTGTATCGATTACACAAACTTAACAGCGCTTTGCCGAAGGAGCAATTCGTCCTCAGCGCATCGACCAAATAATCGATTCCACCGGGCTCGAGTCGCTATGCTTCCTCGGCGCCTACTCGGGTACAACCAGATCAAAATGGCCGTTGAGGACGAAGAAGACGGCGTTCATCACGCCATTCGAGCCTTACGCACCGCCATGACCTTCGGCCTCAAGAACGCCGGGGCGACCTACCAGCGGTGTATGCAGGAGTGCCTTGCGAGCCAAATTGGCCGCAATATCCACGTCTACATCAACGACGTGGTAGTGAAGTCCACTCGCCAAGGCGACCTACTCGCCGACCTGGTGGAAACATTCGCCAACCTGCGGAAATACAAGATAAAGCTAAACCCAGGCAAATGCACCTCCGGTGTACCAGGGCAGCTACTGGGATACGTTGTCTCCAAGCGCGGAATCGAGGCGAATCCCATCAAAATCGACACGATCGCTCGACTCGGCAAACCCGAGTGCCTTCACGGCGATCGACTGGCCGGGCGGTCGCTCTCGGCCGCTTCATCCCCCGATTGGGCGAAAAGGCGATGCCCCTATACCGCCTGATGCACCAGAACCCCACCTTCCAGTGGGACAAGGAGGCGGACGATGCGCTCCATGACCTCAAGAAGGTGCTACTCGCAGCACCGCTACTCGCCGCCCCCGTCGACAAGGAACCCATGCTGGTCTACATCGCGGCTTCCGAGCGCGTCGTCAGTGCCGTCATGGTTGTCGAGCGACCAGAGGAAGGAAAGGAGCGCCCAGTGCAGCGACAAGTGTACTATATCAGCGAGGTCCTCACCGAGTCGCGCCAGCGATACCCACAATACCAGAAACTAGTATACATGGTCTTGAGCCACGGATCGCCACACTACTTCCGGAGCACCGATAATGGTCGTCTCCTCGGCACCGTTGCGGACATCATCCGCAACGTGAGGCGACCGGGCGAGTCGCCAAGTGGGCGTCGAAATCGGCGTCCACAACATCAAGTACGCAGCGCCAGCGATCAAGTCGCGCAGTCTCGTGGACTTCATCGCCGACTGGGAGGAGGCCCAGCAGCCAGAAAAGCTGCCATACCTCCACTATTGGAGTCTACACTTCGACGGCTCCAAGAATGCGTGCAGGAGTGGGGATCGTGCTAACCTCTCCGAAGGGCGACAAGCTACGCTACGTCCTCTGCCTCGACTTCACCCCCTGCACCAACAACATGGTCGAGTACGAGGCACTACTCCACGGCATGCGATCCGCCAAGGAGATGAATGTCAACCGCCTACGCTGCTACGGAGACTCTGACCTCGTCATTGGGCAAGTCGGGCACTGCGTGTTGTCTCCCCACCATGGCGGCATACCGCCAAGCGGTGGACAAGCTAGGCGGACACTTCACGAGCTATTCGAGTGGATCGACAGCGGAAGAATGAGGAGGCCGACGCACTCTCGTGTCGGCTCGACATCGAGGAGGCGCAGCAGCCCTGGTCGCACTCATCGCCGAACCAGAGGACTGGACTAAGCCATACATCGCTTACCTGGAGGGAGGCACCTTGCGGCGGGCAGCGAGCGCCCGCATGATAGCACGCTGCAAATCGCCGTCATCATCGACGGCGAGCTCCACAAGCAGCGTGACGGCGTGTTCCAACGCTGCGTCCAACCGAAGGATGCAAGATCCTCCACGACATCCACTCCGGCTGCGGCCTGCGCGGCGCCCGCTCTCTGATCGCAAAGGCTATGCGACACGGTTTCTCTTGGACGCGCACGAGCAGCTGTTGACATTGTCCAGCGGTGCGCCAGGTGCCAGAAGTACGCCAATCAGACCCACGTGCCGAGTTTGGCACTCAAGACAATCCCCATCACCTGGCCGTTCGCCGTGTGGGGTATGGACATGGTAGGCCCTTTCAAAAAGGCCCACTCCGGCTTCACCCACCTCCTGGTCGCAGTCGACAAATTCACAAAATGGGTGGAAGCCAAGCCAGTCCGGAAATGCGACGGGAAGACCGCCACCAAGTTCATACGCGAGCTCATCTATCGCTACGGGTTCCCAAACAGCATCATCACGGACAACGGCACCAACTTCGCCAAAAGAGCCATGACCGAGTTCTGCGAAGAACATCACATCCGACTCGACCCCGCCTCAGTCGCTCACCCGGAGTCCAACGGTGAACGAGCCAACGAGCATCCTCCATGGCACAAGCCACGGCTCCAAGTACCACTCAAGCGCACGCGGTGCCGGGTCGAGCTACCCTCCGTCATCTGGGGCATCCGCACCTCCGTCAGCAGTCGGGGGTTCACCCCTTCTTCATGGTGTATGGCGCCGGCGTCATGCCCGACCTAGAGCACGACTCGCCTAGGGTTGTCAACTACGGAGGCCGCATAAGCGAACTTCGCCGCGCCGGGATGGAGTCGACCAAATCGGCGAGGCACGCGACCTAGCTCGCTCCGCACCGCCATCTACCAACAAGGGCTCCGCTACCATATTCGGCGGTAAGGACTCGCACGTTCCAGGAAGGCGATCTGGTGCTACGCCTCATCCAGGACAAGAAGGGCATGCACAATCTATCCCCCCTTGGGAGGGACCATTCGCCATCGGGCGAGTCCTCGACAACGACGCCTACTACCTCATCGACGTCCGAGGAGACGGGAAACTCGACGTCAAGCGATTGTGGAATGTAAACCCCCTACGGAAATTCTACTCCTAGAATTCCATACATGTACTCTCCACCTGCTATGAAATAAAATAGATTGGTTACCACAAATTGCATCTACTCTCCGTGCCTTGTGCCACTCGCTTTTCGTAATAACGTCAAGCTAACGCAGAAGTCAACCTCAGTACGCAGCAAGCACGGCCAAGTAGTGCGTTCGAGGGCCTTTGGGTTACCCAGGACTCGTAACGTCCACGAAAATGCCAACCGGAGCCCCATTGAGTCGCCTAGCTCGGTGGCTTAACGAGCCAAGACAAGCGCCCTCGTTCCTCACAACGACCAAGGTCCTCCGCATCCTCGGCACTGACTCGAGCGGCCAAGTACGCTCGGGGACGACCCGATCAATCTGGCGACTAGGGAAAACGCTAAGTATGAGGCGGCCAGAGTCGCCATGCGGTGATCCCGATCGAGGCGGGGAGTAGCGCTTACTCTCACGCGCTCAGCCCTCACCCACCCTGGAGCTGCGACTAGAACGACCAAGTACCACGCTCGGGGACTCGGCCACCCGACCTCGTACGCGCAAGGGAAAACGGCCAAGTAAATAGCACCCACGGGAGTCGCCCTGCGATTGGCTCTCCGAGCTCGGGCGAGTCGACCTCAACAACAAAACAACTGACCCAAACATTCAAAATCACAAACACATAGCAAACGAGGTAAACCCCATAAAAAGGGCAGACGCGCTCGGGGACTCGTCCAATCAGCAATCAAAATCACGAAACAATTCACAAAATAACACGAAGTTTCATTACAGCAGAACAGAGTCGTTCCAAAATACAAGTTGAGCCCAATGTCCAATCTCTACTAACGCCCCAGAGCACAATGTTTCTACTCCGCAGGTTTCGCCGGTGACTCGTCGCCGCCCCTGCGGTTGCGAATGAAGGGCGTGTACGAGTTCAACGGGTACGTCGTCAACTCACCCGCCATCGCCACACGGAATGGTTGCTCGACCTTGAAGTCCCGATGCGGTGGCTCAGGATTGTTGGGGGCGACAGTCATCTCCTGATAGGGGAGGAGGTCTCCCATCGCCCAGACGCGATCGGAGTACACCGCGGCCCGGTCCATCAGCTTCAGCACCTCGGCGATCTCCACCGAGCCCGTCGACGAGGGGTAGCCACTCGTCACGTCGTCAAGATCGAAGTCCTCCGGGAAGTGGGCAAGCCCAAGGCTGAGAGCCGTCGCCGCCCTGTGCCGAAACGCCGACCGTGTCATGAACTCGATGACTGACGACGCCTTCTCCAGATACCGCCATACTTCGACGAGGTCGCTGGGAATCACTTCCGTGGGCAATATCTCCTGAAGATATGCTCGAATGCAAGCCGCAGACAACGTGGACGAGTCGACCAGAGTGGTCACACAGCATCGCGTCGTCTGACTCGCCTCCTCCGAAGTCGATAATCCGACTGTGGGAGGTCGGCAAAGGTGAAAACAACGATTTCATAATGCAGCTACTACAGGAAGAGGCAGAAAGCTTAGAAATCAAAGGACGGCAGATGCCCGTGATGAAGCTTTAAAGCGAGGAGAAGTCGTTCTGCAGCCCAACAACGAGGGCGTCAGAGACCTTTCGCACTTCACCGGCAGCCGTAACAGCAGCTTTTGCCCGCGCATCCTCTTAGCTCGCCTCCGCCTTCGCTTCCTTGAGCTCGCGCTCTAGATCAGCGATCCGCTTCTCAGCCGTACTAAAAGCAGATTGAGCCGCTGTCAGCTCACCCGCCGGGACAAGGCCCTGGCGGACCTCCTCTGCCTTGGCAGCGATCGCTTGGAGTACCTTGTTCGTTTCTTGGATGGAAACAAGTTCCTTCTCCACACAACACTTTGCAGCAAGCCGATCGGGCGATTCACGCTGCAAGCCCTGCAAACAAGTCAAACTATCAGCAACAATAAAATCCTAAGTGCCCACCCACTGAAATTCAGCGACTAGGCACTCGGGGACTGGAGATCAAAAATCCTAAGTGCCCATCCGCTGAAATTCAGCGACTAGGCACTCGGGGACTAGAGATCAAAAATCCTAAGTGCCCACCCGCTGAAATTTAGCGACTAGGCACTCGGGGACTAGAGGCTACAAAAAACACTAAAAGAATCCGACCACTGAAATTCAGTGGCCCGATACTCGGGGACTAGACATACCTGGATGGCTGCGCCCAGCATGCCGTGGAGCTGTAACGCATCGACAGATGCAAGCAGAGCTGGAGTGTGTCCACGACGCTGCTCGACCTCCGTCTCGATGACCCCAGGCGTCTGGCTCGTTGGCATTGCGCCACTCGCTGTGGCCGCTTTGGCCATGAAACGGGGGAAGGTAGCAGCGGATGCCCCAGCTCCACTAGGAGTCGGCTCGGTCACCCCGGGTGAGGAAACAGCCTCCTTGTTCTTCGAAGCCACCTCCTCCGCAGTCGGAGAATCGCTCGGAGCAACTATCGTGTCGTCAGAGACCGTGACGACATCGTCGCCCTTCGCCCTCTTTGCGTTGTCTGTGGGAACGACGACTTCATCAGCTTTCCTCTTCCGCGAGGGGTCCTCCTCGGCGACGACTGGCGGAACCTTGGCCACGGAAGGGTGGCCGATCTTTTTAACTCCAGTCCTGTGAAACAACAATATGAGCAAAATTGTCCGATTACAACGGAAGGCAAGCAGACGAATGAGACTTACTTGGCCACTGGTATGAACCGCAGCCCCGTGCGGATGCTGGCCGGCTTCTCCAGCTCGGGGCCCAGTTTCCGACTGAGGCCCATCTCGAACACATCATGTGCCCAAGACACTGAGGGCCTCTTTGAAGACGAGTCCGCGATAGGAGACTCCGTGATGACGTCTGCAGGAGCTCTCTTGGGAGGCAAAGCTGCTGCGGCTGGAGTAGCCCCCAACCTAGAGACCGGGGCGAATGGGGGTGGAAGCGAGGCCAGAGGTACCTCATCCAGAAGGGCGGCAGCGTCCGCCGCTGCTATCGTATGCGTCGCTTCACCCTTAGCCGAGCTGGTGGCGTCGGAACTAGTCGCCGAGCGGGGCGGAGACGTCTGCTTCGCCGGCTTCATCTTCCTCCTTGGCGGAGCCTTCACCTCCTTCTTCTTCTTCTTCTTCTTCTTCTTCTTCGACGGTGTAGCTTCGCGACACGAGGTGTGCTCGGGGAGCTCGTCGTCATCGTCATCGTGACGTTCGAGGCTCCTACTCGCCTCGAGCTCGCGCTGATGTTGCCCGCGAGTTTTGCGAACCATCGGGGCGGCGTCTTCCACGGGCTCGTCGTCGTCATCATCGTCGTCATCACCCGCGTCACTCCCGACATCGCCTTTGGCGGGTGGCGACTCGCTCCGTCTGAGCAGACGAGCTCGAGTTTAAATCTCTGGTGGGAGCCATCCTTCCACCACTTGGAACAGCTACAATGAAAATGAAACAAAGTCAGCATAATCGCGACTGCATCATCTGCGACTTTGAATAGTGATGAAAATGGCGACTTACCGTCGGAGCTGGGCGCCTTGCGGTATAGGGGGAGACCCCGGCCTTCGCGTCTAGGTACGCCGCCTGGGTGATCTTCTTCAGGGCCAGGATGTAGTCCTCGAGCTTCCACTCGACAAGGCTAGATTTTGTCGGGTCGTCCCTACCCGCGTACTCGTACATGTAATGGTCGCGGTGGGCCAAAGGCACGAGCCGCCGCCCGAGCCAGCAGTTGTAAAGATTGATGGTTTGGAGGCCCTTCTTCTTTAGGCCGCGGATGGTTTGCAACATTTCGTCGACAACCATCCGTGATCAACGAGCTTGCCAACTGGAGCCGGCGGTTCGGCTGGTTGGCGGAGTATCTTGGAAGCACCACCTCATATGCAGGTCGTCTCGGTGACGTAGAACCAGGATTTCTTCCACTCGTTTGCCGCCTTGGCGGCGGCATCGGTCGAAACGGCGCCGACTTCGGTGAAAGCGTCGAGCCACCCGACGCCAGATCGCTGATTCTTCGCGCTAATCCTCCCATGGAATAGATCTTGCCACGGGAAGTAGGGCCTGCATCCGGATAGCACTCATGAGCATACGAAATGGCGGCTGCCGATGCCATCGGGCCCAGTCGACGGCTGGATCCGTAGAAGGCGCAGAACCGCTAGAAGAAGAGAAGTGGAAACCCAGCCCGCTCCGGTGGCTGGGAAGCAACAATTTTCCTTGCGCGGGTCCGGAGTCACCTCTCCGGCCGTGGGGATGCGCCACCTGCCGGCGCACAGGATCCCGGCCTCTTCGAACGACGCCAATAGCGCCCTGGTGCACTTGGATCGGCCCCATGGTTCGATGGAGGGGGCCATTGGTTGGAAGATTTGTGGAGTTCGGGGCTCTCTGGATCGGTTGGATCGCGATGCGGAGTGGAAACAGAGATGGGCGAGGTCGGAGGAAAGATGAAGGAGTGTTTCCCTGCTCGCCCGTCATTCCCCTTATATAGCGGTTGTTACCCGCCAATTTCGGGAGCCGTTACTCCGCGGTGATTACGCCAAAAGTTACCGTTGGATTACCCCAATGGATAGTTTTGACCCCACTTGACGGTCCAACTTCATCCACTCGACTCGTCGCTCCGCGTGACTTGCTAATTCGTCGACCCGATCGCTATAACAGTGACTGAATATTCGCCGACCCGTTCGCCGAGCTGCGACCCAATCGTTCGCCATTAGTGCGGCTAGAGTAACTGGTTTTTCCTTTTTTCAGGAGTCCGCCGCCGATTCGACTGGGCGTCCGCATTGGAGCCGTATACACCGACTGCCAGCGACCACCTGCGACCAATCAACGACGGCCTCGGGACTCTTGGGGATATGCCTACCGGGGTATACCCGGCGGGCGTTCCGGCGAGCACTGCGAGTGGTCCCGCATAACGGCGGCGGATGAAGACTGGCGTGGACTCAAGCGGAAGTGAAGGCCGAGGCGTAGATAGGCCCATCAGATTAGGTTAAGCGATTCTTTGAAACCTTAAGCGATTCGGTTGAGATCTAAACCCTAGGGGTGAGTCTATATAAACCTCCTAGAGGCGAGTAGAGGATCGTTCCATCATCCACCCAAGCGACTCATTGCCCTGAGCTTCGCCCCATTGTACTTCCACCATAATACAATTTAGCGGGGTAGGTCTTTACCCTCAGGAAGCCAGGTAAATCCTTGTGTCTCCGCCCTCATCTCGCACCGCAGATGGCTGGCCGCCCTTGACCCATGTTCTACTACTCGCTGCCGATTGCAGCATCTGCCGTGGTCATTCCCACGACACTGTCCGATCTGCGGTGCACGCCCCAAGCCGAGATGTGGAAGACGAAGGCGGCGACGCAAGGTTCTGGAGGTAGGCGCGTGTTGTGGATTGATCACCGATTAGGTTTAGCGCAAACACTTATATAGTGCTAGTCAGGGAGATCGTGGGGCTCGACCCACGTCCGAGTCGATTACAGCCCATGATCCATAAAAACTAGAAACGGCTGATTAATTAACGCACCCGTTAATGACTTATAATTAATTTTCCCAAACAGCAAAATAAAGATCGACGAGATTCCCGCAACCCGCGGCGCGCACGCGTCATGACGAGGCGAGGCGTGGCGAGGCGAGGCGGACGGCGTCGGAGGAGGAGTGCATGAGGGCTTCTCTCTTTATCACACCTTAGTGAGTGGTGCAACACTCTACTATATAAGGTGGTCCAACTCCCCTTCCACTAACAACGTGAGACTAAACTTTAGCACCACTAGCACAGCCATATGCTGCCATACATAAGTGGGCCAAAGAGAATTTCAGAATTTGTCTAATGGGCCAACATCCCAAAACTCACCAAATTCCAACAGACTTTAAGGCACTCTCCAAACCCTCACAAACTTTTCACGGAGCGAATCACAAGCCGAATGCCTCCAGACGACCCTAGCCACCTAGGATTTCCCACAAACCCAAGAGTAACAAGCTAACTCGATAAACTCAAGGGGAATGAACTTTGGCTTGGTGGAAACGTAGATCGGGACCTCCTCTTCCTTTCTACCAAAGGGATTTGGATTTGGTTGGATAGAATGAGAGATCCTCAAGCTTTCGTGTTTCAACAATGGAGAGAGAGCTTCAAGAAGAATATAAACTGAATGCCTAACCTGCTCAAGGTGGAAGAAAGGATATTTATACTCAATAAAAAAAAACTAGTCGTTTCAAGTCATTTTTGCAAGATTCAATTTTAAGTTTGGTTGGACCGGCCCACACACCGGACGGTCCGGTTCTCAGCCCGGAGAACCGAACTTCAACCGAATCTGGTTACTCACTCCAGCCTCGGTTAGACTCGGAGTAAGTAAACCGGAAAACCCGGTTGAGATTCGGATTTTTGGTCCTGACACCGAACGGTTCAGTCTATGAGCCGGTTCAACCGGCCTGTACACCGAATCTGCAGAAAAGGCTTGATAGATAGGTTTTCTTCTCCTCTCTCTTTGGTGATGGATCAAGTGGGAGTATGGGATGTGTATATGGCTTAGGAATTCATTCCCAACAAGCTCATCGAGAGAACCCCTCTTAATAGTGCGGAGTTTCTAACCGGACTCAAGTTACATAAAAAGGAAAACTCCGGCGCAAAGCTTCGTTATCAAAACAGGGAGGTCTCTGATGACCTTCCATCACACCATCGGACTAAAACCTATGTAAGACACTAGAAGTACCATTAGTCCACTCTAACTACGGTGTCATTATCAACCAAAAATAGTACATGATAAAATACCCTTTCAAAGGTGCTGAAGGACGCGGTTGTCATGCGTACTGCGGTGGCGGTGGCCGCCGCTAAACGGGAGGCTAGAGCGGCGCTCTACCGTGCATCCCCAACGGCAGCCAAGCAGAGGGAGGCAGAGACCCGAGCGCTCCACTGTAGAAGGTGTAGAAGGCATGCAGCAAAGACCAAGAACTTAGCCTTGGTGGCCCGCCGGGCACGAGAGGCCGAGAACACAACCTCCGGCTAGGACATTGCCGATGCTTAGTAGATTAGTTTAGTTTAATAACTAAGTATTTTATTTATGTAATGAAAACAAGTTTGCGTGATTTGTATATATGATCATGCATGTCTAGATGAGGACCGGCCCCGACACGCGGGACCGTCCGCCACAAACCCAACTCTCAATTTTTGCCGGTTTGCACGAAAGAGACTGGTTTAGAGGCGTCTGATACAGACGTCGGCCTTTCCTTCTTTCATGTGTTGGATTTTCTTTGGTTGGAGAGAGAAAGAGAGAGGGTTGTCTTCCTTAGTTAAGGGATGATCTCTTGATAAGAGAAAATTTTCCATTTCTGTATATCGCCTCTTAGTCAACCATTTTTTACTAAAAATAGTTAATTCTATTAATTGCTAAAGATAACAATAAAAATAATACATTGTACGAGTTATATATTGTGTCTTTTCTAAATGACGTGAAGAACTGAGAGAAAACGTGCCTTCTCTGACATCGTACTGGATGCCGATTTACCGAGACGCGTTGGATTATGGCCTCGGTCCGAAAAAACATGATCAAACACGCAGGATCAGTTTTTTTTGTGTGTGGTGTGTGCCCGCGCGCGCGCGTGTGTGTGAGGGGTTGGAGACTTGGAGTTGGCCTAAAGCCAGCTACCCTGTGCCTGCTTGTATTTACAGAGAATTGCCACCGCCTTGAAAAAAAGAAGGACGAGGCAGCCCGCGGCTGGAAAGTTCCGCTCGTGCTCGAGTCCACCCCGCGTCGCTAACCCCTGGTAGGGTTCCTCCTCCTCCGCCGCCGCCGCCCGGCCCAGTCGCCACCGCGTCCGCGGCCCCGACGCCCGCGCCTAACGCGACGCCGCCGCCGGCGGGTCGTGGATCAGGCGTAGCGGCCGCGGTACGTGTCCACCTTCCCAAGCTAATTAGGGAATTGCCAAGAAACGAACCATCCTTGACTTTGGTCGCTTTTTATCCAAACTAATTGTCGGCTGACTTGAAAAAGAAAAGAGAACCCGGCAACCGCTCTCCCCCCTCCCAAATTCTCCCAAGAAATTTCGTTTTAATTGTTCATCACTGGAACGGCGCAGGTCTTAAGCTGGTGTATCTGGATTCCGGTGAAGATTTGTCAGAGAATGGCTAATCTTGCCAACATGTTTGCTGCCCTTGACCTGGATGCCGACGACGATGGAGAGGAAGTGGAACAGCCAACATCCAGCAACCCGGTAGCTGCTACTGCTGCCAGGAAACTTGGTAAGCGCGCACTTTTTCTTTCGTTTCCCCCAGGATAAATTAGGAATTTGGGGTGCCGAGCTCCAGTTAGTCCGTGGTATGAGATTTGCTTTAATAATTGGGAGGTTCTTCAAGTATTATTATATTTGTACTACACGCTGATCACCTCATCATCAGCATCAATCATGATTCTCCAAATACGGTAAAAATTTATAGGAGAAATCTTTTGTGTACTGTGTATAACGTTTTATCGTTCGAAATCCAAATAAACCTACCAGGCAAAGCAACAAAATGGACAACAAGTACATATGATTAGGGAACTTCCATTTTTTTCTCCAGGATCGTTGATGGAATCAGTCCATGTTCATCTTGCCCATACATGATAAATAATTGAACGATGTGGCGAAATTATAACTTAAGTTCTAGAAGAGAACTAACAATATATATAATTCCATTTTTATGAAATGCTAATTTCTGTCAACTCTTCTGATAAGATTTAGAAATCACATTCTCTTCAGATGGTGGCATGGAGAAACGGAAAATGATTGTAAATTATGATGGTGAAAATCTGAGTTCATCGTCGGGTGAATATAAGATGCCATTGGTGTGGATTGACTTGGAAATGACTGGTGAGCCTATCTTCCTCCATCTGTATACTGTATGTTTCATACCGTTTTAATGAAATATTTAATGGGCTTAATGCAGTCTAGTCCTCAACTGTGAAAGTACAATATTTTTACTTCATTTTAATCTACTGAACTACAAGTTGCAAAACTTGAAAAATAAATAAATATTTGAACAAACTAGGAACCATAAAAAACTCTACCTGTTGTGTTTGAACTAGTCTTGATTGAATGGCAACCATTAGTACTTAGTAAACTGGCCTTACTAAGTTATTAAACTGGGAGCACATAGTTAATGGCGTGCTGATTGTTTCTCCATTTCAGTGATGTTGCTTGTTAGATATTTTTACCTTGCATTTTCAGTGTTCAGTTTTAGATGCAATATAGAGTGAAGTTTACATTGTTCCTGCAAACATTGTTGAGGCTATTGCGTCTACAATATGCTTCCCATGAAAAAAGCACTTCTGCTGGTAACACACATCAAAAGAATTGGTCTGAACATCATAAAAGAACAGTTGGTCGGAAGTTATATTGGTACAGTGCATGATATCTACCCTGCCCTAAACAGTACAGTGCATTACTGATTTCCTTGGTATCTTAAGTCAACAGAGAACTTGTTTTGCTGTTTTCTGATGTGAACTGTGCCTTGTGGGCATTTCTCTCCAATCTGTAGTTATTGTTCTCTAGTTCTTATATGTAGTTATGTCAAACTAGAATTCTGTTTCCTCTGTTGGAACCCTTGTTGTCAATTCTACACCATGCCAAAATTATGATTAATGGGCCACATGCTGGTTTCTGATTGTTTAGGTTTGGATATCAAAAAAGACCGCATACTGGAGATTGCTTGTATTATAACAGATGGTAAACTTACCAAACGAATAGAGGTGGCTTTTAAACTTAATATTATTGGTTTTGATGCTACGTGTAATGCTATGATATTCTAGTTTTCTTTATCACCTTTGTTGTAGTACAGAGTTCTTGACCTTGAGTTTTGCAAGGGAGTAGCTTCTTGCACTACTATGACTCATTTTTTTACCAAGACTCATTTTTATTTAAGGCTGCTTCTGTTGCTATTTCATTTAGTATGTGGATAAGGCACGCTTAACCTGTTATCGTTAATCATCAATCAGAGTTGTTGTTCCATGCTTGTGATTACTGAAGTAGCTCAAAAAAGTTAAATAACATTGCCAATCAGATCAACTATGTAAGAGCTAAGTTAATTTATTTTTGAAGGCTCAGTGAACACAATTAGATTGTTGGTCAATTTTTACTACACTGTTTATTTAGTAAAATTAGGATAGTGGCAAATAATGACCTGATATGCCATCGGCTTCTGACCAAATGATGCATTTACTTTCCATTATCCTTTCTTATTCTAATAATTCCCATGCAATCTAAAATGACCATGTTGTTTGGCAAGTTCATCCTGTAACCCTAGCTGTCTTTATGATCACTGCAATTCGATGACCACTGACACTGGCTATCTACTTACATGATACTAATATAGAGTGTTGGGTATCTGAGGTTATGAAGGAAATTTGCTTTGTCATTTCTTTGTTGCCAACCATATTGGTGACGAATAACTTCTGTTGGTATGGCATTGCTAGACATATTGCTCAACATAGCTGTTGTACTTTATTTTGCAGGGTCCTGATTTGGTTATAAGACAAAGCAAGGAATGCGTAGATAACATGAATGAATGGTGTAAAATCCATCACGGTGCCAGTGGTAAATAGCTTATATTTTATAGAAGTGACATGTGAATGTAATCTGTTGCTCATATAACCAATTTAGGACTTGTGAATTTAATCTGTTGTTCTTGTAACCAATTCAGGCCTGGCAGAACAAGTACTGCAGAGTGACATTTCTGAGCATGACGCAGAGAAACAGGTATGTTAGTCCTTTTTCTGGTAGTCTGTCCTTGCTGAAAGTGTTCAATAAATTAAAGCTTATTCTACTTCAAAATGAGAATTTCTACTAGGTACTGCTTCTATGCATTACACACTTCAACTGTTTTATTATGTGACCGACTGCATATTTCCTACGCTGCACGGATACAGGACTGAGCGGGCGTGTAGGATACATGTAGTCAGGAAGATTTCTTGTTCATATTGTTTGATATTGGGTGATAAGATCATTGCTCCAGATTACAGAGTCTTATTGACATGTTTATGTTAACTTGTCTTGAGTTAAATATATTTGGGCCAATCATGTGTGCACTGTAAAATCCTTCACTATATGTGTTTGCATACTCTTCCTACATCCCAGGTAAAGGAAATCTTGAACCATGACTATTTATTTCGAACAATCTACACCAAATTTGTTTGTCTGCTATGCTAGATTGTATGTTTAGTGTTATGCTGTACCATAGTTTGTCTTCCAAGAACTGTCCTAATGTGTATGTGATTTCTCAAAGGTAGCCTCCTAGGCAGCGCTAGTAGACACCCTGCCACCTCACCCACCTATCGAATTTATCCTGCCAGTGATTAGGCGCTAGGTGCTGTTCTGCTGCCTGATTACCTCCTAGCGCCTTGGTCAATACTGCCGTGCGGTTATGCTATTTCTATGGTGCTACCACTGTGTAGAAGCATTTTGTGTTCCTTTTAATTATTGTCTATATTACGTTTCTGAGAGATGTCCATTTCTCCTTCCTTGATGTTCCTTTATCCACTTTAACTTTTTCTAAGAAAGTATCTTGTGTTAGCTATTTTCAGGTGTTGGACTTTATTAGGAGGCATGTTGGTTCGGCAACTCCATTGATAGCTGGGAATTCTATCTATACAGATTTATTATTTTTGAAGGTTAGCAAGAGAGAAAACTCCCTTAGCTATCTGCTGAAAATTAAACGGTTCATACTATTTTGGCAGGTCGTCATTTCTCTTAAAGTGACCTTTACATTTTCTGTTATATTTAGCCCTATCGATGCTCTTGATTTGTACATGTTTCCGTAAAAATGCATTATTTTCCCTCCAGTAGATACCATTCTGAAAAGATAGTCCAGTATCTTTGTATGAGGGTTGACTAGGACTCCAGTTTACTTTGAGACCGTTTGTTCTGAAACAGTTATGTGTTTTTTCATATCTAGGAGTATATGCCAGAGCTTGCAGGTATATTCCCTCATGTGATAGTTGATGTGAGCAGCATAATGGCTTTGTGCATCCGCTGGTTCCCCAAGGGTAAAACTGTTCCCCAATATTTATCAATGCAGTGTTGCAGAATTCTTCTTTTCATTCTATGCTTGCGTTTTATCACTGGTCCATGCCAAATTAGTTAAGTTTTTCGGCTGTATTATGGTGTGTCCTCATGAATGACCAGATTATACAAACATGGTATTGCAACTGCATGCTTCACCACCCCCACCCACCCACCCACAGAAGCCAGTTTTCATTTTGTTTTGGTATTTATTTTCATTGATGTGCCAAATGCCGACAGCGTACAATGAGATAGCCTGTATGCCAAAATTTTGAACATAAAAGTTGGTCTGGAACATTCCTTGCTCATTTTGAAAAGGATCGCTCGGTGATGTAAGATTTGAATATTTTTTGGGTGTTCGTATTGATGTTCTGATTTAGTTCGGAGATATGACTCGCAGAGAACTAACGATTCAATAGGGGCACAATGTAAATATCAGTCACTGAGATGGGAAACATGAATGAATATTATCAGACTATAAGGCTTTCATCCAACAATATTGTATTTTCTCGTGATTATATATACTTGTGGCCTATTCAATAGCAGTTTGAAAGCTGTTTTTGGTTCAAATTTACCTTCAGTCTCTGCGACCGCTGAATTCCGAAGCATAGAAAACCTAGTTTTCTTTTGTTATTATGTGTTTAGGATATATATACATTTAATACTTATGAAAATCTCCAGATGATAAGGCTTTGCTCATTTCGTTATGTATCTGTTGACAGAAAGGAAGCAAACTCCAAGAAAGAAGAAAAACCACAGGGCAATGGACGACATCAGAGAGAGCATCAAGGAGCTGCAGTTCTACAAGGATAACATCTTCAAATCACGGCAATCTAAGCAGTAGCCTCTGTCGGTACTCATTCCCTTGATTGTTGGGCTGAAAACGTTTTCTGGTGTATGATCCTTCGGTAGATTTGATAATATGCTTAAATGGTGACGTGCTTTTGGAGTAACAGGAAGGATAGAGTATTCAGCTAAGCGCAAGAGAACTGTCACACATATGATGATCGTTTCTGAAATGATGAGAAGTATGAGATTTCATAAGAGACTCATACATTGAGATCTAAACACTCGTCTCTCTCTCTCTCTCTCTCTCTCTCTCTCTCTCTATATATATATATATATATATATATATATATATATATATATATCACCAAGTCGATTTTGGAGTTTTTTTCATGGTTGTTGTGAGCTACGTACTCGGCAATGATGGTTCGTACTATCGGTTCGTCAGCGGCATTGACTAGGCTATTTGGACTGGAATAGTGTTGATACTCTTGCTGATGTTGATTGATTACTTAATGGTTGTACGCCGTGCAGACAGCCTTGATACTGCTTCTCAAACTAAAATTATAGAAGAACACTCGTTAGTATTTACAGGTTGTGGTTTGCTATCTTTTAGTTTTTGACAGCATTCAGAAAAGCTCAAGATGATGTCTTGAAAAAATAAAGAGTTTGAAGATCTCGATGTTTTACTAGTTTTTTTTAGATTTTATTTTATAATTGTTGAAGACAGCCTATATATCTCTATCATGTACTATATGGTAGTATTGATTATCAAAAGAAAAGAAAAGAATGGGCACTCACTGGAATTAAGGCTTCCACCATTCTAGTATTTCCTCAGATCCATAATAAGTGTCATTCATCGGATACAAAGTTTTACTAGTTTAATATAAAATGAGTGACACTTATTATAAATCGGATGTAGTACCTTTTATTTTGAGGATAGTCAATACATCCGCCGACCTTTTCTTCTCCGAGCGTTGCCCACACTTATAAAAAGAACGATGTGCGTTGATAAATATTTACTTGAAACCTAGTAGTAGCTCAATAGATATATACTCCCTCCGTCCGCAAATCAGTGTACATCTAGATTTTACCTAAGTCAAATATAACCAAATTTGATCAACTTTATAGAGAAATATATGAACATATATTATATTAAATTGATATATTATGAAACTAGATTTAATAATCTCTACTATTTATTAAAGGCAAAGACGACAATATGGTGGTACGTCGCTGAGAAATTACCCCTCGGGTTGAAACAATTTACGACGTATACCACCGCTAAGAGGCCTCGTCAGTCGTCACGCAGCGTTCCTCATGCCTCTGATTATCCCTCGACCGACGGTTCTTCCCCGAGCCCGGCCGCCAAGATCCGCTCACGAGCGCGGGCGTCAGCGAACCGGGCACCCCGGTGGTTCTGGTCTTCCTCGTCGGGTGAGCAAATCAATGCTCAAAAACGCTTCGAGGTCGCAGTGACCATGCACCTCATCCGGGAGACTGTCTGCCCGCATGGGAAGCTTTCCCGCTACTAGGAAGCAGGCCGTTAGTGGCGCACGAAATGCCCATCCGTGGCGCCTGTCGGTCAGACGCGGGCCTTCTGACTATCTCTCGTGGTGGCGCTGCCTAATCCGCGGTTGTGTAGAGATAAGCGTGGCGCCTCCCAGTGCGCCAAGTTTGGCATGCGCTACCACAGGGTCTTACGTGGCGCACTACCTGATGCGCCACTAAACTTCCATAGTGCGCTTTAGATGTAGTGCGCCACGGAAGGTAGACCATGTGTGCTACTGAGATGTATTTTTGTTTTTTTTAATTTCCGAGCCAGATTATATGCAATACATTATATACAATATTACAGCAGATATACACACAGATACAAGATATACAATTATATATATAAATACTCAATATGAAAAACAAGATTGAAACAAATACATATAGATAAGTCTCATACATGAATACATAGTCTAAGTTATATTGTTTGATCATGTTACAAAGTAGTAGTTGGTGACATGCTAATACATGTATCGATCGAACAAGTTAGAGCTCGAAGCTCGCCTAGACATCTAAACTAGCTAGCTAGACACAAGCGGGATAAATAACCAAAGAAGATAAGCATGATCACCGCGGACGAAGGTGTAGGTCTTCATTCGGTTCCTTGTCCTAACTCCCGCTAGATAGCGTGTATCTAGCTTCGCCTCTGCCATAGTGTTGTACCCTTTGTAGCTATTGCCTGAAGCGGTGCACTGTCTCGGCGTCTTCCCAATCATCGTAGGCTCCGGGAACCCGTCCCTTGTACACGACATACCACGTCATCTATAAGTTGACAATAATAATTAACCGACTATTGAAAAAAACATATATAATTAAAGTCGCATATGAAGATACACTTATAGAAAGTACTCCTAAATCAAAAAGACCAAACTCAGAAAGCATGCCTCATATATAACTAGGTTGTTCGACACAAAAATATGCTACGATGGAACTGTTCGCCAAGTAGGATGCACAACACCTGGACATGTGCATAGCACAAGACGAACAATCCCATCGCAACACATTCACATATAGTGTGCCACGACATTTCAATCATCGGCATTATTCTCGAAAAAGACCAAAGTAACTCAAAAAGCATGCCTCATATATATACATAGGTCGTTGGACACAGGAATATGCTACGATGGAATCGTACGCCAAGTAGGATGCACAACACCTGGACTTGTGCATAGCACAAGGCGTACAATCCCATCGTAGCACATTCACATATATAGTGTGCTACGTCATTTCAATCATCGGCATTATTCTCGAAAAAGACCAAAGTAGCTCGAAAAGAATGCCTCATATATAACTAGCTAGGTCGTTGGACACAGAAATATGCTATGACGGAACAGTTAGCCAAGTAGGATGCACAATTCCTGGACTTGTGCATATCACAAGGCTAACTATCCCGTCATAGCATATTCACATATATATTGTGCCACGACATTTCAATCATCGGCATATTCTCGAAAAAGACAAAAATAACTCGAAAAGAATGCCTCATATATATATACATAGGTCGTTGGACACATGAATATGCTACGATGGAACCGGGGAGCCAAGTAGGATGCACAAGACCTGGACTTGTGCATATCACAAGGCTCACAGTCCCATCGTAGCACATTCACATATATAGTGTGCCACGACTTTCAATCATCGGCATTATTCTCGAAAAAAGAGTAAAGAAAAAAAGAAGGACCAAATTGAGCAAAGGACCAAAGAGTAAGCAAAAAACCAAGCATTGATATATAATAATAATAAGCAAAATAAGTTCACTTGTCGTCCACACACACACACAAAGGTCATCTATAGTTTGTAACTACAACTAGGCCAACATCAAGCCTTACGGCTCGGGAGCAGGAGGCGCCTTGTCTCTTCATGAACTTCCTATAGTCACCACATCTCTAAGCGATCTTCTATGTCACGGTTATTCGGGATATTTCCTCCGTAGAAGATCCCCAAGTCATGACATCACGAAGATGATTGCCCCAAGCTGCTTTGGATGCGATACATCTCTTGTCTAATATCCGAATCATTGATCTTGGCCTTTGCTTGACTGTTTGAGATGATCTGGCGTAGAATTCTTTGGTCAAGTAGGAACGCCCTCATGTGATGGAGTGCGTGGTAGGCTTCCTTCTTCGTTTTCCGGCTGCTTCACGCGGGGGAACTCCGTTACGTGGTTGAAGACGTGCCTGCCTGACTTGATCTTCGTACGCACGAAGGTGGTGCCTTCCGTCGAGGCAAAGCCAGTGAGAGCATCATCCAGAACTTCCTTGATCTTGTCATAGTTTTCTTTTTTCTAGACTCCCGAGTCGAAATACGTGGCGATGGGAATGCTTGGCGATAAGGAGATGGCGCGGTGTTCATCTCTGCGCAAAAAATTCAAATGGAATGTGTTGGAAAAGAATGATGATGATCTAATAAAGCCAATCGGCGGTGGCGAGTGAATAACGACTTACTCGGAAAGTAAGGCGAGAATGTATTCCTTTGTCTTGTTAGCCACGAGGATTCTTTTTAGGTATGAGGCCACGATAACGTCGTTCGGGGGAACCCAAGCCGTCACTCATGTAGTAGGGGTCCACTATAGCGATGCGGTGTGTTCTCTCTAATGATGCATGGCGGTGAGAGAAAAGACGGACCATGGTATAGTGCAGCGGGTATAGGTGGAACATATTGAAGATGTCCTCGAACCGCGGAAGAACAGATCCACGAGGCGGTGTCGTGAAGCCCAAGCCTGGTGGCACCTTAACCACGAATCTGGGTGCGAGGATCTTTCTCCGATAGAAGGCGTCTCTCTATCGTCACGCCGTCATGCACACTCTGCGATTCGAATGGCGAGCTTCCAAATTCTTAGGTAGCATGGGCTCACCGCCACATGAATCCTCCACATAATACCCTCGGGTCTTGGTGGCCCGTCCGAAACCTGATCGGATTCGCGATTGTTGGCGCCACCGCTGGCTCAGCTAGATTTTCTTTCTGCCCTTTTTCCTTTTGGAGGCGGGCATGCACATAATCGAGCACCGGCCGCCCTATGTAGTGTGTCGGGGCTTAGAATAAAGGCGGTTGGTTGTATCATTTGGCTCGTAAAGGCGCAAGCTGGGCGTCTCCGAGAACCAAGCAGACACTTGGTGATAGTGGCTTTCTCTGTGGGGCCACTAGCTAGGTCTTCTTCGTTGCCATGGCGAGTCTTGAAGAAGTGATCATTCAGTCTTGCGTCCTCGGCGGATCTGCGCCATGTGCATATCATCAACATGATCATCCGACCCACAGCGTGGAGGTGGCCAGGGCGGTGAAGCCTTGCCACCGCTTGTCGGCGCACGAGGCGGTCTTGTTGTCTGTGGCGTGATGGCCCCGCGTCCCCAAACGGATCATGCTCTTTGGCCATAGCAAGAACAAGCGAAGCAACTTCGAGACGACGGCTCTTCTTCATCCGCTCACAGGGGTTGAATGGGAGGTTCGGTCGTCGCGACCCCTTAGCACCCGACTAATTTTAACCTGTGGCTATCGCGCCGTCTTTGAGTGGAACATCTGCTGCAAGGGTTGAGCGATGGTACCCTTGGCAACATCCCTCATTTCGTTGTTCACATAGCATAAGAGAGTGCAAGGAACATCCGTATCACGGAAAACATGTACTGGCGTCGTCGAGCGAGATGCCATAAGAGTAATATATAGATGGCATGAAAGGCGGTAATTAAAGCAATTTGTTTACCGTGATGGCGTCGAGATCGGCTAATGTCGGCGCCGCATACGGTGACAGGCGTGCAAGAGACGGAAGGGCTGCTTGATGGCGCGGTCTTGGCCGCGGTGTATTCTCCCTACCGACGGGTGCTTGGAGCTCCGGTGCCGCGCGGCGATGGCGGGGCACCAACATGTACTCGGCGCGCGGTGATGGCGAAGTCACCAACACTTGCGGCGCCCGCGGTGCTAGCGGTAGTCACGAACACGTGGTTCGCTGATTTCGGCGCCGTTGTTCGATGGCTGCGACCATGCTTGGAATCGGCACGACCCTACTCGACCACCCGCACTCCGATTCGCTATTGACTCTACCAAGGTAGGCGGGGAAGGGCGTGAGGTGATTGCCGGTTGTATTGGACGATTTGCGGGATCCGCGCCACTTGTGCCTTAAGTTCTTGAACCTCTCGGTTTCCTCCTCGCTCCTTCCCCGGTGCCACATCGTCCTCGGCGGTGGACCAAAATGATCCACCCAATTCTTACCCCGAGGCCGGCAGACGGCCCGGCAACGGCTTCTTCGTAAGGCTCTATTTTCTTGGCGGTTCGCCTGTTAAAGGTTATCCCACGGGTGGCGTCGTCGACCCACAGGATGAGGAACCACAGGATCCATGACTAGCAACAATTTCCTCCTCCTGCGGAAGAAGTAACAATGAATCATTTAGATCATCGATTAGATTGCAATCGTGTTGATCATGATTAGATTATACTTACCACAATTTCCTCGAATTCCTTCACCGCGGGATCCGCGGTGAGTTGTTTGGTTTTGGGTCCACATGGTAGCAGGCCTGATGAAGTTTCGAACCTGCCGGGTTGAATTTATAAAGGGTTTTCTATCCCCTTGGTTCTATACTCTTCGTCCTCCTTATTCCATTTGGCCTCCAGCGGTCAGATCCACGGATCCGAGATGGTGATGACCTATATTCATCGCTGACACCTTTCCCGATTACTATTGTCGAGGCTCTTTCGATTCACACCTCTCCTTGAACTCCCGGCTGATCTTGGTGATCTGGGTCAATCTTCTAGATCTCCTCGAGACTTTTGCCTTCTTTATAGATCTTCTTCTTTATCCGGGTTCTCCACCGGTGGCCGGCGGTGCTCATCTTTGTGAGGCGGATTTGTTTACCGTTCCCATGATAATTTGTGTTACGATACTTAGCGGGGAACTTGTATCTGGCGTCAGACTTCTCGAAGAGGAGTGTGCAAGTGGCCATTATCTTTATGCCGGTGATTCTCGGTGTTAATCGAGATGGTTGTCCGGGTGATCGCCACTTGCCCACCGTACCCTTTGGCGACAAGGCGGGCTCAAAGGAACCTGATGGGCTCACGGTAATTTCCTCCACGACCGTGACGACCGTGTTGGCGCGGTCCTTGCTTCTTCTTCTTCTTCTTAGGAGGTTGCTACCACTCCACAGCCCTCGCCGCCATCGGTGGTTTCATCGTCTGCGTTCCTTGGCTTCTTCCTCCGTCTTCCATCTCATCATCCTCGCTCTCCAGGATGGTATTCTTCATCGTCTTCTAGCCGGGTCGCCTCCCGAATGTCAATTGTTTATTCGGTCTGAGTTCTCCTTCGACGATGCACTTAGAACATCCAGCCTGCGTCGTTGTCACACATCTTTGCACTAATAAAAACAAATAATTGGTTAAATGCGGAAAAATCCGGCATGACCTTTGCTAATTTTCTTAAACTAGTGCCCGATTTACCAAAGCGGAAGTTAATCAACATTCCGGAAAAAATCGGGACTCATTTCATACAAGAACCTGCATACACACATAATAAAGTTCTTCATATATAAGCACAAGCACAATTTCAAGTGCTACAATTATATCACCACAGATTATATCAACTGTCATTGACAACAAGTATGACATCAAGTATATGACAGCAAGTATGACAACAAATATGACAACAAGTATATGATAGCAAGTATGGATTATATGAAAGCAAGTATATGACGGCAAGTATAGTGCTGCTGATTTTATTTATGATCTATTGATCTTGTCACAGTTTGTTATTGCTACTACTATCACCAGGTTTTGTTCTTGTTCTATTGTACTACCAGTTGCTCCTTATTTTCTATTATGTACACTATCTTCTTGCTGGTAACTTTGAAAACATTTAAATTTCCTAATCCTAATCCTCGAAACCTCGCTTGCTAAAGAACTACACAATCTATTTCTTGGCAACTACACAACCTCGCTTGCTAATAGTAACCTAATTCTTGATAGCAACTAACTAAACCTAAAAAAAACTAACCTACTGCTAACTTGAGGACAAAAGTCATGCAAAATTTACATAAGATGCAAAATTTAGATAAACTAACCTACTGCTAATTCTTGACAGCAACCTATTTTGGTTCTTTGATAAATTTATATAAGATGCAAAATTTAGATAAGATGCAAAATTTACTTGAGGACAAAGGTCATGCAACCATGGCAGATTCAGAATGAAAATTGCAAGATTCAGAATGAAAATTGCAAGCATGGTTTTGGTTGGAATTCAGAAATGTTAGGATCAAAGCAGGAAACTACTACTATGCATATGCTAATTCGGTTCTTTTCCTCCTAGGATCAAAGTAGGAAATTGTTGGAAACCCAAATCCCATGTTTTTAAAGTGAGCCAAAGTTGGTCCTTTGCCTTGGCATGCGAAACAGAGGAACATATCTGCCTTGGTACTGCTGCCTTGGCATGCGAAACAAGGAACATATCAGTATTCCTCAACTCAAATTCGAAAATATCTAATCAAACAATAAGACTGGGTCCACCTATAATTGGCAAAGCCGCATGACAAAGAATGTGAGAACACACAAACCATCTGTTTTTGTTTCAAACGTGTGTACAACTTCATGACCAAGAATCTGTATTCCTCAACTCAAAATTTATTACTCCAAGCAAGCCAGTTTCTGCATCTTCTTTAGTAAAATTCTAGAGTTTTATCTCAAATTTGGGAACAACACACATCTAGAGGATAAACATGGCCTGCTGAACCCTAACCATGGCCTGCACACTTCTCAAATTTGGGAGCGAGGCCTACTGAACCCTAACCATGGCCTGTTTCAGTCTACATGTCATTCCTACGCTCACAAGACTGCTGTGCTTAGCCTACCAGTAGCCTACCCAGATTGGTCCATTTAGAAAGTGTGAAACCCGACGAATGCGGCAAGGAACAGATGGTTTGCGGATTGATCAGAATATAATGCCCAAAATGTAGTATGAGCTAGGTAGAATCTTTAGAGGATTCTGTAGGGATTCGTAGCATGGAAAACAAAAAATTTCTATCGCATACAAACAAACAAGCCAAGATCTATCTACTAGATTGTAGCAACGAGTCGATGGAATAACTTACCCTCGAAGATTCCAAAGTGTTTAACGAGAGCGGATTCTCGTGGGTGATGTAGTCGTACTCTTTCCGATCTCAAGATCGTGTGAGCGATCCTTCCGCGCTGCGTTAAGCGGCGCTCCGTAATCGGTCACGTTAAATTTTCGACGAAGACCTTCCTCTCCCTTGTTCCAGCAGACGGAGGTTGTAGTACTCTCCTCGCGATTCGTGACAACTGTGGTAATGTAGAGAGGGAGATCATGAGGCTTCGCCATTAAGCCGGGCAGTATGGTGGAGTATGAGAGAGCTATTAGTGGTCTAGGGTTTAGACACACCAATTAGAAGGCTCTAATCCGAAGGCTAGTGCAATTAGAAGCTCTAAACCAAAGCGGCTCTAAACCGGAGTCTAGGGCTAGGATTTAGATTAGAGGATAGGAACTTGTGTGTCTAGAGGAGGAGGCCTGCCCTCCTTTTATAGGTGGGAGGGCGGCCAAGGGAGGAGTCCTCCCCAAGTCGGCCTTGGGTGGTGCGCCGGCTTGGAAGGAGGACTCCTCCAATCGGTTTGCCTCCTCTTGCTTGTTTCCCACGTTTCTGTTTAGCCGTTTGACTTTCAAACGGCCATTTGACTTTTCAGTTTTAGGATTCAATTTAATCCTTTATTTGGAACAGCGATAACACTTAGTACATGATGCAATCATTCCAATATGTAATGACACATTCATGTACCCCTTCCCCGAGTGCGGACATTAGGAACCTTCTAGAACATTCATGAAAACAGGAATCATTCCCGAACTCCGGCAGGACTTTCCTTATATGAATCTTATTCTCCGGACCATTCCGGATCACCTCGTGATATCCCGGATCCCATCCGAGACTCGAACAACATTCGGTCTCTTTCTCATAATACCATAACTACTCAAACAACGTCGAATCCCTAAGTGTGTCTCCCTACGGTTCGTGAATTATGCGGACATGATCGACACTTCTCCGAATAATAACCAATAGAGGAATCTGAAATTCATATGGCTCCCACATATTTCTCACGATTACTTTGCGAGCGTATGAACCACTTACATATGATACCAATTTCCCTTTGTCTCACGATAGTTTACTTATCCGAGGTTATGATCGTCGGTATCTCTGCATACCTAGTTCAACCTCGTTTAAATAAGTACTCTTTTCTCGTTCGTGATATGTGATCCCTTGTGACCGGTCACATGCTTGCAAGCTAATTGGATGACATTCCACGAGAGGGCCCAGTATATCTATCCGTCATATGGATGGACAAATCCGCTCTTGATCCATGTGTTTCAACCAATACTTTCCGAACACTCAATGCCACCTTTATAGCCACCGATTACGGTGTGGTGTTTGATGTCATCAAAGCATCCATCCGGTAAAGGTGATATGCATGATCTCATGGTCGAAGGAATTAGGTTACTATGTATCGGAAAGCATATAGCAATTGAACTATTGAAATGACTTGATCTTTATGCTACGCTTATCTATAGGAGTATGTCCACCATATCATTCTCCTAACGATATGATCTTGTTGTTGATAACATCTCAATGTTCATGATAGGGAAACCACAATCATTAATCAACCAACAAGCTAGTGAAGTATAGAGGCTATACTAGGGACTTCAAATTAAGTTTACTAATCACACAAGTATTAATGTTTCCTTGTTAATACTATTATAGCATGAATGTAAACATTTATCATAAACACAAAGATATAATAATAACTACATTTATTATTGCCTCTAGGGCATATCTCCCAGATCTCCCACTTGCACTAGAGTCATCTAATCTAGATTACATGGTAATATACCGAACACCCATGGCAGTTTGGTGTTGGTCATGTTTTGCCCTCGGGAGGTTTAGTCACGGATCCGCCACATTCGGATCTTTGTGTACTTTGCAAATCTTTATATCCCCATCTGGATATGTTATCGAATAGCGTGAAAAGCAAGCTTGATATGCTTGACTTCTTGTGTGACCTTGGTTCTTGTGCATTGGCTATGGCGCCCATGTTATCACAAGAATGACATTGGGTCCAGCGCACTAGGAACCACACCCACTGTAATGAACTCTTTCATCCATATCGCTTCTTGTGAAGCCTCCAAGCGACCATGTATTCCGATTCGTTGAAGATCTCGCCACAACGCTTTGCTTTGCACTCCTCCAGCTAACTGCACCATTCAAAATAAATACGTATCCAGTTGTGATTTAGAATCATCCGGATCGGTGTTCCAACTAGCATCGGTGTAACCATTAACAACGAGTTGTTCATCACCTCCATAAGAAAGAACCATATTCTTAGTTCTTCTCAAGTACTTAAGGATGTTTTTGACGTGTCAATGATCCACTCACGGATCACTTTGATATCTGCTAGTTAAACTAACGGCATATGCAATGTCGGTCTAGTACATAGCATGGCATACATTAGAGATCCTATGGTGAGGCATAGAGTCTTACTCATCCTTTCTCTATCTTACGCGATGTCGGACTTTGAGTTTTACTCAAGGTCGATTGAGCAACATGGGCAAGAACCCTTTCTTGCTTTCTTCCATTCCAAACCTTTTAGAACTTTGTCCAAATATGTACTCTGTGACAATGATATTTGGCGTTGATCTATCTCTATAAATCTTTATGCCTAATATGTAAGCTGCTTGCCAAGATCCTTCATTGAAAAACTATTATTCAAATATTCCTTGACACTATTAAGAAGGTCTACATCATTCCCAATCAACAATATGTCATCCACATATAGTATTAAGAATGCTCTGAGCTCCCTCACTTTCTTGTAAATACAAGCTTCTCCATAAGTTTGTATAAAACCAAAACTTTTGATCACCTTATCAAAGCGTTGATTCCAACTTGGGATGCTTGCTTCAATCCATAGATGGACCGTTGAAGTTTGCATACCTTGTTAGCATCTTTAGGATCGACAAAACCTTTGGGTTGCATCATACAACTCTTCATCAATATCTCCATTGAGGAATGCTTTTGACATCCATCGCCATATCTCATAATCATAATATGCAGCGATTGCTAACATAATCCTCACAGACTTTAGCTTCGCTCTTTGGTGAGAAAGTCTCATCGTAGTCAACTCCTTGAATTTGTCGAAACCCTTTTGCGACAAGTCGAGCTTTATAGACAGTAACATTACCATCAGCATCTGTTTTCTTCTTGAAAATCCATTTGTTCTCGACAGCCTTTCGGCCATCCGGTAAGTCCACCAAAGTCCATACTTGGTTTTCGTACATGGATCCAATCTCGGATTTCATGGCTTCTTGCCATTTATTGGAATCTGGGCTCATCATCGCTTCCTCATATGTCTCGGGGTCATCGGTGTTGTCCACCAACATGACACTCATAACGGGATCATACCAATCTGGAGTGGTACGAGTTCTCGTTGACCTCCGAGGCTCTGTAGTAACTTCAACCGAAGTTTCATGATCACCATCATTAGCTTCCTCTCTTATTGGTGCAGGCACCACAGGAACTTCTTCCGGTGCTGCGCTACTCGCAATTTCGAGAGAAGGTTCGACAACCTCGTCGAGTTCTACTTTCCTTCCAGTCACTTCTTTCGAGAGAAATTCCTTCTCTAGAAAGGATCCATTCTTAACAGCGAAGATTTTTCCTTCGGATCTATGATAGAAGGTATACCCAATAGTTTCCTTGGGTATCCTATGAAGACGCATTTTCGCTTTGGGTTCAAGCTTGTCCTGTAACTTCTTTACATAGGCATCCCCAAACTTTAAGGAACGACAATCTAGGTTTCTTCCCAAACCATAATTCATACGGTGTCGTTTCAGCGGTTTAGATGTGCCCTATTTAAAGTGAATGAGGCTGTTTCTAATGCATAACCCCAAAATGATACGGTAAATCTGTAAGTGACATCATAGAGCGAACCATATCTAAGAGAGTTCGATTCACGTTCGGACACACCATTCTGTTGTGGTGTTCGGCGGTGTCAATTAGAAAGTATTCCGCATTTCTTCAAATGCTCGCCAAACTCGTAACTTAGATATTCACCTCCACGATCGAGCGTAGAAATTTAATCTTCCTATTACGTTGATTCTCTACCTCACTTTGAAACTCCTTAAACTTCTCGAAAGTTTGGATTTATGTTTCATGAAATAGATATACCCATATCTACTCAAGTCATCCGTGAAGGTAAGAACATAACGATAACCATGAGATGCTACACTCATTGGACCACACACATCGGTATGTATGATTTCCAATAAGTCCGTAGCTCGCTCCATCATACCGAGAAAATGGAGTCTTAGTCATTTTCCCATCGACATGCTTCGCATCTTTCAAGTGATTCAAAATCAAGTGATTCAAGAAGTCCATAATGGAGTTTCTTCATCGCTTCACTCAATGTGACCAAGGCACGATTGCACATATAGGTCGAATTATCGCTTGATTTCAAGCGTTTAGCCTCAATGTTATTAATATGTGTATTTCCACTATCGAGATTCAATAAGAATAGACCAACTATCAAAGGTGCATCGCATAAAACATATTACTCATATAAATCGAACAACCATTATTCTCGACTTAAACAAATGTAGTCTCGCAATAAACAAGATCGATATAATGTTCATGCTCAACAGGCACTAAATAACAATTATTTAAGTATAAAACTAATCCGATGGTAGATGAAGGTAGCGTGCCCGCCGCGATCACATCAACCTTTGATCCGTTTCCACGCGCATCGTCACCTCGTTCTTCGCTAGCTTCGTTTATTCTGCAGACCTGTTTGAGTTACAAATATGAGCAACCAACCAAGATATCAAATACCCGGGCACTACTACGGTACTAGTGAGATACACATCAATAACATGTATATCGGATATACCTTTCTTCTTGATGTTGCCGTTCTTCGATCCGCCAAGTACTTTGGGCAATTCCGCTTCGATGACCTTCTCCCTTGCGGTAAAGCACTCGATGTCGTTTGGGTCCTTTGGTCTTCTTCGCCCGGTGGTAACTTTCTTACCACCCTTCTTGAAGTGTCCCTTTGCTTAGACTTGCCTTTCTTGAATTTGGTGGTCTTATTGACCAACAACACTTGGTGCTCTTTCTTGATCTCCACTTGCAGATTTTAACATAGCAAACAGCCTGCAACTCTTTGTTCATGTTCTCGCATGTTGTAGTTCATCACAAAGTTCTTGTAACTTGGTGGTAGTGATTGGAGGACACGGTAAATCCCCAAAGCATTAGGAATCACTATACCCAAGCTTTGAAGTTTGTTTGCGTGACTGGACATCTTAAGCACATGCTCACCGACGAGCTGCCTCTTCCATCTTGCGCTTAAAGAACTTTTCAAGCCTCATAGCTTTCAATTGCCGCATGAGTCTCAAAAATCAATTTGAGATCCTCGACAATATCATATGGGTCTGAATTCTCAAACCTTTTCTGAAGCTCCGATTCTAAACCATACAAGATAGCACATTGAACTATGGAGTAATCGATTCTTCCGAGCGAGGTAAACATTCTTTACTTCATCGGAGCATCACCGCAGTGGGTCACCAATGTGCATCCAGACATAGGTCAAATTACCAGGTGTGAGGACAATCCTCAAATTGCGGAACCAATCCGCCAAGTTGCTTCCATTGTTTTCAACTTTTCTTTCTCTAGGAACGCATTAAAATTGATGGTAGGGCTGCCATTGATCTACAACATATTTGCAATAGTTTAGACTAAGTTTATGACAAATTGAGTTCAAATTAATTAATGAATTTAAACTAGGTGAACTCCCACTCAAAACAACATCCCTCACATTGTTTTAGTGATCACACGAACCAAATCCACTACATCAACACCGATCATCACGAGAGTTGATATAGTTTCAATGGCGAACAATCGTCATGTTCATCATATCTACTATATGATTCATGCTTTACCTTTCGGTGATCCGTGTTCCGAGACCATGTCTTTACATGCTAGGCTCGTCAAGATCAAACCTTAGTTTCCGCATGAGCAAATCTGGCTTGCTCACGTTGTATACACTTTAATCTAACACACCGATCATCACGTGGTGCTTCAAACAACAAGCTTTAGCAACGGTGCTAACTAAGGGTGAACACTTTATGATTTGAAATTCATGTGCATGAGGGATCATCTTATAATGCTACCGTCTGCCTACTAAGCAATACAAGATGCATAAAGGATTAACATCACATGCAATTCAATAATATGTGATATGATATGGCCTTTCTTCTTTGTGCTTCGATCTCCATCTTCAAGCACGAACATGATCTCCATCATTACGGCATTGCATCAAGGTCAATGACGCTTCTTCATGGTTGTCGTCCACCGCTTCAACTATTACAACTACTTTGAATAGACACGCGGGTCTTAACATAAATTAAAGACAACCATATGGCTCTGCCGTTGCCAACTTACAATAAGGAACATTGCATACATCAAATATAATCACAATCATGGCCATATCACATCATCAGACACCCCTGCAAAACAAAGTTAGACGCCTCTACTTTCTTTGCATATTTTACGTGGTTTGGGTCTTTCAATAAGTGTCGTTCTAACTTACGAACAAGAACCACAACATTGATACTAGCATTGTTGATCACCCGTTGTAAATTGGATCTTAACTATGCTAGGAGAAACAGGCACCCGCAAAGCCACTTATGCAATACAAGTTGCATGTCAAGCGTGGAGCAAGTCTCATGAACGATGTCATGTAAGGTTAGCCCGGGCCGCTTCATCCCAACATACCGCAAGATGCAAAGTACACAAGAAGCAATCGACAATAAAAGCATCAACGCCCACAATGACCATTGTGTTCTACTCGTGCAACAGATCTACATATAGACACGGCTCTGATACCACTGTAGGGATTCGTAGCATGGAAAACAAAAATTTTCTATCGCATACAAACAAACAAGCCAAGATCTATCTACTAGATTGTAGCAACGAGTCGATGGAATAACTTACCCTCGAAGATTCCAAAGTGTTTAACGAGAGCGGATTCTCGTGGGTGATGTAGTCGTACTCTTCCCGATCTCAAGATCGTGTAGACGATCCTTCCGGCGCTGCGTTCCGGCAGCGCTTCCGTAGTCGGTCACACGTTCGGTACTCGATGAAGACCTTCCTCTCCCTTGTTTCAAAGAAAGGAGGTTGTAGCACTCTCTCCACGATTCCGACAACGGCAGTGGTACCTGCAAGTAGAGGGAGATCCATGAGGCTTCGCCTTAAGCGAGTATGGTGGAGTATGAGAGAGCTATTAGCGGTCTAGGGTTTAGACACACCAATTAGAAGGCTCTAATCCGAAGGCTAGTGCAATTAGAAGCTCTAAACCAAAGCGGCTCTAAACCGGAGTCTAGGGCTAGGATTTAGATTAGAGATAGGAACTTGTGTGTCTAGAGGAGGAGGCCCCGCCTCCTTTTATAGGTGGGAGGGCGGCCAAGGGAGGAGTCCCTCCCAAGTCGGCCTTGGGTGCCGGCTTGGAGAGGAGGGACTCCTCCCAAGTTGGTTTTGCCTCCTCTTGCTTGTTTCCCACAGTTTCTGTTTAGCGTTTGACTTTCAAACTGGCCATTTGACTTTTCAGTTTGGGATTCAATTTAATCCTTTATTAGGAACAGCGAGAACACTTAGTACATGATGCAATCATTCCAATATGTAATGACACATTCATGTACCCCTTCCCCGAGTGCGGACATTCCGAACCTTCTAGAACATTCCCGATGAAAACACCTAATCATTCCCGAACTCAAACGGGACTTTCCTTATATCAATCTTATTCTCCGGACCATTCCGGATCACCTCGTGATATCCCGGATCCCATCCGAGACTCCGAACAACATTCGGTCTCTTTCTCATAATACCATAACTACTCAAACAACGTCGAATCCTTAAGTGTGTCTCCCTACGGTTCGTGAATTATGCGACATGATCGAGACACTTCTAACAATAACCAATAGAGGAATCTGGAAATTCATATGGCTCCCACATATTTCTACGATTACTTTGCGATCGAATGAACCACTTACATACGATACCAATTTCCCTTTGTCTCACGATAGTTTACTTATCCGAGGTTATGATCGTCGGTATCTCTGCATACCTAGTTCAACCTCGTTACCGATAAATACTCTTTTCTCGTTCCCGTGATATGTGATCCCTTGTGACCCAGTCACATGCGAGAGGGCCCAGAGTATATCTATCCGTCATATGGATGGACAAATACCACTCTTGATCCATGTGTTTCAACCAATACTTTCCGAACACTCAATGCCACCTTTATAGCCACCCGATTCACGGTGTGGTGTTTGATGTCATCAAAGCATCCATCCGAAAGGTGATATGCATGATCTCATGGTCGAAGGAATTAGGTTACTATGTATCAGAAAGCATATAGCAATTGAACTATTGAAATGACTTGATCTTTATGCTACGCTTATCTATAGGAGTATGTCCACCATATCATTCTCCTAACGATATGATCTTGTTGTTGATAACATCTCAATGTTCATGATAGGGAAACCACAATCATTAATCAACCAACAAGCTAGTGAAGTATAGAGGCTATACTAGGGACTTCAAATTAAGTTTACAAATCACACAAGTATTAATGTTTCCTTGTTAATACTATTATAGCATGAATGTAAACATTTATCATAAACACAAAGATATAATAATAACTACATTTATTATTGCCTCTAGGGCATATCTCCAACAGATTCATGCTTTGCAGAGACCAGAATTTCGATTTTTTCCCCTTTCAACCTAGCAATCTGGCTTGGTTCAGAGGCAGACCCCCATCGGGGAGATAGAGGGGGAGAGAGGGAGAGAGGGAGAGAGGGAGAGAGAGAGAAAGGGAGGGCTACCTCGGCAGGCGGACGACGGCGACGAGCGACAGGCGGCGCTATCCTCCTCCTCCACAAGCGGCGGGCCTCCTCCTCCATGGGGCCTCCTCCTCCACAAGTGTGGGCCTCCTCCTCCTCGAGAGCGCAGCGCGGTGGCGGGCCTCCTCCTCCTCCTCGAGAGCGCAGCGCAGCGCGGCGGTGGCGGCGGCGGTGGCGGTCTGTGTGCGTGTGGTGTCTGTGAGATGCAGCGGCGCGGCTTCGCGGTGTGCGTGTGGTGTCTGTGAGATGGAGCGGTTGACTAGCGTCCAAGACACATAGGCGGCGCACTTGGCCAAGTGCTACGGATAACCGTAGCGCTTGGCGGTGCGCCACGCCTATGTGTGTGGACTACAGATAAGAGGCGCCACCCTCATTAGTACTAATCTTGTCATAGCCCAGTTACGCCCCTTAGCTCTATTCTAAACTATGAGCACCCAGGTTTGAATCCTGGTGCTCCACTTTTTTATTTTTATTTTAAAAATACTTTTAAATATTCCAAAAGATGTCCAAAAGTGGTGATTTATGCCATACAAGTTTTGTTTTATTTTTAAAATACTTTTAAATATTCCAAAAATGCCCAAAAGTAGTGATATATGTCATAAAAGTGTTACAAATATGATTCAAAGTATAACTAAATTTCATAATACTTTGTCCATGAATATTACAATCTTTTTCGACCACGCGTTTACAATATTTTTTGAGCTAGCGTTTTACAATCTTTTTTCCCTTCTTTGTCGCGGTTGAATAATTTAGCCCCGGCACTTTAATGTTTCTTATTTCGAACGGGCTACATTTTGGGTAGGGTTGTCCTTTTTCTTCTTGTGATGTATGTTGCTGCATCGTAGTCGTCGTCATCTTCAATCTTTGGATCGCCGTACTGGTCGAAGTCTTGCTCGTTGGCGACTCCATCCATTCCGATGATGTTTCTTTTTCCTCTCCTCACGACAACACGGCTAGGCTTTGTTGGGTCGGTAATGAAAAAACATTGGTCCACTTTGGTAGCCAAGACACGGTTCATTTTTCGCTGCCACGTTTGCCGTGACCTTGGATTTGGCCTTGGTATAACCATGGTTGTGAAATACCGGTCTTCTCTTTCGACGCTCCTTGCCCATCCGACACGGAACATCGGCACCTTTTCTCCACAATAGTCGAGCTCCGATCTCCTCGATTCTTCCGTGAATCTTTCCTTCACGTTGTCATCGTAGAATTCGACATTACGCCTAAGTTCGATAATCACACTTGTTGTCCTTTTCCTCCGTAGAATGTAGCCGTTGATATCATACTGATAGGTCACCAGGTTTTGCATCGGTCCTGCGACAAGGTGAATATGATCTTTCCGTGTCGGAAGAATGCGAGTGCGGGATTATCAAGAGCGTTTGCCTAAACCAACGCGTGAAACTGAGTTGTGATCTTTGATTATTTCTCCCTGCGTCCTCTGTATGCCCCGGTCATCATTTCTTCTCGATTAACCTTTTGTGCTTCACTCAAGGATCGACCAGTTCTAAATGCTTTGTAGCGACGAGGTTTGCTCGATCAAAGTCTCGCGTCGAAAATCGAAGTCTGCATGCAAGATGCGACCCTCTCGGTGACCAGATCCACGAGCTTGCCAAGGTGTCTGGACGGAAGACCGAGGTTCTCGATGTCTAGATAATTCGTGCGAAAGAGATGCACTCTTCGCCGTAAAGCCCTTGGCTATGCTTCCATCTGGACGGGACCATTGTAACGTATCCTTTGATGTGTCCGTTCATCCTTTCGAACGCCATCATGCTGCGGAGGAACATCGGCCCGAGTTATGTACGATGTCCTCCACGACATGGACCAGCAGATGCACCATAATGTCGAAGAATGCGGTGGGAAGTAGACCTCAAGCTCACATAGTATCACCATGATCTCCTCCTCGTAGCCTTCCGGTGATTCAAGCCAATCGACTTCCTAGAGATGACATCGAAAAACTTGCATAGGCCAAATAACGTTTCATGGACGTGCTCGTCCATTATCCCTCTTAGTGCGACCGGAAGTACTGCATCATTAGCACGCGCATCGTGAGACTTCATGCCATCGAACCTCGCTTCGCCTCGTCTAGGTATCTGCTTATCTTGCCAGCGTGGCCGTAAGGAAATTTGACTCCTAGAAGGCACTTGAAAACTGTTTGATCTCATCACGGCTTAGAGTGAAGCAAGAAGGATGGCAGTAATATTCGTTCTTCTTGAACTTTTTACCCTTCCGACGACCTTGTGTCGTCTCCGACTCATGATCATCGTCATCTTCACGATCATCGGAGTAGTCGTCCTCCGTGAAGCTCCTTACGGATACCCAAGCATATCAGTCGTGCCTTGCTTTTGGACCATCTTCCCTATCGGCATGTTGATTATGGTGGCGACCCGACTCTCGCACACGTTTTCGTGATATGCATGATGTCGAGGCTATGAGGCATGCGGAGAAACTTCCAAGATGGCAACTCCCGAGCAGACCTTGTTTTCCATACCTTCATCGTGCTTGTCTTGTTGTTGCCTCTTTCGCTTCTTTCCGTGCTTAGGACAATCTTTCCAGGTTTTCAAGAACTCTTCCACTTCTTCGCTGCTCCTACGCCCGGGATTCCTCGTCTCGATTTGCCATCGAACAGGTCTCCACGTTTTCTCCATGGATCATTCTTGCCGAGCCACCTCCGGTGCGCCATGAACACGGTTTTCGATGACCCTGGATCTTTCTCTAGTTGGAGATAGCTTGTGTTATCCATGCACCTAACGCATGCGCAGAATCTTTGGATAACCTGCCCCGAGATATACCCGCAACCTGGATAGTCTTGCACCGTAGTGACCAACGCGGCTCTCATAGTGAAATAATCTTGTCCGACGGCGTCGTAAGTATTGGCTCCAGATTCCCATAACGTGGCTAGCTCCTCTTTCAACAGCCCGAGATACATATTGATGTCGATACCAGGTTGTTTCGGCCCTTGAATTAGCATACTCATTTGTATGTACTTCTTCTTCATGCACAACCATGGAGGTAGGTTGTACATCCATACAAACACGGGCCAAGTGTTGTGCGTGCTGCTCTAGCTACCGAACGGATTGAGTCCATCGGTGCTCGCACCAAGCCTGATGTTCCTCGAATCTCCACCGACAGGAATTCGAGGTCCAATGCTTTCCAGCTAGCATCCGAAGGTGCGTCGAAGCTCATCCTTTTCGGGTCATCATCATCTCGGCTTCTTCCTTTCCGCATGCCATCGCATGAGCTTCGCCTTAGGGTCCGCGAAATAGCAGACGAGGAGTGATAGGAAAGTACCATACCACTTTTCGAGGTGCTTCCCTTTCTTGTATCGACTCACGCCGCACACCGGACATGTGGTTTTCTCCGCCCTCCCGATAAATGATGCAATCGTTGATGCATACGTGATATCTAACGTGCGGTAGATCGAGAGGACGATTTTCTTGGCATCCTCGATACTAGTTGGACATGTGTTCCCCTCGAGACGATCGCCGTAATGCCATCATATCGTCAAGCTTGCGTCGCTCAATTTGTGCTTTGCCTTCATCTCCATAGCCTTGAGCGTTACATTCAACCGGTATCATCGGGCCTGCATCCTTCATACAATGGAGTAACCGCTCTTTCTCAAGTTGCGCAAGCTTGGCTTTCTCTAGCGGCAGCCTGGCGTTACTAATGCCCGCTTGAGAAGCAGCTCTTGCACATAAGGGTCCCGCACCCATCCCGACGTTGTTCCATCGCCGCCCCGCTTCCTCCCATCTAGATCATCATCATCCCGTCGCCGCACCTTCACCATCTCCGGAGACTCTTCATCATCCCGCCTGTTCTCTCCGTGATGATGATTATCGCCATGTTGGCCACCTTCACCGTCTCCATCATCTACGCCATCGCTTATCCAACGGGTGTATCCATCCATGAAACCATGGCGAGTGCGCTACAGATTCCGGGAACTGGGTCGATCACCCATTGAGTTTGCATCTTCTGCGGACATCTTATATCTGTCTTGTTATTTCGTATCATGTCCGTCGCACATTTCAAAAATCTAGCCACAATGCCTTCGCTCATTATGCGGACCATTTTTGCCTGCACGATGTACACGGTACAATTTTGAAGTCTATTAGAACCACATAATGAATGCATGCATGCAATGGTCGATAGAAAATTTCGGCATGACCTATCCTAAAATTAGGACCTTTGCGAAATGCCAAAGTCTTGCCAAAATAAAAATGAATCAACATTTTGGCAAAACAAATGGCAACTTGTTCACATACAAACACAAGAGAGAGAGAGACCGATCCATACACACATGAACATATCATTATCCTCTCCATACACACATGCATGAGCATCATCGATACTCTCCATATACACACACATATGACCATCGATCCTCTCCACATACACACATCATGAGCATCGATCATATACATACATATGAGCACATCATCCATATACACATGAACACATCCTTACATGGACAACTTATTGAGATGAGAGATCGATCGCGAGAAAGATGGAAAGGAGAGGTGCGCGCGTCGACCGGAGAAGGATAGATGAGAGACCGGAGACCTCCTCTATTACTTATGTAACATCCAAAGCAAGTTTTACATGCTAAAAATGGTGAATGTGTGGAGAAATTGAGGTGGGAAGGAGAAAATCCCGACTAGATCTAAGGAGGAAGAAGAAGGGGAAAGTGAAGTGTGTGGTGGTGGATGTGGTCACACATGTGCACATAAAGTGCTGCCCTAAAGAAATCGACACATCAGACACGCAGCCCTAGTGCGCCACAGTACAAACATCGTGGCGCACTATGCCATGTGCGCCACAGATGCTCTATTCCCTGGGCGCACTAGGCAATCGCCATAGAAGTTTGTGGCCGTTCAGAGAGGGGCATGCGCTTAGGCGTGCGCACCAGCCCCATGCGCCATGATTGAACTAACAACCGTGGCGCACTGACTATAGTGCGCTACAGATGTTTGGCGTGCGACCACACACACATCTGTGGCGCACTATATCATGCCATGTATTGTTCTAGTTATTAGTAAGATCTGCCACATGGCGCCTGCTTTTGCCAAGACTTCAACCACGTAATGGCGGATGTGCTGATTACCTATAGCCGTTTTCCTAATAGTGCCCCTCCGCTTCTCCATCTCATCTCCGCCTCGAATGTATCGGTCGTAGCATCACACCAGAGGAGCGCTGAGGACGACGGTGAAATCTCTGCCGGATCTGGACAGGTACGCACGGGATTCGGCACCGTACCTCACCTATGGTCCTTCACCGGCAGCAGCAACACAGGCCCTCGACTCCAGCCAGGTCTCACGTGGCCTCCAGCCGTCCGGGCATTTGGACCAGCCATCCCTTCATTTGCAAGATCTTCAGCAGGTTGTAACTCAAGTCTGCTACTCCTGTCTGATCCATATATAATTTCATCTGAATTGCTTAAGGGAGTTATTTAGGTCAGTTTGAGATCGTTAGTTGACATTCAATTATATTTTGGTATTATGTTGTTTCCTTACACAGCCATTACTGCAGTAAAATTTTGTATACTCTTCCGAGGAAGACAGGGTTGCTAATCGAGGCTTGTAGAGCCACTTATGATCATGGTAAAGTCATGCTGAGTGTGGAAAAAAAACCATGCTCTTGTTGTTGTCAAGTCTCTATTTGAGATCTGCCCAAGACCTGTTCAGCGACGACATTCAGGTACACGTAGTATTTGGAATGGGACGATTAATGTTGTCTTTCTCAATGAAGCTAAACTTTGAGCATTTTTTCTTTATATTTTCATTCTGATGTGATAAAACGTCTATGATTCAGCATGCAGAAGACCTTGAGAAAGTCTTACATATTGTGTTGTCCCACGAGGTAATTCCTTTATTCTATAATGTGTCCATGAAATAGCATGTCGATGTGTGGAGTGTCATGTCCTATTACTTTTAAGCTATGGCAATCTTTCTAACATTTTCAACAATAGCTTATATATTGTTATCATCCGGCTACTTGCATCAAGTGGTGAATGATATATTACGTGCATACTTTCAAAGAGTAGGGAAGTCTAAGATCTTCGGAAGAATACATGTGCCTCAACAGCCCCCAGTGTTGGCCGACGTGATCCGAGGTCAGTTCACAAGAATTTCATCTGCACGGGGAAATACTATGTGTACCTGATTCACCGTATTTAAAGTTCACCCTGAAATATTTTTGTTTTTTATTCACATGATTTTTTTATATGATGCCCCCAGTCTAAGCGTTAAATTAGTGTTCATAATTGGAAGGTCCGATGGGTGTTTGGAAAGAGAAGTGTTAAATTATTGTTCATTATTGGAGCGTACACAAAATGCTAGGAAATTCTGAACCCGGATGATCTAAATTTAAGCTCAAAGGATCTCGTTAAACTATTTTGTAACCAATAAATAATTTTAGTTTAGCTACTAAAGTGTTGTTTGTATTTTCTTCTCATGTGGATACTACCGATTCACTCAGAGAGAATCATGAAGGTCTTTCCTGTACACAAACTTGAGAGAATTTGGCTACTCAACTCTTTACATGAAAGTCCTAAACTAGGGGAGTAGTTATATGTACACCCTAATTCTGATATTCGAGTATTCGAGTAGACCTCACCTCATGCCTATAATTTGAAGGGCTTGTTATTGGAAATGCTGAGAGGAAAAGGATTAGATTATGTCATGGACTTTATCTCTGTTCCTTCTATTAGAAAAGACACTATGTCTCTATGCAATATTCAGTGACATTTATTTTTCTGGTTGCTTCAGACGTAGCTGGTTCTGGCACAAATGTCAATATTTGCCTGCTGGCCGGGATTAGGCCGTGACCTCACATGTTGGTGAACACAGTTGCAGGTACCCTAGCATCATCTGTATGATGTGTATAACTGGCTGCCATGTTAAATTTCTTGATTTGGGCACTACCCATAAATTCTATGTTGTTTTGGCATAAATGTTTCCATAATTTGGTGCTTACTTAGGTTCCAGGAGCAGAAGGTCTTGTGGTCACTGTTGTTTTGCCATGGATAAGAAGTTCGACGACCACACTTCTTGGAATTTCAGTAAGAAGGTAACTACCTAATTTAGTTCCCAAATCCAATAGAAAAATCTCCTGATTTTCTCATTATATATCCTGGAGTGGAGTAAGATCAGGAGAACAAAGTTGAGTAAGATCGGAGAATAGGAAAAATGTGTGCATTAATTAGTTGTCTTTGTATGGCAACATGGAGTCACTAGCATATGGTACAGCCAGGTACCTGAATCCATTCTACCTTTTGTTGGGCAAGTATGTATTATGTTTGAAATAATCATGCAATAAAATCCTTTGTTCCTCATAAAAAAGGAGTGTTCATACATCCTCCCTTTTAGGTGCAATAATATAATTGGATTTTCTATTTATCCCCATGTAGTTTAAATGCAAACCGAACAGTCAAAGATTTCAATTGTCGTTTCTCTTCCATATTTGTTCTTTGCACTGAAGATACCATGGAGATTTTGCATGTATTCTTTTCAGAAGATTAGTAGCACTTATGTTGTTAGTTCTTAAAGTATATGTGTATTCCACTTAAGGAAAGAAGCCGAAGCCACAAAAATTTGTAAGAAGCTAGCCGAGAGGTAGACATTATGTGCTCAGTCAAGTATAATCCAAGTGTTCCTTCAGGCTAGATTTCCAAACTTTCTGAATGTAGTTGGAGAACATGGCGTTATTTTTCATTGACGCTGAAGTGGTGCTTGTGCAATACGCGTTGTACCTTCGAAAGCCTCCATGGTTGCTACTGCCATCTACACAGCCAGGATCACCCTCAAGAATGTTCTCTATGAACCAACACCCTCAAAGCACCACACATGCTATACTGAATCACAACTACTATAAGCATGCATAGTACTGAAATCTCTCTTTGCTTAAAATTGTATGTTCAGTGACCAACCAATCTTCTTTGTGATGATTCCAGGGATTGTGCAAAGATCCTGGCAGACACTCCACGCTCTTAAGAGCAAGTTGAAGGTGGTGTATCAGAAGTATTCTAGCGAGACCTTGGGGGAGTCGCCCTTAGCCCATCTGCAATAGGTATCTGCGTCCTGATTGCAGACCTCTTCCACTTTGAAACTAGGCAAGAGGTCTACCTTTATGGCAATTAAAAAGAGGGAAACAATAGGCCGAGACAATGGAAAAACGAGGCGGATGCTAAGGCCAACTAAATGGACATCGCATCACATTGCGGCTACGGAAAGACGACGAAAGAAATATTATCTGCCTTTTGATTACCAGGATTTCTTTCGCAGTGCCTGCAACTCATGTGATAAAATACACATTTTTCTTAGTGTATATACACATGTCTCTGAATTTTGTGGATGGCAATTCTAAATTAGTACGAATGATGAGCTCCCAAGTTTGATATATCCGTACTTTTTTTCGAGTTGCTGTTAAGGTGTTTGGTAAATATTATCTGACTTTTGATGATTATTATGATTCTATTGGTCCCTTCCACTTGTGTGTGTGTGTGTGACATATATTAATAAGCATGAATGATATTATATGAGAAGTGAAATGGATCGTATGGGCACCTAGAGGGGGGGGTGAATAGGTGCTAACCAATTTTTAATTCTTTTTCAATTTTAGGCTTGACACAAAGTAAATTCTCTAGATATGCAACTACGAGAATTTCCCTATATGTAACCCTAACTACTAAGCACGTAAAAGAGGAGCGAGGAAACTGTAGTGGAGCACGCAGAGACACAGGGATTTGTTTTACCGCAGTTCCTTCCTTGTTAAGGGAAGTACATCTGCGTTGGAGGGGTGGGCGGTTCTAAGACCACCACGCCACAATAGGCCTCACCCTATTCTCCGATGGATCTCGCCACGAGAGGCCTGATCCATCTTCCACTATTGGATCCTTCGAGGCGAACCGTTTTTTACAACACTATCGGGCACACACCCACAACCGAATTGGGGCTCCTGAGATGACAACAAGGCCACAAGAACAAGGTTTATCAATATAAATAAAATGAGGATCTAGATATTTGCAAGAAATACTAGATCGGAGGTTCTCCAAATGGATGGAGAGATGAAGCGCTTGATTGCGATGATGAAGATCGAGTTCTCCTCCTTTGATTCCCCAAGGGATGGGGCCTTTGGGTGGATCTAGGTGGAGCACTCTTGGATGAAGCTTTCGGATCCGTCTGTTCTTTTCGAGATGAATCAAGAGTTCTCGCGGGGAGGGATGGCGCTTAAATACCCCTCCCAAGATCCGGCCATTGCACAACTTTGGGGCGGATTATCCTCACTGGAAAACTCCGCCCCAAGGGCGGATTCTCCGGGAAACTCCGCCTCTGGGCTTGCCTTGGTGAAACTTGAGAAGATCTTGGGGCGGATAATCCGCCCCTGAGGCCAAAATTCCGCCTCTCAGGGCTTGCGCTGCTAGGCGGAGGAGGAGCGGATTATCCGCCTCAGGGGCCGGATTATCCGCCCCCAAAGGCGAGTTCGAGCTACAACACTTCAACACACATTAAATGATCCTTGGTATTGTTATTCAACACACAAAACACTAGGGATTAAGAAATGTTTTTTCAATCTCCCCCTTTTTGGTGTTAGATGACAATACTAGGATTTGCAATAAACGGCAAATGCCACCTTAAATAATGAAAGACGCTCCCCCTAGATGTGTGCATATTTAAGATTTGCATTTGAATACAAATACACACACTAGGTAGAACACTACTTTAAGGTTTGGGAAAAAATGTCATACCACCGGAATATATAGCCAAGGCATACATAGATAATCCCATGAATCCATATGCCATCAAATAAGCTTCATACTTCCAGAATTCCATGGGGTCCATGATAGATAAATCCAGAAATCCATGAATACCAAACATAGTACCAAACTGTGGAGTACGACATAGTCTTACACAAAGAACCACAAATAGCAAACAAGTTCACGCTAGAAAAGGCACAAGCAAGCAAATAAAAACGACTAAAATCGAAGAGCTTGTGCCCGACCCTTGAAAATCCACGAGACCTAATAGAACTACTTCTTCCCCTTTGGCATCGAAACGCCAAAAACGAAGAAGAGCGATGCTAACGCCCCTGGAGATCACTCCGCCTCATCCTCGTCGTAGTCATTCCCGTCCCCTTCCTCTTCATCATACTCATCATCATCGTCATCGGTTTGGAGGAGTGCCCATGGAGGAGGAAAGAGACAACTCTCGAGCTCGCCATAGTTGATCCCTGAGGTGTTCCACTGAGCATACGGATCCGGAGCAGTGGGAGGAGGTGGATTGCCAGTGGCACCTGAGACATGGTGGAGGATAAGCTGCTGCGTGTGATCCCTCTCATGATCCCTGCGGTATGCCTCATATTGGCCCTTGTAAATGTCAATACACATGCAAAGAATGTTCCGCTGGAACCAATTAAGCTGCTTGACCTCACGTGCCATTGGGGACACCGTGGAACGACGACCACTAGCCCGAGCATCACGCATGAAGGTCTCCGGGGCAGTGGAAGGGTGATGAGTCTTCTGAGCCTTGTTGTAGATTTTGTTTGGCTTATGAACACCATCCAGAGCAGTGCAAAAATCCTCATGGGGCAACATATGCTTGACGAGCATCATTATGAATGGAGCATAAGGAATAGAGAGCCTGTTGATCATAGCATCCGTCATCTCATGAAAAATATAGTCCATGCCATCCAGTTTGTAACCTGTGGCTGATCCAGTGTTGGTGGCACATTCGTGAGCAAACGCAAGTAGAGGAACCAGGTGACCACGGATCCTGTCATTGTTGCCACCACTAGGAGCGATGCAGTCCCTAAATATGCCAACAAGGGCTGCATACAGGGGAGAGAGACCAGCAAAAGTACCAACGACTCCATCAGAGGAAAGGCAAGGAGCAAGTGCAGTGTCCTTGGATGGCTTCAAGGGAGTAATGATGCGGTGACTAGCAGGATTGTCACGACCATGGAAAGCATACCCAAGAACCTGCCAAAAAGTGCGAAAGTCTGACTGAAGCATTGTAGTCCCGGTCATCCACTTCATAGTGCGGCGCTCATCACCGCAGATCACAAGGGTGGAGAAAAACTGGCGCACCACAGAAGAGTCATAATTGCATTGAATGGTCATGAGGTGGTGCAGCCCCATCTTGTTGGTCACATCGAGTGCCTCAATGAGCCTTGTCTTGGATTGAGCCTCAGTCAAATTGATGGGACGCATGGGGCGAATCTTGAGAGTAGCATAGACATCATCATGAATAGACCGAAAGTGAGCATTAAAAACATTTCATCCTCGGGGGGACCATCGCTGTCAGCCTCATCATAATAATCAGTCCGACGAATAGTGGCATACTGAAGACTGTCCATAGCCTTGTAATTGGGCCGAGACTGTTTGCCCTTGCAAGATGCGGACCTCTTAGTTTTCTTACTTGCCTCTGCCATCCGTTCAGCCTCTCTTGCTGCTCTACTGACCTCGGTCTCGTCAATGAATTTTCCGTCTGCAGTGGGCTTGAGATAACGGGGACGGGGACGACGGACGAAGGTCTTGGTCGGCTTGGAACCACCTTCTGATCCACGTCTTTACCCTTGGGATTGAGCTCAAGATGACACTTTGTTTGCATAGGGGTAGCAACGCCATTGAGATCCGTCATCTTGAACCTTTTGAGCATGTCTTGGATGTACTTCGCTTGATTAATAAAGGTTCCCTCTCTAAGTTGTTTGATCTCAAATCCAAGAAATAACTTGAGCTCACCCATCATGGACATCTCAAACCTGTCAGTCATAAGCTTAGAAAATTCATCGTTAAACGCTTGGTTAGTAGAGCCAAAAATAATGTCATCTACATAAAGTTGGCATACAAAAAGCTCCCCATTAACCTTCTTAGTAAAAAGACTGGGATCGATTTGCCCAACTTCGAATCCACGGTCTAGCAAAAGCTCTTTAAGGTGCTCATACCACGCACGTGGGGCTTGTTTAAGGCCATAGAGCGCCTTATCGAGTTTGTAGACATGGTTCGGAAATTTGGGGTCCTCAAACCCCGGGGGATGCTTGACGTATACTAACTCATGTAGAGGACCATTAAGGAAAGCGCTCTTAGCATCCATTTTTTGTAATTTAAAATTATGATGGGCTGCATATGCAAGAAGGATACGGATGGACTCAAGGCGAGCCACAGGAGCGTAGGTCTCGCCAAAATCAATTCTTTCTACTTGAGAGAATCCTTGAGCCATGAGTCGTGCTTTATTTCTCACAACAATGCCATTTTCATCCTGTTTGTTCTTGAAGATCCACTTGGTGCCGATAACATTGCGGCAATCCTTTGGATTTTCTACGAGCTTCCAAACTTTGTTGCGTTCGAAGTTGTTTAATTCTTCATGCATTGCAACAACCCAATCGGGGTCTTCAGGAGCATCAAAAACCTTCTTCGGTTCAACCATGGAAATGTGAGCTTGATGATCACAGAAGCTTGCAAGCTCTCTTCTGGTGGATACCCTTCGTCGTAGATCACCAACAACCTTGTCAAGGGTGTGACCTCTTAGTTCAAGGTTCCGATCAGCACGAGCCTTGCGACGAGCCTCAATGTCCTTATTGTTACGAGGAGGAGTGGATTCAATAGTTGTATCCTTGTCTTGATTACTGCCCTGCCCTTGATCTTGGTCATTGTTGCTGAACATTTTCTTCAGGCCCGGATAATCCGCCCCTTGGAGGGGCCGGACTATCCGGCCTAGGAGGTGAAGTACCAGAACCATCTTCCTGAGGAAGCCTGACTGGAGTTGGAGACCCAGGGCCGGATACTCCGCCCCTGGGGCCGGAGAATCCAGCCTGGGAGCTTCAGAGATGTTGATTTCTCCTTCGGATCCCCTGGAACGAGTTGGAGTGCCAGGGGCGGATTGTCCGCCACTTGGAGGGGGCGGATAGTCCGGCCTAGGACTACCATTTGTCCGGATGATGGTCTTCACAGATTGTGGTGTTGATGCAGGATTGTCTCCAAAGAGGGAGCTTGTTGATCTTGTGTAGATGAGGGCTCCACATGTGGAGCATTGTCCCGATCCGCCACAAGGGGTTCCTCAATGGGCGGAAAATCCCACGCCCACTCTTCTCATTGCATCTGGGAGTATTTCAACATCTGCATCACAAACATCAACTTGCCCTACAAAGGAGCCGTTATTTTCATCGAAATCCACACTACAAGATTCTACAACAATCCCGGAGCTTGTTGTAGACTCTATAAGTGTGGGATTCGACCGTAACCAACAAAATACCTTCTAAAGCCTTGGATTCAAATTTTGACAAGCGGACACCTTTAATAAGAAAGAAACACTTACACCGAATACCACGAAGTATGAGATGTTGGGTTTTGTTGCGGTAAGTATTTCATATGGGGTCTTGTCCAAGATCTTCCAAGGTAGAGCTGTTTGATGAGTGACAAGCGGTGGATATGGCTTCAGCCCAAAAATTATAAGGAGACTTGAATTCAGCTAGCATAGATCTTGCCATATCCATCAAAGTCCGGTTCTTCCTCTCGGCTACACCATTTTGTTGAGGGGTGTACGCAGCGGAATATTGGTGTCTAATCCCCTCTTCTCTAAGAAACTCGTTTAAAGTGTAGTTCTTGAATTCTGTGCCGTTGTCACTTCTAATTGCCAAGATGGGAACATTGTGTTGACGTTGAACTTCATTGGCAAAGTCGATGACAGTTTGTTGAGTCTCACTTTTCAGATTGAAGAAATATACCCATGTATATCTTGAGTAATCATCGACGATGACCAAGCAATATTTCTTCCCACCAAGACTTGCATGAGAAGGAGGACCAAATAAATCCACATGGAGTAATTCCAAGATCCTCTTTGATGACACAATATTCTTCCTCTTGTGGGGAGAATCATGCATTTTTCCTTCAACACAAGCCCTGCAAACACGATCTTTGGCAAAAGAGACATTGTCTTTTAGTCCAAGTATGTGGCCACCCTTTTGGAGACTTTGCAAAGTTCTCATGTTGACATGGGCTAAACGGCGATGCCATAGCCAACCAACGTCGGCCTTTCCTAATAGACACATCGGACCCGAAGTGGTTTCCCCCGAGAAGTCCACCACATACAGGTCATTTTCGACGTATCCAACGAAAGCGACCTTTAGAGACTTGCTCCATAAGAGTACCACCAAATCATCATCGATAAAAACAGCAAAACCCATCTTGCCAAGGGCACGAACAGAAAGAAGATTGTAGCCAAGGGTCTCAATAAGCATGACGTCCACGAGAGAGATATCGGTGACCAACCTTGCCAAGACCCAATACCGAGATTTAGACTTATCACCATAGGAGATTGTGATATTATCAAGATTTGGACGCATCTCGTGATGATCTCCTTGCTTCGGTCATATGACTAGTGCACCACTATCCAAAGACCCATTTCGACCCACCGGAAGCATAGCCCTGCAAGAAAATTATTTCTTGGTTTTAGGTACCCATTTTTCAATGGGTCCTTTCATGTTAGTAACAAGGGTCTTTGGGACCCAAATAGACCAAGCAATATATTCATCAAAAGGACCAACATAATAAGCATAAACATCGCCATAGTCATCACAAAAGAGTTCATAATTCGGATTGTGAGTCCCTGCAAAACCAATATCATTAGTCTTGTCTTTTGTGACAACCTTCTCAGCAGTGCTTGTCTTTAATTGCACATTCTTGGTCTTGTTCTTCTTGGTTTTGTTCTTCTCGGACTTGGTGACATACCCAAGTCCCTCTTTACCATGATTTGACCTTTGCTTGCCAAGGACTTCATCAAGCACACCTTTGTCCTTTGTAGTGATGTCCTTGATCACTTCTTTTCCACTAGCATTTTATTGTTACTATATGTTGAGTTGGACGAGCTAGGAGTATCATATTCGGCCAATCGACTTTGAAGCTGATCATGTGACTCATTGAGAATAGAGAACTCGTTTTTCAATGCCTTGTGAGCATTGTCAAGTTTCTCCAATTCCTCGGAGAGTTTATCATGAGCAGCCCCAAAGTCAATCCTTTCCTTCTTTAACTTCTTTGCCTTGGTGACAGCATTGTCACGTTCCTTAACGAGTTTAGTCACAATTTCTTCATGTGAATCTTCCATATACTCAAGCCTCTCTTCAAGAGAGACCCGAGCTTCTTATTCTTCTTCAAGAGCATTTTTTAGGGATGCAATTTCCATTGCATCCTCCCTTTCAATTCTGCCCTTTTCTTCGAGGAGTGCTTCGTTTTGGGCCAGCTGATCCATAAGAGCCTCAAAACGAACTTTGTGCTCACCTTGCAAGTTAGTATAGAAATAATCCAAAGCAATAATATCTTCTTTAACCTTAAGACTAGCAGGATCATCCATGTCTATCATAGCCTTGGGAAAAGAAGAGTTAGAAGAAGTTACCTCGGAGCTTCTTGCCATGAGGCAAGTAGCATTCTTGTTGATGATGTTTTTTCGTCGAGAGTCGAAGAGAGATGTTGATGTAGATGTGGTGGCTATAGCAGCCACCTCTTGAGAGCTATCATCCTCGTCCTCATCTTCACTCCCCGATGAATATTCTTCTTGAGCCACTAGAACAATCTTTGGTTGCTTCTTGAAAGGAGCATTCTTCTTTACAAACTATTTCTTACGTGGAGCTTTTGATTTGTCCTTGAAAATGAGTCTTCCTCCATTATCCTCTCTACTTTGATATGGACACTCAACTATAAAGTGCAGCCGGTCACCACAATTAAAGCATGTTCTCAGCTTGGGACCATTTTCTTTTCTTCCATAGGCTCCACTCTTGCGATCTAGTTCAGCTTTAGCCTTGGCTGGATCTTTCCAAAAGTTTCTTGCATAAAGAGCCAAGTATTGTCCGTGGATCCTTTTTATATCTTCGGGACAATCCGGACCTTCTACATATTCATCATGATCAATCACACTAGTCTTCAAAGCCATGTTGACCCCTTTTGCATCCCCATAGCTCGACACGAGCATCTTGACATTCTTGGCAGCCACTTTGAAGGCCATTTCTTGCATTACCTCATTGGATGACATGAGGTGATAATTATGCCTACCTTGGAGACTTTTCAAATCTGTGGGCTCAAATGGCATAAGAGCATGACATACTTGCTTGATCCAAGCATCATCAACATGAGCTGCACCGTGGTTTCAAGGTTGTAGCTATTGCCTTGAGCCTCCTATACATGTCCTCGTGGTCTTCTCCATCCAAAGATATAAAATCCTTGACTTCATTGCTCAAGGCATCATATCTATTCCTTCTCATACTTTCATTTCCGATGAAGAGCTCGGTGAGAGCATCCCAAGCTTCTTTAGCTGTGCTAAGATGCTGAATGTGTGGCATGTCTTTCTCACCCACACCAAGCTGTATCATGTGTAGAGCTGTAGCATTGAGTTGGCTATCGACCACTTCTCTCCTTGTGAGATTGTTAGGATTTCCAACGTGAAGACCATTTTCGATGATCTTCCACAACTCTATGGAGGAACCGCACACATGAGATTTCATCAAAAATTGCCATTGAGAGAAAGTAGATGCTGAAAGTTTGGGTGGATCACCCCTATTATGTACAGTGGCGGAGGACGGAAAAAATCTGAGGTAGGGCGAACTAAAAAAATAATGTAAATATCAAAATAGCCTCGAGACAGTGGTACATATGATGCAAACATACTCACTTAATGCAATAGAAATAGTAACATATTTGATTATAAGTGAAAACAGAAAAATACTAATTGTTAAAATCTTCTGTATTTTACCGATGAAGACTTTTATCCCTTGCTCGATTTAGCATATCATCAAGTGATGGAGAAGCAATCATGAAAATATTTTTGTGCAACTCGGTCTTTCAACTTTTGACATCGCCACTGGTAAAAGCAATGACATGTCAACAAGACGATAAACCGTATGAAACATGATGTGTCGTTCAAAAAGATAATCTCTAAAGTCTTTAATTCTTCGTATATGAATAATTGTAAGCTGAGAAATCTTATTCAGGTTGAACCTATATAATGAATTACTTGAGTCAAGCCAAGAAGTTCTGAAGCAACGGTAACGATAGTTCATTAAAGAAAATTGGTTGTAATAGAGTCTATAGTTAAATACAAGGTGTCCACAACCTGAAAATAATCAACAATGACCTCGTGTCTTCCCTCTTTAATGATTTTCACTCATTCTATTACCATTTCATCGATACCTAGGATTGTGATATCATTTTCTACGCGAATTCACATATTTTAGGAGGGCTCCAAACCATCATTTCTCTAATTGAACAAGTAATACTCACATCCTTCACCAATAATATTAACTAAAGTAATACAATTAGAATTTTAGATCAATAATTTATACAAAGGCAAATTAGATCAATAAGACATTGTTTAGAGTCAAATTTACTATGAATTAGCTATTGCAAAGAAAAATATGAATTCAAACTATACTACACCTAGTCTTTATTTCACTCAAACAGCTTTTGTGCAAGGTTCAAGAAACAAACATAACTTTCTCATACGAAGTCCGTTTTCAGTGTACGACCAGTCAAATTGTTCAGAAAAAACATGCGCATCTAAAGGTGTTTGCCAAAAATCAAGGTAGGGCGGCTGCCCTACCTTTCCCTACTGGGAGCTCCGCCCCTGATTATGTATATGTGGGTGAGGAATAGGCGGATCAGGGGAATACACATGAGAAACCTCATTGTATCCATCCTTACCACTATCCTTTTTCGAGGAGGAGCTCTTACTAGTATCATCACCTACCACTTCGTTATCTTTGGAAACAGTTTTACCCGTTTCCTTGGATTGCGGAGCGGTATCCTCAGAGTTAGATGGAGGTGATGTTGCGGATGTAGAGAGATGCATTATAAATTGACGCATCTCTTCCATCTTAGCCTCCATTGAACTCACCAAGGTTGTTTCCAACGTCTTGAGATCATTCATGGTGACTACCTCCGAAGCATCACTCCCATCTCCCTTGGAACCCATACTTCTCTTAGGCGGTTAAGCCCGAAATAAGAGCCGAGGCTCTGATACCAATTGAAATGGATCGAATGGGCACCTAGAGGGGGGGGGGTGAATAGGTGCTAACCAATTTTTAATTCTTTTTCAATTTTAGGCTTGACACAAAGTAAATTCTCTAGATATGCAACTACGAGAATTTCCCTATACGTAACCCTAACTACTAAACACGTAAAAGAGGAGCGAGGAAACCGTAGTGGAGCACGCGGAGACACAGGGATTTGTTTTACCGCAGTTCCTTCCTTGTTAAGGGAAGTACATCTGCGTTGGAGGGGTGGGCGGTTCTAAGACCACCACGCCACAATAGGCCTCACCCTATTCTCCGATGGATCTCGCCACGAGAGGCCTGATCCACCTTCTCCACTATTGGATCCCTTCGAGGCGGAAACCGGTGCCTTTTACAACACTATCGGGGCACACACCCACAACCGAATTGGGGGCTCCCGAGATGACAACAAGCTGCCACAAGAACAAGGTTTATCAATATAAACAAAAACGAGGATCTAGATATTTGCAAGAAATACTAGATCGGAGGTTCTCCAAATGGATGGAGAGGAAATGAAGCGCTTGATTGCTGATGATGAAGATCGAGTTCTCCTCCTTCGATTCCCCAAGGGATGGGGCCTTTGGGTGGATCTAGGTGGAACACTCTTGGATGAAGCTTTCAGATCTGATCTATTCTTTTTCGAGATGAATCAAGAGTTCTTGCAGGAGGGGGATGGCTGGATTAAATACCCCTCCCCAGATCTGGCCGTTGCACAACTTTGGGGGCGGATTATCCGCCCCTGGGAAAACTCCGCCCCAAGGGCGGATTCTCCGGGGGAAACTCCGCCCCCTCTCTAGGGCTTGCGCCTTGGTGAAACTTGGAGAAGATCTTGGGGGCGGATAATCCGCCCCGAGGCGGATTATCCGCCTAGCCGGAAAGTCCGCCAAAACTCCGCCTCTCTGGGCTTGCGCCTTGGCGATGAGCGAGGGGCGATTATCCGCCCCGAGGCGGATTATCGGCGGGCCGAGAATCCGCAAATCGCCCCTTCCGGGGCTTGCTTGGGCAGAGGGAGGGTCGGATTATCCGCCCCTGGTGGGGCCGGATTATCCGCCCCCAAAGGCAGAGTTCTGAGCTGCAACACTTCAACACACATTAAATGATCCTTGGTATTGTTATCTAACACAAAAAACACTAGGGATTAAGAAATGTTCTTTCAAGAATTTTGATATCCGTCCTGAATTCTCGTAAGAATAGAATTGTGACATAAAAAATGATTTCTGAATTGAGATTAGATATTTTTCACTGGCGAATCTGATGTGAATATGTGATTCATAATCAAAACCATATTTTTGCAGTGTTTTTCGTTTTTCATATTTCGAGCAAACTTATGTGAATATGCATAGAATCTTTCGTTGGGGAGTGTGAAGAATAACTCAGCTTATCATAGCTGAAGTTCACTTATGAGAGTTTTGCAGTCTTAGCTTGAACGCTTGACTAGAGCTTTCTAATTGAGACATAATTTGAAGCTATAGTTCATGTAGCTGTTGGGAAGAAATGACGAACAAGATGTGTCCCTTCATGTGAGATCGTGAGGATAGACAAGAGGATGCAAGAATCAGTACGATAGTCACCAAAAAGTGGAGAATATATAAGAATTAGTGTGGTCATTTCATGTGCGCACGAAACAAATTAAACAACTTTATTGAGGTTGTATACTTTATTTTGTGACTCACTTGCACTTAAATGTAAGAGATAACTGTTAGGTTATTGCTTCCTATGATATTGAATTTTAATTTTTTATTAAAATAAAATTCTATTATTTTTAATATTACATCTATCTTTTTTAATTATATATAATTTTTTACACCGTGGCAACGCATGAGCATTCAACTACTCCCTCAGTCCTAGAATGTAAGTCACAATCTCATTTTCAGATTGTCCCGTATATAAAGCAAATAAGGCACAATTTGCATTACTTGGAGTTAATTAGCACATGCAGCCTGCACCTTTCTCTCCTTCACATGCATCGGTTTGGCACATCCATCATGCATGCAGTAATTATGTGGCTGTTTTTATTGGCTGTACCAGATACGAATCATCACAGTCCGGCCTAATTAGTCACAATTTCAGCCCCAATCACGTTAAGCCTTGGGCCAAGATATTAGAGGATTGTGACTTACACTCTAATACGGAGGGAGTAATAAATCTAATGATAATAATTTAGTGTCATAAATATTGGTACGTTGTTCTAAAAAGTTAGTCAAACATAGTAAAGTTTGACTTAGGACAATGCTAGAAGTATACTTATTTACAGACGGAGGGAGCATGCAATTGTTACTCGGTCTTTTTCTTCTTGGCTATACATATAACTGAATCCTACCTATCTTATCTAGCTCACCCATAGCCTAGAACCCCTTAAACCAACACGAATGGATACGAAGAGAGAAAAATGAAAACGACAACTAGAAAGGAGTTTGCGCGCGTAGCATATTGGGAATGTGAGGAGACAGGAAACACATTTTTTGTTTCTAAGCGCAACAGAGACCTTGCCGGTTCTCTTTAGCCACCAGATCCAAAATATAGGGTTGATCCAGGCACGAAAACGATACAACAGGAACTTGCAGGAGAGGCAACTAATTTACCGTGTTGTAGCTAGTAGCCATATATAGTGGTACCGGGATACCTGATTCCAAACCTCAAAGCTGGTTATAAGGATGTACACCGAGAAGTTGTATCAATGCAAATGAAATTCATCACTAGTCTTCTAACTCTCTGGCTAAGTCAAACACGATAGTGGACTTAGGAAACATGTTGAAGTCCTGGAGTGTTCACGTAGGGTCCTGGCTACGTACTCCCGCAACGTGGGACGACAACTAATTTGTGGTGTGGGCTACCATGATGACCGGTTTCACTAGAAATATCGAGCAATCGTGAGGAAATATCATATATCGGTTCAGTTTTCCCATCGCGAATATTACGATTGGTTTCACATAATTCTTTTTCATAAACTTTAGTTAATGCACATTCTTACGGAATCAGTATAATAGTTTATAGTACACAAAACCGCAAGATAGCAAAAAGAACTACAAAAGCGTTGTGGGTAGGGAGGCATTTTAGAACACTTGCGGTGCGCGCTGCAGTTTGGTGTCTCTTGTTGGGGGCCTTTGTTCGTACCATCGCTGGTTATGGGCCTACGGAGGCGTTGCTTCCGCGCTGCTTCGCCTCTTGTATCCCTTGCTTCCACCGAGTCCACGTCCTATGTTGCATCTCCTCTCATCGCAAATTCACGCCGCCGTAGCCTAGCTTGCGCCGCTGCCTCCCGCAGCCCCCGCTCGTGTCACCGCCTCCCACGACCCTCCCTCGCGCGACGTCTAGCGCCGCTGCTCGTGCGGAATCCAGCGCCGCCTCCAGCCGGAGCCCTCCTTGGCGCGGCATCCAACACCGCCTCCACACGGAGCCAGCACCGCTGCCACCGACATACCCTTCAAGCCTTCCTAAAGAAGGGGAGAGAAGAGACATGTCCGACACCAAATTGTAAAGGAAAGAAGGGCCTTGATGGCGCCGACTTGGATTGTGGAAGACCTGATGCGGGTTTGGAAATCACAAGGCAGTGAATTCAAGGAGGGAAAGAGAGGGGCAAGGAAGAGGTGGGGGACTAGAGGAAGCATTGGCAACGTCGGTTGTCGTCCTATGAGGTGTAGCGCCCGTACTCGGCTTAGTGAATGGTTCATCTTCGATTTGCATGGTCCTTTGTACGTAAGAGATCTCGTTTACTCGCCCGGCCCTTCCATGAGTTTAGATCTCTATGTATGAATCTCTTATGAAATCCCATACTTTTCATCATTTTCACTTTTCCTTTGTGACACAAGATTCCTCGCCTAGAGCATAACATGACATAGCTCTCTCATAAGATAGCATTCAATTCATTCTACTCTAGAAACCATAGGATCTACTATTCCCAAGTTTTCAAAGTTTATTAAGAATGGACACTCATTGAATTCAGGCTTCCACCGTTCTAGCTTTTATTTAGAGGGTAGTCAATGTATCTGCCAACCTCCCTTCTCTAAGGTTGCCCACACTTATAAAAAGGACGATGTGCGTTGATGAATACTTCAAGCCTAGTACTCCAGCTAGATATATATCCAATTGTTCTACAATCCTCTTCTTAGCTATACATATAGCTGGATCCTACCTACTCCCTCTGATCCAAATTACTTTTCAAGATACAAGCAAATCTAGACAAAGTAATAATATAGCTTTACCACCTCAATCAACACGAATGGACCCGAAGAGAGAAAAATGAAAACGACAACTAAGAAGGAGATACATACATGCAGGTATCATGTTGGGAATGTGAGGAATCCGAAAACACATCTCTTGTTCTTTGGTGTCGACATGTTGCGAGACAGACCATGGCTGCCCTTCTTAGCCACGAGATGCGAAATATGGGACCCAGGTGCAAAGGCGAAACAACAGGGGACCGCGGGAGAGGCAACTTTACTTCCCTGTAGCGATATATAGTACAGGAAAACCTCATTCCAAACCTCAAAGCTGGCTATAACATGCACGCTGAGATGTAACTTCGTTCAGTTAGATGTACTGGTGTTCCAATTCCCCCAACTCCCACCAATTATACTCCAAAACCGTTCTGCGTCTCTCCCTCCTCGAACGTAACAGAGGTGGAGACACAAATCCCCCCTCCAGATGTCGCCGGCGTGAGGGATAGTCCCCTCTCCCTCCGCTTGCTGCTTCTGCGGCAGGAGGGAGGGGGACCTCGTTCCTTAGTCTAATAGTTATGGTTAGGGCAAGTCTACTGTTGTGCGTTGTTGGGTGGTGGGAATGGCGCCTGAGCAAATAAATATGTGTCGACTCTACTCCCACACCGGCGGCGACCTTCACGGTGACGCCTCAGAGTTGATGGTAACGTGTGCTGATCGATCCTTTAGATTGATAACTTGGTCTTCTTGCAGTTCTTTAGATCTAGCGAGATCAGTTTCTCAGTATGTCGTTGGTGTTCGTTGTTATCCACGACGGCACTGGCGGTCGATGAGGTGGTTTCTCTAGAGCGAGGATGTTGGTTCGGAGGTGGTGGATCTGACGTTCTTCTCCGACTGTGTCGATGGAAGGCGAAGGATCTTGGTTTAAGACAGCACGAGGACATCCCCGATCGCATGCCACAACGACATGTGTCTTGCTCCGTGCAACAGGCATGTTCATCAACTCACAAAGTCTAATTGGCGATGGTGTTTTTTTGGATCTTGCAATGGTGAAGGCTCGGCGTCCCTTCCTACGTGCGTCTTAGCGTCGCTGGAGTTGGAGGGTGGCCGCTGGCTTTGGTGGTTGTAAAAAATCCTAGGGATCATTTTGCATTTCTCGATCTCTTAGGATTTTATCTGCAAAGTTTTTAGCATAATTATTTTATTCAAGTCTGTATTTTAGTTGATGACAGGTTTCATTAGAAATATCGAGCAACCGCGAGGGAAACTCATTTCTAGCGTGTCACATAGCATTCTATTCTCTCTGTTTAAAAATATAAGACGTTTTAGCTTTGTGAATGAATGTATCTAGACTTGTCTTAGCGTATAAGTTTGTAGAGGTTCGCAGTGAACGACATATAGATACGTTTGTTTTATAAAGCTAAAATATCTTATATTTCTGAATGGAGGAAGTACTAGTTAAATTTTCCATTGCAGATATTATGACTGGTTTCATACTCTCTCTGTCCAGAAATAACTGACTTGAGTTTGTCTAAATTTAAATGAATTTATACACAAAAATACGTCTAGATATATTTAAATCTAGATAAACTTGAGTCAATTATTTTTGGACGAAGGGAGTATAATTTTTTTTCAAGAAACTTCCGTTAAAGCATATTCTTACTGAATCTATACAACAGTTTATAGTACATACACAAAACCGCAAGACAACAAAAAGAACTACAGACAGGATAACAGTAATTAGAAGGCAGGATGCTCACCCTTCGTGTCACAAATATTCAAAATCACTATGTTGAAATCTCATGGGCAGAGAACAAGGTTAGTCTAGAATTTTGCTGAATTCTTTTTTTAGAATAAATTCATTTTTCATCTTGGTTAAATTAATTATGTTAATATAAAGTTAAATTCTGTTCATGGGCAGTCTTAGGTTTTGCTGTCAATACAAGTATCCTTATCCAGCAAAATCTTTTCACTGAAGAATCCGTTGCGGCTATAATTATTTTCTTGGAAATACATGCTACTCCTTGTGTAATTAACCAGGACTACGAGAGATAGATTATCAAATTCACGCTACGATTTTGGATTGGCAAAGAACCTGGGGATCTTAATTTTAGTTCATGAATAGACAAAATGGCGGCTACCGCAACCTTCGACTGTCCTTGTAATTAACCGGATCAGTATCACACGCCCAATACGACATGAATGGAGTTGTGATTTGGCAAAAAGAATTGCCAATATCAGATGTGCAAACTAATACTACTACTCCCTCTGTTTTAAAATATAAGATGTTTTAAATTTGTGAAAAAAATATACCTAAATTTTTTTTTAACGCTAGATTCATTTTAAACCTTAGTGAATCTAGCATTAAAAGAAATCTAAATACATTATCTTTACGGACCTAAAATATTTTATATTTTAAAACGAAGGGAGTACGTACTAATTTGATGCTGAACTTTGTAGTGGGCTGCGAATGCTAGGCATTCATAAACTCGGCATCGTCCTTCTTTCACCCTCACCCACTCGCACTTATAAAGGACGATACCGGTCCTGAGGTGGATTTAGTTATGATGACGTATGACCCATGCATTAATTTGCCGAGGGAAACGTTGGAAGAAAATCTCTCGGCAACAAATCAGGCGCTGCTATGTGAGGCCAAAGGTTATTGGGCTCAAAGCAAGATGCAAGGAAATACCCTAGTTATGCATGGACACCAAGTAAGTGGGGATACGTCCAGCCCATGTGTATTACAGGATTCGCAAGAGGAATTTGTCCCTTGGACAGTTGGTTCCTCATGGCCCATTATCTGGGGAGCAACACGATCACACTTCCTCTCAGCCAAATCCTGTGCAAAATGCCCCCATCACGAGGGTAGGGATGTAAGAGCATCTCTACTCGTTGGGTGTACCCAGGCCGAAAACCGGATCAATTTTAGGCCGGATGAATCGCGTTTTCGGACTGGATATGCCCAGTTGCCCAGTCGCGTACCCAGGCCGTGTTTCTAAGTTTGGCTAAATTCACTTAAAATCGTCGAAATATGCGTGAATATAGACGGAATTTCATTAAAACAGGCGAGGGGTACATAGTACATCGGTTTTAACTAGGAAAGGACGCCGCCGTGGTGACGCCGCCGTGGTCAACGCCGAACGCTGCAACTATAGGCCGAGGTGAGGGTTGTTGCCGGCCTCGATGTGCGCCATGACTCCGGCGAGAGTCCGCCCTGGAACGCTCCACCAACGGCGCCAGTAAGCCATATTGTTACGTGGCAGCGACGAGCCCGGCGGTCCGTCGTGTCGGGCGAGTTCCTCGAGGCGTCTGCCAGCGAAAAACTGCCTCCAGAAGACCAAGTTGTCCTGATCCTCGGCGGGTGCCAGGCCTTGCATGCGGCGATAGCGATCTGGATCTCCCCGGCGAGTTCTAGGTCTTCCATGGCGGTGATAGCCGCCTGGATCTCACCGGCGAGGTCCTGCCAGTCCGGTACCGGCGAAACGGGGATCCCGTCGGCGCTGAGTTTCCAGCCTAGGGGGAGATGCGTGTCCGGCGGGTCAGAGAAGGCCATGGAATGGTGGCTTCCCACGGCGACAACAGGCGGCCGCCATGGCTTTCGGCGGAGTTGAGGAAGAAAGGGCGCGGCGTCCGAAGTTCCGGAGTTGTGGTGGTGTGAGGGCTATGGAGAGACGGCGAGATGTACGTCTTTATAGGCCGGAAGAATGGCGGAGGGTGTAGGGCGGCGGGAAAAGTGGAACGGGAAGTTAGTGGCCGGTCCGTCATGAGCCGAGGCGGCGACGGTGGCACCGTAATTCGGCGACGCGTGGCCGACGCTACGGGGAGTTATTGCCCCGGCGGTCGCCGCGTGGTTTCGAGGATGACGGCGACTCAACTTCGGTCACTGACGCGGCGGGTCCACGCGCCGCTTTGATTTTTTTCACCGATTTCGCTGAGTCCGGCGTCCCCAGGGCGTACCCGGAAACCTGGGTTCGGTCTGGGTAGTCCGGACCAAAAATGGCCCAAATCCGACAAAACAGGTCCTTGGGTACGCGACTGAGCCGATTTTCGGCGTCCGGATCGGCCTCCTCGGTAGGCGAGTGGAGATGCTCTAAACGGATCGAATTGGATATTGCTATTATCACATTCTTTATCATATTTTTTTGATGGACTGAGGTAGGAGTGGATAATAGCCATTCAAATACGGATTATATCGGATTGCGGATATAGAGCGGATTCGGAGCGGACTCAGATCGAGAAGAGAATAATCAAACCAATACACATAAAAAAATCTATTAAGTTTATGCAAAATAAAAATGGACTCTGATCGGAGCGGACTCAAGATTGACTTGGTTAAACTCAGGTGATGCAAACACCAGTTATTTTCACACTCATGCAAGCCATAGAAGACGAAAAAACTTCATTGGTTGCTTAAAAGATGGCGAGCGCTACACGTCCCTCGGGGGATAACTCCCCCCGATCTCCCGGGTCGTCTGCGTGACACGTGTTCTTTTTTTGTTTAGATTCCCGCTTTTGCTATAATCGATCCGGTTTTGCTATAAAGTATCCCGTTTTTGCTACATGTAGCAAAAACGTTTCGGTTCAGAAAAATAACAGACATACTAGATCTCGCCGGAGAATTCGTCGGAGACCTCGTCGGCGACCTTGTAGCAGAAAAAATGTTCTAATGTAGCAAAACCGACATCGCCGGAGAGTCGCAGAAAAAAATCGTCGGAGACCTCGTAGCAAAAACTTTACAGTATTGTAGCAGAATCAGAAAATGGTGGTAGCAGAAATTTTACATTGCTGTAGCAGAACTACAAATCAGTGGTAGCAAAAAGAATATGCTAATGTAGCAAAAGTTGACCTCGCCGGAGACTTTCTCCGGGAGACATCGCCGAATACCTCGTAGCAAAAACATTGTGCTAAAATAGCAAAATCGGAAACAATTGTAGCAAAAAATTTATATTAGTGTAGTAAAAACAAACTTTACCGAAGACATCACCAAGGCTCTCGCCGGAATTCATGACCAAAATTTGTATAAAACACATCTGTAGCAAAGTTGTTGACCCAAGGTAGCAACCCGTTTTTCCCTATGTAGCAGCGCCGCCGCCCTGATATGGCTGCACCATGCCTCGCCACCAGCAGCACCATGCCTCGCCACTGTAGCACCGCCTTGACGTGCTAGCAGGGTCGTCGTGTGGTGGTAGCAACACGCCTCGCCTCGCCGCCGGCAGCACTGCGCCTCACCGCTGGCAGCAACAACCTTATCCTATGCCCTTCCATGGAAGCCTCTCATCCCTTCAATCCCCGGCCACAACTGTTGCAAAAAAAGCCCGCTGCGAGATGCAACAGAGACCGATCATGCGGCAGCTCATGGCCTGAGATGCATCGACGGGTAGAGCTCCCCACGGCCATGACAAAGCACATGGTGGACGATTGGGAGGGCCATCGCTGGATATGGAGACCCATGGAATTCCGCTGTCGAACCTCCCTCTCGTGCAGGCGCTGGAAGAATTATTTCAATGGGGAATGTATCGGCAGCCATGGCGTGCAGGCTGAGGAAAGAGAAGATAACAACGTGTGGTAGAAGGAAAGAGATAAGAGAGAAAAGAGATAAGGGAGAGTCTCGTGGGTGGGACCCAGCCTGTTTTTTTTTGCCACGAACGGGACGCGTGGCGTGCTTAGAAGCCGGGGAACGCGTCGCGTGCGATCCCCTGGATGAACAGTATCATTTTCTTTAAAAAGATGGGGACGTGTTGGTCTCCACGCAACAAGGCATCGAAAAAGTTTTGTTTGAGCACTACAAAAGCAGATTTGGAACACCGACTACCAGGTCTGGTAGCCTTTTTTTTTGAACGGGGTCTGGTAGTCTTAATCAGTTTGAGCACTACATATATCAACGCTAAGCGATGTTTGAGGTATTTTTTTAACTATATGCTGGATGCTGGATGATTTTCTCTTTTAACTATTAAAAAAGGTTACCTGCATCATAGATGCCGGGGTTATATTTCTCTTTTCGAGAAAAATGGACCTTCAAAATCTAGAGGGGTCGTTCTTGGAAGAGGAGGTTCTGGAGGCAACCAAAGATATGCCAAATGAGAAGGCCCCTGGACTGGATGGATACAACATTGCGTTTTACCAAAAGTATTGGCCAATCATTAAAAAAGACCTCATGGAGGCGTTCAGCTCTATGCATGCTTTGGATGATCGTGCTTTAGAGGAAATCAATTGCGCATAAGTTTATGAGCCCGGTGATTTCAGACCAATAAGTTTGGTCCACAGCTTGGCAAAAAAATTCTCAAAAGTTTTAGCAAGACGTTTGAGCCTTGTTTTACCTAGACTGGTTGGCGAAAACCAGGGTGCTTTCTTGAAGGGTCGGTCGCTTCCTGGTAATCGTTAGAGTATATTACGGTTACGTTATATTTGGTAGTTTAAGTTTGTAATTCAAGTCTATCTTTAATAGTTTTCTTGCCTTCCAATTTTTTTAGTACTATATAAACAGCCTAAGAACTTACGTTGTAATCACCATAAGCAATATCAATACAATCTATATTTCCACAATCTTTCATGGTATCAGAGCGGTTCACTCCCTCTAGGGTTTAGCCACCTTTTCCGCCGCGCCGCCTTCGGGAAGATCGTTCTCCGTCGGGGGCCGCGCAATAGTAGATTAAATCTTATTTCGCCAAAATTTTCTCGCCGACCACTTGACTGACGTTTCTTCTTCTTTCGCCGATCATAGATCGGATTGCTTTTCCACAGTCGCATATCGTCACGCGCCTCTACTTCAACCTCGGTGTTGACGCATCTCCGGCTACATCGACCGCGCCGAATCGTCTTCACCAACATCAATCGGGATGCACGTCCCAAGTACGCGCCTCGCCGTCAACAAAGGGCTGCACGTTCATCACTCGTGGTCATCATCGCAGACAACCATCTACACCAACAACATCGCCACATCGTCGCCGCTACCACCAATCGTGGTCATCGTCAACGCCAACAATTTCTTCTTCACGAGCGACGTCGCGCTCATACAAGCGGAAAATATGGGTCTAATCCCTAAAATCGACTACCGCAACAACTCAATCGCCATCGACATCTACCACCATCGTCTTCGTTCACCACGATCTTGCCGCCAGAGTCGCAGTCTAATTTATTATTTGCACAAGTTTGTGCTCAATTTTCTTCTTGCAGCCATTTCGTCTACTCCGACACGGCGGACAACTTCTACACCGACCGTTTACGAAAAAATTTCTTTGCTCTTCAGTACGGCTCTGACACGCATGGCTCATGGTGGTCCCTGTCTTCGTATGTCCGATATCGGCAACACTGACGCGTGCCTTCTTTTCCGACACGCTCCCGAGTCTGGCAAGCTCGGCATTGCGGGTCGAGCTATTTCTCAAACTACGTCTACCTCAACCACTATCGGGAATTCTCCAGGCTCAACGACGACATCGACCACAACACAACATCATCAATGTCATCGACTTCATCAACGGCGACAACTTCACCAATGGCACCATCGACCACCACTACAACGCCTCACTTTCGGCTACATCGACATCGGCATCCACCGATATCCTCTCCAGTTCGACTTCGGATTATGCTCTAGTCAGACCGTCCACGATGCTTCTGCTGTTCGCGTCACTACCGATCCGACTGCAGGGGGAGGGGGTATTAGAGTATATTACAGTTACATCATATTTGGTAGTTTAAGTTTGTAATCCAATTCCATCTCTAGTAGTCTTCTTGTCCCCCAAGTCTTCTAGTACTATATAAACAACTCAAGGGCTCATATTGTAATCACCACAAGCAATATCAATACAATCTATACTTACAAAATCTTTCAATAATTTTAAATTGGTTAAAGAATGAGCAAAAATTCTTCATGGGAAAAAAATCAAAATCCTACTACTCAAGCTTGATATCGCTAAGGCTTTTGACACGGTTGCTTGGAAGTTTCTTCTTGAGGTTCTTCATCAAAAGGGTTTTGGTAACAAATGGAGGGCTTGGGTTATCATGATGTTAGCTTCAACTTCATCTAGCATTCTGCTTAATGGGATCCCAGGACCAAAAATTTGGCATGCTCGTGGACTCAGGCAGGGCGACGCCCTCTCTCCTATAATTTTTATCTTGGCAATGGAAGCTCTCGGCCTTCCGTTTGAAAAGGCGGAAGAAAATGGTGTTATCCCCTCCTTCCCAAACGTAAGAAATATTCTCCAACGTCTATCGTTCTACGTTGACGACGTGATTATTGTTCTAGAGGCAACAATACCGAATGCGGTTGCAGTGAAGCATATATTGGATAGTTTTGGAGAAGCATTGGACCTTAAATGCAAGGAAAAGTTCCACATCTCCCGTTTTCGGCCATAAATATGTTTTCCAGGAGATAAGTAATATATTGGACCGCCAGTTATCATCTTGGCCTCCCTCTCCACTTTAAAAAGGTGGGTAAGGAAGATTTACAAATACTTATATACAAAGATAAGTAGACTTGCGTCATGGAAACCAGGGCCGGTCCTGAGATTTCGGGGGCCCGGGGAAAAACTAAAATCTTGGGCCCCTTATTATAAGTTTTTTTTTGCATATATGAGATAATGAAAAATAGATATTATAAGTATACTCCAACTATAATATTCATATAGAAATAACAATGTTTACATGATATCTAAAAATTTCCTCCGAAAATTTAGAAGCAAAGTCCGAAAATTACAATGGAACTTAAACATGAAAAAGTTTAGAAACATGAGAAAACAATCACGATTACTGCCGAAACACAATTTTAGTCTGGAAGAAAATTCGCAAGAGATATATATTTTTAGAATAAGCAGAACTAATGTTTAGAGACATGAGGAACAAAGTCATAAAAAATATAAGTCTAATTTAAACATGATAGAAGGTAAAGAAAAAATAAAATTGGAAGGAAAGGCGTGAAAGAAATATACCAAAGAAAAAAACAGGAAAAATGATAAAAGGAAATAAAACAGAAAGAAAATACGTAATGGAACGTATGTAAGAAAAATAAAAAATAAAAAATAAAGAAAAGAGACATGCGTTGATGTGTTGAAAAGAACCCGTATCGTATGTCTTTGATCGGTATGCCGATACCTTTTTTAAGTGGATGCGAGGATCGATAGTCTAGCAACACCACAAAGCTACATGCTCTAAACATGTCCGGCCCACTACGATTTTTTTTAGCGAAACCGTACTATGAAACGCTCACGCGCTAGCGAGCAGTTTCCTGGGACTCGGGAAGCGAACGGGGCGATCAATGAATCGATCAATGTCTAGGACTAGCCATTGAGAGTCGAGCGTTGCCCACAAACCTAATAATTTTTTTTATATGTATACTAGGCCCCTAATTTTTTTAGGCCCGGGGCGGCTGCCCCGCCAGTCCCCCCCCAAGGGCCGGCCCTGTGGAAGACTCACATGCTTTAGGCTGGTCATAGTGGGAAGTAACTTAGAGTAGTAACATGCGTACGTTACTAGTCTAAGTTATTACTTCCATAGCGAAAAATAGCATATGTGTGGTGTCATGCAAAGGTTTATAATTGCAATATAGACTCATTTTATTTTGAAATGTGTGATATTATGGTAACATAGCTAGTTACCACAAGCCTCTCTTTTATCATTTAATTGCGTGTCGTGTCACCTAAATGCCTAGTTGACAATACATGTAAGACTATGTTACTATACAAGTTACTCCCACTATGACTAGCCTTACCCAAAGTGGAAGATTAATTCTTGTTCAATCAGTACTCAGTGCAATGGCCATCTTCCATTTATTGTCTTTGGATCTGCCCCTTGGGCTTTTAAGGCAATATACAAATCCGTACATCTTTTCTCTGTACTGATGTTTTAAAAGGGGGGCATTGTTTAGTGAATTGGAGAGCGGTATGTCACCCTAAGGAATATGGGGGCCTTGGTATTCTTAATTTGGAAATTATGCATACTGCCTTGGGAATCAAATGGGCCTGGAATTTAAGAGCCGAGGAACAAAAACCATGTTGTTCCTTGGCCACCCCCATGGAAGAACAAGATCGACATATTTTTAATGCAGCTGCAAATGTGGTCGTTGGCAATGAACAGAGATGCTACTTCTGGGTCGATAAATAGCTAAATGGAAAAACAATTGAAGATATTGCTCCTGATATTTTCCAGAGAGTTTTCCCGCTTATTAAAGCTAGAAGAACAGTAACCAATGCATATTACAACGGCAAATGGATAGATGACGCCAAAAAGCCCCTTAACATCCGTAACTTCCTCCAAGTGCTTGATATTTGGGAGGAGTGGAAGATGTATGGTCGTGGTCTTGGGACTCCAAGGGTGTCTACTCGACTAAGTCGGTTTATCAGGCACATTTTATGACTGCCAAGCTCCGTGACTCGCAAAGGAAATTTGGAGTGCTTGGGCTCCACTTCGCTGCAAGCTTGCGATGTGGATGTTCATCCGTGGACGGCCAGTCGACTTGCAAAGCGTGGGCTACCTCATAATGACAAATGTGTCTTTTGCAAATCGGAGAATGAGAATTCAGCTCACCTTTTTACGGGTTGCGCCATATAATTATCTGGAGTTTGGTTCTCGTCTGGGCTGGATTGCAGCAGGTCGTGCCTACTATGGATAGGTCTCTCCGCACTTGGTGGGTTCAGGCTTCTTTAGGTTTTCAAGGAAAATAGGAAAAGGCTAAGCACCCTTGTTATGCTAATAGCTTGTAGTATTTGGCGAAAAAGGAACAGTAGAGTCTTTGATAATGTCTACAAACCTTTACATATGGTCGTTGATCAGATCAAGGCTGATGCCAAGTGCTGTGGCTATTGCTAGTAGTGGCCGCTTTGTTTTTCCTGCACAATAATACAGCTTATGTTTTCTGGTTGCTTAGCAGGCTAGTAGTGTGTTATATGTATTTTCTCTTTCTGTCTTGGTCGAGGTCGTTGCTGAACTTATATGTGTATCGTCTAAATTTTGACATGTTCTGACTTTATCCTCTTCTTAATAGACACATGCAGCTCTCCTGCATAGTTCGAAAAAAATAAAGGATGACTCCTTCAAACCTTGCTCAATAAATATGTCCAGTTCTTACGCAATCGTCTTCCTAGCTTGGAACAAAAAAAAAAATCGTCTTCCTAGCTGTAGGAGGATCATGCATATTGTACCTACTAAATATATTCCATAAGTATAAAACAAGAACCCCGCAAGCTAAAACGGATGAAATCGATGGTAGAAAGTGGCAACAGACACCAGAAGATTTAGCTGTGCGTGGGAAGCATGTTGGGAATGTGAGGTATCCAGATATACACACTCCCTACTATAGAGATAAGAGGCGTCGTAATGAAGGCATGTTATGCTACGCTGTCTTTAGCCACCAGATGCGGAAGACGAGACCGGCGCAAAAAGGGCGATTGAGGCGAACCTGTTTTCAATGCATGGAAGTAACTGAAATCCTAACAAAAATTCCTCTACAGCTTCTTTACGCCACCCTGTCCTGTGCGCACTGTCATGCATAGGAGCTTACTATTCCTAAGCTAATTTAAGAAGGTAGCGCTAGGAATCGGCACCCGATGCTTTGCTTTCCATCGGACCATGTTCTGGACGTAGGATTGGAAGCAGTCAGTCTAGTCGTACGATTTTCTCTTCGTTATTTCCAAAACAAAACATCCATTAATAATTATGGTAATAAAGCATCCGTTAATCTCGTTGCTTCAAACGGCCCACTCTCCATATAGTTTCCAAAATAAATTTTCTATAATCATGTTAGCTTCTATATATGCTCATAATAATCAGTATATATCCATATAATCATGCTTGATTTCATCTACACACGCTTCCTTCATTTTTTGCGACCACACAACATGCTTCCTCTTTATTCCGTACTTGTTTCCATAATACAAAAACATGCTTCCAACACTACAGACCATGTTTCATATTTAGTCATATTTTTCAGCAAGTAGTGTCAACGTGTCAAGATTCGATTTCTGCTATGAAGTCGCATAGTTTGAATTTGAAACAGAGTTTTATTATTGTTGAAGCTTGAACAATGTGCTACCAAAGCATTCTAATTGTAGTTAAATGTAAGTACTAAGCAATCATGGATGTATGTTCTAGGAAAAATATTGTGTTTATGATTGAAGCACATTAAGAATATACATTGACACAAATTCATTCGATACGAACAATGCATCTCCTTTTACATCACAACCAAATACTAATTTAACTTCCGCCTCGCTGTCGACGTGTTGACCAGTTGATCATATGTGAGCTTCGTCGGCACCATGGATTCTTCGTTGTCAACAAGGTAGCCACTAACAGAGCATCTTCTAGGCATGACCCTTCCATAACATCATTGCAAACTTGTTGGCATCATGTTTGAATTTATAAAGAAGCACGGCTTAATCGGATAGAGAAAAAATTCTGCACAATAGAAACATCAAGAAACAATGAAGCACATATAAGTGCTGGTTGAAATAAAAAATCACTTTAAGAACCAAAATGCAACACCAGTCGCGGTTGAAGCACTGACTAGTATAGGTTGATGCAAAATGTCTATACGAAAAAAATAAGCACATGCTGGAATGGTTGAGCCATAGGTCCACTATGAAACATGCACACGAAATTAAGTAAGGAAACACTACAAGAAGCAATGAAGCACACACCGGTAGTGGTTGAAAAAAGGAAATAACAACAACCGAAATGCATGTAATTGTAACATAATTTTGGTAAAATAAGCAACATTCACTATGGTTAAAGCACAAATTACTATTAGTTGAAGAAAAAATATATAATAAAATAAGAATGCAATGGTTGAAGTAGAAAGTCGCTACCAAGGTAGTGACAACTATAACAATAGAAGTAAACAAAAAGGGATGATCAAAGAGAGTTTATTATTGGAGATATAAAGACTAGCAAAACAACAGTAAGTTGCAATTGCTCTGTTGCTCAGAATTTTGTAGATCGAAGAAGCACATAGCATACATAGGGGATACTCCAAAGCATGTCATCAGTGCCATCTTAACATAATTAATTTTGGAGATATGTGTTGCAATAAGGGAGGCATATTTTTGTGAAATTACAGTAAACTACGCAGAAGTAAAATTTCAGAATATATGAAACATATGTATATTATTTAGAAAGCATGGAAGCAATGGGACGATTTTTTTGTATGCAACATGTTCAAATATATATAGAAGCATGCATATTTGAAAAGTTTAATATGCAATGGTTGCTGCCAATCTATATCTGGATATGTACCCAACTTTATCAAAACCAATGGGGTACAAAATTGTGAGAAACATGGTAGACATGAAGCATGCATAAAAAACTGGTAGAGCATGACAAGCCGTCCATGGAAGTAGGAAAAAATAGTATCATGTACTATCAGTTTTTTGTACTCATGTTGAGCAGTAGCCAGTAAGCCGTGAGCACTGTGTTCTCTCTAATTGTTGTCTATGATATCTTGCTCAACTATGTGTAAAGCAGCGCATCGCCACTTTCCATTGTAATTATGAATGATCTGATCCGCTCCATTAGCTAGTTTCTAGTTTAATTTCTAAACCAGTCCAAATTCAGCACCACTCGTAGAAAGAAGTCCATGGAAGAAAAAAAGATAATACCATGTTATGCCAGTCTTTCTTAAGAAGTAACCAGTCCAAACAAGAACATTGGTACTGCATATGTATGCAAAAAAAAATCTAAACCTAGCGGACGCAAGATATGAACACGTATAGGTAAAATTGATTTCACAAGTGCATATATACAAAAATGAGTGGATTTGATGCACGAACAAATGCAGAAAACGGCAAACATTTTGGAATCAATCTTAGTTTCTATCACCTTTCCAAGTAGTGTTGCTGATGGACGGATGGCATGTGATCCCATGAGCGATGGAATCAATGGACGACAGGCTGATTCGGATGAAGCAACCCCAAAAACTTCTCCGAGATCTACTTCCGACGGCCGTCGTTTAGTTTTGTCCTGCCGATGTAGGTCGCCTCGGATCTTCATGCATGCCGGCGCGATAGGTGCTGAAGTAGACGACGCAGCGTTGTGGGAGATCCTGCACGAGGCAGAGAGCAAGGAAGACTGATCCGGCGGGCCAAAATCGGTGCGGAGCGGCGTCCGGGAAAGTGCAGCGGAGCAATTTGCAGGGGAATGGATGGGGGTGAGGGCGTTGCGCCGATTAGGGGAGTAGTTTCCGGCCGGCTGGAAATTTGCAGGGGAATAGATGGGGATGAGGGCGTTGTGCTGACTAGGGGAGTAGTTTTCGGCCGGGTCACAACACGATTAATGGAGGCGTTGTGGGTCTGCACGTAGTATTGATTGAGAATAAAAATGACGTCGGACGAAACGTTCGATTGAAACTCGATCGACTGCTCTCGGGTGGTCCGATGTTTGGCTTCCCATCGGACATCGATAGATAGAATGGGCACTCACTGTATTCAGGCTTCCACAGTTCTAGGAGCTTTTATTTTGAGGGTAGTCAATGCATCCACCGACCTTCCCTTCTCCAAGAGTTGCCCTCGCTTATAAAAAGGAGGATGTGCATTGGTGAATATTAGTACCATAAACCTAGTAGTAGCTCAATAGATATATTTCCAATTGTTATCGCAGTCTTCTTAGCAATACATATAGCTGGATCCTACCTATCTTATCTAGCTCACCCGTAGCCTACAATCCCTCAAACCAACACGAATGGATCCGAAGAGAGAAAAATGGAAATGACAACTACTCCCTCCGTTTTAAAATATAAGATGTTTTAGGTTTATGAAGAAAATGAATCTAGACTTTTTTTAGTGTGTAGATATAAGATGTTTTAGGTTTGTGAAGAAAATGAATCTAAACTTCTTTTAGTGTGTAGATTCATCCAAAAATTAAGTGAACCTACATACTAAAACAAGTCTAGATTCATTTTCTTCACAAACCTAAAACATCTTATATTTTGAAAAACGGAGGGAGTAGAAAGGAGTTTGCGCGCATATCATATTGGGAATGTGAGGAGTCGGGAAACACATCTCTTGTTCCTCGGCACAACAGAGACCTTGCCAGCCCTCTTTAGCCACCAGATTCAAAATAGGGGATCGACCCGGGTGCGAAGACGACACAACAGGAACCTGCAGGAGAGGCAAATGGTTTACTGCCCTGTAACTAGTAGCCATATATAGAAGTGCATGCAAATGAAATTCATCACTAGTCTTATAACTCTCTACTTCTCTAGCTAAGTCGAACACGATAGTGGAACTTAGGAAACACGAAGTCCTAGAGCGTCTACATACGATCCTAGATACGTATTCTCGCGACGTGGACACCAATTAATTTGTGGTGTGGGCTACCCGATCGGATCCGTGATGACCGGTTTCACTAGAAATATCGAGCAACCGTGAGAAAAGCTTATTTCCGTTACGTCACATAGCGGTCCAGTTTTCCCATCACAGGTATTATAACTGGTTTCGCATAATTCTTTTTTAGAAACTTTAGTTAAAGCACATTCTTATTGAATCCATATAACATTTTATAATACATACACAAAACCGCAAGACATCAAACAGAACTACAAACAAGAGTAGTAGTAATTAGAAGGCAGGGGGGCATGCATTACTCTAGCTACACGTGTACCCCACACCCTTTATGTCACGAATATTCAAAATCACTATCTTTAAGGGCAGAGAACAAGGTTAGTCTAAAATTTTGTCAAATTCATTTTCATCTTGGTTTGAAGTTAAATTAATTCTATTAGTATAGAATTAAATTTTGTTCATGGACTCAGCCTTAAGTATTTCCATCAATAGAAGTATCCTTACCTAGGAAAATCTTCTCATTCAATAATACGTTGGTGCTATAATTATTTTCTTGGAAATACATGCTACTCCTTGTAATTTACCAGGTGTACGAGAGATAATAAATTCACGTTCTGATTTTATATTGGCAAGAACCCGGGGATGTTAGTTTTAGTTCATGAATAGACAAAATGGTGGCTACCAACCTTCCACTCTCCTTGTAATTAATAAGGCCAATAGCAGTATAGCACACGTCCAATCCGACACGAATGGAGTTGTGATTTGGCAAAAAGACATGCCAATATCAAAAGTGCAATACATTAATACATCTAAATTTAGATAAATTTTCTATATCTATTTTAAGATGGAGGGAGTACTAATTTGGTGCTAGACTTTGTGCACTAGGAATACTAGGTATTCCGAAACTCTGTCATCGTCTCTCTTTAAACCATACCCATGTCATTGAGCACATATCACTCCTTCGCTTTTTTTTTTCAGAGAATTAAGGCGCACGGATGAGATGGTCTTAGTAGACACTACTGGAAAAACCATCTTCGGTTCGACGGGAACAAGGCCAGCAGTCCCGGCCTGGCACAACCCGCGACTAGTGGGAGCACTAGTCCCGGGCCGTGAGGCCTCTAACGGCTAGAAACGGCCGTAGTCACTAGTCCCGGGCCGGACCAGGTCATTAGTCCCGGTCCGTAATACGGAGCAGGCCAGCTGGTCCTTTCGTGGACTATTAGTCCCGGGTCGTATCACGGCCCGAGACTAGTTGTCCACCACTATATATTATGCTTCCTATCCTGCTGCCCTAAAGCATATGGTGACCATTTTTTTCAAAGAAGCAAGAGAGTTCATGCCATTTTTTTCTCAAGATTTAGTTTGCAACACCTAAATCCAAAGCTTTAAAAGGTTAGAACTTCATTCTTTCATCTCTTATTGCTACTTTAGCTCTATAATGCTCTAGAAGTATAGAGATATGGATCAATGCATGCATGCTCTAGAAGTAGCTAGAAGGATTTTGATATATATGTGTAACAAATTTTGATTAGGCATATAGTTACTGAAAATTGAAATGTGTAATTTTAAAGTTTCAGAGCTTAGAATGGAATGAGGTTTTCACTGATAGAACAATAATAAAAAACTCCACATTTATCATGTTGGTTGTTTTCTCCAATTCACAAATTGGTGCATGTAAATTTTTCAAAATTCAAAATTAATGCTCTAGAAGCTCTCAATATAACTTGTAATAATTTTATCATGCTGTGTAATGGTTTTTCATATACTTTTACTATAATGCAGATGGTCCGGGAATGGATGTACGGTACTGACCGACGCTCTGGAGAGTTCATTAATGGCGTGCATGAATTCATCCGTGTTGCTGATGCAAACAAGCGCAATGGTTTTTTATTCTGTCCATGTAATGGATGTAGGAATCAGAAGGATTCTCTGACTCAAAAACCCTTCACAACCACCTGTTGAAGTCCGGCTTCATGCCCAGTTATAATTATTGGACCAAGCACAGAGAGAGAGGGGTTATAATGGAAGACAATGAAGAAGAGGAGGAGGATGACAACTATCATGGTTTCCCTGAGTACGGAGATACTTCCATGGTGGATGCTGAAGGGGAGGATGAAGAAGAGACACATGATGAACCCGCTGATGATCTTGGTCGGACCATTGCCGATGCACGAAGAGATTGTGAAACTGAAAAGGATAGGGAGAAGTTAAATCACATGTTAGAGGATCACAAAAAGTTGTTGTACCCAAATTGCGAAAATGGTCTGAAAAATCTGGGCAGCACACTGGAATTGCTGCGATGGAAGGCTGAGTGTGCTATACTTGACTCCTCATTTGAAAAGTTGCTGAAAATTATGAAAAATATGCTTCCAAAAGATAATGTATTGCCCGCCAGTACGTACGAAGCAAAGAAGGTTGTCTGCCCTGTGGGTTTAGAGGTTCAGAAGATACATGCATGCCCTAATGACCGCATCCTCTACCGCGGTGAGGAGTATGAGAATTTGGATGCATGCCCGGTATGCACTTCACTTCGGTATAAGACTAGACGAGATGGCCCTGGTGACGTTGAGGGCGAGCCCTCCGGAAGAGGGTTCCTGCCAAGGTGATGTGGTATGCTCCTATAATACCACGGTTGGAACTCTTATTCAAAAACAAAGAGCACGCCAAGTTGTTGCGATGGAATAAAGAGGAACGTAAGTCAGACGGGATGTTGAGATACCCCGCTGATGGGTCGCAATGGAGAAAAAATGATAGAAAGTACCCAAACTTTGCAGATGACGCAAGGATTTTAAGGTTTGGTCTAAGTACAAATGGCATGAATCCCTTTGGGGAGCAGAGCTCCAGTCACAACACCTGGCCCGTGACTCTATGCATCTATAACCTTCCTCCTTGGTTGTGCATGAAGCGGAAGTTCATTATGATGCCAGTGTTGATCCAAGGTCTGAAGCAACCCGACAACGACATTGATGTGTACCTAAGTCCATTAGTGGAAGAACTTTACAGTTGTGGCACGAACCCGGGATACGCGTGTGGGATGATCACAAGCAGGAAGAATTTAACCTCCAAGCATTGCTTTTCATAACAATCAATGATTGGCCTGCTCTTAGTAACCTTTCAGGATAGTCAAACAAGGGATACAATGCATGCACACCCTGTTTAGATGAGACTGAATGTATATATTTGGAATATTGTAAGAAGAATGTATACAATGAGCATCGACGATTTCTTTTAGCCAAGCATCCCTTAAGAAAGAAAGGCAAGCATTTCAACGGTCTGGCATGTCACCAGACGAAGCCTAAGGAGCGTACTGGTGCTGATATATTTGATATGGTCAAAGATTTGGATCAAATGGTAACCTTTGGAAAGGGTCCTGGAGGAAAATCTGTTCTGAAGGACGCTGAAGGACACGCACCCATGTGGAAGAAGAAATCTATATTTTGGGAGCTACCATATTGTAAATTCTTAGAGGTCCGCTCTGCAATCGATGTGATGCATGTGACGAAGAATCTTTGCGTGAACCTGCTAGGCTTCTTGGGCGTGTATGGGAAGACAAAAGATACACCGGAAGCACGAAAGGACCATCAACGTATGAAAGACCCAGATGGCCTGCATCCAGAATGGTTTCAAGGTCATGCCAGCTACGCTCTCACCAAACAAGAGAAGGAAATATCTTTTGAATGCCTAAGCATTACTAAGGTCCCGTCTGTCTTCTCGCCGAATATAAAGGGAATAATAAATATGGCAGAAAAAAAGTTCCAAAACCTAAAGTATCATGACTGCCACGTGATTATGACGCAAATGCTTCCGATTTCATTGAGGGGCTTCTACCAAATAATGTTCGAGTACCCATTGTGAAGCTATGTGCATTTCTCAATGCAATATCTCAGAAGATAATCAATCCTGAAGATCTACCACGGTTACAGAATGATGTGGTCCAATGTCTTGTCAGTTTTGAGTTGGTGTTCCCACCATCCTTCTTCAATATTATGACACACCTGCTGGTTCACCTAGTCGAAGAGATTTCCATTCTCGGTCCTGTATTTCTACACAATATGTTTCCCTTTGAGAGGTTCATGGGAATCTTAAAGAAATATATTCGTAACCGTGCTAGGCCAGAAGGAAGCATCTCCAAGGGCTATGGAACAGAGGAGTTCATTGAATTTTGTGTTGACTTCGTTCCTGACCTTAGGCCGATTGGTCTTCCTCAATCGCGGTATGAGGGGAGACTGAGTGGAAAGGTTACTCTAGGAAGGAAATCAATAATATGTAGGGATGGACATTCTTACACCGAAGCACATTACACCTTTCTACAGAATTCTATCTTGGCAGCCACATATATCGAGGAACACAAGAAAATCTTATGCTCCAACAACCCAGGAAAGCATGACTCTTGGATTAGAGATGAACACATGAAGAGTTTTGGAGGTTGGTTGCAACATCTCATCAAAAACAACACTCTTGGAGATCAGCTATACTTGTTGTCTAGGTCACCATCTTTGACTATATTGACTTTCCAAGGGTACAAGATAAATGGGTATACATTTTACACGATAGCCCAAGATAAAAAGAGCACCAACCAAAACAGTGGTGTCTGCTTTGATGCAACAGACAACAATGGGTCAAAGACCACATATTATGGTTACATAGAGGATATATGAGAACTTGACTATGGACCTACTTTTAAGGTCCCCTTGTTTTGGTGCAAATGGGTCAAGCTGACAGGAGGAGGGGTTGAGGTAGACAAGAAATACAGAATGACATCATTGGATCTCAACAATCTTGGGTACTTAGACAAACCATTCGTCCTAGCCAATGATGTGGCTCATGTTTTCTATGTGAAGGACATGTCTACCAAACCTAGAAAAAGAAAAAATAAGAAAAAGAATACATCAGACAATGAGCCAAAGCGCCACATAGTTCTTTCAGGAAAAAGAAACACCGTGGGAGTGGAGGACAAGACAGACATGTCAGAAGATTGTGATAAGTTTCATGAAATTCCGCCCTTCGCGGTGAAGGATGACCCAAGCATCATGTTAATGAATGAAGATGCTCCATGGATACGACAGGATCAGAAAGAAACACACGCGAATAAATGATATGTAATAATTGTAACATTTTATGAGTGAAGATGCTTCATGTGTCCATTATTATAGTGTTGTCTGCAAACAATCTTGAGTGTGTTTGTCCCGTTTTGTGGCTGGACCGGGACTAAAGGAGGGCCTTTAGTCCCGATTCATACTTACCATTAAGACCTGATCACCAAACGCGTGAGGTCACATATTAGGGAGTGCCTCTATGACTAGTTTCTTGGAGATGCCGGAGGACTGGGCTCCGGCGGCATCTCCCTGAAACTGGCTGTAGTGGTGTCCCTGCTCTCGAAAACCATCTTGGAGCTTGTAACTTCTCTAACTAGATCAATATGCCTGGGAGCTAACTAATTTCACATATTAGGGAGTGCCTCTATGACCAGTTTCTTGGAGATGCCGGAGGACTGGGCTCCGGCGGCATCTCCCTGAAACTGGCCGTAGTGGTGTCCCTACTCTCGAAAACCATCTTGCAGCTTGTAACTTCTCTAACAAGATCAATACGCCTGGGAGCTAACTAATTTCACATATTAGGGAGTGCCTCTATGACCAGTTTCTTGGAGATGCCGGAGGACTGGGCTCCGGCGGCATCTCCCTGAAACTGGCCGTAGTGGTGTCCCTGCTCTCGAATTTTTTTGTTTTCTATGCTGCGAATCCTACAAGTGATGCTTCCCATCCATGGCGCCCGGAGGATGAATTTCCTCGACGAGAAGGCCGAGCCACCACCGGAGTCCGTCACCATCGAGAAGGATGGCAAGACCATCAAGGAGGAGAACCCCGAGTATCATGCTTGGGTTGAGGCGGACCAGCAGGTACTGTCCTTTATTTTGAGCACTTTGTCGGCTGACATTGTTGTGGCTACCATTGGCATGGAGACGGCGACTGAAGTATGGGCGGCGATCAAGTCCATGTTCGCCGCTCAATCAAGGATGTGATGACCCACAAGTATAGGGGGTGTATCATAGTACTTTTGATAAATAGGAGTGTCGATCCCAACGAGGAGCAGAATGTATTGACTAGTGGTATGGAGCAGGAAATCTCTGTAAATACTTAGCAAACAGATTTTTAGAGGTTTTCTGATAAATCAAGGAAATAAAATGCAAGTAAATAAAACATCAAATAATTGCAGCAAGTGTCCCAATACTTTCTTAGCAAAGGACAAGCCGGTGGAAATACTAATGGGGACCAAACGTTCTCGAGGACACATATGAATACTGTCAAGTGCTTTCGTTTCATATAGCTGATAAATCTTCTTTGGTTTCATAAGTGTTGTGTGGGTGAACCTGTGCTAATGTACCGACCTTACTTGTACTACTACATACTTGTGATTAAACCCCTTGTAAGCATTAGCAACTACAATAAAGAAATTAAGATATAAACCTAACCACAACCTTAAACTCTGAGATCCTACACTCCCTTGTGCAATGGTTTCCTAACGAGAGTTCAGGTTTCTGTCACTCAGGCAACCCCACAATTAGTAGCCAAATACACAATGCACTCCCCTAGGCCCATAAATGGTGAAGTATCATGTAGTCGACGTTCACATGACACCACTAGAAGAATAGCACCACAACTTAAATACTAAACCATTGAATAATACCTCAACACACATCCACTACTAACAACATGACTTCTCTCATGTCCTCAAGAACTAAATGAAATACTCACGAGACATCATATGGATTAAGATCAGAGATGATATATTGATGGATAACAATCTAAACATAAAAAATAATTCAATGGTTCCACTCACAAGCATCAACTACAATAGTAATCAACACTGGGAGAGTTTCCCCTAAGAATATGCAAGATTCAACACAATTGTCGCAGCGGGATGGGGTGGAGATAATGGTGCTGGTGGAGATGATGGTGTGGATGATGCTGATGATGATCCCGATGAAGTCTAGCTTGATGATGGTGTTGTGGCGACGATCTCCCCTCTCCGGGAAGGAATTTCCCCGGTAGAAATCTGTCTGCCGGAGAGCTCTTTCTCTCTCGGTGTTTTCTGCCCCGCAGAGGCGGTAGAATCTTTCTGTTGTCGCTCCCCGTGTTTTAGGGTTTCGAGGAGAAGATATAGGCGAGAGGGCGGAGCCAGAGGTGGGCCAGGGTGGCCACACCCCCTGTAGGCGCGGCCTAGGGTGGCTCGCGCCTGGGGGGTGTGGCCCCCCTGTGTCCCAACTCCGCCTCCCCTTCTGGCATTCTTCGTCTTCTGGGAAAATAGAATTTTCCATAGTTTTTCTGGTATTTTTCTGATCTTCGCGAAATTGCATCAAAACACCTCTTTTTCCATCAGAATCCTGACTCCGGCAGTTCATCCTCCAAGAATCATCCAACATGCAAAAACAGATGAAAAGACATAAGTAACACCTCTTAATATGAAATATATCAATGAATAGAGGCAAATTATGATATAGAAAGGTGATGCAAATTGGACGTATCAACTCCCCCCAAGCTTAGACCTTCACTTGTCCCCAAGCAAAAATTGAGCTCAGTAAACATGTCCACATTATGGAGTGAAGTGTGGATAAAAAGAATACAGACAATAAGCATCACACTTACCAATGCACAACTCATAGAAGAAAGCAACTCACCATTATATAACTTAGCTTGCAACAAGTATGGAAGTCACAATATAGATGCATAGAGATAAATCATAATTGGGATTGGCAAACTTTGTTCTTGGTCAGAGAACAGTTGGCAAACAGTTTTCAAATAAAGTTCCGAACTTGAGCATGGTATCCTTGTACATGATGTTGATGCTACTGCCATCATCGATCAGTACCTTGGAAAATTTCACGTTGATATCAAGTCCCATGAAAGTTGGATCCAAGACTAGAGCATAACCCCCTGGGGTTGGCATAATCTTGGGGTGATCCTTTATGCTCCAAGTTATTTCCTGCTCGGACCAGTGCATGTACTTTGGGATTGCCGGCATTGTGGCATTCACTTCCATCATCCGTCTCTGATGACCCTTTTTGTCATTCAGCTCTGTGACAAAGACAACATAACTCTGGTGATGCTCTCTACACTCATTTCTAGTTCCATGGCCGACATGAGCGTCGTCACCTCTTGTATTGTGCACCTGGTGCATAGCTTCTCTTCTTTCTTGATTATGATACCTCGGCTTCCTGTTCTCGTATCTATGATCAGCTCCAACAACCTGAGCATTCCCTCCTGTGAGTGGTGGAGGGGGAGGTGGTGGTAGCTTCTTACTCGGCGAATCCACTCTGTCTCCTTTCTAAAACCAAGTGCATTGCCTTGTTGTGTGATTGGCTAGCTTACTCGGACTTGGTGTATGAAACTTGCACGGTTGGTCCAACATCATCTCGTAAGTATATTTTTGCCTGTCCTGATATGGCTTTCTTTGTTCGTATGGCTTTTTTGCCATCATTCTTTGGCATCCACTGGTGTTGTCCACTTGTACTTTGGCGTTGGCTACTTCCAGCATCAGGATGATCCTGACTCACGGCCGCAACCTGAGTTGAACCATACCTATAGTCTGGCCTTTCATCTCTTCTTTTGCTTCTATATTCGGCTCTTTCCTGGCACCTTTGTGATCTAGCGGCGTCATAAATCTGAGTCTCAGTCATCCCATCTGCCGACAAGAGCAGATGCTGAGTCGGATCTCCTAACGCATATGAGTCAGCAATCCTTATTGTTTCTGCCAAGCTTGTCGGCATATCTCTATGTAACCTTTGCCACAACATACTTCCATGTCTGCATCCTTGTGCAAACCAAGCGATAGCCTGTGACTCGATTACCCATTTGCAAGAGTTACGCATCATACACCATCTTGTGAGGAATTCTCTGTATGTCTCATTCGGCCTTTGCTTGCACATTGCTAGTTGTTGTGGGCGATTCGGCCTCTTGTAGGTGCTTGTGAAATTTCTCACAAAAGCATCCTGAAAATCGATCCAGTTGTTGATGCTTCCGGGTGGCAAGTTATTCAGCCACACCCGTGCTGGTCCTTCCAGCATTTGCGGCACATATCGCACTGCCCATCTCAAATTTCCCTGCGCGATTTTCACGGCAGTTCTATAATATATGAGCCAGTCTTCTGGCTTTGTGCTTCCATCGTAAGTTTTTGTTCCTCTGGCCAGCTGAAAATTTGGTACAGGTGGATCCTTCATGATCCTCAGGCCAAAACATGGTGGACCCTGTGGACCTTGCGACTCGATCAGTTCTGCCATATTTATTCGATCAACCTTTAGCCTTGCAACATCTGGCTAAAGGTTTATGCCTCCGAGTCTAGATCCCATTTCTTGGTATGCGTGATCCGGCAATTCATATCCGTCATTTACCATCGTCGAGTAACCATCATTGTATCTGTTTGCGTTTGGGTTTAAAGGTTGCTGTACTGCCTTTCCCGCGCTTTGCTGTCTTCTTTCGGGTTGAGCTGGAGCATTATTCAGAGCTGGATTTTCTCCTCCTTCCGAGTGAGCTCCATGCCTAGGTTGAGGCGCAAAATTTTGCCCTCCATTGTCATTCCTTTGTCCTTCTTTCCTCTCTCGGCCTGCATTTTCCTGGTTCTCATTTCCCTGAATGTTGTTCCTTCTTATCCCCTATGCATGCGCTGGGTTTCCCTGAGCCATCGCTGGGTCATAGGTGATCATTTGCTTGTCCCTCCCTTAATCCACACTCTTCTCTTTTCTTGGTCTTGGCGCCACTCCGGGTGAGGAGGTTGTATGACCTGCTGATCTTGCCGGGATTGGAGTTGCCGAGTGAACTAGCTGTGACCTCCCTGCTATACCCAGATTTGCCCTATAGTATGCTTCATTAAGCATTCCTGCTGCTCTCACCAGTTCATTGACTAGCTCTTGTTGCCTTTTCTTTGCTTTACCCATCAAATGGGGTAGCTCTGTCATTGCTGCCTCTACGGCTCTTAGGTTACCTGCTGCTTTATTGTACGTCGGCCGCATGGCTGTTTCGTTGTTATTTTCTGGTGTCAACTTTGACGTTGCATCCGCCAGCTCCTCGTTGAGGTTTATCCCCCTTAATCTTGTTGCATCAAGCTAGGTCTTCGCACCCTTGACTCGATTTGCCGAGTTGAGCTCTCGGATTGTGATATCCACATCTTGTTGTAACTGCGCTAACTCCTTTGCTTTCTCTAGGACCTTTATCCTGGCCTCCTCCAACTCGGCCTGCACACGTTTCGAATCAGCTGTTTGTGCTACTGGCTCTGCCAACTTGTCTATTGCCTCTTGCAGCTCTTTGGCTCTCTTACTTCTGGCTATGTTCTCTGGCTTTTTTTCTAGCGGTGCCTTTGCTGTTCTTGCAGCCCTTGGCGTTTCCTCTTGATTTCCTCCCTCAGGTTCCTCATTCACTACGGGAGCTACTGGAGGTGCTGTTGGATCCTGCGGAGACGAGCTGTCATCATTACCTCAACGGAGACGAGCTGATGAAGCTTTCCTGCGGCAGGAACCGCAGGTGGATCCGGCGCCAGGATGACGCGCTCCGGATACGTGCGCTCCACGCGCACCGCGACGTAGACCTGGTGCCCGCCGAATTTGATGAAACGACCGCCCCTAGGGAACGACTTGGTCCCGAAGCATCCTGCATTGTTGCTGACGAAGTTGAGCGCTCCAAACCTCTGGATGAGGCCGGAGTAGACGCGCTTGACGGTCTTGGCGATGATGTTTCCCGTCCGTATGAAGACTACACCAAGCACCTGCTTCGGCCCCACGGTGGGCGCCAACTGTCGTGGTGGTGTCACGGCAGATGCCATGGGTAGGCTTAAGTTGGGGGCCAAATGGATGCTTGTGGTCACCGAGGAGGGAGTGCACGGTCTATCCATGCACGAAGAACAATGTGAACTCTCCACACTTAGGAATTCTATTGATACTTGAGGTTTACAAGTGCTCCTAGAGTTGTATGAACTAGGGTTCAGTGCACTCGTTTCCTACTAGGTCCAACCTTCTCTAAACCTAGTTATCCCCCTCCTTATATAGGCGATGGCTAGCTAGGTTACACCTCTTTGGGTCCTAGGGTTACTGTTTGGATCTTGGTCCTTACTGTATGGGCCGGGTCATGGGCTTGTACTAAGCCCAGTGGCCTAGTCCATAAAGCTAGACAGCTAACGGTCTTCACGTACATCGCCTCCAGTTCCTTTGGCGTCATGCAGTAACTTTGTACGTTAGCCCTTGCTTTAGGCGTCACCCGGCTCCTTTCGTGTCACCCGACGTCGCCCTTCTCTTTTGACCGCGCTTTACCATAGTCCCTCCTGAACCTCACTCGGAAAGGTGCCACACGTCCTATCTGACTCGGACCTTCCTCGTGAGACTCGGCTCATTGGTTCCTGCAAGATCAAAAAACTTGTCTTATATGGGACGACATAGTTCCCATGTCGGCCACATACAACCATCTTACCCGGCCGTCCTTACTTGGCCTGGTTCTTCCTTTACTCGGCGTAATCCAATCTAGGCAATGTTTTACCCCTTGTGACCCTACCGGGGGTTATCCCCCCGACAGTTGTCATCGAACACCAAAAAGGGGGAGATTGAAAGTACATTTACTGTCATAATCACTTTTGGTGTTCGTTAACAACAAGTAGATCATTTTATAGTATGTTACTGTCTACAGGTTGATATAATGCTAAGTGAAAAGGACCCTTACATGATGGAAAGATTCCTGCATGATTGACATGTTTCTGGAAATTCCAGACCGGAGTCTCCGGTATGGCTGGACTAGAGTCTCCGACATGGACCAGAGTTTCCGTAGGAATCCCCGGAGGAGACTATAGAATTATGGCTGGGACAGTCTGATAGGGGGTCCGGAGCAAGGTCCGGAGAAAGTCCGGAGACTCCTGTCCATGCCTTAGACCGGAGTCTCCGGTGTGGCTAGACCGGAGTCTCCGGTCCCACTTGGCTCGCAACTGGGCTTGGTCAGTCAGTATGCTGGTCCGGAGGCTGGTACGGAGATGGGCCGAAATCTCCGATGTAGACCAGAGTCTTCGATGTGCAGGTCGAAGTCTCCGGTCTGACTTTTCTGCAACAGTCAGAAAATGGTTCAGTGGAGGGGACTGCTTATAAATAGGGGACCTTATCCCCTTCCTCCAGCTGCTCGACCCACTCAAGAACACCACCCCCATTTGAGCCACCAAATCAACAAGATCTCTTCATCCAACCATACAAAGTCATTGGTCTTTGGAGAATTGAAGGAGGAGGCCTTGATCTACAACTTCACCAAGAGAGATCTTCATTTCACTCTCATTCACTTGAGGGCCCCATGCTCTAGTGTTTCTTTGGAAACCCTAGATTTTGATTTGGTTCTTATAAGCTTGTCTTTGATTGTTTGACAGCTTGCTTGTATTTGGGAGCCTCCAATTCAGTTGTGGATGTATGCCCCGAACTTGTTGTAAAGGTGCCGGCTTCCACCTCAAAGGTTGCCGATATACTGGAAGAGGTGAATTGAACCCTTTGGGGTGAGGTTCATCGGAGAACAAGGGAGGCCTCTCGTGGCGTTGGTGGTTTGAAATCACCCCTCTCCAAACGTAGACGTACTTCCACTAAAAAGGAAGGAACTACGGGAAACAAATCCTTGTGTCTCCGTGTACAACACTTTGGTTACTTCTATCCTTTACCGCACTTTACTTACTTGTTCTTGCTTAGTGTTGTGCTTGTTTGACATATAGGTAAATTCATCTTAGTTGCATAATCTAGAGAATTTTCCTTTCTTGTCAAACCCTAATTTGAAAAATAAGAAAATTTGAAGTAGCACCTATTCACCTCCCCTCTAGGTGCCCATACAATCCTTTCAACAACGATCTCTTGTTCATGGAATAAGTGGATTTTTTACCTTACACACTTTGGTTAAAGCAGTTATCTATTGCTTGCAACTTAATACTGGAGGGGGGTCGGATGATAACCTGAAGGTAGATTACTAGTCATAGATGTAGTTGGATGGCGGTCTATGTATCTTGTTGTATTTCCTAATCAAATCTCATAGGATCATGAATGTCTAGTATTAGATTGTTATGCCTTGATCTGTCCTATCAATTGCCCCGCTGTAATTTTTTTACCCAGCATGCCATGTTTTTTATCTTCAGGAGAACACCCCTAGTGAACTATGGACCCTGGTACAATATTTACCATTGATACATCTTCCACTGTTACTGTTTACTTTCTGCAAACCACCATTACCTTCCACACCATACAGTTAATCCTTTGTTTTCAGCAAACCGGTGAGATTGACAACCTTACTGTTCGTTGGGGCAAAGTCTTGAGTTTGTGTTGTGCAGGTTTCCAAGTTGCTAGCAACACCTTTGGGTCGTTTCCTTCCCCCTACTAGTTTGATAACCTTGGTGTCTTTCTGAGGGAAGACTTGCTGCTATGCTCATCATACCTTCCTCTTGGGGTCTCCCAACAAAGCTCTACAGTGATCTGAGCGCATCAAGCTGTTTTCTAGCGCCGTTGCCGGGGAGGCTAAGTACGGCTTCACAAGGGGAGTCCTTCACAACCTTTCTCTTTACTTTGTTTTTGTTTTGCTTAGTTTCTTTTGCCTCTTTTATCAAAAACTCCAAAAATAGTTTCATTTAGTTTGCTTTCTTTTATCAAAAACACAAAAAATTAGTTCTTCCTATAGTTGTCACCCTGCTCTAGCTCACCATGTTGATCCCTAAGTTCACTCTGAAAGACCTTTCAATAGGTAGTGGCTCTATAATTGGGAAAGAAAATATTGAAGAATTCTTTAATCATGTTAGCAAACATGAGGATATTGAGGACAGATCCTTAGCGGAACTTGCTCCTAATTATGAAATTGTTGCAGCTTCTTTAATTCATATGTTGGAGGCTAGGTTTGTTAACCTTAACCACATGATGCAAATTTTGTTTCTTAAAGTAAAAGAAGAAGAGGATGCTGAAAAGAGAGATTTTATCCTAGAAACTTTACTAAAAGAATTCACTGATGTTGCTAAGGAAGCCAAGTCTTTGAACGTTTTGATATGCTAGGATAATGTGTAGATGTTATGGGTACTTTAGAAAAGTCAGATAAAACCAAACCTATTGGAGAGGAAATTAAGATACCTATACCTTTTAAACTTGTAGGAATGCATGAAGCCTTAGAAAAGAATTTTGATTGGATTGTTCCTGAAAACCCATTTTATGAAAGTAGTGAACCTAAGAGAGATGAGAAAGGATCCTCTAAAACTCATTTGGATGAGATACCTTTCCTAGTTGAAGATATTTTGAGTATTGATCTTAATGCTTCTTCATTTGAAAATACTTGATTCTTGCTTCTTGTGCCTAACTTAAAGGCGTTTAAAAAAGTACATCTTGGGAGATAACCCAATAGTTTTATTAAGTCTTGGAAGTTATTACCTCTGTAATGACCTCTCCTTATCCTTTTTATTCGCTTTTTGTGCCAAGAATAAACTCTAATGAGAGGGAAGTAAGATTTCGGGAGTTGCTGTCCCGAAACAGATTTTTGTGCTCCACCATACAAATTCGTGTAAAATATCTGTAAGTAGGATTGAGCTGTAATTTTCTGAATAAATCCCCCAGGTTGTTAGATAACCTTCGTTAGTTAAACACTTTTTGATTTGAGAAACAGAAGGTCTTCGAAAAAATCAGTTTCTACCTGCTGGTCTGTTTTGACAGATTTCTGCCATTATTTGCATTTGCTTCTTATTGATTCCTTTTTGGTTATTTTTGGGAAATTGATCTTTCCGAGGGAATTGCTGCAGTAGCTTGTGTTTTTAATGAAATTTTTTGCTTTTCTAAAACTAAAACCCCAAGATCTATTATCTTTTGAATACAGTAATGTTGCTAATGAAGATTGTGTGAAGTTTTGTATGAAGGAAAATTTGCAGGTGTAGAGAAAGAATGATGTAATGAGATGAAGAATGGACAAAAGATCAAGCATGGGGATGCCACCCCGTATAACCCCAATAAATATTCAAGAGGTACAAGCGTCAAAGCTTGGGTATGCCCAAGGCATCCCCTTCTTCATCAATAAAACTCTCAGGCCTTTCTAGACACTTCGTTTTTATTGTTTCATGCATAGTTGTGTTGTTCTTGGATTGTCTTAGTTTTTGTTTTTGGTTTTTGTGTGCTTATTTTGCTTGAATAAAGTATTTTGGACCCCCGTTCTCGCTGTGTTGTTTCAAATAAGTTGATTTGTGTTGGAAAGGAGTAGGAAGTTCTTGCTTCAGTAGTACAAGAGGAGCTTGCTTTGACTGTGACTTAGACTTTATCATGTCATGCTAGATGTTGTTTTGACCTTATGCTTAGTGATTATTACTGTATCATGACTTGTTCCAAACAATTAGGATTGCTTAGTGTGCCTTGAAGGAATCATGCATTGTTTTAGCATACAAAAGCATAGTATTGTGGTATTCTCCTTTGATGATTTGTTTGGGTTGACTTGGCACATGCTCACACCATGTTATGACTATGAACTAGTCACCATAGCCTCTATGATCATTTATTCCTTGACTTGTAGAACCACTTTATGCTTTGATTAGTAATGTTTTGTCGCTCTGCATGATTATGGCCATTATTGCTCTCTTAGTTGGTCGCTCCCAGTCTTTTGCTAGCCTCCACTTGTATGAGTAAGCTCTACTCATGCATACAATGTTGGCATTATGCCCTAGAGGCAATAATAAAGATGTTATTATTATAATTCTTGTTCATGATAAAGTTTATATTCCATGCTAGAATTGTATTAAGCGGAAACTTTAATACTTGTGTGGTTTGTAAACAACATCGTGTCCCTAGTACGCCTCTATGGACTAGCTCATTGATCAATGATGGTTAAGGTTTCCTAACCATAGACATGAGTTGTCAATTGATAATGAGATCATATCATTGGGAGAATGATATGGTGGATAGACCCAAACAAAGCAGAGCAATTAGATCGTGTCATCGTGTTCGTCTTTGCGAAGCTTTTCCTATGTCAAATATTGTATTCCTTAGACCATGAGATAATGCAACTCCCTGGTATCGGAAGAAAGCTTTGAGGTCATCAAACGTCATCCTATGAGAGGGTGATCATAAAGGTGTCTCTCGGTGATCGGAAGAAAGTATTGGGTTGTATGTATCGAGATGGAATTTGTCCCTCCCAAGTCGGAGAGATATACTTGGGCCCACTCGTGTCGATATCAACACCGCTTGCAAGCATGTGGTTAAGGAGTTAATCACAAAGTGATATCGGATTACGGAACGAGTAAAGTACTTGCTGTGAAGAGATTGAACTAGGTATGACGGTACCGACGATCGAATCTCGGGCAAGTAAAATATCACGAGACGAAGGGAATATATATATGGGATTGATTGAATCCTGGCATCGTGGTTCATCCGATATGATCATCGATGAATGTGTGGGAGTCAATATGGGTGCCCAGACCCCGCTGTTTATTATTGATAGAAGATCATGTCTGCATATTCTCGAACCCGCAGGGTCACACACTTAACGTGTCTTGACGCTAGGATAGATTGGATAATTGGTTTATGAATTTTTGTTCGGAGTCTCGGATGGGATCCGGGATATCACGAGAGGTTCCGGAATGGTCCGGAGAATAAGATTCATATAAGGCAGTGCAGTTTTGGAGTTCAGAATTGTTCCGGGTTAATCAGTATTGTGCGAAGCTTCTAGAACCTTCCGGAAGGGGACCAACGTGGCCCCACCTTCCGGGAGGGGGCATGGGCCTATGAGGGAGTGTCCTGGCCGCATTGGGCCAGGGGCACAAGGCCCCATAGGGCCCAGCCGATTCTAGAGAGATTTGACTCGTTTAAATCTCGGGATAGAATTTCTAGATAAGGGAGAGTTTAAATCGTTTAAACTAGAGATAGGATTTCTAGATAAGGGAGAGTTTAAATTGTTTAAACTAGAGATAGGCTTGGAGGAGGGGCAAGGGCTGGCCGCCCCCCCTCTATATATAGAGGGGTGGTGCGCCCCCTCCCCACACACACACCTTCCTCCAAGCCCTAGCAGCCTTGCTACCTTCCTCTCTCCCTCCCGACTGTTTGTAGGCGAAGCCCTGCAGCAGAAATTCTCCACCATATACACCACGCCGTCGTGTTGTAGATCCAATCTATCTCTCCACCATACTCGCTGGTCCGAGGAAGGAGGAGACGTCGAGGTGCTGCACGTGTGCATCTCACGGAGGCACCGCCACTTGTGGTGCTAGATCGGATCGGATCGCGAGGAGGAGAAGCGAGTACGACTACATCACCCACGTTCCAACGAACGTTCCGCTGTGCGAATCTTCAAGGGTATGAAGATCTAATCCAATCTCTCTCGTTGATTGCATCTCCTAGATTAGATCTTGGCTTTCCCTCTGTTCGCATCCGTAGAAAATTTTGATTTACTATGCCGCGAAACCCTTCAGTGGTATCAGAGCTAGATCTATGCGTAGATGTGTTTCACGAGTAGAACGCAACATGGTTGTTGCGGGCGTTGATGTTTTCTGTTGCAAGCCTCTTGTTTGTGTTCTTATTATGACGCGGGATAGTGAGATTGAAGCGGTCCAGGCCAACCTTACGTGACGTCGTTCGCGAGACCGGCTCCGCACTTGACGTGTGGCTTGTTCCACACATGCGGCTGGTGGATGTCAGTTTCTCTCACTATAGTTGTCATGGGATTAACACCGGAGTTTGGAAACCATAATATCACCGTTGTGGCTTTCCGTAGGTAAGAATCGTTCTTAGCATCTACTCCCATAAAGCCACGTAATACATGCAACAACAAAGTAGAGGCGTCTAACTTGTTTTTGCAGGGAGTGTTTTCTGTGATGTGGTATGGCCCAAGATGTGATGTGTATATTGTATGCGATAATCATGTTTTGTAATGTTTCACGACTTGCATGTCGATGAGTACACAATCGGCAGGAGCCATATGGTTGTCTTTATAATTGTGTATGACCTGCGAGTCAACTTCTTATACGCCATGTAATAGCTTTACTTTATCGCTAAGTAGTTAGCAATAGTTGTAGTTGCTATTCGTGGTGGAGGCAATCATGGTGGAGTGATGGAGATCATGCCGGAACGCACAAGATGGAGATCATTGCGCGAAGATTGGCTATACCATGTCACATAAAGTTATATGCATGTGATGTTTATCCTTTTATGTATCTTATCATGCTTAGATCGCGACGGTAGCATTATAAGATGATTCCTCACTTAAAGATCAAGATAAAAACTGTGTTCTCCCCAAGTATGCACCGTTGCGAAAGTTCGTCGTGTCCAAGCATCACGTGATGATCGGGTGCTATAGACTCTACGCTCACATACAACGGGTGCAAGCCAGTTTTGCACATGCGGAAATACTTGGGTCTAACTTGACGAGCCTAGCATGTACAGACATGGCCTCGGAACACAAGAACCGAAAGGTTAAGCATGAGTCATATGAATGATATGATCGACACTTCGTTGTCCACCATTGAAACCACATCTCTTCTCGTGATGATCGGATTAGGTGTGGTGAATTTGGATCGTGTTCACTAAACAACTTGAGGGATGTTGAATTTAGTGGGAGTTCATCTAGTAATTTGATTAAGTTGAACTATTTATCATGAACATAGTCTAAATTGTACTTGCAAATACTGTAGATCACATGGCCAAATCCAACTTCAACTTCAACGTTTTTGCTGAGAAAGAAAAGCTTAGGAACAATGGGTCTAACTTCACCAATTGGTTCCGCAATCTAAGAATCATTCTGTCTGGCGGACAAAAGGACTATGTCCTTGGTAAAGCGTTAGGTGACCCCCCTGCTGCAACTGCGCCGGCTGATGAGAAAGCTGTCTATCAGTCGCGCAAAGATGATTATGGTGTGATTAAGAGCACCATGTTGTTTGCTATGGAACCGGAGCTTCAAAATCGTTTTGAAACCTATCCCGGGCCCTTTGAGATTCTCGAGGAGCTGAAAACCATGTTTCAGACTCAAGCCCGTTCTGAGAGATATGAGATCTCTGAGAAGTTCTTTAACTGCAAGATGGAGGAAGGGAGTTCCGTTAGTGAGCATGCCATAAAGATGTCGGGCTACACTCAACGCCTTGAGCAACTGGAATGCACGATTCCAGAGGAGCTCAAGATTGACAGGGTTCTGCAATCACTCCCTCCCAGCTACAAAAGTTTTGTAGTGACTCATAATCAGATTGGTTCCACTGATATGATCACCGAGCTCTTCGCAAAGCTGAAGGCTGCGGAAGTGGACATCAAGAAGGATAATCATGTGTTGATGGTCAACAAGCCCTCCTTTAAGAAAGGTAAGGGAGCAAAGAAGCCCTTCAAGAAGGGCGGCGGCAAGCGCAATGCCCCTGCTGAGAAGAAGCTCAGGTCTGGTCCCAAGCCGGACACTGAGTGCTTCTATTGCAAGGACAAGGGTCACTGGAAGCGCAACTGTCCGAAGTACTTAGCGGACAAGAAGGCTGGCACCATCAAAGGTATATTTGATATACATGTTATTGATGTTTTCCTTACTAGCCCTCGTTGTAGTGCATGGGTATTTGATCTTGGTTCGGTTGCTAATATTTGTAACTCGAAGCAGAGCTACGGAATAGGCGGCTTGCGAGGATGAGGTGACGATCTTGGCGTTGGCAACGGATCAAGAGTTGATGTGATGGCCGTCGGCACGCTCTCCTTAGTTTTACCTTCGGGATTAGTTTTAAACCTTAATAAATGTTATTATGTGCCTGCGTTGAGCATGAACATCATTTCCGGATCGTGTTTATTGCAAGACGGTTATTCATTTAAATCGGAGAATAATGGTTGTTCTATTTATATGAGTAACATCTTTTATGGTCATGCACCTCTTGTGAATGGTTTATTTCTTCTAAATCTCGAAAGGGATGAAACACACATCCATAACATTGAGGCTAAGAGATGCAAAGTAGATAGTGATAATACTACTTATTTGTGGCACTATCGTCTAGGTCATATTGGAGTAAAGCGCATGAAGAAACTCCATTCTGATGGACTTTTGGAGTCTCTTGATTTTGAATCATTTGACACATGCGAACCATGCCTCATGGGCAAGATGATCAAAACCTCGTTCTCCGGCATGATGGAGCGAGCAACGGACTTGTTGGAAATCATACATACCGATGTATGCGGACCGATGAGTGTTTCGACGCGCGGTGGATATCGCTATTTCCTCACTTTTACCGATGACTTAAGTAGATATGGGTATATCTATTTAATGAAACATAAATCTGAAACGTTTGAAAAGTTCAAAGAATTTCAGAATGAAGTGGAGAACCATCGTAACATAAAGATTAAGTTTCTACGATCCGATCGTGGGGGCGAATATTTGAGTTATGATTTTCTCACGCATCTTAAAGCAAGCGGAATTGTTTCGCAACTCACGCCACCCGGAACACCACAATGCAATGGTGTGTCGAGCAGGAATCGAACCCTATTAGATATGGTCCGATCAATGATGTCTCTTCTTGATTTGCCGTTATCATTTTGGGGTTATGCATTAGAAACCGATGCATTCACTTTAAATAGGGCTCCATCTAAATCCGTTGAGACGACACCGTATGAACTGTGGTTTGGTGCTAAACCTAAGTTGTCGTTTCTTAAAGTTTGGGGATGCGAAGCTTCGTCAAGAAGTTGATGCGGACAAGCTAGAACCCAAAGCGAGAAATGCGTCTTCATAGGATACCCTAAGGAAACTATTGGGTATACCTTCTATCACGTAACCGAAGGCAAAGTGTTTGTCATAAGAACGGTTCCTTTCTTGAGAAGGAGTTTCTCTCGAAAGAAATGAGTGGGAGGAAAGTAGAGCTAGACGAGGTTATTGAACCTTCTCTTGAATTGGAGAGTAGCGCAACCTGAAATTGTTCCAGGTGCACTGCACCAACAATAGAGGAAGCTAATGACAAGGATCATGAAGCTTGGACGATCTTGCTCTTGAGCGTCAGGTCGACAAGGTCGCGTGCCCCTCTGAGTGGTACGGCAACCTGTCTTGACCGTCTTGTTGGTAGAAGACGGTGAACCTACGAACTATGAGGAAGCGATGATGAGCCCGGACTACGAGAAATGGCTGGAAGCCATGAAATCCAATTGGGATCCATGAGCGAAAACCAAGTATGGACTTTGGTGGATCCTCCTAGCGACCGAAAGGCCGTTGAGTGCAAATGGATATTCAAGAAGAAAGCGGACGGATGGTAATGTTACCGTCTATAAAAGCACGGCTTGTCGCAAAAGGTTTACGACAAGTTCAAGGTGTTGACTACGATGAGACTTTCTCTCCCGTAGCGATGTTTAAGTCCATTCGGATTTTATTAGCAATTGCTGCGTTTCATGATTATGAAATATGGCGGATGGATGTCAAGACTGCTTTCCTCAATGGCAACATTGATGAAGAGTTGTATATGATGCAACCCGAAGGTTTTGTCGATCCTAAGGATGCTAGTAAAGTATGCAAACTTCAGCGTTCCATTTATGGACTGAAGCAAGCATCTCGGAGTTGGAACCTTCGTTTTGATCAAGTGATCAAGAGCTTTGGATTTGTTCCAAATTGCTACTAAGCTTGTATCTACAAGAAAGTGAGTGGGAGCTCGGTGACGTTTCTAGTACTGTATGTGGATGACATATTGATTATCGGAAATGACATCAACATGCTTAACGATGTGAAGAGTTATTTGAACAAGTGTTTTTCAATGAAAGACCTAGGTGAAGCTGCTTATATATTGGGCATCAAAATCTATAGAGATAGACAAAGACGCTTGATAGCTTTAAGCGAGTACATACCTAGACAAAGTTCGAAAAGGTTCGAATGGATAAGGCAAAGAAAGGTTCAGTGCCTATGTTGTCAGGTAAGATATTGAGCAAGGCTCAGTGTCCAGCTACGGTAAATGATAGGGAAGCTATGAGAAAAGTGCCTTATGCCTCGGCCATAGGTTCCATCATGTATGCCATGTTGTGTACTAGACCGGATGTGTCCAATGCTCTTAGTTTGACGGCAGATATCAAAGTGATCCAGAGTGGAACATGGACAGCCGTGAAGAACATCCTAAAGTACCTAAATAGAACTAAATAAATGTTCTTAGTCTATGGGGGTGATGAACAGCTTGTCGTAAGAGGTTACGTCGATGCTAGTTTCGACACCGACAAGGATGATTCTAAATCTCAGACAGGATACGTTTATATTTTGAATGGAGGAGCTGTGAGCTGGAGAAGCTGCAAGCAAAGCGTGATCGCGGGATCTACAGTAGAAGCGGAATACATGGCTGCTGCAGAAGCGTCAAGTGAAGGAGTTTGGATCAGAAACTTCATCACTGAGCTTGGCGTGGTTCCAAGTGCATTGGACCCACTGGAGATATTGTGTGACAACACTGGCGCCATAGCACTCGCTAAGGAACCAAGATATCATCCAAAGACCAAGCATATCAACCGCAAGTTTCATATAATCCGAGATTATATAGCAGATGGAGATATGAAGATTAGCAAAGTACATACGGATCTGAATGTCGCAGATCCATTGACTAAACCTCTTCCACGTGTAAAACATGATCAACACCTCAGTGCCATGGGTGTGAGATTGTTGCCAAATGTAAACTAGATTATTGACTCTAGTGAAAGTGGGAGACTGTTGGAATTATGCCCTAGAGGCAATAATAAAGATGTTATTATTATAATTCTTGTTCATGATAAAGTTTATTTTCCATGCTAGAATTGTATTAAGCGGAAACTTTAATACTTGTGTGGTTTGTAAACAACACCGTGTCCCTAGTACGCCTCTATGGACTAGCTCATTGATCAATGATGGTTAAGGTTTCCTAACCATAGACATGAGTTGTCAATTGATAATGAGATCATATCATTGGGAGAATGATATGGTGGATAGACCCAAACAAAGCAGAGCAATTAGATCGTGTCATCGTGTTCGTCTTTGCGAAGCTTTTCCTATGTCAAATATTGTATTCCTTAGACCATGAGATAATGCAACTCCCTGGTATCGGAAGAAAGCTTTGAGGTCATCAAACGTCATCCTATGAGAGGGTGATCATAAAGGTGTCTCTCAGGTGATCGGAAAGTATCTGTTGGGTTGTATGTATCGAGATGGAATTTGTCCCTCCCAAGTCGGAGAGATATACTTCGGGCCCACTCGGTAATCGATATCAACACCGCTTGCAAGCATGTGGTTAAGGAGTTAATCACAAAGTGATATCGGATTACGGAACGAGTAAAGTACTTGCTGTGAATGAGATTGAACTAGGTATGACGGTACCGACGATCGAATCTCGGGCAAGTAAAATATCGCGAGACGAAGGGAATATATATATGGGATTGATTGAATCCTGGCATCGTGGTTCATCCGATATGATCATCGATGAATGTGTGGGAGTCAATATGGGTGCCCAGACCCTGCTGTTGATTATTGATAGAAGATCATGTCTGCATATTCTCGAACCCGCAGGGTCACACACTTAACGTGTCTTGACGCTAGGATAGATTGGATAATTGGTTTATGAATTTTTGTTCGGAGTCTCGGATGGGATCCGGGATATCACGAGAGGTTCCGGAATGGTCCGGAGAATAAGATTCATATAAGGCAGTGCAGTTTTTGGAGTTGAATTGTTCGGGTTAATCGGTATTGTACCGAAGCTTCTAGAACCTTCGGAAGGGACCAACGTGGCCCCACCTTCGGGAGGGGCATGGGCCTATGAGGGAGTGTCCTGGCCGCATTGGGCCAGGGGCACAAGGCCCCATAGGGCCCAGCCGATTCTAGAGAGATTTGACTCGTTTAAATCTCGGGATAGAATTTCTAGATAAGGGAGAGTTTAAATCGTTTAAACTAGAGATAGGATTTCTAGATAAGGGAGAGTTTAAATTGTTTAAACTAGAGATAGGCTTGGAGGAGGGGCAAGGGCTGGCCGCCCCCCCTCTATATATAGAGGGGTGGTGCGCCCCCTCCCCACACACACCTTCCTCCAAGCCCTAGCAGCCTTGCTACCTTCCTCTCTCCCTCCCGACTGTTTGTAGGCGAAGCCCTGCAGCAGAAATTCTCCACCATATACACCACGCCGTCGTGTTGTAGATCCAATCTATCTCTCCACCATACTCGCTGGTCCGAGGAAGGAGGAGACGTCGAGGTGCTGCACGTGTGCATCTCACGGAGGCACCGCCACTTGTGGTGCTGGATCGGATCGGATCGCGAGGAGGAGAAGCGAGTACGACTACATCACCCACGTTCCGACGAACGTTCCGCTGTGCGAATCTTCAAGGGTATGAAGATCTAATCCAATCTCTCTCGTTGATTGCATCTCCTAGATTAGATCTTGGTTTTCCCTCTGTTCGCATCCGTAGAAAATTTTGATTTACTATGCCGCGAAACCCTTCATACAACTCCCAAGAAACCAAGTTATTCCAAAGTGTCTGTTGGCGTGTTATTGAATCCTTGTTGGGAGACCCCAATAGCAAGGTGTGATGAGCACAGCAGCAAGTTTTCCCTCGGTAAGAAACCGAGGTTATCGAACCAGTAGGAGGAAGGAAACGACTCAAAGGTGCTGCTAGCAACTTGGAGACCCGCACAACACAAACTCAAGACTTTGCCCCAACGAATACTGAGGTTGTCAGTCTCACCGGTTGTTGTAACAAAGGATATACTATATGGTGTGGAAGGTAATAGTGGTTTGCAACAAGTAACAGTAATAGTGGAAGATGTATCAATGGTAAAGATTGGACCGGGGTCCATAGTTCACTAGAGGTGTTCTACTTAAGATAAACAAACATGGCATGCTGGGTAAACAAATTATAGCGGGGCAATTGATAGGACTGAGCAAGGCATAACAATGCAATACTAGACATTCATGATCCTGTGAGATTCGATTGGGCAAAACAACAAGATACATAGACCGCCATCCAACTACATCTATGACTAGAAATCCACCTTCAGGTTATCATTCGATCCCCCTCCAGTATTAAGTTGCAAGCAACAGATAACTGCTTTAAGAAAAGTGTGTAAGGTAAACAATCCACTTGTTCCATGAACAAGAGACCGTTGTTTTCTCCCTAATGGCAACAACACATCTACAACCTTAGAGATTTCTGTCACTTCCCTTAGATTAAATAGAGGCGTGAACCCACTATCTAGCATAAATACCCCCTTGATGGCGCTTGATAGTGCTTTGTCGGGAAACCCCAAGAGCAAGGTGTGAAGAGCACAACAACAAGTCTTCCCTCAGTAAGAAACTGAGGTTATCGAACCAGTAGGAGGAAAGAAACATCTCAAAGGTGTTGCTAGCAACTTGGAAACCTGCACAACATAAACCCAAGACTTTGCCCCAACGAATAGTGAGGTTGTCAATCTCACCGGTTGCTGTAACAAAGGATTAACTGTATGGTGTGGAAGGTAATAGTGGTTAGCAGCAAGTAAACAGGAGCAGTGGAAGATGTATCAATGGTAAAGATTGGACCGGGGTCCACAGTTCACTAGAGGTGTTCTCCTTAAATAAACAAACATGGCATGCTGGGTAAACAAATTATAGCAGGGCAATTGACAGGACTGAGCAAGGTATAATAATGCAATACTAGACATTCATGTTCCTATGAGATTCGATTGGGAAATATAACAAGATACATAGACCGTCATCCAACTGCATCTATGACTAGAAATCCACCTTCAGGTTATCATCCGAAACCCCTCCAGTATTAAGTTGCAAGCATCAGATAACTACTTTAAGCAAAGTGTGTAAGGTAAACAATCCACTTGTTCCATGAACAAGAGACCGTTGTTTTCTCCCTAGTGGCAACAACACATCTACAACTTTAGAGATTTATGTCACTTCCCTTAGATTAAATAGAGGCGTGAACCCACTATCTAGCATAAATACCCCCGCTTGGAGTCACTAGCATCTACTTGGACAAGATAGCTACTAGAAACAGAGAACATGCAAGATAACAAACAACACAAACATGATAAAATCAATAAGACAAAACCATTAATCAATCTGACATAGTAATCTCAATATCCATAGGATCCCCGCAAACACAACATGCATGATTACAAATAGATGATCTTGATCATGAACGGAGCTCACAAGATCTAAACATGGTAGCACAAAGGAGGAGATACAACCATCTAGCTACTACATGGACCCGTAGTCCAAGGTGGAACTACTCACGCTTCATACCCGAGGCTGGCATGATGAAGAAGAAGGCCTCTGGGATGATCTCCCCTCCGGCAGGGTGCCGGAAAGAGCTTCAGATACCCTCGATCTAGGGATTATGGTGGCGACGGCTATAGACGGTTTCGTGGAATATTGATCGGGTACTTAGGGTTTAGGCATCGGGGGGTCTTTATATGCGAAGAGGCAAGGCAGGATGGTCGCCAGGGCGGCCGCACCCCCTAGGCGGGCCCACCTTGGCCGCGCGGCCAGGGGGTGTGGCCCCCTGGTGGCTCTCCTCCGTCTCTGGCTTTGTGTTCCCCATGGTAAAAATATTGACTTTGGCTTTTGTCCCGTTCAATTCCGAGAATATTGATTTTCTGCCTTTCTGGAACCAAAAACAGAAGAAAACATGCAACTGGCACTGTGGCATCTTGTTAATAGGTTAGTACCAGAAAACATATAAAAACACCTCAAAGTGTAGACAAAGCAAAGCAAAGTATATACTAAACAAGCATGGAACACTACTAGGAAAAAGGGCATGCGTGGCGCACCTGGAATGGCCATCCGTGGCGCACTAGCAGTGCACCACTAGCCTCACGCTGCGCCTATCTCCTAGCCATGGCGCACTGCTTGGTGCGCTACAGTTATGTCGAGATAGGCGTAGCGCACCTGCTAGTGCACCACGGCTAGGAAGGTAGGTGCGCTATGGGTATGATCTTTTGTGGCGCACGTTGCAGTGCGCCACGAAGCTGCGCATGTGCACTTTAGCTGTAGTGCGCCACAAAAGCTATGCCATGTGCGCCACGGGAGTTTTTTGTTTTTTTAATTTCAGAGCCAGATGATATACAATACAAATTATATACAATATTACAGGAAGATATACACACACATATACAAGATATACAATTATATATATAAATACACAATTTGCAAAACAAGATTGAAACAAATACATATAGATAAGTCTCATGCATGAATACATAGTATAAGTTACATTGTTTCGATCAAGTTACAAAGTAGTTGGTGACATGCAAATACATGTGTCTCGAACAAGTTAGAGCTCCGAAGCTCGCCTAGACATCTAAACTAGCTAGACACAAACGCGGGATAAACAACCAAAGACGATAAGCATCACCGCGACGAAGGTGTAGGTCTTCATCCGGTTCCTCGTCCTAACTACCGCTAGATAGCGCGTGTATCTAGCTTCCTCCTCCACCATAGTGTTGTACCCTTTGTAGCTATTGCCGCTGAAACGATACACCTGTCTCCGGTAGTCTTTCCAATCATCATAGACTCTGGGAACCCGTCCCTTATACACGACGTACCACATCATCTACAAGTTGACAATAATAATTAACCGGTGATTGAAAAAAGATGTATAATTAAAGTAGCATATGAATATACACTTACTCCCAACTCAAAAAGACCAAAGTAACTCAAAAAGCATGCCTCATATATAACTAGGTCATTGGACACATGAATATGCTACGACGGAACGGTCAGCCAAGTAGGATGCACAACACCTGGACCTGTGCATATCACAAGGCTGACTATCCCGTCATAGCACATTCACATATATAGTGTGCCACAACATTTTCATCATCGGCATTATTCTTGAAAAAGACCAAAGTAACTCAAAAAGAATGCCTCATATATAACTAGCTAGGTCGTTGGACACATGAATATGCTATGATGGAACCGTAAGCCAAGTAGGATGCACAACATCTGGACTTGTGCATAACACAAGGCTTACAATCCCATCACAGCACATTCACATATATAGTGTGCCACAACATTTCAATCATCGACATTATTCTCGAAAAAGACCAAAGTAACTGAAAAGAATGCCTCATATATATATAAATAGGTCGCTGGACACAGGAATATGCTACGATGGAACTGTGAGCCAAGTAGGATGCACAACACCTGGACTTGTGCATATCACAAGGCTCACAATCCCATCGTAGCACATTCACATATATATATTGTGCCACGACATTTCAATCATTGGCATTATTCTCGAAAAATACCAAAGTAAATCAAAAAGAATGCCTCATATATATACATAGGTCGTTGGACACAGGAATATGCTACGACGGAACCGTGAGCCAAGTAGGATGCACAAGACCTGGACTTGTGCATATCACGAGGCTCACAATCCCGTCGTAGCACATTCACATATATAGTGTGCCACGATATTTTAATCATCGGCATTATTCTCGAAAAAAGACTAATAAAGTAAGTAAAAAGAAGGACCAAAGTGAGCAAAGGACCAAAGAGTAAGCAAAAAAACCAAGCATTGATTGATATATAATAATAATAAGAAAAAGAAGTAAGCGATGATTCATAAACCTAATAAGATAAGTAGTAGCATATACACTTGTCCACACACACACAAAGGTCATCTATAGTTTGGAACTACAACTAGGCCAACATCAAGCCTTTTGGCTCGGCTTAGGGAACGGGAGGACGCCTTGTCTCGTCATGAACTTACTATAGTCACCCTGCATCTCTAGGCGATCTTCTATGTCACTGTTATTCGGGATATTTCCTCCGTAGTAGATCCTCCCAAAGTCATGACATCACGAAACATGATTGCCCCAAACTGCTACTGGATGCGATACATCTCTTGTCTAATATCTGAATCAGTGATCTTGGCCTTGGCTTCGGCCCACTGTTTGAGATGATCTGGCAGCGTAGGATTCTGCTGGTCTAGTAGGAACGCCCTCATGTGATGGAGTGTGTAGTAGGCTTCCTTCTAACTACTTTCCGGCTGCTTCACGCAGGGGAACTCTGTTACGTGGTTGAAGACGTGCCTGCCGAACTTGACCTTCGTACGCACGAAGGTGGTGCCTTCAGTCGAGGCATAGACAGTGAGAGCATCATCTAGAACTTCCTTGATCTTGTCGTAGTTTTTCTTCTTTTCTAGACTCCCCGAGTTGAAATACGTGGCGTGTGAATGCTTCGGCGATAAGGAGATGAGTGTGCAGTGTTCATCTCTGTGCAAAAAATTCAAATGGAATGTGCTGGAAAAAGAATGATGATAATCTAATAAAGCCAAGCGATGGTGGCGAGTGAATAACGACTTACTCGGGAAAGTAAGGCACGAGAATGTATTCCTTTGTCTTGTTCGCTATGAAAATTCTTTTTAGGTACGAGGCCACGATACGTCATTCAGCGGGGGAACCCAAGCAGCCGTCACACATGTAGTAGGGGTCCACTATAGCGATGCATGGTGTGTTCTCTCTAATGATCTGCATGGCCAGGCTGAGAGAAAACAGGCGGACCATGGTATAGTGCAGCGGGTATAGGTGGAACATATTGAAGATGTCGTCAAACCGCAGGAAGAACAGGTCCGTAGGGGCATTGTCGATGAAGACCAAGCCTGGTGGCACCTTAACCACGAATACCGGGTGCGAGGGATCTTTCTCTGCCAGAAGGCGTCTCTCTATCGTCAGCACACCGTCATGCACACTCTGCAGTTCCGAACTGGCGAGCCTCCGCAAATTCTTAGGTAGCATGGGCTCACCCGCCACATTAATCCTCCACATCATACCCTCGGGTCTTGGTGGCCCGTCCCGAAACCTGATCGGATTCGCAGTTGACGCCACCGGATGGCTCGAGCTGCTAGATTTTCTTTTCCTGCCCTTTTTTCCTTTTGGAGAGCGGGCAGGCACCGCAATCTGAGCACCGACCGCCCTATGTAGTATGCCAGGGCTTAGAATAAAGGGCTGGTTGGTTGTATCAGCTGGCTCTATAAAGGCGCAAGCTGGAGGTGTCTCCTGAGAACCAAACATACGCTTGGTGATATTGGGTTTCTCTATGGGGCCACCAGCTAAGTCTTCGCTGCTAAACTGAGTGTTGAAGAAGTGATCATTCCAGTCTTCGTTGTCCTCGGCCGGATCCTGCGCCATGTGCATATCATCAACATGATCATCCGACCCACCGCGTGGAGGTGACGGCGAGGGCGGTAAGGGGGCCTTGCCACCGCTTGTCGCTGGCACGACAAGCGGTGCTGTTGTCTATGGCGTGATGGCCCCCGCCGTCCCCAAACGGATCATGCTCTTTGGCCATTGCAAGAATAAGCCGAAGCAACTTCTGATGACAGCCGGATCTTCATCCTCTCCTAGGGGTTGAATGGGAGGTTCCAGGTCGTTGCAGCCCCTTAGCACCCGACTAATTTTAACCCTGTGCACGCTATCTGGCATCGGCCTTGAGTGGAATGTGTGATGCAAGGGTTGAACGATGGTACCCTTGGCAACATCCCTTAGCTCGTTGTTCACGTAGCATAAGAGAGTGCAAGGAACATCTGTCTGCGGAAAACATGTACGGTGTCGTCAGAGATGCCATAAGAGTAATAGATGGCGTGAAAGGCGGTAAAGCAATTTGTTTACCCTGATGGCGTCGAGATCGGCTAATGTCGAGGCACCGCATACAACTACGGGCGTGCAAGAGACGGAGGGGCTGCTTGATGGCGCGGTGCTGGCCGCCGGTGTATTCTCCCTACCAGGTGCTTGGAGCTTCGGTGCCGCCGCGACAATGGCAGGGGGTCACCAACATGTCCGGCGCCACGGTGATGGCAGGGGGAGTCACCAACACTTCTGGCGCCGCGGTGCTAGCGGGCGGAGTCACGAACACATAGTTCTCCTGATTCGTCGACACCGCGGTGTTCGAGTGGCTGCTGACCATGCTTGGAATCGGGCACAACCCTTGTCGACCACCCGCACTCCAGTTCTCTATTGACTCCACCAAGGTAGGCAGGAAGGACGTGAGGGTGATCGCCAGGTTGTCTTGGACGATCTGCGGGATCCATGCCACTTGTTCCTTAAGTTCTTGAACCTCACGGTTTTCCTCCTCGCTCCTTCCCGACGGCGCCACACGCGTCCTCGGAGGTGGACCAAAATGATCCACCCAATTCTTACCCCCGAGGCCGGCCAGACGGCGGCAACGGCTTCTTCAGAATCGCTCTATTTTCTTGGCCCGGTTCATCGCCATGTTAAAAGGGTTATCCCACCGGGTGGCTGCCTTCGACCCCTGGGATGAGGAACCCTGGGATTCATGACTAGCAACAATTTCCTCCTCCTGCAGAAGAAGTAACAGTTAACCGTTTAGAAACCAGACTTCATCGATTAGAATGCAATCGAGTTGATCCGCGGTAATTAAATTACTTACCACAATTTCCTCGAATTCCTTCACCGCAGGATCCGCGGTGAGTTGTTTGGTTTTTGGGTCCACATGGTAACAGGCCCTGATGAAGTTTCGAACCTGCCCGGGTTCGAATTTCGCAAAGGGGTTTTCTATCCCCTTAGATCTATACTCTTCGTCCTCCTTATTCCATTTGGCCTCCGCGGTTCTGCAGCACCTTTCCCTGATTACTATTGGCCAGGGCTCTTTCGGATTCACACCTCTCCTTGAAATCCCAGAACTGATCTTCAGAGATCTGCGGGTCAATCTTCTAGATCTCCTCGAGACTTTTGCCTTCTTTATAGATCTTCTTCTTTATCCGGGTTCTCCAGCTGGCCAGGGGGGTGCTCATCTTTGTGAGGGCGGATTTGTTTACTTCGTTCCCATGATAATTTGTGTTTCGATACTCAGCGGGGAACTTGTATCTTGCGTGCAGCTTCTCGAAGAGGAGTGTGCGCAAGTGGCCATTATCTTTATATCGGAGATTCTCGGTGTTGATCGAGATGGTTGTCCGGGTGATCGCCTCCACTTGCCCACCGTACCCTCTGACGACAAGGTCGGGCTCCAAAGGAACCCATGTTGGGCTCACTTCGGTAATTTCCTCCCTGACGGTGCCAATCGTGTTCGGGCGCCGTTCCTTCTGCTTCTTCTTCTTCATAGGAGGATTGCTACCACTCCCTGTGCCCTCGCCGCCATCAGTGGTTTCATCATCCGCCATTCCTTCGGCTTCTTCCTCTCCGTATTCCATCTCATCATCCTCGCTCTCCGAAGGATGGTATTCTTCATCGTCTGCTAGCCGCTGGGCCGCCTCCCAGAATGTCAATTGTTTATTCGGAGGTCCGAGTTCTCCTTCAGCGCTGATGCGCTTAGAACATCCAGCCTCGTCGTTGTCACACATCTTTGTACTAATAAAAAACAAATAATTGGTTAAATGCACGGAAAAATCCGGCATGACCTTTGTTAATTTTCTTAAACTAGGAGTGCCCGATTTCTGCCAAAACGGAAGTTAATCAACATTCCCGCAAAAATCAGGACTCATTTCATACAAGAACCTGCATACACGACATAATAAACTCCTTCATACAAGCACAAGCACAATTTCAAGTGCTTCATAACCAAGGGCACTTTAATGCTTGCTGACATTTGCTGTAATCCTACAACATATAACTTAGAAGCACAAATGATAGCAAGCAAGCAAATGACAACAAGGAACTGATAGCAAGAAAATGACATCAAAGTTCCATTTTACTACAAATAAATAATTGACATCAGGAAATAAAACCCAAGCAATTGACAGCAACAAATAAATACTTGACAGCAGCAAGGAACTGACATCAAGCAATTGACCGCAGCAAACAAATAATTACCTGAACAAATAAAACCTACAAAATATACAAGCTAACCTACTGTAGCCTAAACAAAACCCAAAGCCGACAAACTTGAGAGCAAGCAAATTGAGCCAGCAGAGTGACGTATCTAGATGTCGCATAAGTAAAATGGCCATCATCTTCAATGGATAAACTTCTTTATACAGAGAAGATGTATACAATGAAAGCACTTCTCTTTTAGTTTTAGGGGTAGGAATTCCTAACAGAACAATGGGACAAGTTTTATTAGGAATGCAAGCCTAGAATGAATCTATCTAGCAGAGATATAACCCTGAGTAGAACCCAAACCTCCAGATTTCCAAGTGTTGGCCTCGAAATGAAAGCTACCACTGTATTTGTCCCTGTCTTATATCTCTAAAGCTACTACTACTGTAGAACTACTACTGCAAAACTTGAGTGGTGAAAGCTACTGTATCTGTCCCTGTCATTTGTCCTTGTCTTGTATCTCTGAAGCTACTACTACAAAACTTGATTCAAGATAACTGAATCAGGTCCAATACTTACAAGAAAACACATCATGTTTCATTTCAACACAAATGAACTATATTTCAGGTTCCAATTTATGTGGTGTCTTTTTTCCACCGGCAGACTGCAGGAAGCTGCAAAAGCCCTGCCATATTTGTCAGTGTTTCCTGAAACTTAAGACTGGCCACCCATCCGACTCTGGTTCAGTTAATTTAGTTGGCACAGATTTGAGAGAAACAGAGCTCGACACAATATCAACTGTGTATTATACTATCAACCACATCTCAGATTTTCAACAAACTCACTTGTAAACCTGATCGATCAACAACTAATCATCAGTTCAAGAAGTCGGTAAACTTAGCTAAGCATTTCAGTGATGCACGATCACACGCGCATTGTCAATGAACATCTACCGAGGCCAACTTGTTTCAGTAATGCTCCCTACACAAAATTTATAAGCTAATCTGAACCATGGCCTAATCTGAACCCTAACCCAGCCTAACCCTAACCCTAATCTGAACCCTAACCATGGCCTACAGAGAGAGGGAAGAGAGGGAGAGAAGGAGAGAGTGGAGGGGCGGCGCTCACCTCTGAGATGAGGACGACGATGGTGGGTCGACGATGGTGGGATCCTCCTCGAACGCGCACGGGCCTCCTCCTCCTCGGATCGAGATGCGTACGGGCCTCCTCCTCCACGGCCTCCTACTCGAGCGGCAGCGGCTGGCAGGGCTTGGGCTCCTCCTCCTCCACGGCCTCCTCCTCGAGCGGCGGCGACTGGCAAGGCTCGGGATCCTCCTCCTCCGTGGCCTCCTCCTCGAGCGGCGACGGATCGAGAGCACAGCAACGGGGCTCGGACTTGGGCTTGATGCGGTGTCTGATATTGGGATGAGAGAGGCGGACGTGGCGCGGTTGACTAGTCCAACCCACTTAGGCGTAGCGCACCCTGGCCAAGTGCGCTACGGGTAACCGTAGCATACTTGGCCACGGAGCGCTACGCCTAAGTGGGTTGGACTAGTCAGATAAGAGGGCATCCACCCCTCTAGTTAACACTAGCACTGCCTTATCCCACTGGTTCTGCCCACTGCTCTATTCTAAACTTGTGAGCACCCAGGTTTGAATCCTGGTGTCCCCTTTTTTTTAAAAAAAATACTTTTAAATGTTCCAAAAAATGCCCAAAAGTGGTGATATATGCCATATAAGTTTTGTTTTGTTTTTAAAATAATTTTAAATATTATAAAAATGCCCAAAAGTGATAATATATGTCATAAAAGTGGTACAAATATGATTCAAAGTATAACTAAATTTCATAATAATTTGTCCATGAATATTACAATATTTTTTGACCACGCGTTTTACAATATTTTTTGAGCTAGCATTTTACAATCTTTTTTCCCTTCTTTGTCGCGGTTGAATAATTTAGCCCCGGCACTTTAATGTTTTTTCTTTCGAACGGGCTACCTTTTTTGGGTAGGGTTGTCCTTTTTATTCTTGTGATGTATGTTGCTGCATCGTAGTCGTCGTCATGTTGAATCTTTGGATCGCCGTACTGGTCGAAATCTTGCTCGTTGGCGACTCCATCCATTCCGATGTTGTTTCTTTTTCCTCTCCTCACGACAACATGGCTAGGCTTTGTCGGGCCGGTAATGAAAAAACATTGGTACATTTTGGTAGCTAGTACCCACGGTTCATTTTTCGTGGCCACGTTCGCACCAGCGGCCTTGGATTTGGCTGCTTCGGGTATAACCATGGTTGTTGAAATACCGGTCTTCTCTTTCGACGCTCTTTGCCCATCTGACACGGAACATCGGCACCTTTTCTCCACAGTAGTCGAGATCCTAGATCTCCTCGATACTTCCGTAGAATCTTTCCTTCACGTTGTCATCAGTGTAGAATTCCGACATTACGCCTGAGTTCTGATAATCACACTTGTTGTCCTTTTCCTCCGTGTAGAATGTGTAGCCGTAGATATCATACGCCTGATAGGTCACCATGTTTTGCATCGGTCCCTGTGACAAGGTGAATATGATCTTTTCCATGTCACAAGAATGCGATCGTGGGGGATTATCAAGGAGCGTCTGCCTAAACCAACGCGTGAAATCTAAGTTGTGCTCTTTGATTATTTCTAACTACGTCCTCTATATGCCTCGGTCACTGTACTTCTTCTCGATTAACCTTTTGTGCTTCTGTACCCAAGGATCGACCAGTTCTAAATGCTGTAGCACGACGAGGTTTGCTCGATCAAAGTCCGCGCGTCGAAAATCGAAGTCTGCACGCAGTACGCGACGACCCTCTCGGTGATCAGATCCGTCGAGCTTGCCAAGGTGCCTATTTACGGGAAGACCGACAGGGTTCTCGATGTCTAGATATCGTGCAGAAAGAGATGCACTCTTTGGCCAGAAAGCCCTTGGCTATGCTTCCATCTGGATGGGACCTATTGCAAACGTATCCTTTGATGTGTCCGTTCATCCTTTCGAACGCCATCATGCTGCGGAGGAACATCGACCCGAGTTGGACGATGTCCTCCACGACATGGACCAGAAGATGCACCATAATTTCTAAGAATGTGGGTGGGAAGTAGACCTCAAGCTCGCATAGTATCACCACGATCTCCTCCTATAGCCTCCCGAGCTAATTCACGCCAATCGACTTCCTAGAGTTGACGTCGAAAAACTTGCAGAGGCCAAATAACGTTTCACGGACGTGCTCGTCCATTATCACTCTTAGTGCAACCGGAAGTACCTGCGTCATTAGAACGACACAGTTGTGAGACCTCATGCCACTGAACCTCTGCTTCGCCTCGTCTAGGTATCTGCTTATCTTGCCCGCGTAGCCGTAAGGAAATTTGACTCCTAAATGGAACTTGAAAAACTATTTGATCTCATCCTGGCTTAGACTGAAGCAAGAAGGAGGGCAGTAATATTCGTTCTTCTTGAACTGTTTACCCTTCCGACGACCTTGTGTCGTCTTCGACTCATGATCATCGTCATCTTCCTGATCATCAGGAGTAGTGCGTCCTCCGTGAAGCTCCTTCCGGATACCCATGAATATCAGGTCGTGCCTTGCTTTTGGACCATCTTTCGTCCTATCTGGCATGTTTATTATGGTGGCGACCAGACTCTCGCACACGTTTTTCGTGATATGCATGATGTCAAGGCTATGAGGCGTGCGGAGAAACTTCCAGTATGGCAACTCCCAGAAAACAGACCTTGTTTTCCATACCTTCTTCAACGGCTTGTCTTGCTGCCTCTTTCGCTTCTTTCCAGGCTTAGGACAATCTTTCCAGTTTTTCAGCAACTCTTCCACTTCTTCGCTGCTCCTCCGCTCTGGGATTCCTCGAGTGTCGGATTTGCCATCGAACAGGTCTCCACGTTTTCTCCATGGATCATTCTTGCCGAGCCACCTCCGGTGCGCCATGAACATGGTTTTCGATGACCCTGGATCTTTCTCTAGTTGGAGATAGCTTGTGTTATCCATGCACCAAACGCATGCGCAGAATCCTTGGATAACCTGCCCCGAGATATACCCGCAAGCTGGATAGTCTTGCACCGAAGTGACCAATGCGGCTCTCATAGTGAAATAATCTTGTGCGACGGCGTCGTAAGTATTGGATCCAGATTCCCATAACGTGGCTATCTCCTCTTTCAACAACCCGAGATACAGATTGATGTCGGTACCAGGTTGTTTCGGCCCTTGAATTAGCATACTCATTTGTATGTACTTCTTCTTCATGCACAACCATGGAGGGAGGTTGTACATCCATACAAACACGGGCCAAGTGATGTGCATGCTGCTCTGGCTACCGAACGGCTTGAGTCCATTGGTGCTCGCACCAAGCCTGATGTTCCTCGAATCTCCACCGAATTCTGGGAATTCGAGGTCCAATGCTTTCCACTGGCTAGCATCTGAAGGGTGCGTCAGCAGCTCATCCTTTTCGGGGTCATCATCATCTCCTGGATTCTTCCTTTCTGCATGCCATCGCATGAGCTTCGCTTCCTTAGGGTCTGCGAAATAGCGCTACAAACGAGGAGTGATAGGAAAGTACCATACCACTTTTCGAGGTGCTTTCTTCCCTTTCTTGTATCGACTCACGCCGCACACCGGACATGTGGTTTTCTCCGCGTCCTCGCCCCGATAAATGATGCAATCGTTGATTCATACGTGATATCTAACATGCGGTAGATCGAGAGGACAGACGATTTTCTTGGCGTCCTCGATACTAGTTGGACACGTGTTCCCCTCTGGGAGACGATCGTGCCAGAATTCCATCATATCGTCGAAGCTTGCGTCGCTCAATTTGTGTTTTGCCTTCATCTCCATATCCTTGAGCATTACATTCAACCGGGTATCATCGGGCCTGCATCCTTCATACAATGGAGTAACCGCGTCTTTCTCGAGTTGCGCAAGCTTGGCTTTCTCTCTAGCGGCAGCCCTGGTGTTACTCGTCTGCTTGAGAAGCAGCTCTTGCACATAAGGGTCCCACACCCAGCCTGATGTTGTTCCATCGTTGTCTGCTCCTCCGGCATCTAGATCATCATCTTCTCGGTCTGCTTCCGCACCTTCACCATCTCCAGGAGACTCTTCATCATCTCACCCGTTCTCGCCGTGATGATCATCGTCATGTTGCCCACCTTCACCGTCTCCATCGTCTTTGTCATCGCTAATCCAACGAGTGTATCCATCCATGAAACCATGGCGGAGCAGGTGCGCCTGGAGATTCCCGGAATCTGGGTTGATCACCCAGTTGATTTTGCATCTTCTTCACGGACATCTTATCTCTGTCATGTTATTTCGTATCATGTCGGCCGTCGCACATTTCAAAAATCTAGCCACAATGCCTTCGCTCATTATGAGCACCATTTTTGCCTGCACGGTGTACACGGTACAATTAGAAGTCTATTAGAACCACATAATCAATGAATGCATGCAATGGTCGATAGAAAATTTCGGCATGAACTATCCTCAAATAAGGACCTTTGCGAAATGCCAAAGTCTTGCCAAAATGGAAATGAATCAACATTTTGGCAAAACAAATGGCAACTTGTTCACACACAAACACAATAGAGAGAGACCGATCCATACACACATGAACATATCATACTCTCCATACACACATGCATGAGCATCAATCCTATCCATATACACACACATGACCATCGATCCTCTTCATACACACATCATGAGCATCGATCATCTACATACATATGAGCATATCATCCATATACACATGAACACATCCTTACATGTACAACTTACCGAGATGAGAGACCGATCGCGAGAAGATGGAAAGGAGAGGTGCGCGCGAGACCGAAGAAGGAGATGAGAGACCGAAGAGCTTCCTCTATTACGTATGTAACATCCAAGGAAAGTTCTACATGCTAAAAATGGTGAATGAGTGGAGAAATTGAGGTGGGAAGGAGAATGATCCCGACTAGATCTAAGGAGGAAGAAGAAGGGGAAAGTGAAGCGTGGGTGGTGGATAATATCACATGTGCACAAAGTGGAGCTGCCAAAAAAAATGGTCGACACATCCGTGGCGCACATGGCCCTAGTGCGCCATAGGAACTAAACACAACCATGGCGCACATGGCCCTAGTGTGCCACAGATGTGCCTGCCCATTTACAGAACAGAGGGGCCTTCACTTAGGCGTAGCGCACCCCCTCCATGTGCGCCATAGTTAACCATAACAACTGTAGCGCACCTACCCCATGTGCGCTACGGGTATGTGGAATGCATCCATCAGGGCCCTGTCCCACACATATCTGTGGCGCACTATCACCATGTGTGCCACAGTTGTTGTAGTTACTAGTAGGGCACTGCCCACAGGTGAGCCACGCCTGTTTTACCCGTGGGGCACTTCAACCACGTGAGCCACGGAAGTTTGGATTACCTATAGCCCTTTTCCTAGTAGTGGAACATTAAAAAATTTAGATACGTTTCCAATGTATTAAGCATCCCCAAGCTTAAGTCCTGCTCGTCCTCGAGTAGGTAAGTGACAAAAAGATTAATTTTTTAGGTGACAGGCACCATCAAAATCAAGATCAAACCATTTGCAAGCGTTGAAAGCTGGGGTCAAAGAACTCTAAACATGAGCATGAAAGATGGAGTTCTAAAAATAAGACAAAGTAACTATGCATGCAACATGAAAGGCTACAAACAAAGATCATGAATAACATGCATTGAAAAACGTTTGTTTGTTTCACATATAGAAAACATAGCATAGTGGCATTCAGCTTGTCCCTCATGGAGTAGCAAATAGATGCATAGGACACCTTCAAAGTTCATAAAAGTGACTAGATACAAATAGCACAAGAAAAAGTAATAACATCAATATGCATCAATCAATAAGTTTTGGGATAATGCACATAGAACTAAGAATGACAAGTATGCTCTCTTAACTGGTGCCTAAGGATAGAAGGTGGAGACTCAATATAATGGTGGAAGAAAGGCCTTTCATAAAGGGAAGTAGGGATTTCAAGTTTCAAAAAGAGCTTCCAAAAATTATGGTACCTGTTAGCTTTCATCTCCCATTGCCCCTATCATAAGCATCTTGAAGTGATTAAGGTTAAAGTGAACAAACTATGGAGTATATGCTTGAAAAAGTATAAGTTGGCAATCTCATGTGCCTTGAATACGAGGGCCGCACCTCAAGCTACTCAACTTTAGTCACATGTAAGTTCTTGTCATAGTAAGTACATGTGTATCATAGAGAACCGCCAACGGGATACCCCTTTCACATGATACAGGAGCTATCCCATAATCAAAATGACGAGGCAAACATACAATGAGAATCTCAACAATCTTCTTAATTACCATGGGAATATGGTGCTTTTTTCTCCCTTTCCTATTTTCAATATGTCTCTTTTTTTATTAGAAGAGAGCTTCATAGATGTCATTATGGTGATGCTGCAAGTTTCCACCATGATTAGGCATGGCTTAGGCTAGCGGCCCAGGCGTTTCTCTAACACACATACATAACTCTATGGACTTACAAGCTCCCCTTTTATTTCACACCGGCAACATACATAGACAAAAGAGCATGATATCAACTGTGTACAAAGTACAAATGCAATGTTGAAACCGTTCCCCGTGACAGCACGGTTCTGCTAATTCCAACGTATAAGTGCAAGCATATACAACATAGATGACACAATGGTTCAAGTTTATTAGGGGCAAGAAAAAAATAAAGTGTGCCATCAAGTTCGTGAGAGCTTTAATCACTAAGTTTTCACATAACAAAATACTTTTTAATTGGTAGATATATGAAAACAAGAATATACTTGGAATGGTGTAACACACCATGCCTAGGAATTTATAGTGGACACTTTGGAATAACTTGGTTTCTTGGGAGTTGGATGCATGAGTAGAACTTACTCATACAAGTGGAGGCTAGCAAAAGACTGGGAGCGACCAACTAAGAGAGCAATAATGGCCATAATCATGCAGAGCGACAAAACATTACTAATGAAAGCATCAAGTGGTACTACAAGTCAAGGACTAAATGATCATAGAGGCTATTTGACATGTTCATAGTCATAACATGGTGTGAGAATGTGCCAAGTCAACCCAAACAAAGCATCAAAGGAGAATACCACAATACTATGATTTTGCATGCTAAAACAACGCATGATTCCTTCAAGGCACACTAAGAAATCCCAATTGTTTGGAACAAGTCATGCTACAGCAATAGTCACTAAGCATAAGGTCAAACCAACACCTAGCATGACATGATAAAGTCTAAGTCACAGTCAAAGCAAGCTCCTCTTGTACTACTCAAGCAAGAACTTTCTACTCTTCTCCAACACCAATCAACTTATTGGCAACAACACAGCAAGAACGGGGGTCCGAACTACTTTATTCAAGCAAACTAAGCAAACCAAACGAAAACTAAGACGCTCCAAGAACAACAAAACTTGTGCATGAAACAATAAAAACGAAGTGTCTAGAAAGACCCGAGCTTTTTATTGATGAAGAAGGGGATGCCTTGGGCATCCCCAAGCTTTCACGCTTGTACCTCTTGAATATTTCTTGGGGTGACACGGGGTGGCATCCCCAATCTTGAGCTTTTGTCCATTCTTCATCGTATTACATCATTCTCTCTCTACACCTAAAACTTTTCCTTCATACAAATACTTCACATAATCTTCATTAGCAACATTAGTGTATTCAAAAGATAATACACCTTGGGTTTAGCTTTCGAACAACAAAAATTTCACTAAAAACATAAGCTATTGTATCAATTCCCTCAAAAAGCTCAATTTCCCAAAATGAACCCAAAAAGGAATCAATAAGAAGCAAATGCAAATAATGACAGAAATGTGTCAAAACAGACCAGCAGGTACAAACCGATTTTTTTGAAGACCTTATGTTGCTCAAATAAAAAAGTTTTGAACTAACGGAATTTAGATAACATACAAGGGGATTTATTCAAAAAATATAAGCTCAATCTGACTTACAGAGATTCCTCACGAACTTTTACGGTGGAGCACAAAAATCTGTTTTGGGACAACAACTCCCCAAATCTTACTTCCCTCTCATTAGAGGTTATTCTTGGCACAAAAGGAAAAAAAAAGGATAAGGAGAGGTCATTACTGAAGTAATAACTTACAAGACTCGAGAAAACTCTTGTGTTATCTCCCAACAAGTACTTTTCTTTAACGCCTTTAAGTTAGGCACAAGAAGCAAGAATCATGTGTTTTCAAATGAAGAAGCATTAAAATCAAACCTTGCTTTCAAAGGTGGAGCAAAAAGAAACTTCTATATCCTCATAGGGAAGTGTTCAATACCTTTCTTGAATGGAAATTGATATTTAATGGTGCCTTCTTTCATATCAATGATGGCACCAACAATTCTAAGAAAAGGTCTTCCCAAAGTAATAGGACAAGAAGCATTGTATTCACCATCCAAAACATAGAAATCAATAGGGACACAAGCATTGTTAACCATAATAAGAACATCATTAACACTCCCCATGAGTTTGTTTTTAGCATTATCATTAAGTGGGACATCCAAATAACAATCTTCTAAAGGTGGCAAATCAAGCATTTCATAAATCTTTCTAGGCATAATAGAGACACTAGAACCAAGGTCACATGAAGCTTTGAGATCAAAGTCATTCACTTGCATATTAATAATGGGTTCCCAACTATCTTCTACTTTCCTAGGAATAGAGGCTTTGTATTTCAACTTCTCTTCCTTAATTTTAATAAGAGCATCTGTAATGTGTTTGGTGAAAGCCACATTCATATCACTAGCATCAGGACTTCTAGCAAGCTTTTGTAGGAACATAATCACTTTAGAAATATTGCAACTATCAAGATCAAAATCAAACTTAGCATCACTAGTAGTAGGCTCATTGGATTTAGGAATTGTGGTAGGAGGAATAGGGACCTCTTGTGGTTTAGTGGCATCCATATTGGTGGTGGTGATAGTGCAGACACTATTGTTTCTAGCAATTTCAGCTTCCCTTTCCCACTTAGCATGTACTACCTCCGTTTCAAGGCTTAAGGCGCACACGCTTTCCAAAGCAAAGTTTGACCGAAAGAATTGAGCAACAAAATCCTGATTATATTGTACATAATTAGTACCGTTGGATTCATATTGAAAAATACTTTCCAGTGGTACTAGTTTTATACCAAAACTCTTTACGTATTTAGAGTAATTCTTGGTCAAAGAAAAAACACGCAAAACAAGGACGCCTTAAGCCCTGAAACGGAGGGAGTAGTTGGGCTAACAATTTAACATTTTCATCAATAGTAAATTGTATGGCATGAGTAGCATCAAAGGTACTTTCCAAGGTTTCAGGTTTAGCAGCCATTTTATTAATCAAAGAGGACTGTGCTTCAGACAAAGAGGAAATATTTTTCTCAACACTCAAATTTTTTGACTGTAAACTAGGGATTTCTCTATTCAAATTCTCAAGATGATGACTAATATTTTTCAAGATAGCATATTGTTCTTCCATAGTTTTAGTGAATATCTTGTTTTGCTCATATTGCATTTGCATAAAGTTTTTAGTGGATCTTTCTACTTCTAGAATCCTATCTTCACTAGGCATTCCAGATCTACCATGATAAGTATTGCCATTATTAGGAGGATAAGGACTATAGTTATTACCATATGCATTGTTGCCAAAATTATTATTCCAAATGAAGTTCACATCAACTTGCTCTTGTTGAGCAACCAAAGAGGCTAAGGGAACATTATTTGGATCTAAAGGAGCTTTCCCATTAACAAGCATAGCCATGATAACATTAATCTTATCACTCAAAGAGGAGGTTTCTTCAACAGAATTTACCTTCTTACCGTGGAGCTCTCTTAGTGTGCCATTCAGAATAATTAACCATCATATTATCAAGGAGTTTTGTTGCAGCACCCAAGGTGATGGTCATAAAGGTACCTCCAGCAGCTGAATCCAACAGGTTTCTTGAGGAGAAGTTCAAACCTGCATAAAAAGTCTGGATAATCATCCAAGCAGTAAGTCCATGAGTGGGACAATTATTAACCAAAGATTCCATTCTTTCCCAAGCTTGAGCAACATGTTCATTATCAAGTTGTTTAAATTTCATAATATCACTTCTCATAGATATAATCTTAGCAGTAGGATAGTATTTTCCAATAAAAGCATCTTTGCACTTAATCCAAGAATCAATACTATTTATAGGCAAGGATGGCAACCATTTTTTAGATTTTCCTCTCAAGGAGAAAGGAAACAACTTGATCTTAATAATATCTCCATCTACATCCTAATATTTTTGCATCTACAAAGTTCAACAAAGTTATTGAGATGGGTAGCAGCATCATCAGAACTAGCACCGGAAAATTGCTCTTTCATCACAAAATTCAACAAAGCAGGCTTAATTTCATAAAAGGTAGCATCAAGAGCATGTGGAGCAATAGGAGTACTTAGGAAATCATTGTTGTTTGTGCTAGTGAAGTCACACAACTTGGTGTTCTTATCAGAGTTCATTTTGGCAAAAGTGGAGCAAGCCAACAGTAGCAGCAACTAGAGCAGGAACTAATTTTTTGTGTTTTTGATAAGAGAAAGCAAACCAAACTAATTTTTTTTTGGAGTTTTTGATAAAAAGAGGCAAACAAAACCAAGCAAAAGAAACTAAGAAAAACAAAAACAAAGTAAATAGAAAGGTTGTGAAGGACTCCCCTTGTGAAGATGTCCTTAGCCTCCCCGGCAACGGCGCCAGAAAACTTGTAGATGGCGCCTGATAGCGCTTCGTCAGGAAACCCCAAGAGCAAGGTGTAAAGAGAACAACATCAAGTCTTACCTCAATAAGAAATCGAGGTTATCAAACCAGTAGGAGGAAGGAATCGTCTCAAAGGTGTTGCTAGCAACTTGGAAACCTACACAACACAAACCCAACAATTTGCCCCAACGAACAGTAAGGTTATCAATATCACCGGTTGCTGTAACAAAGGATTAACTATATGATGTGGAAGGTAATAGTGGTTTGAAGCAAGTAAACATGGATAGTGGAAGTTGTATCAATGGTAAAGATTGGACCGGGGTCCATAGTTCACTAGAGGTGTTCTCCTTAGATGAAAAAACATGGCATGTTGGGTAAACAAATTACATAAGGGAAATTGACAGGACTGAGCAAGGCATAATAATGCAATACAAGACATTCATGATCCTATGAGATTCATTGGGCAATACAACAGGATACATGTAACATCCGAAATATATTAAGCAAGGTTATCAAGTTCTAATCACCCAAGTATAGGGTTAACAAAAACTTTTATTATTAAAATTAATATGAATGCATGTGTATGTGTGATGAATGCATGAATGATTGAGTTTGCCATGTTTGATTGCTATGAATGATAAGGATTGGTTTAAATATGAAAACAATATCATCTAGATCATTTCCAAAAAAATCAAATGAAGAGAAAATCAAATATAAGAAATATGAGCCAATGGTCATTTTGGCCAAACTTGTTCAGTAGACCACTTTGGGTGTTCCTAGTCAAAGATTTCTAAAAGAAACAAATCCAATTCTTTTCACTCCTTGCTAGACAAAGTAAAAGTGAACCCAAGACCACCTTACAAACTAACAGAAACAAAGTCCAAATCTATTTAAAGGACAATTCAAAATTGAATCAAGTGTAGATACTATGATAGCCATTTCTCAACAATCAACCAAACTACTTCACCTTGGCAAACCCAAGCAATCTCAGACTACCAAGCTTATGACCGGAGCACTCACCAAAATTCATCCAAAAATTCAAACTTTGAATTCATGCGGCCATTTCATCAAACACATGGTGAGCACAGTAATAGCTGCCAAACTATTACTGTTCTTAATTAATGCCTTGTCTAACCATTGCCATCATTTCACTCCCCTTGTCTCCCCCAGTTCCTAGCATTGCATTGAAGCAGCCCCCTTCCTCGCCGTTGCGTCAGTACTGCGCCACCCGAGCCATTCTTGCCGGTCGAGCATGGACAGCTCGCATGAGCCAGCGCCGCGCCCGTCCATGATGGCTAGGATACAGGCCACCGTCCACTGCCACTCCCTGTCCACCCCTCGAGCGCAGCCCAGTCGTGGACCACCAGAAAAATGCAGCGCCCAGTTCTCTGTCGCCATGCTGAGAGCATGCCAGAGCGCCGCAGCCGACACGCGCGCGCATGCCGTGCCTCGCTCTCACCGCGCGTACATGCACTCGCCATGACCCTAGCTACCTCCCATACATGCCCGTTCGCCGCTGCACGCCACAAAACCCTTGTACGCCGTCTCGAACACCGCTGTTCCCGCGCAGAGCATGGACCGCTCCCGATCATCCTTGAACGCCTCGTGCTGAGCCATTAAGCGTGCGACGACCGCCAGGAGACACCGCACCGTCCTACGCCCTCAGCCATGCCGTTAGACCTCTGTATCATCGTCACCGACGAGCCCAGACCATGCCACTCTGCCCCTCTTACCGGTGTATAAATAGAGGCCACCCCAGCCCTCATTCTCCACACCATCTCACTCCCCTCTCTCAGAACCACCCCGGACCCTTCCCCGCAGAAAGGCGAGCACCAGCCTGCCGGAATTTGGCCGGAGTCCACCGCTGCAGAGGAGAGGAGCCATCGATTGGAGCCACCCTAGGAGCCGCCGCGGCCATCGTTTGAACCGCCATCATTGACAACATCGTTCGCCCCCATCGTTGACCCTACATGGAGCCCAGGTGAGCCACTGCGTACCCCCATCGTCGCTGTTAGGGTTCAGTCTCGCCGGAGCTATCCGACGGAGACGATGAACGTCAGCCGTAGATCTTGTTCTAATCGCACGACCTAGATTCAAACTTACCGCTTCGGGTTAAATGAGCCACTAACTAGCAGGACCCCCCTGTCAGCAGCCCGCTGTGCGCGCGCAGTGTAGTTGGGCCGGCCCAGTATCGTTCCCGCGCTTAGCCCAGTGATTCAAATAACCTTTTTCCATTTTAGTAAAACCCTAGTTCTGTCAGTAGATTCAAAAATCAATTCAAAGAGATTCACTGAACCAAATTACATGATTCCAATTTTGTTAGAAAGGTATTCAAATTATAAATCCAAGCTCGTTGGATTCAAACCATTTGAAATTATAGTTCACCTATAGTAAAAATAACAAGACAGTGCCTTTTTCACATTCAACCATTTTTCAAAATCAACCATAAATTCTTTTGAGTTGATTCCAACTCTCAAAAATCACATTTGACAATATCTAATTGAATATGTAAAAATATTTAGGTTACATGGAGTGATCTGGAATAGTACTAAAAGAATGCTACATAGGCATTTCTAGTCACTTTAATTGTATAAAATAGTATTTTTAAACTTTATAAAATATGACCACCACTTTAAATCACATTCCCAAGTATTAGAATATGTGGTGATGACATGTGTCAACATGATCTCATATTTTAATTGGAGAATATTAAATCTTAAGTAGTTTTCAGTGAGTATAAATTACTTTCCTAAAATAAAATAAATAAGACTAGGTCTTTATTTCATGTGATGTTTGTGATGATGCTAGATCATCTAGTGTGAACCTTTGTGTGCCAAATATAGGTAGTTAAGTATTGTTTGGTGATTGTGTACCTCTTAATCATTTATAGACGCTAGTACCGACCAAGCCTACGAGGAGGAGGAGTACTTCGAAGAAGAAGAAAACTTCAACCACTGCACCAATCAAGGCAAGCTAACACTAGCAAGTTTCTTAACTATGCAAGATAGATGCCTTAGGTATGATTTGGTTATGCAACCTTGATTATACCAATCCTAGTTTTACTTGCAAGCTTTATTCTTTTATTTTTACTAAAGTTATTTATTACTCTTAGTTAGTGCTTTGTGAGTTTTGGAAAGATAGTATAGATAGCATAAAGAGCATAAAACTAGGACTAAGTAGTTAGAAATAGATGTCATCCTAAGGCATGGGACTAGATTTGGATAGTCACACTCGATTAGCACCCCTCATTAGTGAATACCATCAATTTTAGTGGCTAGTGCTAATCATAAAAGTGGATCACTTTAGATGGGAATACTTGGTGAAAATGATTATGAAAACCTTGGAATGAAGATTCATTCTATTGAAATGTTTTGGCATGTGTTATGCACACTTGATGATTTGATGATGAAAATGTTGAGGCATGAGCCTTAGCCCTTTATAAAACTGATGGTTGGGTTCAGATGCGATACCATTCCAATTTTATCGTACAACCACAATACCTGAATTGGGTAAGGCTTAACTGGAAGTTTATATGTCTTAGTATGGGTTCCCTTGCGGAAAGAGGTTGAGCCGAGGCTACCTCGTGATGAATGTCCACCTATGCAGTACCCAAGATGACAGATGGTCATGGTTGGGCGGCCAAACTCATAGGGGAGGTGCCTATACTAGGATGTGTAATTCAAAGGTTAGGATTGATTATCCGCATACTAAGTATGATGATTCAGGGTTATCCCTAGCGGATGTATTGAATGTTGTGGTGAAAGTTTACCACCTCTGCAGAGTGTAAAACTATTCGAATAGTCGCGTCCGTGTTCATGGACAGTTGGAGTGGCCATACTGTTCCCCTTGTGTCGAATCAATAAATTGGGTAATACTACCCTCGAAGACTATTGCGATCCCCTATAATTGTGGATCATCATTCCTATACTAGGATGTGTAATTGAAAGGTTAGGATTGATTATCCGCATACTAAGTATGATGATTTAGGGTTATCCCTGATGGATGTATCGAATGTTGTGGTGAAAGTGTACCACCTCTACAGAGTGTCAAACTATTCGAATAGCCGCGTCCGCGGTCATGGACAGTTGGAGTGGACATACTGTTTCGTCGTTAGATGTTTTCAAAATGACTTGTGAAATGAACTATGATTTTGACTTGACCACAACAGGGTTGTGAACATGAAAACTAAGCTCCCACTTAGGTGTTATAGAACATTAAACTAGTTTTCTTTACTTCTGAACTCAGTTGGAAATAAACCTGGATTTTTGGAAATAAACCTAGAGCTTAGGATTCCTACTCGAACTACTTTACTTGTTAGTGATAGTTTGCGAGTACTTAAAGAGTACTCATGGATTTTTACATGGTTATTCCCGTGGCCAGACTATGAGGAGGACCACCAGGATGATGGACAGCAGGAAGTCTATGACAACTAGGATCATCTCCCATTGTCAGCATTGCTTGTGACCCTGAAGATGAAGCCACGCTACGTTTAATTTCCGTTGCGTTAATTGTATTAAGACTGGATCATAAGATCCTTTATTTGTAAGACCTTTATTATGGTTTGTAATGGATGATGAACTATGGTACCAATCTTTTATGTCTCGCAAAAATGGTAATCCTGGTATTGCGATGTATGGCATAACAGTCATCTGGGATTAAAAATCCAGGTGTTGACAAGTTGGTATCAGAGCCATCCTGACCATAGGATACCCTAGTTAGAATAGACTCTTGAATCAAAAACTTAGTTTCAAAACAAAAGAAGTGCGTATTTATGAAAACATATTCTCATTCTTATCACTGAGATTCTTTCAAGAAAAATCATGTTCCTAAAAAATTCTTGCAACCTTACATAAAATTTGACACACTTGATCACCTCACTAACCTACTCCTCCTACATTCTTGTAGATGGAAGTCAAATATAGCAAGTTCTACCAGTTGGGCAACGGAGGAGAGCTCATCTTCGAGCGAGATTTAAGCCAACTCTATGAACTTCTTGAGCACCCGCACCCCGAGTTCTATGGGGTACAGCTCAATGACCATCAAGGAGGAGAAATACAGTGGCTGATAGTTGCAAATCTCAGAGGCAAGATGGAGGCACCCACCTCAGAGGGGATCCAATTCAGCTTGAGGGAGAACAACTGGCTAGACGGACTCGCCAGGGCTCTGCAGGAGGCTCTTGACCATCTCTGTGGGCAAGGCATCAACCAGATTAATGGCACTCTCTTTGCTTACTACACAAGGCGTGATGCTATGGGACAGCCATTGGAGGTGCCATGCCATCCGGAGCTGAAGCATCAGGTGGATCATCTCGACTTCATGTTGTATGACAGGTAGAAGGAGTTGGACAACGCTCGCGCCTACGCCAACCACAACCATGCCATTACAGTTAAGAAGGACCAGACCCTCGCCATCCTTGTGAAGGAGCGCAAGTAACTTCTCCGTCTGCGTGACAAGAAGGATCGCATCATTGTCCGCCTTCGTCACAAGGTGTCATCTTTGGAGGAGACCATCCATGAGCAGGACATACAGCTTGAGGAGAGGGAGAACAAAGGGGAAGATATCTGTGGAGATCCCTAGTCCTACCTCAGTGATGATGATGACTACCTGGAGGACCTCGACATGGACTTCCACACCGATGATGACAATTCCACCTTCATTGATGATGAAGAAGCCACCGGTTCTGATGAGTAGTAGCACTTGAGAACTATTGTAGGTGTGAGTTGTATCCGGTCCACTATATCGTAGCTTCACAGAATGGTTCCTAAAACCATCTGTTACCCTAGTGTGGTGTGTGTTTGTATTGGGTGCTATGAATGATTGAATGAAAATAAAGTTGCCAGTTGGCAAAAATAGAGTCAAACTCAAAGTTTAAAAGCTTTTCAAAAAAAATCCATGAACCTTAGAAATTTCCCTCTTGTCTCATGATATATCTCAATCTTCGGATGCCTTGCGGAGGGAGCAGCTCATCTCAAGACCCAATGCTGCAAATCTTGCAAATGTTGGTTGCTGACCGTGAAGCTAGGAGAGCTGAACATCAAGCTAATTTAGTCACCCTTCAACAGATAGCTCAGATGGCCCATAATAATCAAGGCCATGGAAACCAGGACAATCATGGATCCAAGCTTAAGAACTTTCAAAACACCAATCCCCCCATATTTAGTAAGTCTGAAGAGCCATTAGATGCTGATGAATGGCTACAGACCATGGAGAACAACTTAGAGGTCGCAGGAGTGGAGGCCAATGAGAAAGTATTGTTTGCCACCCATTATCTGGTAGGTGATGCAAGAGCTTGGTGGAATAGCATTCGCACCATGAATGGAGGACAGATGATGGCTTGGGATGAATTCAAACTCAAGTTCATCCGAACCCATGTGCCACCAGGTTTGATTCTGCGGATGATGGATGAATTCGGAGTCAAGCGGGAAGGATGATCGTAGAGTACCATGATTTACATCTCGCCTAGGTATGCCCCTGATGAGATTGGTACTGAAGCCAAGAATAAGGAGAGATTCTTGAATGGTCTGCATGATGAGATGCAGACAGTGCTGGTCAACATTCCCTTCACTGGCCTTGAAGCCTTAGTGGATTCTGTAATCCAGATGGAAGGCAAGATCAACCAAGCCAAACGTTGAATGATGCATCAACCAGGATCCCACCATACCCCGAAGTATCGCCCCAACCCGTATGCAGGATATGCCCCGAGAAACAATAGATGCCCTATATCCCGTCCGAACTATCCCAACCGTGCAGGAGGAAACCCAAGGCCTAGAGGAAACCACAACAACAACCCCGACAACTCCAACAATTTCAACCGTGCATCGCCCAAGTCCAACAACAACAACAACAACCCCAACAACAAAAATATGACCCCAAGGACTGGAAGCAATGCCGTGCCTGTTGCAGGAAAAGACAAGTCTCTGATTACTTTTTTTGAATGCGGAGTCAACGGTCATTACTCCAACGAGTGCCCAAGAAGCTTGTAGCAGCCACCAATGTGAATGCACCAGCGCAGTAGCAACATCGTGTTCATCCAGGAAGGATATTTGCCCCAGGGAACTCACTCAACCGCAACGGCCGTCTGTTTCACATGAATGCTGAAGAAGCTCAGGAAGCGGCAGATGTCATGCTGGGTATGTTTTCTGTTAACTCAGTACTTGCAAGAGTGTTGTTTGATTCTGGAGCATCGCACTCATTTGTTATAGAAGAATTTGCATGCACTAGTAAGATTCAACCAACACAATTTAAGCATGTTATGATAGTTTAAATACCTGGTTCAACCACCAAAGTGATGTCTACGCACTTCTATTCTTGTAGACAGTTGTTGGGCCTCCAAGTGCAGAGGTTTCTAGAACAACAGCACGTTTCCCTTAAGTGGATTACCCAAGGTTTATCGAACTCAGGGAGGAAGTGGTCAAAGGTATTCCCTCTCAAGCAACCCTGCAATCAAGATACAAGAAGTCTCTTGTGTCCCCAACACACCCAATACACTTGTCAGGTGTATAGGTGCACTAGGTCAGTGAAGAGATAGTGAAATACCAGTGGTAACGGTGCCAGAAAAGAGCTTGACGGTGAGGTAAAGACTAAAGGCAACAAGAAGGAAGCAAGCAAACATGCAACATATCTAGTAGAAAATGGTGTTTCAATGTTTAGAAACAAGGCTTAGGGATCATACTTTCACTAGTGAACACTCTCTCATATAAATATCCTCTCTTCATGATACTACTCTTAACTACTCTCCGGTTGGACACTCTAATCCATGGTAGGGCTATAACAGCACACCTCAAAGTCTGCCTTCCCCAATCTAGATAACCCCACATTATCACCTTGAGTGCTAGATGGTTCCAACAAACACCACAATTTCATAGACACATCCAACTCCAAATATAACATAACAAATATTCAATCTAGCCAAAGTGCCACACACGGTATGCCCGCTGTCACTTTCACACACATGGGGAGATCAGAGATCTAATGAAGCACTTGAGTAGCAAGGTAGATCTACTTGATTACAAAGCTCATGACCACAAGATCATACATAGAGAGAGAGATGAACACATAGCTACCGGTAGAGCCCTTAACCTCGAGGAAGAACTACTCCCTCCTCATCATGGGAATCAGCAACGGTGATGGAGATGGTGGTGGAGATCGATGGAGATGGCTCCGGGGGCACTTCCCGTCCCGACAAGGTGCCGGAACAGAGACTTTCTGTCCCCCGAATCTCCCTTCGGTGGCAGCTGTGCTACGGAGGTTTTCATGGATTTCTTCTAGATGCCCTAGGGTTTTTGGGTCGGAGGCTTCTTATAGGCGCAAGAATCAAGGTCGGTGGGGGTCCAGGGGCCCACACCCCCTATGGGCGCCTCCATGGCTTGCTCGCGCCTAGGGGGTGCGGCCACGCTGTGGCCCCCCTCCGGCTATGCTTCGTGGTTCCGTGTTGCTCCGGGAAAATAATGACTTTGGCTTTTGTCCCGTCAAATTCCGAGAATATTGATTTTCTGCCTTTCTGGAACCAAAAACAGAAGAAAACAGGCATCTGGCACTGTGGCATCTTGTTAATAGGTTAGTTTCAGAAAGTGTATAAAAATACCTCAAAGTGTAGACAAAACATAAGTCAAATGATACAAAACAAGCATGGAGCATCAAAAATTATAGATATGTTTCCGACGTATCAAGCATCCCCAAGATTAACTCCTGCTCGTCCTCGAGTAGGTAACTGATAAAAAGAATAATTTTTTAGGTGACATGCACCATCAAAACCAAGATCAAACCATTTGCAAGCATTGAAAGCTGGGAACAAAGAACTCTAAAATGTGCATGAACGATGGAGTTCTAACAATAGGACATAGTAACTATGCATGCAACATGAAAGGTTACAAACAAAGATCATGAATAACATGCATTGAAAAACGTTTGTTTGTTTCACATATAGAAAACATAGCATAGTGGCAATCAGCTTGTCCCTCATAGAGTAGCAAATAGATGCATAGGACACCTTCAAAGTTCACAAGGGTGACTAGAAACAAGTAGCACAAGAGCAAGTAATATCACAATATGCATCAATCAATAAGCTTTGGAACACTGCACACAGAATGACAACTATACTCTCTTAATGGTGCCTAAAGTTAGAAGGTGGAGACTCAAATAATGGTGGAAGAAAATCCCTTCATAAAGGAAGCAGGGATTTCAAGTTTCAAAAAGAGCTTCCAAAAATTATGGTACTTGTTAGCTTTCAGCCCTCATTGCCCCTATCATAAGCATCTTGAAGTGATTAAGGTTAAAGTGAACAAAGATGGAGTATATGCTTGACGAAGTATAATTTGGCAATCTCAAGTCCCTTGAATACAAGGGCCACACCTCATGCTACTCAACTTTAGTCACTTGTAAGTTCTTGTCATTGTAAGTATTTGCATATCATTGAGAACCGCCAACGGGGTACCCCTTGCACATGGCAAGTAGACAATGAGCATCTCAGCAATCTTCTTATTTACCATGGGAATATGGTGCTTTTTCTTTTTTTCCTCTTTTCTCAATACGTCTCTCTTTTTTTATAAGAAGAATGCTTCATAGATGTCACTATGGTGATGCTGCAAGTTTCCACCATGATTAGGCATGGCTTAGGCTAGCGGCTCAGGTGTTTATCTAACACAGAATACAAACTCCATGGACTTACAAGTTCCCTCTTTATTTCACACCGGTGACATCCATAGACAAAAGAGCATGATATCAACTGAGTACAAAGTACAAGTGCAATGTTGAATACGTTCCCCGTGGCAGCACAGTTCTGCTAATTCCAATGTATAAGTGCAAGCATATACATCATAGGTGACACAATGGTTCAAGTTTATTAGGGGCAAAGAATAGAAAGTGTGCCATCAAGTTTTGGGTTTTAATCACTAAGTTTTCGCATAACAAAATACTTCTTAATCGGAAGATAGATAAAAACAAGAATATACTTGGAATGGTGTCACACACCATGTATAGGAGTTTATAGTGGACACTTCGGAATAACTTGGTTTCTTGGGAGTTGGAAACATGAGTAGAGCTTACTCATACAAGTGGAGGCTAGCAAAAAACTGGGAGCAACCAACTAAGAGAGCAATAATGGCCATAATCATGCAGTGCAATAAAGAATTACTAATCAAAGCAAAGAGTGGTACTACAAGTCAAGGACTAGATGATCATAGACGCTAATGGTGACTTGCCATAGTCATAACATGGTGTGAGCATGTGCCAAGTCAACCCAAGCAAAGCATCAAAGGAGAATACCACAATACTATGTTTTTGTATGCTAAAACAACGCATGATTCCTTCAAGGCACAACAATCCTAATTGTTTGGAACAAGACATGCTACAGAAATAATCACTAAGCATAAGGTCAAAACAACACCTAGCATGTCATGCTAAAGTCTAAGTCGCAGTCAAAACAAGCTCCCTTTTGTACCACTTAAGCATGAAGCTTTCTACTCTTTCCAACACCAAACAAATTATTTGGAAACAACTCACAAAGATAATAATCAATAAATATCAGTGAGCTTGTCTCACAAATCCACAAAGAATAACTAAAAAGTTCTATGCTTAAAGCACAAGAAAACTAAGGCTGAATGCAGTGCTAGCAAAAGTGAACACTCACAAAACAATAAGAGTGAAAACTAGAGTGTTCTAGGCAATGGAAACAGAGTGTGTCTCTCTCCAAAAGAAGTGTGGTGTAACCAACCAATTTACTCAAGCAAACTAAGCAAACGAAAACCAAAAACAAAAACTAAGACGCTCCAAGAACAACACAAAAATGCATGAAACAATAAAAACGAAGTGTCTAGAAAGACCTGAGATTTTTATTGATGAAGAAGGTGATGCCTTGGGCATACCCAAGCTTTGACGCTTGTACCTCTTGAATATTTCTTGGGGTGACACGGGGTGTCATCCCCAAGCTTGAGCTTCTGTCCATTCTTCATCTTATTACATCATTCTTCCTCTACACCTGCAAATTTTCCTTCATACAAAACTTCACACAATCTTCATTAGCAACATCAGTGTATTCAAAAGATATTAGACCTCTGGCAAAGCTTTGGAACAACAAGGCTTTTTACTAAAAACACAAGCTACTGTAGTAACTCCTTCAAAAATCTCAATTCACCTAAAGAGAACTCAAAAAGGAATCAATAAGAAGCAAATGCAAATAATGGCAGAAATCTGTCAAAATAGACCAGCAGGTAGAAACCGATTTTTTTGAACATCTTCTGTTGCTCAAATAAAAAAGTGTTCAACTAACGAAAGTTAGCTAACATACTGGGGGATTTATTCGTAAATTTTAGCTCAATCTGATTTACAGAGACTCCTCACGAATTTTATGCTGGAGGACAGAAATCTGTTTCAGGAAAGCAACTCTCCAAATCTTACTTCCCTCTCATTAGAGGTCATTCTTGGCACAAAAAGCAAAAAAAAAAGGATAAGGAGAGTCCATTACAGAATTAATAACTTCCAGGACTCAAGAAAACTCTTGGGTTATCTCCCAACAAGTACTTTTCTTTAATGCCTTTAAGTTAGGCATGATAGTTTTAAAGATGCTCACATAGGAAATATGAATTGATTTTAAAAAGAGCATCAAGAATAAAATTCAAAGAACATTTAAGTCTAACACACTTCCTATGCATAGGAATATTGTAAAGAAACAAGTCATGAAAGCACAAAGCAACAAGCATAGGAAAGCAAAACAAATGCAACTTCAAAATTTTCAACATAAAGAGGGGAAACTTAATATTCTTAAGATTCATAAAACCATGTTTCCCTCTCTCATAATAAGTTATAGTAGCAACATGAACAAAATTAACAATATAACTATCACAAGAAACATTCTTATCATGAGCCACATGCATAAAATGATTATTACTCTCCACATAAGAATAGCCATTCTTATTAATTGTAGTGGGAGCAAATTCAACAAAATAGCTATCTTCCCAAGTGTGTTCATTTGGAAACATATCATCATTGGAAGGAACATGGATAGCACTAATAGCACAACAAGTATTAATATTATCATTTTCATAATTGGTGCCAAAGAGATTTTCAATATCAAAAGTAGTGTGCTTTTCCCAATCATGATCACTAATATAGGTAACAGGCATAGGAACATCATCTAGTTCAGAATCATCAGCAAAAACTATGATATGAGAAACATGCTTAGGGGAAGATACCGTTTCCTCTCTCCTTCTACTCCTCTTCTTCTTCTTCTTCTTCTCCTCTTTAGGAGGGAGAGGCTTCAAAGGAAGCTTCTCCACATACCCTGGTTTATTGTTAGACACAATAGAAAAAACTTTGGAGGATTCCTCCTTTTCATTAATAAGAACAAAACTCATATCAGTCCTGTCATATTTTGGTAAAATATCATCTTTTATAAGATTTTGTATGTAAGTATTCACGTGGTAATTATCAATACAATAAATATGACACCCATGCAGGACGCAATTCATACCAAAAGCACTCATGTCTACCAAAGAAGTTTTTCTTGATAACTCTTCACACGCCAAAACAATGTAAGTTCATCATGTTGATTATAAGTGATTGCATTATCACAATACAAGCTTGCAGTACTCATTGGATTATAAAGGTCATTAGTACGTCCTGAGCATTGAAAATTGAAATGATCCACTTCATAGCAGAGTTCACAAATAAAAGGATAGAGGGCACAATTTTTTTTACCAAGATCATTTAGAGCCTTATACCATGTTCTGGTTTTTTCATTCCAGTGTGTGATACAATATTCTTCTTCTATTTGATTCTTCTCACAAGGTCTATGCATACCACAAAAATTAACATGCTTATAAGAAATAGTACTTTCAGAAGTTTGAGCATGTTTATTGTAATCATTTATAACATTTTCATTTTCCATGCAAGTGTCTTTAAAAGGTTCATGATACATGTCCCACTTTTCTTTAGGAGCATTAATATGGGAAGCAAAGGCTCTATAATATTTAACAAGAATTTGAGGATCAATACCATATCTAGCACTAAGCTCTTGAAAATTAGCAGTTTCAGCGAAAGACTTAATGCAATCATACTCATAGTTTATACCTGGTTTTTTACCTTTGTCATTATCCCAACCTTCGGTATTGATTTGAATTGTTTCAAGAATATCCCACTTAGCCTTGGCCTCCTTACTTGTGAAGGATCCCTCTAAACAGGTATCCAGATAGTCCTTGTAATGTCTTGAAAGCCTTGCATAAAATTATTGATAACAACATTACTAGGGAGCTCATGAATGGGAAATTTGAGCATTAGTGACTTCAATCTCCCCAAATCTTGGGAAATACTTTCTCCCTCATGAGGATGAAAATTATAAATATAATTCCTATCTTTATGAATTTCATGAGGAGGATAAAATTTAGAATAAAAGAGAGATTCAAGTTCCTTCCATTCCAAATGATGAGGATCATCTAGTAGCTCATACCACTCCCTTGCTTTGTCCCTAAGTGAGAAAGGGAATAGCTTCCTCTTAACTTGGTACATTGAAATACTTGCACACTTGAACAACTCGCATAATTCATGTATAAAGAGTAAATGATCACTAGGATGGACAGTTCCTTCTCCAAAATAGCAGTTATTCATAACATGTTCAACAATTTCAATAGTTATTTTAAAAGGGACACTTTCAGTATGTGGATTTAAAATATCACAAGTATCATTAGAATTACCACATATGGGAGATAAAGTATCATCAGAGCAAATTTTCTTCCCAAAAGCTGTGGAGCTAAAAAGATCTTTCTCATAAAAACTAGATTCCCCAAGCTTAGACGTTTCCATACCATTAGTAACAATGGTGTTCAAAAAATTCATACTAATAACATTGCTATTAGCATGCAAATAAATCTCCATAGGTTTTTTAATTTTCTCTTCAAACACTTCATGTCCTAACTACAGATAAATACTATAGAGCTCTCTAATTTTGTTGTTGTTTTCCATTAAGCCTAACTAGTGAAAACAAGAAAAAAAGACAAAACTGCAGAATCTAAAGGAAATAACTTCGAGCACTCACACACCAAGAGGATGTGAGTACCTTTTACCTTACCTCCCAGGCAACGGCGCCAGAAAAGAGCTTGATGTCTATGCACTTCTATCTTGTAGACAGTTGTTGGGCCTCCAAGTGCAGAGGTTTGTAGAACAGCAGCAAGTTTCCCTTAAGTGTATTACCCAAGGTTTATCAAACTCAGGGAGGAAGTGGTCAAAGGTATTCCCTCTCAAGCAACCCTGCAATCAAGATACAAGAAGTCTCTTGTGTCCCCAACACACCCAATACACTTGTCAGGTGTATAGCTGCACTAGTTCGGCGAAGAGATAGTGAAATACTAGTGGTAACGGTGCCAGAAAAGAGCTTGACGGTGAGGTAAAGACTAAAGGCAACAAGAAGGAAGCAAGCAAACATGCAACAGATCTAGTAGCAAATGGTGTTTCAATGTTTAGAAACAAGGCCTAGGGATCATACTTTCACTAGTGAACACTCTCTCATATAAATATCCTCTCTTCATGATACTACTCTTAACTACTCTCCAGTTGGACAGTCTAATCCATGGTAGGGCTATAACAGCACACCTCAAAGTCTGCCTTCCCCAATCTAGATAACCCCACACTGTCACCTTGAGCGCTAGATGGTTCCAACAAACACCACAATTTCATAGAGACATCCAACTCCAAATATAACTCATAACAAATATTCAATCTAGCCAAAGTGCCACACACGGTATGCCCGCTGTCACTTTCACACACATGGGGAGAGCAGAGATCTAATGAAGCACTTGAGAAGCAAGGTAGATCTACTTGATTACAAAGCTCATGACCACAAGATCATGCATAGAGAGAGAGATGAACACAAAGCTACCGGTAGAGCCCTTAGCCTCGAGGAATAACTACTCCCTCCTCATCATGGGAATCAGCAACGGTGATGGATATGGTGGTGGAGATCGATGGAGATGGCTCCGGGGACACTTCCCCATCCCGGCAAGGTGCCGGAATAGAGACTTTCTATCCCCCAAATCTCCCCTTCGGTGGCGGCGGCTCTACGGAGGTTTTCATGGATTTCTTCTGGATGCCCTAGGGTTTTTGGGTCGGAGGCTTCTTATAGGCGCAGGAATCAAGGTTGGTGGGGGTCCAGGGAGCCCACACCCCATGTGGGCGCCTCCAGGGCTTACCCGCGCCTAGGGGGTGCGGCCACCCTGTGGCCCCCCTCTGTCTCTGCTTCTTGGTTTCGTGCTGCTCCGGGAAAAAATAAAGACTTTGGCTTCTATCCCGTCCAATTCCGAGAATATTGATTTTATGCCTTTTTGGAACCAAAAACAGAAGAAAACATGCAACTGGCACTGTGGCATCTTGTCAATAGGTAGGTCCAGAAAGTGTATAAAATACCTCAAAGTGTAGACAAAACATAAGGCAAATGATACAAAACAAGCATGGAGCATCAAAAATTATAGATACATTTCTGACGTATCACAAAGCTAGACAAATTTGCAAGGACGTACCTATTAGAATCCATGGAATATATTTTTATGCTAATATAATAGTACTTGGAACCAAAGGTTTGGAAGTAGTACTAGGAATGTATTGGATGTCGAAACATAAAGGATTAATTGACTGTGCCAAGAAAGCCATAACCATGACTAGTACCACTGGAGTTTCAGTAGAGCATGTATTTGAAACTTTGCCCCGTCAATTCAAGTGCAACAAGAGTATAGCCCAACCAACCATTGACCAAGTCAGAGTAGTCTATGAATACCCCGACGTATTCCTAGATGAATTGCCCGGTATGCCCCTAGATCGGTATCTCGAGTTTATCATTGAACTAATCCCTAGAACTGGACCCATAGCTCAGAGACCTTATAGTATGAACCCGTCTGAATTAGTGGAGCTAAAGAAGCAACTGGATGCTATGTTGGAGACATGTTTGATTCAACCAAGTGCGTCGCCATGGATATCACATGTTTTTTTTGTGGATAAGAAAGATGGAGGTAACCGTTTATGCACAGATTATCGGAAGCTGAATGATGTCACCATTAAGAACAAGTACCCACTGCCGAAGATAGAAGATCTGTTTGACCAGTTGACTGGTGCCAGAGTGTTTCCTAAGATTGATCTTAGAACTGGTTATCATCAACTCAAGATTCACGCAACGGATATTCCAAAGACTGCCTTTACCACCAGATATGGATTATATGAGTACACTGTCATGTATTTTGGACTAACCAATGGCCCCGCTTATTTCATGAACCTCATGAATAAGATTTTTATGAGCTTCCTGGATAAGTTTGTCGTTGTTTTTATCGACGATATTCTAATCTATTCCAAATCATAAGAAGACCATGAGCTACACCTGAGGACCATACTTAAAACCCTTAGAGATCATCAGTTGTATGCCAAGTTTAGAAAATGTTAGTTCTAGTTAAAGTAAGTAGGATTCCTAGGTCATATCGTGTCGGCAGGAGGAATTGCTGTCGATCCCACCAAGATTAAGGATGTTGAAGAATGGCAATCCCCAACCACTCAAACGCAAGTTCGCGCATTTCTCGGATTAGCAGGATATTACCGCAAGTTCATAGAAGGGTTCTCTATCATCGCAAGACCCATGACCCAGTTATTAAAGAAAGATAAGAAGTTTGAATGGACGAATAAATGTGAAGCAAGTTTCAAGAGCTCAAGAAGAGAATGATCTCAGCCCCAATTTTGATCATGCCGGATATCATGAAGCCTTTTTATGTATTTTGTGACGCATCCAAGATTGGTCTCGGATGTGTGTTGATGCAAGAAGGCAAAGTCATATCCTATTTGTCCCGAAAACTGAAGCATCATGAGCAGAATTACCCTACACATGACCTCAAACTAGCAGCCGTAGTTTTAGCCTTGAAGATATGGCGGCATTACCTCATGGGCAACCGTTGTCAGATTTATTTGGATCACAAGAGTCTTAAGTATATCTTCACCCAGAAGGAGCTGAATATGAGGCAAAGGAGACGGATAGAGTCAATGAAGGATTATGACCTTGACATTCACTATCACCCCGACAAAGCCAATGTGGTAGCATATGCTCTTAGCAGATTGCCGTGTCGATTGAACACCATGATAAAAGAAGCCCAGCCAAGTTTGCATGAGGAGATGGAAAATTTCAGAGTGGAGCTAGTTAGTGAAGGATTTTTGGCTAGCATAGAACTTCAACCCACTTTGATCAGTCAGATCAAGGAGGCGGAGAAAGGAAATGCTAGTATCGACGGAATGAAACGTCTTATCGGTATAGGGAAGGTACACGGATTCACCAAAGACGAAGAAGGAACTTTGTGGTATAAAGGGTGAATCTGTGTGCCTGCAGATTCAGAGCTGAAACAAGCTATTTTGCAAGAAGCCCATGATACTCTTTATTCTATCCACCCTGGAGGAAGGAAGATGTATCAGGATTTGAAGGAGCAATTTGGTGGCACAAGATGAAGAGAGAAATCGGAAGCTGCATAGCCAAGTGTGATATCTGTCAGAGAGTCAAAGCGGGACATCGGAGACCCGCAGAACTTTTGCAACCATTGCAGATTCCAGAATGGAAATGGGATTCAGTTGGAATGGATATTATCACCAGTTTGCCTACATCTAGTAGGGGAAATGACTCTATTTGGGTCATAGTGGATAGACTGTCCAAAGTAGCCCATTTCTTACCGGTCAAGACCACTTATCAGAGCTCGAAGCTAGCAGAGTTGTACATTACTAGGATAGTCGATTTGCATGGAATCCCAGGAACATTGTGTCGGATCAAGGAACCCAGTTTACCTCGAGATTTTGGAAGAAAGTCCAAGAAGGATTAGGAACCAGACTGTATTTCAGCACAGCTTATCACCTGCAGACTGATGTACAAACGGAGCTAGTAAACCAGTTACTCGAATATATGTTGAGAGCTTGTGTGTTGGAATATGGATCTAAATGGGAAGATTGTCTGCCTTTCGCAGAATTCTCATACAACAACAGCTACCAAGCCAGTTTGCAAATGGCCCCATTTGAGTTCATCTTTGGAAGGAAGTGTCGTACCCCGTTGAATTGGTCGGAAGTAGGAGAGAGTTAGATTTCGGACCCGACATCCTAAGATAAGCCGAAGAGAAAGTTCACAAAATCCGTGAGCAAATCAAGACCGCCCAATCCAGACAGAAGAGTTATGCCAACAAGAGACGTCGAGATCTAGCCTTCACTATCGAAGATTTTGTGTATATGAAAGTATCACCCTTGAAAGGAATGCAACGTTTCCAAGTGAAAGGGAAATTAGCCCCTAGATATATTGGACCCTTCAAGATTATGAATAGATGAGGAGAAGTATCATATCAATTGGAACTGCAGGAGGAAATGTCAGCCGTCCATGATGTGTTTCATATCTCGTTACTTCGCAAATGCCTAGAAGTCCCGGAGAAGAACGAAGTTTTCAAGAATATTGATCACAGAACCATAGAGCTCAACAAGGACCTAACTTATCATGAAGTACCTATTCGTATTCTGGAAGAAGCCTTCAGAACCACCAGAACCCGGAGTATCAAGTTTCTCAAGATCTAGTGGAGTAACCATACTGAAGAAGAAGCTACTTGGGAGCGAGAAGATTACATTAGGACAGAGTTTCCAGATCTCTTTAGTTCCTAGTTTCCAGATCTCTTTAGTTCCTAGGTTTGTAACATCCCAAAAATATTAAGCAAGATTATCAATTTCTAATCACCCAAGTATAGGGTTAACAAAAACTTTTATTATTAAAATTAATATGAATGCATATGTGTGTGATGAATGCATGAATGATGGACTTTGCCATGTTTGATTGCTATGAATGATAAGGATTGGTTTAAATATGAAAACAATATCATCTAGATCATTTCCAAACAAAATCAAATGAAGAGAAAATCAAATACAAGAAATATGAGCCAATGGTCATTTTGGCCAAACTTGTTCACTAGACCACTTTGGGTGTTCCTAGTCAAAGATTTCTAACAGAAACAAATCCAATTATTTTCACCCCTTGATAGACCAAATAAAAGTGAACCCAAGCCCACCTTACAAACCAACATAAACAAATTCCAAATGTATTTCAAGGACAATTCAAAATTGAATCAAGTGTAGGTACTAAGATAGCCATTTCTCAAAAACCAACCAAACCGCTTCACCTTGGCAAACCCAAGCAACCTCAGACTACTAAGCTTATGACCAGAGCACTCACCATAATTCATCCAAAAATTCTAACTTTGAATTCATGCGGCCATTTCATCAAATACCTGGTGAGCACAGTAATAGCTGCCAAACTATTACTATTCTTGATCAATGCCTTGTCTACCCATTGCCCCCATTTCACTCCCCTTGTCTCCCCCAGTGCCTAGCATTGCATTGAAACAGCCCCCTTCCTCGCCGATGCGCCAGTACCGCGCCACCCGAGCCATTCTTGTCGGTCGAGCATGGACAGCTCGCAGGAGCCAGTGCCATGCCCGTCCATGATGTCTAGGAGATAGGCCACCGTCCACCGCCACTCCTTGTCCACCCCTCGAGCGCAGCCCAGCCGTGGACCACCAGAAAACCGGTGCGCCTAGTTCTCTGTCGCCATGCCGAGAGAACGCCAGAGCGTCGCAGCCGACATGCGCGCACACATCGCGCCTCGCTCTCACCACGCGTACATCCACTCGCCATGACCCTAGCTACCTCCCAGACATGCCCGCCGCCGCGCGACATGAAACCCCGTCTCGAACACCAATGTTCCCGTGTATAGCACGGACCATGCCTGACCATCCTCGACCACCCCGTGTTGAGCCATTAAGCATGCAATGACTGCCAGGAGACACAACACCGTTCTACGCCCTCATCCATGTCGTTGTCCATATGTATCATCGTCACCGACGAGCCCAGACCATGCCGCTCTGCCCTTATCGCCGGTGTATAAATAGAAGCCACCCCAGCCCTCATTATCCACACCATCTCACTCCCCTCTCTCTTAGAAGCACCCCTGACACTTCCCCGGAGCAAGGCAAGCACCAGCCCGCCAGAATTTGGCCAGAGTCCGCCGCTGCAGAGGAGGAGAGGAGCCATTAATTGGAGCCACCCCAAGAGCCGCCGCGACCACTGTTTGTACCGCCATCATCGACAATGTCGTTCGCCCCCATCGCCGACCCTAGATGGAGACCAAGTGAGCCACTGCGTACCCCCACCATCGTTGTTAGGGTTCAGTCTTGCCAGAGCTATTCGACGGAGACGACGAACGTGGACCGTAGATCTTGTTCTAATCGCATGGCCTAGATTGAAACTTACCTCTTCAGGTTAAATGATCCACTGACTAGCAGGACCGCCATGTTAGCAGCCCTCTATGCGCATGCAGGACAGTTGGGCCGGCCCAGTATCGTTCTCGCGCTTAGCCCAGTGATTCAAATAACCTTTTCCCATTTTAGTTAAACCCTAGTTCTGTTAGTAGATTGAAAAATTAAATTCAAAGAGATTCATTGAACCAAATTGCATGATTCCAATTTTGATAGAAAGGTATTAAAATTATCAATCCAAGTCCATTGGATTCAAACCATTTGAAATTATAGTTCACCTATAGTAAAAATAACAAGACATAGCCTTTTTCACATTCAAACATTTTTCAAAAATCAACCATAAATGCTTTTGAGTTGATTCCAACTCTCAAAAATCACATTTCACAAGATCTAACTGAATATGTAAAGATATTTAGGTTTACATGTAGTGATCTGGACTAGTACTAAAAGAATGCTACATAGGCATTTCTAGTCACTTTAATTGTATAAAATAGTATTTTTAAACTTTAAAATATGACCACCACTTTAAATCACATTCCCAAGTATTAGAATATGTGGTGATGACATGTGTCAACATGATCCCATATTTTAATTGGAGAATATTAAATCTTAAGTAGTTTTAAATGAGTAGAAATTACTTTGCGAAAATAAAATAAATAAGACTAGGTCTTTATTTCATGTGATGTTTGTGATGATGCTAGATCATCTAGTGTGAACCTTTGTGTGCCAAATAGAGGTAGTTAAGTATTGTTTGGTGATTGTGTACCTCGTAATCATTTATAGATGCTAGTACCGACCAAGGCTATGAGGAGGAGGAGTACTACGAAGAAGAAGAAAACTTCAACCACTCCACCAATCAAGGCAAGCTAACACTTGCAAGTTTCTTAACTATGCAAGCTAGATGCCTTAGGTATGCTTTGGTTATGCAAGTTTTATTCTTTTACTTTTAATAAAGTTCTTTATTACTTTTATTTAGTGCTTTGTGAGTTTTGGAAAGATAGTTTAGATAGAATAAAAAGCATAAAACTAGGGCTAAGTAGTTGGAAATATATGTCATACTAAGGCATGAGACTAGATTTGGATAGTCACACTCGATTAGCACCCGTCATTAGTGAATACCCTCAATTTTAGTGGCTAGTGGTAAGCATAAAATTGGATCACTTTAGATGGGAATACTTGGTGAAAATGATTATGAAAACCTTGGAATGAAGATTAATTCTATTGAAATGTTCTGACATGTGTTATGAACACATGATGATTTGATGATGAAAATGTTGAGGCATGAGCCTTAGCCCTTTATAAAACTTATGGTTGGGTTCGGATGCGATACCATTCCAATTTTACCGTACAACCACAGTACCTGAATTGGGTAAGGCTCAATTAGAAATTTATATGTCTTATTATGGGTTCCCTTGCGGAAAGAGGTTGAGATGAGGCTACCTCGTGATGAATGTCCATCTATGTAGTACCCAAGATGACTGATGATCATGGTTGGGAGGCCAAACTCATAGGGGATAACACTTGCAAGTTTCTTAACTATGCAAGCTAAATGCCTTAGGTATGCTTTGGTTATGCAAGTTTTATTCTTTTATTTTTAGTAAAGTTCTTTATTAATTTTATTTAGTGCTTTGTGAGTTTTGGAAAGATAGTTTAGATAGCATAAAAAGCATAAAACTAGGCCTAAGTATTTGTAAATAGATGTCATACTAAGGCATGAGACTAGATTTGGATAGTCACACTCGATTAGCACCCGTCATTAGTGAATACCCTCAATTTTAGTGGCTAGTGCTAAGCATAAAACTGGATCACTTTAGATGGGAATACTTGGTGAAAATGATTATGAAAACCTTGGAATGAAGATTAATTCTATTGAAATGTTTTGACAAGTGTTATGAACACATGATGATTTGATGATGAAAATGTTGAGGCATGAGCCTTAGCCCTTTATAAAACTTATGGTTGGGTTCGGATGCGATACCATTCCAATTTTACCGTACAACCACAGTACCTGAATTGGGTAAGGCTTAACTGGAAGTTTATATGTCTTATTATGGGTTCCCTTATGGAAAGAGGTTGAGATGAGGCTACCTCGTGATGAATGTCCACCTATGTAGTACCCAAGATGACTGATGATCATGGTTGGGAGGCCAAACTCATAGGGGAGGTGCCTTGATACGTCCAAAATGTATCTACTTTACCGAACACTTTTGCTATCGTTTCTCCTCTAAACTTGTGTGATTTGGATACAACTAACACGGACTGACGCTGTTTTCAGCAGAATTGCCTTGGTGTCTAGTTTTTGTGCAGAAAATCAACTATCAGGAAAAATCCTGGAAAATATGCCAAAAATCCTATTTCACCAGAAGATTCACGAAGCCAGAATACGAGACGAAGTGGAGGCCTGAGGGGCCCACACCCCCTGCCACGCGGGTGGGCCCAGGCCGCGCCTGGAGGGGGTGTGGCCGCCCCAGGCACCCCCTTGGCCTCCCTCTTCGCCTATAAGTTGCCTCTTGTCCTAAAAACTCTAGGAGGTTCGACGTTTTTCCAAAAATAGTTCTGCTGCACCGCCACCACCAGAAACCGCGATTTGGAAATAGAAACTCCGTTCTGGCACCCTGCCAGGACGAGGAATTAGGAGAGGATCATCGCCATCATCATCACCAACGCCTCTCCATCAACCATCCATGTTTCCCTCATCCATGAGTGAGTAATCCCTCGTTGTAGGCTATGGGGATGGTAGGGATTGGATGAGTTATATCATGTAATCGAATAAGATTGTTAGTGCATGGTGCCTAGTATCTCTATTAGTGCTATTTGACTTTGTTGCAACTTGTTGTGCTTAATGCTTGTCACTAGGGCCCGAGTGCCATGATCTCAGATCTGAACTTATTATTGATTCATTATGATAGTATTGTTTGTCATCTTATGTGCAAGTTGTGTATACATATCACTGTCCGGGTCCAAAGGCCCTGAAGTGACAGAAATTAGGATAACCGAAGGGTATGGCTATTATGTGAGGATCACATGTGTTCACGAAGTGTTAATTATTTGCTCCGGTGCTCTATTAAAAGGAGCACCTTAATTGCCAGTAGTTCCCTTGAGGCCCCGCTGCAACGGGCTGGCAGGACAAAAGATGTTGTGCAAGTTCTCATTGCGAGCACTTATATGTTTAGACTTGTCCATGCAACGCCCGTCCATCCATACCTATGTCTACCGCACTCATATCCTACTATTTGCTACAACTGTTACTATTGCTCATGTTTTGCTGATGCCGTTACTTTGCTATTGCTACTGCAAACTGTTGCTACTGATAAACTTTTGTGAGCAAGAACTATTTCTAGGTGCAGCTAAATTGACAACTCAGTTGTTAAGGCTTGCAATTATTCTTTGGCTCCCCTTGTGTCGAATCAATAAATTGGGTAATACTACCCTCGAAGACTCTTGCGATCCCCTATACTTGTGGGTCATCAAGACAATTTTCTGGCGTCGTTGCCGGGGAGCATAGCTTTATTTGTAAGTACACTTGGATCTATTAGTGTTCACTACTACTCCTTTCATCATGGGGAAGTCTCGTTATGGAAATTTTCCTATTTTACCATCCACTACAAGAAGAGGTATAGTCCTAAACACCTCTGCTGCTCTTGATTCACCGTCTGTTATAAGTAAGCTTGTTACACCACCACCACATACACATGCTACACACATTGCTACTACTGCTGAATCTGAAATTGCTTCTAATACTCATGATGTTACTTCTACGGTGCTTGATGCAAGTGGTTCATTAGGTCCTTTCCTAGATGCTACTATTTCTAGAACTATTGTGAGAAACACCGGAACTCCTAGTGAAGACACTGTTACACCTGTTAGCTCACCTGAGTCTAGAGAGAGATATGATATTAGTGATGGTTACATTGAAATGACTGATGATTTTATTGAAGAGTACCAAAACACACATGGTGCTAGTGCTATTAGGAGTATCCTTGAGAGACATACCATTATTCCTAAACTGTCTTCTAATCCTAAGTTTGCCACCTCTCCCATAGATATTAAAGATGAAGATTATGATTTCTCTCTTGATTTATCCTATTTAGACATTGCTGAGAAAGAACCTTTTTGTGGGACTGAGAGTGAGAGTGTTGTGGCACATATGAATGAGCTTTCCACTATGAGTGCTTTATTCTCTGATGATTTTAAGATGCGCAAGTACTTTGTTACTAAGATCTTCCCTTTTTCACTAAAAGGAGAAGCTAAAGCTTGGTTTAATAGATTACCTCCTGGATCCATTGGTAGCCCTGATTGTTTGATTGCTTCTTTCTTCCAAAAATATTTTTTCTCCTAGTGCTAGACATGTTGCTTTGCAGAAACTTTTTGATTTTAAACAGGGAGAAGAAGATAAATTACCTGAGTCATGGACAAGGTTCTGTGCCTTGATTCATGCACATCCTGGATTTCCATTGCCTAAAAATGAGCTTCTTTAAATTTATTATAATGGACTAACTGGTGATTCTAGGACATACCTAGATAGTTTTGCTGGTTGTGTTTTCAGGAAAAGAACTCCTACAGATGCTGAAGAATTAATGGCTAAAATAAGCAAGAATTATGATGATTGGACCTCAACTGAGCTAAATACACCTAGGCCTATTACTCCTGAACCATTTGTGCCTGAACCAGTTCCAACAGCAACACCAAAGAAGAGGGTAATGATTGCATTAAATGATGAAGTGATGAAGGAATCTAAGAGATGTTTTAAGGATAAAGGTATTAGATCTAAAGATGTGAAGAATCTACCTCCTATAAAACAATTATGTAAGCCAATTTCCCACTCATCTACTATTGAGGTACACTCTCTCCACTTTGATGAAGGTGATATTCCCTATGGTAAGCCTCCTGATCAATGCTTAGATGAACTTGACACATTTATTGTTAAGCAAGGTAATTTTAATAAACAAGTTCATAATCATTTAATGGAAAACTCTAGAGCCATTAATGAGTTGAAAGATATTATGGAAAGAACTGCTAATGATGTTAAAATGCTTTGTAAACACTTTCAAATGGTTCAAACCCAAATTGATCAACTTGTTAAGGTACAAAAAGATATGCTAGTTAATGCCTCGGGAGATAAACATGCTTATGGAATTAGAACTAGGAGTTGTATAGCTACTCAAGATACTTTATATCCTGAAGGACACCCTAAAAGAATTGAGCAGGATTCTTAACAAGGTGAAAGTAGTGGTAGTCCTCATAAGAGAAACAAAAAGAAACACAAAACAGTTGAGGAACCCTCTGAACCTGTTGTAGATCCTAATAGTATATCTGTCTCTGATGCTGAAACTGAAAGTGGTGATAAAAATGATGCTCCTAATGAGGAGGAAGTTGAGGAAGAACCTGAGAAGCACACTAAGAACACTAGGTACACTAAGGAAGATTTTATTCCTAATAAACATGGTAGTGAGAGAGAACCTTGGGTCCAGAAACCTACGCCTTTTCCCAATAAGAAACACAAGTCAAAGGAGGAAGAACACTACAACAAGTTTTGTGAGTGGATGAAACCTTTATTTTTGCAAATTCCTTTGATTGATGCTATTAAGTTGCCTCCTTATTCAAAGTATTTGAAGGAAATTGTCTCCAATAAAAGGAAGATTCCTAATGAGGAAATTTCTACTCAGCTTGCTAATTATTCCTTCAATGGTAAGGTTCCAAAGAAACTTGGTGATCCATGTATACCAACTATTCCTTGCTCTATTAAGAATAACTATGTTAGAACTGCTTTATGTGATTTGGGGGCTGGAGTTAATGGTATGCCTTTTTCTCTCTACAAGAGACTCTAGTTAGAAAAGTTAATACCAACTGATATATCTCTGCAAATGGATGATAAGTCAACTACTATTCCTGTTGGTATATGTGAGGATGTTCCTGTTCAAGTGGCTCATAATTGCTTGGTTTTAACTAATTTTGTTGTGCTTGAGATGCCTTAATATGATAATATGTCTATTATTCTTGGGAGACCTTTTCTTAATACTGCAGGTGCTGTCATCAATTGTAATCAAGGAAATGTAACTTTTAATATTAATGACAAAGAGCATACTGTCTATTTCCCCAAGAAGATTGGTAAGAGCTATTGCCTGAATTCCATTGAAAATATTGAGAGCATCAAAGTTGGAGACATATATTGTCCCATTCCATAAGAAAGTTTTGAAACTATCATGATTGAGACTATTGATATCAAGTTTGAGGTAACATAATCACTTTGTGGAATGCAAAGTTTTGCTTCATATAAGATTGTTTTGGTAACAAGACTTGATCAACCTTGTTAACAAAGGGATTTTAATGAACAAAACAATGCTTTCACAGTGGTTATACTTGCTCACTTTTACTTTTCTCCTTCCTAGTTTTTGCTTTTTCTCTTGTTAGCTTTAGTTTTGCTAGTTGTTTGCTTGTTAGAGTGTATTAGAACTTCTCAAGTTTTGGTTTTTGTTTGCTTTTGCTTCTTCTAAAAAAACCTTTTCTGTGAGAAAATCAATTTCCATACCCTGAAAATTGGCCAAAAATAAAGTTTCCCAAAAAATCGCAGAAAATTCATATTAAATTTTTCCTCGAAAAAAGGGGCAAAGGGACACCTGGAGTGGCCCAGGGGGACCCACCAAGCCAGCACACCCCCTGGTGGCGCGGCCAACCCCTAGGGCGCGCCTGGCCTGGGTGGGGCCCACCTGTGGCCCTCCAAGTTGCCTCCTTCCAGCCACTTCTTTCTCTCTCCCAAAAAACACCGGGAAACTTTCTCAAGCTCGAGTTCCTTCTATTCTTTCTCCCGATTTTTGATCTCCTTGCTCAGCCCTCTTTGCTGCTGATTTTTGGAGGGATTGCTCCTTGGTATGTGCCTCCTCCGCTTGTCCAATTAGATTTGTGATTGGTAGATTGTATCTTGAGTATTTTTCTGCTATAGGTGTTAGGTTGTGTGATCTTGCATGCTTGTTGTATGCTTAGAGATTTCATTTTGATGCATGTTTAGCCCTCTAGAAAGTTCTTATAGTAGTTCCTCATCATTTATCAACTTGGAAATCACTTGGTTTGATTTTTGTCTAAAATTTTCAGAAATGAAGATGAGTGCATACCCACTGAATCAACGTGATTTGATCGTACCTGAGCAAATGAAAATCCATCATGATGAAGGAGTCTTCCCTTACATATATCCATGCCCTGAATTTATGAGAGCCACGGGAAAACCAATGATGATGACCGCAGAGCCCAGCGCGGGAAGATAAGAAATATCCAACTCCCAGCTATCAGGTATTTTGCTTATTATCTTGCCACTAGTTTTCTCGGTAGGGAGAACACTAGCAATATTTCCAACTATCATTTGGCTTTCCTAGCTGCTGCACACAACAATGAAACCAGGTACAATCCTGGTTCTCTCATTGCTCGTCGCTTAGCTGCTAAGGGACCCATTTATGGGGGTATTATTGTTGCACGTGTTGTTGCTACCCTAGACCTTTCTGTTGATCCAAATGACACAGTTTTGGCTCCTCGGAGGCTTGATTTAGCTGCCATGAAAGCGCATCACTTTGTCACTACTAGCTCTACCCTTGATAATTTGGTTTATAGGATGATGTTTACTGACGGGGAAGAGAGGGAAATTCCTTTGCCCAAAACCACTTTGTTCGGTATTTCCCAGGGACCTTTGTCACGCTCCAAGGAGGAGATGGACGAGCAGCTATGCATTCGTGGGTTCCACGGGAACTACCAGGGGGAGCGCCCTCATACGACCCCTCTATGCACTACATAGGGGCATCCTCGAGCTCGTACCAGGACGAAGGGGCCTCTTCGTCGTATTACGGAGGTGCACCTTCTTGTTCACCATGGATTTTATCCCCACTTAGTCCAAAAGACTAAGCTTGGGGGAAGTTACACCGACATCACACTCATCTACATATCATGTTTCGTCGGTTCTTTGTATATCCATTGTTTCGCTTTCTTTTTGGTTTTTGTTTCTGCTTCCTCAAAATACAAAAAGACCAAAAATATTTTTGTTGTTTCTCTTAGTTTGTTTCTTTGATTTTTAGCTTTGGTTTGCCTTAAAGAAAAATCCAAAAAGATTTTGCTTTGTTTGTTTTTGCTTTGTGTGCTTGCTTTAAAAAATCGAAAACACCAAAAAAAATTGTTGTTCTTCTTTGGTTTTGTGAAGTTCTTTGTTGGGTTCAGCAGTCCTCAGTGGAGTTTTGTTTCATGTTATTATTCAAGCCACACAAGTGAAAGGCAATAATGAAGATTAATAAAACTTGAGGTGTGGTAAGAGCCTGGTAACAAATTCTATTTGTTTTCATTTTTGTACATATACTCATCATTGTAAGCATGCTTAGTCTGTTCATGTGAGGTGTATGTTATTTATGGATGCTTAGTACTTCTTGCTTTCTTATGATTAGCTTCAGCATGCTAATAGTTTGTAGCATGTCATATTAATGTTTGCTTGCATTGTTCTATTCATAACTTGGTATGATACTGTGGTATCCTCCTCTAAATATTTTCATGTGAACCGACTTGGCACATGCTCACACATGCATATGACTGAACAATAGTCAGTAAGCCTCGATGATTTATTTTGCCTTAGAGTTCTTGTATCACTTTCATGCCATAATTAGTCATGTTTTCTTGCAAGCATGATTATGACAGTTATTGCTCTCTCGTTTGTCGCTCCCTCTCTATTGCTATCCTTCACTTGCACTGAGTATGAGCTCTACTTGTGCATCCAACTCCCCAAAACCAATATTTCCAACACTGTCCACCATACCTACCTATTAACATCATTTGCTATTCAGTCATATTTATTATGCCTTGTTTTCTTCCGAATAGAATGGTTGACTGTTTTGAGAAAGTTAGTTAGTGAAGCTCTCACGAACTTGATGGCACGCTTTATTTCTTGCACTTAATAAACCTGAACCATTGTGACTGTCCATGAAAGTTATATGCTTGCAAATTATATGCTGGGAGTTAGCAGAACGTGCTGTCACGGGGAACACTTTCAACACTTATGGATACATATCCAGTTGATATCATGCTCTTTTGTTTGCGGATGTCGTCGGTGTGAAATAAAAGGGGAGCTTGTAGGTTCATGGAGTTTTATATATGTGTGTTAGAGAAACACATGGGCCGCTAGCCTAAGCCATGCCTAATCATGGTGGAAACTTGTAGCATAACCATAATGAGCAATCTATGAAGCATCCTCAATAAAAACCTATGCACATAGCAAATAAAAAGATTGCTGAGATGCTCATTATGGGCTTGCCTTGTCATTTTGATTATGGGATAGCTCCTGTATCATGTGCAAGGGGTACCCCGTTGGCGGTTCTCTATGATACGCATGTATTTACAATGATAAGAACTTATAGGTAACTAAAGTTGAGTAGCATGAGGAGCGTATAACTCATAACTCAAGGGACATGAGATTTCCAGTTTATGGTCAGTCAAGCATATAACTCATACTGGACCTCACTTTCACCTTAACCATTTAAATATTCCTACGATACGGGCAATGAGAGATCAAAGCTAATGAGTACCTTACTTTCAGCATTTGGAAGCCTTTCAAACTTTTCAAAACCTTTTCACTTCCTTGTTGAGTCACCACTTATTCTATGAGCACCTTCTTGAGAGCATAGTTATCATTCTTAGTGTAATGTGCTTGTCTCAAAACTTGGTTAATTATGTCATGACTTTGATGCTTGTATCTCTGATATCTTTACTTCTAGTCTTCACTTGAACTTCAGAGGTGCCTTGACATTTATATTGCTCCACAAACAAAGGCAAGCGAGATACCACTCTATCGTACCTTCTTATAAGCATTGCAATGTTGCTTATGTTTATGTTGCATGCTGCTTATTATTATTGAGTTGGAATCTCTTCATATCTTGAAATGATTATTAAGTAGACTTAGTTGCACACTTCTTATTATGAATTGTCTAAGTATCTACTCCTGTGCTGAGAATATTTACATCATATGAAGAAAATGTGTTCGTGAAAGTTCTTTTATCGCACTCAGTTTTCAACTGAATTGCTTGAGGACAAGAAATAAGCTAAGCTTGGGGGGAGATGATACGTCCAAAATGTATCTACTTTCCCGAACACTTTTGCTATTGTTTCTCCTCTAAACTTGTGCTTGTGTGATTTGGATACAACTAACATGGACTGACGCTGTTTTTAGCAGAATGACCTTGGTGTCTAGTTTTTGTGCAGAAAATCAACTATCAGGAAAAATCCCGGAAAATATGCCAAAAATCCTATTTCACCAGAACATTCACGAAGCCAGAATACGAGACGGAGTGGAGACCTGAGGGGCCCACACCCCCTGCCACGCGGGTGGGCCCAGGCCATGATTGGAGGGGGTTTGGCCGCCCTAGGCACCCCCTCGACCTCCCTCTTCGCCTATAAGTTGCCTCTTGACCTCAAAAATCTGGGGGGTTCGACGTTTTTCCAAAAAGAGTTCTCTGCTACACCGCCACCACCAGAAACCGCGATTCAGAACCAGAAACTCCGTTCTGGCACCCTGCCGGGATGGAGAATTTGGAGAGGATCATCGCCATCATCATCACCAACGCCTCTCCATCAACCATCCATGTTTCCCTCATCCATGAGTGAGTAATCCCCCATTGTAGGCTATGGGGATGGTAGGGATTGGATGATTTCTATCATGTAATCAAATAAGATTGTTAGGGCATGGTGCCTAGTATCTCTATCAGTGCTATTTGACTTTGTTGCAACTTGTTGTGCTTAATGCTTGTCACTAGGGCCTGAGTGCCATGATCTCATATATGAACTTATTATTGATTCATTCTGATAGTATTGTTTGTGGTCTTATCTGCAAGTTGTGTATATATATCATTGTCCGGATCCAAAGGCCCCGAAGTGACAGAAATTGGGATAACCGGAGGGGGTGGCTGTGATGTGAGGATCACATGTGTTCACAAAGTGTTAATGATTTGCTCCGGTGCTCTATTAAAAGGAGCACCTTAATTTCCAGTAGTTCCCTTGAGGCCCCGTTGCAATGGGCTGGCAGGACAAAAGATGGTGTGCAAGTTCTCATTGTGAGCACGCATGACTATATATGGAGCACATGCCTATGATTGTTTAGTACTTGGATGCTTTATCTTATTTATCTGCAATTCCCTAGATCTTGAAGTTACATGTTTAGACTTGTCCATGCAACGCTCGTACATCCATCCCTACGCCTACCGCACTCATATCCTACTGTTTGCTACTATTGTTACTATTGGTCCTATTTTGTTGCTGCCGTTACTTTGCTATTGCTACTACAAATTGTTGCTATTGCTACTACAAACTGATAAATATCTGTGAGCAAGAACTATTTCCAGGTGCAGGTGAATTGACAACTCAGTTGTTAAGCCTTGCAAGTATTCTTTGGCTCCCCTTGTGTCGAATCAATAAATTGGGTAATACTACCCTCTAAGACTATTGCGATCCCCTATAATTGTGGGTCATCATGCCTATACTAGGATGTGTAATTGAAAGATTAGGATTGATTATCCGCATACTAAGTATGATGATTTAGGGTTATCCCTGATGGATGTATCGAATGTTGTGGTGAAAGTGTACCACCTCTACAGAGTGTCAAACTATTCGAATAGCCGCGTCCGCGGTCATGGACAGTTGGAGTGGACATACTGTTTCGTCATTAGATGTTTTCAAAATGACTTGTGAAATGAACTATGATTTTGACTTGACCACAACAGGGTTGTGAACATGAAAACTAAGCTCCCACTTAGGTGTTATAGAACATTAAACTAGTTTTCTTTACTTCTGAACTCAGTTGGAAATAAACCTGGCTCTTTGCAAATAAACCTAGAGCTTAGGATTCCTACTCGAACTACTTTACTTGTTAGTGATAGTTTGCGAGTGCTTAAAGAGTACTCATGGATTTTTCCCTGGCTATTCCCGTGTCCAGACTATGAGGAGGACTACCAGGATGATGGACAGCAGGAAGTCTATGACAACTAGGATCATATCCCATCGCCAGCATTGCCTGTGACCCTGAAGATGAAGCCCCACTATGTTTAATTTCCGTTGAGTTGATTGTATTAAGACTGGATCATGAGATCCTTAATTTGTAAGACCTTTATTATGGTTTGTAATGGATGATGAACTATGGTACCAATCTGTTATGTATCACAAAAATGGTAATCCTGGTATTGCGATGTATGGCATAACAGGCATCTGGGATTAAAAATCCGGGTGTTGACAATACATAGACCGCCATCCAACTACATCTATGACTAGAAATCCACCTTTAGGTTATCATTCGAACCCCCTCCATTATTAAGTTGCAAGCAACAGATAACTGCTTTAAGCAAAATGTGTAATATAAACAATCCACTTGTTCCATGAACAAGAGACCGTTGTTTTCTCCCTTGTGGCAACAACACATCTATAACCTTAGAGATTTTTGTCACTTCCCTTAGATTAAATAGAGGCATGCACCCACTATCTAGCATAAATACCCCATCTTGGAGTCAGTAGCATCTACTTGGCGAAGATAGCTACTAGAAATGGAGAGCATGCAAGATCACAAACAACACAGATATGATAGAATCAATAAGACAGAACCATTAATCAATCTGACATAGTAATCTCAATATCCATCGGATCCCTACAAACACAACATGCATGATTACAAATAGATGATCTTGATCATGAACGGAGCTCATAAGATCTAAACATGGTAGCACAAAGGAGGAGATACAACCATCTAGCTACTACATGGACCCCTAGTCCAAGGTGGAACTACTCACGCTTCTCGTATTCAGGCTTCGTGTTCCCCACGGTAAAATATTGACTTTGGCTTTTGTCCTGTCCAATTCCGAGAATATTGATTTTCTGCCTTTCTGGAACCAAAAACAGAAGAAAATAGGCAACTGACACTGTGGCATCTTGTTAATAGGTTAGTACCAGAAAACATATAAAAACACCTCAAAGTGTATACAAAGCAAAGCAAAGTAGATACTAAACAAGCATGGAACATCAAAAATTATAGATACGTTTCCGACGTATCACCCCTCTTGGAGTCACTAGCATCTACTTGGCCAAGATAGCTACTAGAAACGGAGAGCATGCAAGATCACAAACAACACAGACATGATAGACTCAACAAGACAAAACCTTTAATCAATCTGACATAGTAATCTCAATATCCATCGGATCCCCGCAAACACGGCATGCATGATTACAAATAGATGATCTTGATCATGAACGGAGCTCACAAGATATAAATATGGTAGCACAAACGAGGAGATATAACCATCTAGCTACTACATTGACCCGTAGTCCAAGGTGGCACTACTCACGCTTCATACCGGAGCCAGACATGATGAAGAAGAAGGCATCTGTGAAGATATCCCCTCTGGCAGGGTGCCAGGAAGAGCTTCAGATCCCCCCAGCTGTAGGGACGATGGTGGCGGCGGCTACAGACGGTTTCGTGGAATATTGATCGGGTACTTAGGGTTTTGGCATCGGGGGGTCTTTATATGCGAAGAGGCAAGGCAGGGGGCGGCCAGGGTGGTCACACCCCCAGGCGTGGCTAACCCTAGCCCACGCCGCCAGGAGGTGTGGCCCCCTGGTGCCTCCCCTCCGTTTTGTATTCTAGCTCCGTGTTCCCACGAGAAAATATTGACTTTGGCTTTTGTCCTGTCCAATTTTGAGAATATTGATTTTCTGCCTTTCTGGAACCAAAAAAAGAAGAAAACAGGAAACTGGCACTGTGGCATCTTGTTAATAGGTTAGTACCAGAAAACATATAAAAACACCTCAATGTGTAGACAAAGCAAAGCAAAGTAGATACTAAATAAGCATGGAACATCAAAAATTATAGATACATTTCCGACGTATCAAGCATCCCCAAGCTTAACTGCTGCTCGTCCTCGAGTAGGTAAGTGATAAAAAGAATAATTTTTGAGGTGACATGCACCATCAAAATCAAGATCAAACCATTTGCAAGCATTGAAAGCTGGGATCAAAGAACTCTAATCATGAGCATGAAAGATGGACTTCCAACAGTAAGACAAAGTAACTATGCATGCAACATGAAAGGTTACAAACAAAGATCATGAATAACATGCATTGAAAAACGTTTGTTTGTTTCATATACAGAAACATGGCATAGTGGTATTCAGCTTGTCCCTCATGGAGTAGCAAATAGATGCATAGGACACCTTCAAAGTTCATAAGTGTTACTAGATACAAATGGCACAAGAACAAGTAATATCAATAATATGCATTAATCAATAAGTTTTGGGACAATGCACATAGAACAAAGAATGGCAACTATGCTCTCTTAACTGGTGCTTAAGGATAGAAGGTGAAGACTCAATATAATAGTGGAAGAAAGGCCCTTCATAAGGGAAGCATGGATTTCAAGTCTCAAAAAGAGCTTCCAAAAATTATGGTACTTGTTAGCTTTCAGCTCCCATTGCCCCTATCATAAGCTTCTTGAAGTGATTAAGCTTAAAATGAACAAACTATGGAGTATATGCTTGACAAAGTATAAGTTGGCAATATCATGTCCCTTCAATACGAGGACTGCACCTCATGCTACTCAACTTTGGTCACCTGTAAGTTCTTGTCATAGTAAGTACATGTGTATCATAGAGAACTACCAGCGGGGTACCCCTTTCACAAGATACAGGAGCTATCCCATAATCAAAATGACAAGGCAAGCAGACAATGAGCATCTCAGCAATCTTCTTATTTACCATGGGAATATGGTGTGTTTTTTCTCTTTCCTATTTTCAGTTTGTCTCTTTTTTTATAAGAAGAAAGCTTCATAGATGTCATTATGGTGATGCTGCAAGTTTCCACCATGATTAGGCATGGCTTAGGCTAGCGGCCCAGACGTTTCTCTAACACACATAAACTCCATGGACTTACAAGCTCTCTCTTTATTTCACACCGGCGACATCCATAGACAAAAGAGCATGATATCAACTATGTACAAAGTACAAGTGCAATGTTGAAAATGTTCCTCGTGACAGCACGGTTCTGCTAATTCCAATGTATAAGTGCAACTATATACAACATAGATGACACAATGGTTCAAGTTTATTAGGGGAAAGAAAAATAAAGTGTACCATCAAGTTTGTGAGAGCTTTAATCACTAAGTTTTCACATAACAAAATATATTTTAATTGGAAGATAGATGTAAACAAGAATATACTTGGAATGGTGTAACACACCATGCATAGGAATTTATAGTGGACACTTTGGAATAACTTGGTTTCTTAGGAGTTGGATGCATGAGTAGAGCTTACTCATACAAGTGGAGGCTAGCAAAAGACTAGGAGTGACCAACTAAGAGAGTAATAATGGCCATAATCATGCAGAGCGACAAAACATTACTAATGAAAGCATAAAGTGGTTCTACAAGTCAAGGACTAAATGATCATAGAGGCTATGGTGACTTGTTCATAGTCATAACATGGTGTGAGCATGTGCCAAGTCAACCCAAACAAAGCATCAAAGGAGAATAGCACAATACTATGATTTTGTATGCTAAAACAATGCATGATTCCTTCAAGGCACACTAAGCAATCCTAATTGTTTGGAACAATTCGTGCAACAGCAATAATCACTAAGCATAAGGTCAAAACAACATCTAGCATGACATGATAAAGTCTAAGTCACAGTCAAAGCAAGATCCTCTTGTACTACTCAAGCAAGAACTTTCTACTCTTCTCCAACACCAATCAACTTATTTGAAACAATATAGTGAGAACGGGGGTCCGAACTAATTTATTCAAGCAAACTAAGCAAACCAAACGAAAACTAAGACGCTCCAAGAACAACACAACAGTGTATGAAACAATAAAAACGAAGTGTCTAGAAAGACCTGAGCTTTTTATTGATGAAGAAGGGGATGCCTTGGGTGCTTTTACCTCTTGAATATTTCTTGGGGTGACACGGGGTGGCATCCCCAAGCTTGAGCTTTTTCCCATTCTTCATCTTATTACATCATTCTCTCTCTACACCGGAAAATTTTCCTTTATACAAAACTTCACACAATCTTCATTAGCAACATTAGTATATTCAAAAGATAATAGACCATTGGGTTTAGCTTTATAACAGAAAAACTTTCACTAAAAACACAAGATACTGTAGAAATTCCCTCAAAAAGCTCAATTTCCCAAAAAGAACCCAAAAAGGAATCAATAAGAAGCAAATGGAAATAATGACAAAAATCTGTCAAAATAGACCAGAAGGTAGAAACTGATTTTTTCGAAGACCTTATGTTGCTCAAATCAAAAAGTGTTGAACTAACTAAAGTTATCTAACATACGGGGGTATTTATTCATAAAATATCAGCTCAATCCGACTTATAGAGATTCCTCATGAATTTTTACGGTGGAGTACAAAAATCTATTTCGGGACAGCAACTCCCCAAATCTTACTTCCCTCTCATTAGAGGTCATTCTTGGAACAAAAAGCAAACAAAAAGGATAAGGAGAGGTCATTAATGAATTAACAACTTCCAAGACTCAAGAAATCTTTTAGGTTACCTCCCAATAAGTACTTTTCTTTAACACCTTTAAGTTAGGCATGATAGTTTGAGAAGATGCTCACATAAGAAATATGAATTGAAGTAAAAGAGAGCATCAAGAAGAAAATTCAAAACACATTTAAGTCTATCCCTCTTCCTATTCATCGGAATCTTGTAAGAAAATAAATCAAAGAAGCACATAGTAACAAGAATGGGTAGATAAAACAAGAGCAACTTCAAAACTTTCAACACATAGAGAGGTGTTTCAATACCATGAAAACTTCTACAACCATATTTTCCTCTCTCATAATAATTTTCAGTAGCCTCATGAATAAACTCAACAATATAACTATCACATAAAGCATGCTTTTCATGATCTACAAACACATAATTTCTATCAAGCTCAAAAATAGTGGGATTAAAACCTTCAAACCCACTTTTAACAATTTTATAACAAGGTGGTTGATCATTCAATATAGGACCATCATCTAGAGCCTTATCATAGACATATTCTAGGAAAAACTCTTTAGTACCATGCATTTTGAAGTTAGGCACAAATATAGGATTATCATAGATAACAGGAGCATAACTATTATCACAAGTTTTACCCAAAGTAGATATTTCAAAAGGATCCACAAGAACATAACATTCATCCTCCTTTGGTAAGCAAGGGGGACAATCAAACAATGTAAGAGGTAAAGAGTTACTCTCATTAGAAGGTAGGCATGGGTAGATCCATTCTTCCTCCTCTTGACCATCACTCTCCTCCTCTTTTTCATCTAATGAGCTTTCAGGTTCAGCAATTTCGTCTTCCATAGGCTCCTGCAAGGCATTAGTATCTTCAATTTGTGGAAAGCACCTATTAAAATATTCTAGAATATAAACATTTTATTCCTTGTAATTATCAAAGAAAAATTTAAGTATATCATATTCATAAGGTGCATCATCGGTATTTTCAAGCAAACTGGCAAGTTCAAGTGCACCCTTGAAAGGAATAAATTCTTCAATTTGTTCCACATCATAAAAGTCATAATTTCCTTTAACATAAGAAGATATGGTAACATTATCATTATACTTACATTGAAAAGGTAGGTGTTTATACCTCCTATAGCAACAAGATTTATCAAAGCAATAAGTAACATTATAAGTAGAGCACACCTCTCTAGCAATAGTATTCAACTTATCAATTTGTTCCCATAAGTGTTTCCCTTTTTGTGTCAGACGTTGTTCCTTGTAATAATACTTTTCTTCTTCCATGAACCCACCTTGCCAATAAGAACTAGTTTCAAAGAAACCATCCATTGTTAGAAAGCATGACCAAGCAAGGCAATAACATACCAGCAACTAGAGTAGGAACTAATTTTTTTGTGTTTTTGATAAGAGAAAGCAAACCAAACTAAACTAATTTTTTTTTGGAGTTTTTGATAAAAATAGGCAAACAAAACATGGCAAAAGAAACTAAGCAAAACAAAAAGAAAGTAAAGAGAAAGGTTGTGAAGGACTCCCCTTGTGAAAACGTCCTTAGCCTCCCCGGCAACGACGCCAAAAAAGCTTGTTGGCGTGTTATTGACGCCTTGTTGGGAGACCCCAAGAGTAAGGTGTGATGAGCACAACAGCAAGTTTTCCCTCAGTAAGAAACCGAGGTTATCGAACTAGTAGGAGGAAGGAAACAACTCAAATGTGTCGCTAGCAACTTAGATACCTGCACAACACAAACTCAAGACTTTGCCCCAACGATCAGTGAGGTTGTCAATCTCACCATTTGCGGTAACAAAGGATTAACTGTATGGTGTGGAAGGTAATAGTGGTTTGCAACAAGTAACAATAACAGTGGAAGATGTATCAATGGTAAAGATTGGACCGGGTTCCATAGTTCACTAGAGGTGTTCTCCTTAAGATAAACAAACATGGCATGCTGGGTAAACAAATTACAGCGGGGCAATTAACAGGACTAAGCAAGGCATAACAATGCAATACTAGACATTCATGATCCTATGAGATTCGATTGGGCAATACAACAAGATACATATACCGCCATCCAACTGCATCTATGACTAGAAATCCACCTTCAGGTTATCATCCGAACCCCCTCCAGTATTAAGTTGCAAGCAACAGATAACTGCTTTAAGCAAAGTGTGTAAGGTAAATAATCCAATTGTTCCATGAACAAGAGACCGTTGTTTTCTCCCTAGTGGCAACAACACATCTACAACCGAAGAGATTTTTGTCACTTCCCTTAGATTAAATAGAGGCATGAACCCACTATCTAGCATAAATACCCCCTCTTGGAGTCACTAGCATCTACTTGGCCAAGATAGCTACTAGAAACGAAGAGCATGCAAGATCACAAACAACACAGACATGATAGAATCAATAAGTCAAAACCATTAATCAAACTGACATAGTAATCTCAATATCCATCGGATCTCTGCAAACACAACATGCATGATTACAAATAGATGATATTGATCATGAACGTATCTCACAAGATCTAAACATGGTAGCACAAAGGAGGAGATACAACCATCTAGCTACTACATGGACCCGTAGTCCAAGGTGGAACTACTCACGCTTCATACCGGAGGCTGGCATGTGGCATCCCGCAAAACCACTACTAGAAAATCGCGTTGAATTTGTGCATTGCATCGTCATCATCATGCATTGTTTGCATAAAACTATGTTTGCAAAGCCCGTGTTGTTTTCTAAAACGCCCCGTCTTATTCAAACACCGAAAACCGGGTCGCCGGAATATTTTGTTTGTTGCTATCGGTTTGCAAACACTTTGTTTGAAATACATAAAATATTTATTTATTTTAGTAGGGCGATCGAGCAGGCCAACCCGACAACGACCACCCAGATACAACAATCGGTCCACCACCCTACCTAAATCCTATAGTTACCAACTAGTCTACCCGCACCTAGCAGCCACATCACCTCACCTATCCCCATCCGCCACCTCATCTTCTCTCCTCCCTCCAATCGGCCGCCCACATCACCCAATCCCCCTCTCTCCTCACCAAACTCACCCCACCAACCGCCCACTCCTCACAAGACTCACGCCCAGCCCGGTGCCTCACGCGCCCACCTGTCCCTCTCCCCACCCACCCCATGCCCTGCCCCACCTCCTGGCCACACCAGATCGCCCCTCCCTCCACCACCGCCTCCCCGATCGAACCCCACGCGTGTCCTCCTCCCATCATGCGGCCAAGACCAGTCCCTCCGCGGCCGGCCACCGCGCCCATCCCTCCTCCTGGCCCACCCCCACCGACGCCCCACCACGCTCGTCCCTTCCTCCCCTTGCACAGACCCCCCGCTCAACCTCTGCTCCTCCCCGCTGCCCTCCCTTCACCTCCGCCCGCGCCTCCTCCGGCTGCCCGCCATGCGCCTTGACGCCTCTAACCCCGCTGCCCTGCCACGCCTGCTCCGCTCACCTCTCACCCCGTGTCGCCCTCTCCCGACCACCTCCTCGACCTCCAGTGCCTCCGCCCGTCCTCCTCGGCCCGGCGCCAGTCCCGACCCGGCCCGCCAGGCCCCCGCCGCCCGGCCAGCTTCATGAAAGCGCCGCGCCCACCAAGGCCGCGCCACCCCAGCGAAATCCACCGTGCCTCACGGAGCAGGCCGGTCCCTCCTCCTGCACCCGCTCAAATGCCACGCTTCAGCGAGCCATGCCCTGTGCTCGGTGTGTCCATGTTTTACTTAGGTAGTACGCATCGATGGCGCGAAGAGGATAAGCTACGGATAGATCTTTGCGGCTCGAGTACGACAAGTCGACACCAGCGATGGCACCCTCAAACACCGGAAACCGAAGTTCTCCGAGCTCGACGCCAACCCGAATCGAAGTCCCCGGGCGCCGAGTTTCCCTTTTGGACAACAAGATCTTCTTACATGATCGACAAGAACCCGGACACGGAACTACAAGATCATCGTCGGGGACGCGTCAAGGCCTCGAACACCAAGCTCTCCTTCCCGGATTCGCCCGAGACCATCACGAGGAGGTAAACGCCAAGGCCTTCGACACGGAACCACGAACCGACGAACCCGGACGCCAAGAATCGACTCGATGGCGCGAACCGACAAGATCTGCATGCGACAAGAACGACACCGTACAGGGCAAGACCGATGCGCCCCCCGACGCCAACCAAGCCTGCTTCCCGGTTGCGGCAAGACCGACCCCGATGGTCGAGAACGTTACGCCAAGATCGAACCCTAGACTCTGGACCCCGAGACCGGACCCTGGACCCTGTCGAACCCCGAACCCCGGAACCCCAAGATCGTCGAGCCCCCCTCAATGTGTGAACCCCTTCCTGAAACCCTATTTCATAACATAAGAACAACTGTTGCATATTAATCATTCACCTTGCATGCATGCTTTCATGTGGTTTGGGGGCCTTATGCCGATTCACCTAATAATTAAATATGGGGCCCATATGCGGGCAAATCTAGTCTCATATCGGCCTCATTTAAATTTGGGTAGCGAACCGGTGCTATCTTCTGCCATGCTAAAACAACATTTAAATTGCGGGGAATCTAAATAACTCGAACCATCTAATTAATTGTCGGGACCCCGGTTCCGCTTACTATGACCTAATCGCATCGCACCTTTGCCATGTCATCCATCATACATGCATCATGCCGATCTTCTGCCGTCGTATTAAATATTGCATCCGGTGTTTCTTCTAGTGTTTTGCTTCTTCGCGGATAAGGTCGTTGAGTTGATGTGAGTCCCGATCTTCTGTTGAACCTTCGACAATGTTTTCAGCAGCATCTCCTCTTTCTACCTATCTTACTTTTATAGTCTTTATTCCTCCTGTTGATCTATTGCTATACGTGTTATGCGATGCTTTAGTTTTCCGTACCTGTGATATACCGTGCAGCCCTATATTGCCTTGGACACACCCTATTACCTGTTGTTTGGTAGATAGTTGGACTTGCGCGTCGTAGTTGCTTGCTCAAGTGCTGAAGTGTGTCGTCATATGCCACAGTTGCTGATGTATTGCCGCATGTTGATTTGGAGATGATTCTAGTTTTAATTATCGTCACTTTAATTTCTGTTTAATAACTAAAATTGAAATAGCGAGGAGGCATCGGTGGGTGATAGATAATATTTGGTTTCGACGCCCACTTGTGTCCGTAAGACCCCGAGTACTTGATACATGTTCCTTGATTTATCAAGGCTATCCACATCCGGAGGTATATGGGACCCCCGAGCGAGCTTGATTCGATCTTATTTCTTGGGCCACAAACTAGTTTGAGGTTTTATTTACGATCCTGTACTTATGCCATGCTACTGTATTTAATTTGTGCGAGGAGCACATGCATCTTGTTAGGAATTGTGACCCGTTTACGTGGTAGCGACAAGCCCAGCCACACTTCGGGTTCCCAGATCGTTTACTGCGTTAGGAAAAAGTAGCCTACTTGATGTAGAAGGCGGGCACTCTCGGCTCGGAGGTAGGCACTCTCGTCTTTCAACCCCACCGTCACTCCGGCCCCACAAACCTTAAGGCCGTCTCAGAGTCAGCTAGCTTCGTTGCGGAATCTACTTAAGGGGTGGCCCCCTGAAATATTTCTGAATCCTGTGATTGTTCAGTCGTGAAAGCCTCGTTGGTTTTGTTTGGTTTTCCGAGGTTGATCGGCGTGTGTTGCTATTGGTGCACCCGCCGGTAAAACTTTCTGAAAGCCGTGTCCGCGGATATGGACGACTTGGAGCACAGTATCTCGATCATAGACAAGCATAACTAAAGTTTACTGCTATAAATTTGACTTATAATGACTAGTAATCAGCTTCACTATAACGGAATGGCTAATAATACTGCCCACAATTGCTTGTTTGGTCGCCGCCATGCGACCATTGTACTGACTAGTAAATCTTGCAACTTCTAGCGGAATGGTGAATAAAAGTACCAACAACTTTGGGTTTTGGGTTTAACTCATGCTATCTCAGTGTCGATTAGTAATTGTTGTAACTATAACGGAATGGTTAACTAAAAGTGCCCATCGCTTACTTTATCGGATGGTTATCTAAACGGACTAGTAAAGTGCCAACTATAACCGAATGAGTAAACTGCCAACGTGTGAGTTCCTCGGTTGCCTTCCTCGTTTGGTCTCGAGAAACACCAGATGGGTTTGATTGGTGATAGCTTGAGGTTGGATCCGGTTAGGTCATTCTTATCCTCTCGATATCACTGATTGTATCGAGTCTCTATAGGTTGTTTAGTGCATCTTGCCGCTGCCGCTTGATCCACCATACCTATGTAGGCGAGGACCGAATTCTAGCCTCGCCGTGTCTTGGCCTCGATCTTGGCGCTTCTTTTCCTTTGCCCTTTGTCGGCACCCTTTTGTTTAAGCAGGTTTGAGATCGACGCCGTTACCCTTCCGCTTGGCGGGAGGTTATGGGCGCCATTGGTTATTTCTTGTGGCTCTTAGCCCCATTTGCATCTTGTCCGTAGTGGACGCTCTATCGCTTTCAAGGTGATTTGGATCTTTGTATATTATATCGTATTCTTGACTCTTGGAGTCGTTATATATATCTGTTCATGGGTCCCATCGAGGACTGTTGTGTAATGTTATTACCGTTTCCACCCATGCGAAAGTGCTGCTGGTGAGCACCTTTGAATCGTTTCTATGCGGGTTTGGCGAATTTTGCTAAAACTTGCATAGGTCCCATTCGAGGGTGTTCTGAGTGGTATCGAGCTCAGCAGGTTGCGATACCTAAGTCCAGCCTGAGGATAACCTAGCTAACGGTCAAGTAGAGTGTCAAAACTATTTTTGAAAATCGGTTGGATAGTTACGATTAGGTCTGATTTTACTCCTTACCCTCTGCTGTTCTCCTCTTACCTCTCGTGTTTTGAATCCGCTCTTCTCTCTCTTGAGTCCGGGATTTCTCGTGGTTGGGTTTCCGTACCTTGAGGCTTCGCTTTCTTCCTTTTGTAGCGGAGGTGCTACGATCATCAATCAACTGCAAGCTTACATTGTGCCCTTCATCCGATCTTTTGTTCTTGAGATCTTAATCCATATGTGTTCCTTTGGTCGGATATCGTTGTCTGAAAACATATGAGAAGGACGAGCTTTGGTGAAGTTGGAGTCGACCTTGAGCATGTGTTGTTCATGCCAATGGAACCATCGCGAACCTAATCATTGTGTCTTTCATACAATGTGTCTCTTCCGTGTTTCCGACGAACGGCATCATCTACGCCAGATCCGGGCGAGTCGCATCACTCCTTTGTTCAATCTCGTTTGTCGAGATCTTGACCGATTCCGAGAGTTGGTTGCTTTATCCGCCTATTAGGTTGCGTGTGGGTAATGGTTTGAGTGCGGGATGGAGTAGCTACCCTACCACGCTCTTATCATTCGCTCTTGTACGTTGAATCAGTGGATCCAGCAGTTTTACTCTATCCATGGAAGTTAGAGGTGGCCTTATCGTCTGATACCTCTATCTTCGTCCTTTGTTTCTCCGGAGTGTTCTCTCGACGATCAGGAGCAACGACCTCTTTGTTGGTGGTGTCGCCGTTCTCCAGATGAAGAAGGAACCCTCGTTAGTGGTGTCGCGAGGATCTACACGAAGTGCGAAGGATCAGATCGCCGACCTTCTTCCCGGTACCATGAGGCGGATCTCGAGGGCGAGATCCCTTGTTAGTGGTGTCGAATTGTGGCATCCCGCAAAACCACTACTAGAAAATCGCGTTGAATTTGTGCATTGCATCGTCATCATCATGCATTGTTTGCATAAAACTATGTTTGTAAAGCCCGTGTTGTTTTCTAAAACGCCCCGTCTTATTCAAACACCGAAAACCGGGTCGCCGGAATATTTTGTTTGTTTCTATCGGTTTGCAAACACTTTGTTTGAAATACATAAAATATTTATTTATTTTAGTAGGGGCAGTCGAACGGGCCAACCCGACCCGAACGACCACCCCCGTATACAACAATCGGTCCACCCTGCCAGCCCTACCTAAATCCTATAGTTACCAACTAGTCTACCCGCACCTAGCAGCCACATCACCTCAGCCTATCCCCATCCGCCACCTCATCTTCTCTCCTCCTCCACCAATCGGCTGCCACATCACCCAATCCCCCTCTCTCCTCACCAAACTCACCCCACCAACTGCCTCCCTCCACACTCACGCCCAGCCCAGGCCCTCACGCCCCACCGTCATTGTCCCTCGGCCCCACCAGCCCATGCCTGCCCCACCTCACTGCCACTCCAGATCGCCTCCCTCCCCTCACACCGCCTCCCGATCGAACCCCCACGTGTCCCACACGCTGCCACACCTCCTCCCTCACGGTCCTCCTCAAGGCACCACCGCCCGCCTCCCATCCTCGCCTGCCCACCCCACCACGCCACCACGCTCGTCCCTTCCTCCCGCACCAGACCTCGCCCCACCTCGCCTCCTCTCTCAAGGCTGCCCTCCCTTCACCTCCGCCTCCTCCGGCTGCTGCTGCATGCCCGGCGCGCCTCCCCCAACACCGCCTTCGCTCTGCTCCGCTCACCCTCTCACCCCAGCGTCGCCTCTCCGGCGACCACCTCCGACCTCCCAGCGCCCGCCTGCCCTCGCCCGGCTTCCTGCCATCCCCGCTGGCCCCGCTGCCCGCCAGCCCCGGGCTGCCCTGGCCAGCCCGCCATGAAAGCACCTACCGCATCCACGCGCCGGTCCCGCCCGCGCTGGCCGCCACCCCAGCGACGATCGCCACCGTCCCGCCGAGCTAAGCCGCGGTCTCCTCCGCACCCGCTCAAGTCGCACGCCCGCGCGAGCCATGCCCTGTGCTCGGTGTGTCCATGTTTTACTTAGGTAGTACGCATGTCGATGGCGGACGCGAAGAGGATAAGCTACGGGATAATCTTTGTGCGGCTCAGTACGACAAGTCGACCGGGCGATGGCACCTCAAACACCGATCACGAAACCGAAGTTCTCCCGAGCTCGACGCCAACCCTAATCGAAGTCCCGGCGCCGAGTTTCCTTTTGGACAACAAGATCTTCTTACATGATACGACAAGAACCCGGACACGGAACTACAAGATCATCGTCGGGGCGTCAAGGCCTCGAACACCAAGCTCTCCTTCCGGATTCGACGCCGAGACCATCACGAGGAGACGAAACGCCAAGGCCTTCGACACGGAACCCTGAACCCCGACGAACCCCCGGACGCCAAGAATCGACTCGATGGCGCGAACCGACAAGATCTGCATGCGACAAGAACGACACCGTACAGGGCAAGACCGATGCGCCCCCCGACGCCAACCAAGCCTGCTTCCCGGTTGCGGCAAGACCGACCCCGATGGTCGAGAACGTTACGCCAAGATCGAACCCTAGACTCTGGACCCCGAGACCGGACCCTGGACCCTGTCGAACCCCGAACCCCGGAACCCCAAGATCGTCGAGCCCCCCTCAATGTGTGAACCCCTTCCTGAAACCCTATTTCATAACATAAGAACAACTGTTGCATATTAATCATTCACCTTGCATGCATGCTTTCATGTGGTTTGGGGGCCTTATGCCGATTCACCTAACAATTAAATATGGGGCCCATATGCGGGCAAATCTAGTCTCATATTGGCCTCATCTAAATCTGTGTAGCGAACCGGTGCTATCTTCGCCATGCTAAAACAACATTTAAATTATGGGAATCTAAATAACTCGAACCATCTAATTAATTGTCCGGGACCCGGTTCCGCTTACTATGACCTAATCGCATCGCACCTTTGCCATGTCATCCATCATACATGCATCATGCCGATCTTCCGTCGTATTAAATATTGCATCCGGTGTTTCTTCTAGTGTTTTGCTTCTTCATGATAAGGTCGTTGAGTTGATGTGAGCTTCACCGATCTTGGTTGAACCTTCGACAATGTTTTCGAGCGAGCATCTCCTCTTTCTACCTATCTTACTTTTATAGTCTTTATTCCCTCCTGATCTATTGCTATCGTGTTGCGATGCTTTAGTTTTCCGACTGTGATATACCGTGCAGCCCTATATTGCCTTGGACACACCCTATTACATTGTTTGGTAGATAGTTGTACTTGCCGTCGTAGTTGCTTGCTCAAGTCTTTGAAGTGTGTCTTCATATGCCCTGATTCTTGATGTATTGCCGCATGTTGATGTTGGAGATGATTCTAGTTTTAATTATCGTCACTTTAATTTCTGTTTAATAACTAAAATTGAAATAAGCAGAGGCATCGGTGGGTGATAGATAATATTTGGTTTCCGAACGCCCACTTGTGTCCCGTAAGACCCCGAGTACTTGATACATGTTCCTTGATTTATCGCGCTATCCACATCCGGGAGGTATATGGGACCCCCCTGAGCCAGAGCTTGATTCAGTCTTATTTCTTGGGGCCACAAACTAGTTTGAGGTTTTATTTACGATCCTGTACTTATGCCATGCTACTTTCTGTATTTAATTTGTGCGAGGAGCACACTGTACTGTTTAGGAATTGTGACCCGTTTACGTGGTAGCGACAAGCCCAGCCACACTTTCGGGTTCCCAGTCGTTTACCTGCGTTCCGGAAAAAGTAGCCTACTTGACAGAAAGGGCGGGCACTCTCGGCTCGGAGGTAGGCACTCTCGTCTTTCAACCCCACCGTCACTCCGGCCCCACAAACCTTAAGGCCGTCTCAGAGTCAGCTAGCTTCGTTGCGGAATCTACTTAAGGGGTGGCCCCCTGAAATATTTCTGAATCCTGTGATTGTTCAGTCGTGAAAGCCTCGTTGGGTTTTGTTTTGGTTTTTCCGAGGTTGATCGAGCGTGTGTTGCTATTGGTGCACCCCGGCCGGGTAAAACTTTCTGAAAGCCGTGTCCGCGGATATGGACGACTTGGAGCATGATCTCGATCATAGACAAGCATAACTAAAGTTTACTGCTATAAATTTGACTTATAATGACTAGTAATCAGCTTCACTATAGCGGAATGGCTAATAATACGCCCACAATTGCTTGTTTGGTCGTAACGCCATGCATTTGTACCGACTAGTAAATCTTGCAACTTCAACGGAATGGCTGAATAAAAGTACCAACAAGCTTCTTGGGTTTTGGGTTTAACTCATGCTATCATGTCGATTAGTAATTGTTGTAACTATAACGGAATGGTTAACTAAAAGTGCCCATGCTTACTTTATCGGGATGGTTATCTAAATCGGACTAGTAAAGTGCCGCAACTATAATCGAATGAGTAAAGCGCCAACTGTGTGAGTTCCTCGGTTGCCTTCCTCGTTTGGTCTCGAGGGAAACACCAGGATGGGTTTGATTGGTGATAGCTTCAGTTGGATCCGGTTAGTCATTCTTATCCCTCGATCCGCCTTGTATCGAGTCTCTATAGGTTGTTTAGTGCATCTTGCCCGCCGCTTGATCCACCATACCTATGTAGGCGAGGACCACGATTCTAGCCTCATGCTGTCTTGGCCTCGATCGCTCCTTCTTTTCCTTGCCCTTTGTCGGCACCCTTTTGTTTAAGCAGGTTTGAGATCGGCCGTTAGCGGGGTTACCCTTCCGGCTTGGCCCGGGTTATGGGCGCCATTGGTTATTTCTTGGGGCTCTTAGCCCCATTTGCATCTTGTCCGTAGTGGACGCCTATCGCTTTCAAGGTGATTTGGATCTTTGTATATTATATCTGTATTCTTGACTCTTGGAGTCGTTGTTATATATATCTGTTCTGTGGGTCCCATCGAGGACTGTTGTGTAATGTTATTACTTCGTTTTCCACCCGCACGAAAGTGCCTGGGCACCTTGAATCGTTTCTATGCGGGTTTGGCGAATTTTGCTAAAACTTGCATAGGTCCGGTCGAGGTGTTCTGAGTGGTATCGAGCTCGCCATTGCGATACCACAAGTCCGACCTGTAGGATAACCTAGCTAACGGGCAGTAGAGTGTCAAAACTATTTTGAAAATCGGTTGGATAGTTACGATTAGGTCTGATTTTACTCCTTACCCTCTGTTGTTCTCCTCTTACCTCTCGTGTTTTGAATCCGCTCTCTTCTCTCTCTTGAGTCCAGGATTTCGTGGTTGGGTTTCCGTCGTACCTTGAGGGCTTCGCTTCCTTTTGTAACGGAGGTGCTACGATCATCAATCTGCAATCGCTCACATTGTGCCCTTCATCCGATCTTTTGTTCTTGAGATCTTAATCCATATGTGTTCCTTGCTGGATATCAGTGTCGTTGAAAAACATATGAGAAGGACGAGCTTTGGTGAAGTTGGAGTCGACCTTGAGCATGTGTTGTTCATGCCAATGGAACCATCGCGGAACCTAATCATTGTGTCTTTCATACGAATTCTGTGTCTCTTCTGGTGTTTCCGACGCAACGGCATCATCTACGCCAGATCCGAAGCAGAGTCTGCATCACTCCTTTGTTCCGAATCTCGTTTGTCGAGATCTTCAGTCTGATTCCGAGAGTTGGTTGCTTTATCCGCCTATTCGTGTGCAGGGTAATGGTTTGAGTGCGGGATGGAGTAGCTACCCTACCACTGCTCTTATCATTCGCTCTTGTACGTTGAATCAGTGGATCCAGCAGTTTTACTCTATCCATGGAAGTTAGAGGTGGCCTTATCGTCTGATACCTCTATCTTCGTCCTTTGTTTCTCCGGAGTGTTCTCTCGACGATCAGGAGCAACGACCTCTTTGTTGGTGGTGTCGCCGTTCTCCAGATGAAGAAGGAACCCTCGTTAGTGGTGTCGCGAGGATCTACACGAAGTGCGAAGGATCAGATCGCCGACCTTCTTCCCGGTACCATGAGGCGGATCTCGAGGGCGAGATCCCTTGTTAGTGGTGTCGGTGTGGCATCCCGCAAAACCACTACTAGAAAATCGCGTTGAATTTGTGCATTGCATCGTCATCATCATGCATTGTTTGCATAAAACTATGTTTGTAAAGCCCGTGTTGTTTTCTAAAACGCCCCGTCTTATTCAAACACCGAAAACCGGGTCGCCGGAATATTTTGTTTGTTGCTATCGGTTTGCAAACACTTTGTTTGAAATACATAAAATATTTATTTATTTTAGTAGGGGCAGTCGAACGGGCCAACCCGACCCGAACGACCACCCCCGTATACAACAATCGGTCCACCCTGCCAGCCCTACCTAAATCCTATAGTTACCAACTAGTCTACCCGCACCTAGCAGCCACATCACCTCAGCCTATCCCCATCCGCCACCTCATCTTCTCTCCTCCCTCCAGCCAATCGGCTGCTGCCACATCACCCAATCCCCCCTCTCTCCCTCACCAAACTCACCCCACCAACCGGCCCCCCACTCCCTCACAGCACTCACGCGCCCAGCCCCAGGCCAGTGCCTCACGCGCCCCACCCGTCGCTGTCCCCCTCGGCCCCACCAGCCCCATGCCCTGGCCCCACCTCCTGGCCGCTCACCCGCATCGCCCCGCTCCCCTCCCCAGTCACCGCCTCCCCCGATCGAACCCCCACCGCGTGTCCCTCCTCCCACACGCGGCCAGCACCTCCCTCCGGCGGTCCTCGCCCATGTGGCACCACCGCCCGCCTCCCATCCTCGCCTGCCCACCCCACCGACGCCCCACCACGCCGTCCCCTTCCTCCCCTGCACTGACCTCGCCCGCTCAACCTCTGCTCCTCCCCGCCTGCCCTCTCCGCCTCCTCCTCGGCTACCGGCTCGCCCAGCGCCTCCAGAGCCCCCCAACCCCGCCTGCCTCGCCCTGCTCCGCCACCTCTCACCCCGTCGCCTCTCTCCGCGACCACCTCTCGACCTCCAGGCGCCTCGCCCGTCCTCCTCGCTTTCCGCGCTTCCCCGCCAGCCCGCCGCCCCGCTAGCCGCGCTCCGCACTCCGATCCACGCGCCAGTCCGCCGCCAAGGCGCCACCCCAGCGGCGATCACACTGCCCCTCACCGAGCCAGGCCGCCTCCTCGCACCCGCTCAAATCGCCGCCCGCGACCCATGCCCTTGTGCCTGCTCAGTGTGTGTCCATGTTTTACTTAGGTAGTACGCATGTCGATGGCGGACGCGAAGAGGATAAGCTACGGGATAGTATCGCTATGCGGCTCGACAAGTCGACACCAAAGCGATGGCACCCTCAAACACCGGATGAAACCGAGTTCTCCCGGGCTCGAGCGCCAACCCGAATCGAAGTCCCGGGCGCCGAGTTTCCTTTTGGACAACAAGATCTTCTTACATGATACGACAAGAACCCGGACACGGAACTACAAGATCATCGTCGGGGCGTCAAGGCCTCGTAACACCAAGCTCTCCTTCCCGGATTCGGCCCGAGACCATCACGAGGAGGCGAAACGCCAAGGCCTTCGACACGGAACCCTGAACCCCGACGAACCCCCGGACGCCAAGAATCGACTTGATGGCGCGAACCGACAAGATCTGCATGCGACAAGAACGACACCGTACAGGGCAAGACCGATGCGCCCCCCGACGCCAACCAAGCCTGCTTCCCGGTTGTGGCAAGACCGACCCCGATGGTCGAGAACGTTACGCCAAGATCGAACCCTAGACTCTGGACCCCGAGACCGGACCCTGGACCCTGTCGAACCCCGAACCCCGGAACCCCAAGATCGTCGAGCCCCCCTCAATGTGTGAACCCCTTCCTGAAACCCTATTTCATAACATAAGAACAATCACATATTAATCATTCACCTTGCATGCATGCTTTCATGTGGTTTGGGGGCCTTATGCCGATTCACCTAATAATTAAATATGGGGCCCATATGCGGGCAAATCTAGTCTCCTATCGGCCTCATTTAAATTTGGGTAGCGAACCGGTGCTATCTTCTGCCATGTTAAAACAACATTTAAATTATGGGAATCTAAATAACTCGAACCATCTAATTAATTGTCGGGACCCGGTTCGCTTACTATGACCTAATCGCATCGCACCTTTGCCATGTCATCCATCATACATGCATCATGCCGATCTTACTGCCGTATTAAATATTGCATCCGTGTTTCTTCTAGTGTTTTGCTTCTTCATGGATAAGGTCGTTGAGTTGATGTGAGCTTCCCGATCTTCGGTTGAACCTTCGACAATGTTTTCAAAGTAGCATCTCCTCTTTCTACCTATCTTACTTTTATAGTCTTTATTCCTCCTGTTGATCTATTGCTATACGTATTTGCGATGCTTTAGTTTTCCGCACTGTGATATACCGCAGCCCTATATTGCCTTGGACACACCCTATTACCGTTGTTTGGTAGATAGTTCGACTTAAGCGTCGTAGTTGCTTGCTCAAGTCTTTGATGAAGTGTCGTCATATGCCACGATTGCTGATGTATTGCCGCATGTTGATGTTGGAGATGATTCTAGTTTTAATTATCGTCACTTTAATTTCTGTTTAATAACTAAAATTGAAATAAGCGAGGCATCGGTGGGTGATAGATAATATTTGGTTCCGACGCCCACTTGTGTCCCGTAAGACCCGAGTACTTGATACACTGTTCCTTGATTTATCGCGCTATCCACATCCGGAGGTATATGGGACTCCCCGAGCCGAGCTTGATTCACTTATTTCTTGGGGCCACAAACTAGTTTGAGGTTTTATTTACGATCCTGTACTTATGCCATGCTACTTGTATTTAATTTGTGCGAGGAGCACACTGTCTTGTTAGGAATTGTGACCCGTTACGTGGTAGCGACAAGCCCAAGCCACACTTCGGGTTCCCGATCGTTTACTGCGTTCCGGAAAAAGTAGCCTACTTGTGAAAAGGCGGGCACTCTCGGAGGTAGGCACTCTCGTCTTTCAACCCCACCACACTCCGCCCCACAAACCTTAAGGCCGTCTCGAGTCACTAAGCTTCGCTATGAATCTACTTAAGGTGGCCTGAAATATTTCGAATCTGTGATTGTTCGGTCGTGAAAGCCTCGTTGGGTTTTGTTTTGGTTTTTCCGAGGTTGATCGGCGTGTGTTGCTATTGGTGCACCCGCCGGTAAAACTTTCTCAAAGCCGTGTCCGCGGATATGGACGACTTGGAGCACGATATCTCGATCATAGACAAGCATAACTAAAGTTTCTTGCTATAAATTTGACTTATAATGACTAGTAATCAGCTTCACTATAACGGAATGGCTAATAATACTGCCCACAATTGCTTGTTTGGTCGTAAGCCAGACCATTGTACCTGACTAGTAAATCTTGCAACTACAACGGAATGGCTGAATAAAAGTACCAACAACCGCTGGGTTTTGGGTTTAACTCATGCTACCTGTATCTGATTAGTAATTGTTGTAACTATAACGGAATGGTTAACTAAAAGTGCCCACCGCTACTTTATCGGGATGGTTATCTAAACCGGACTAGTAAAGTGCCATAACTATAATCGAATGAGTAAAAGCGCCAATCGTGGTGAGTTCCTCGGTTGCCTTCCTCGTTTGGTCTCGAGGGGAAACACCGTGATGGGTTTGATTGGTGATAGCTTCGTTGGATCCGGTTAGGTCATTCTTATCCTCTCTCGATATCCGCCATTGTATCGAGTCTCTATAGGTTGTTTAGTGCATGCTGTCTGCCGCTTGACCACCATACCTATGTAGGCGAGGACCGCCAATTCTAGCCTCGCTGTAATCGCCTCGATCGACGCCTTCTTTTTCCTTTGCCCTTTGTCGGCACCCTTTTGTTTAAGCAGGTTTGAGATCGACGCCGTTAGCGTGGTTACCCTTCCGCTTGGCAGGCAGGGTTATGGACGCCATTGGTTATTTCTTCAGGGCTCTTAGCCCCATTTGCATCTTGTCCGTAGCTGGACGCTCTATCGCTTTCAAGGTGATTTGGATCTTTGTATATTATATCTGTATTCTTGACTCTTGGAGTCGTTGTTATATATATATCTGTTCTGTGGGTCCCATCGAGGACTGTTGTGTAATGTTATTACTTCGTTTTCCACCCGCACGAAAGTGCCTGGTGGGCACCTTTGAATCGTTTCTATGCGGGTTTGGCGAATTTTGCTAAAACTTGCATAGGTCAGATTCTGAGGGTGTTACATGGCATGATGAAGAAGAAGGCCTTTGGGATGATCTCCCTCAGGTGCCGGGAGCTTGATCCCCGATCTAGGACGATGGTGGCGGTGGTTACAGACGATTCGTGGAATATTGATGGTATTAGGGTTTTGGCATCGGGGTCTATATAGAAGATGCGAGGGGGCGGTGGTCACACCCCAGTGCGCTAACCTAGATCACCGAACTGGTGTGGCCCCCTGGTGACTCTCCTCCGTATTGTATTCTGGCTTCGTGTTCCCCACGGTAAAATATTCACTATGGCTTTTGTCTCGTACAATTATGAGAATATTGTTTTTCTGCCTTTCTGGAACCAAAAACAGAAGAAAACAGGCAACTGGTACTATGGCATCTTGTTAATAGGTTAGTACCAGAAAACATATAAAAACACCTCAAAGTGTAGACAAATTAAAGCAAAGTAGATACTAAACATGCATGGAGTGACTAGATATAAATAGTATCTACTTTGCTTTGCTTTGTCTACACTTTGAGGTGTTTTTATATGTTTTCTGGTACTAACCTATTAACAAGATGTCATAGTGTCAGTTGCCTAGTTTCTTCTGTTTTTGATTCCAGAAAAGGAAGAAAATCAATATTCTCGGAATTGGACAGGATAAAAGCCAAAGTCAATATTTTACCGTGGGGAACACAGAGCCAGAATACGAGACGGAGAAGAGCCACCAGGGGGCCACACCCCCTGTATGCGTGGCCTGGCCTGGCCCGCGCCTGGGAGGTGCGGCCACCCTGGGCGCCTCTTCGCCTATAAGAAGCCCCCGATACCAAAACTCTAAGGACCCGATCAATCTTCCACGAAATAGTCCATAGCCGCCGCCACCATCATCCCTAGATCGAGGAGATCTGAAGCTCTTCCCGGCACCCTGCCAGAGGGGAGATCATCCCGGAGGCCTTCTTCATCATCATGCCAGCCTCCGATATGAAGCGTGAGTAGTTCCACCTTGGACTACGGGTCCATGTAGTAGCAATATGGTTGTCTCTCCTCCTTTATGCTACCATGTTTAGATCTTGTGAGCTCCGTTCATGATCAAGATCATATATTTGTAATCATGCATGTTGTGTTTGCGGTAATCTGGTGGATATTGATATTATTATGTCAGATTTATTAATGGTTCTATCTTATTGGTTATATCATGTTTGTGTTTTTTGTGATCTTGCATGCTATGCGTTTCTAGTAGATATCTTGGCCAAGTAGATGCTACTGACTCCAAGAGGGAGTATTTATGCTCGATATTGGGTTCATGCCTCTATTTAATCTGGGGAAGTGACAGAAATCTCTAAGGTTGTAGATGTTCTGTTGCTACTAGGAGGAAAACAACGATCTCTTGTTCATGGAATAAGTGGATTATTTACATTACACACTTTGCTTAAAGCAGTTATCCGTTGCTTGCAACTTAATACTAGAGGGGGTTCAGATGATAACCTAAAGGTGGATTACTAGTCATAGATGCAGTTAGATGGCGGTCTATTTATCTTGTTGTATTGCCCAATCAAATCTCATAGGATCATGAATGTCTAGTATTGCATTGTTATGCCTTGCTCTATCCTGTCAATTTCCTCGCTGTAATTTGTTTACCTGGCATTCCATGTTTGTTTATCTTAAGAAGAACACCTCTAGTGAACTATGGACCCCGGTCCAATATTACCATTGATACATCTTCCACTTTTACTGTTTATTTTCTACAAACCACCATTACCTTCCACACCATACAGTTAATCCTTTGTTTTCAGCAAACCGGTGAGATTGACAACGTCACTATTCGTTGGGGCAAAGTCTTGAGTTTGTGTTGTGCAGGTTTCCAAGTTGCTAGCAACACCTTTGGGGCGTTTCCTTCCTCCTACTGGTTCGATAACCTTGGTTTACTTTTTAGGAAAGACTTGCTGCTGTGCTCATCATACCTTCCTCTTGGGGTCTCCCAACGAAGCTCTACAATGATCTGAGCGCATCACCCATCTCCTCTCCTACCAGCAGCGCCGGCAGAAGAGGAGGAGGGAGGCGCCCGGAGAGCACGGGCGACTCTCAAGGGAGAAGACTACTGTAGCAAGAGAGAAGGGAGGAGGAGGGAGCGCCAACTTTCAAGGTTGAAGCATGTAGGTTTCACTGACTTGATTACCACCGAATGGGCTAAATGTGTACCTGTCAACTCTACTTTGGAGGTATGGCAGAATAAAATTATGCACTTAAGGAAATTTCTGAGGGGTTAGGCAAATAACCTTAGTGATAAATATAGAATCTATAAGCAAAATTTGTTAGAGATTATCGAGGATCTGAACTTAAAAGCTGAGTCCATCCCTCTATCAAATGAAGAAAGGAAAGCATTGCGAGAGGCTGATGAAGAATTAGCCAAATTGAGACGTGAATAAGATTCCAACTAGGCTCAGAGGGCGAAAGTTAAGCATATTCAATAATGGGGTAACAATATTAAATATTTTCATCTCATAGCCAATGGGAAGCATAGGAGAAATTTAATATACCAACTAGAGCAAGAAGAAGGAACTATTAAAGGACAAGAAAATATTTATAAGAAGTTATTCGGGGCGCCAGATCCGAACTTACTCTCACTAATTGAATCTGAAACTTAGGATATCACCCAAATCTCTCCAGAATAAAAAAATATTCTTACTACCAATTTCACATAGAAAGATGTACACGAAGCTATAATACAAATGGAGAAAAATAAAGCATAGGGACCGGATAGTTTCCCGGCTGAATTTTATCAAACCTGTTGGGATGTGATCAAACACAATTTAATGAATTTGTTCAAAAAAATTCAGCAAGGTGAATTACCTTTATTTCACCTAAACTTTGACACAATAATTCTATTACCTAAGAAAGAAAACGTAGTACAAATTAAGCAGTACCGTCCTATATGTTTGTTGAATGTGAGCTTCAAAGTGTTTAAAAAAGTAGGTACAAATAGGTTCACTGGCATTGCTCATAAGGTCATCAAGCCGACCCAGACGGCATTTGCGCCAGGCAGGCACATACTAGAGGGTGTGCTGGTCTGATCCCTTCGGTAGAGGCCATTTTCAGACATGCAATGGTGAATCAACTAGATTCTGGGAAGACGCTTGGCTAGGCGCAGAGTTTTTAGCAACTCAATATCTTTTACTTTTTAATATTGTCCAGCATAAAGAGGTCACAGTGGCCGAGGTATTAGCAAATAACCCCTTAAATATTCAATTTAGACGATTTCTAACCGGTAACAAATGGGTTGAGAGATTAATGGACATTGTATTAACGAATCAAGGAGATGTCTTCTTATGGAATCTAACAAATACAAAGGTTTTTACTTAAATCAATGTATTTGGATCTAATGAATGGGCATACACCATTCCTTAAAACGTATATTTGGAAGTTAAGGGTACCACTGAAAATAAGAAATTTTATGTGGTTTCTATTTCGCAAAGTCATACTCACAAAAGACAATCTAAAAAAAGGAAATTGTCAAAGGAATATGAAGTGCTGTTTTTGAATGATGATGAATCTATAGAACACCTCTTTTTTAATTGCCCCTTGGCCAAAATAATGTGGTGCATTGTTCACATTTCGTTTAATATAGAACCTCCTTCTAGTGTAGCAAATTTGTTTGGTAATTGGCTATAAGGGGTTAGTAAGATTGATAAAGAAAAATCCGATTATGTGCATGTGCTTTAATTTGGGCCATATGGAATGTACGGAATGACTTTGTGTTTAACAAAACATCAAAAACTTTCTTCTTGCAGATTATCCTTTGAACTACACATTGGATATGTACGTGGTCTTTACTTCAGCCAGTAGAGTAGCGGCCGAACATGGAATATGGGTGCAACCTTTTGGTGACGATAGCAATGGAATTTGTTCACCCTATGCAGCTGGCAGCCTGTTTCTAGAATCACTTTATGATGTATGAGCACTTAGTGTCTATTCTTTCTATCTTTAAGTGGCTGATACAGTATCAAAACTTTATGATCCATGAGTTGTAAGACTTGATAAACTATAATAAGATAATAAAAAGGATGCATGCATCAATCGATGCAGAGGCCGGGAAGTCCCCATTTCGAAAAAAGTATAATAAGTCAAGTATCACGTTTCACCCAAAATGAATGGAATCATGATTTATAGAACATTACACAATGCACCAACTGGTACTAGTTCGAAGCTTGCCGTGCGCGTTGCATTGGTAGAGAAGGCATTCTCATAAACATATTCTCTATTGAAGATTATACCAGAGTTTGATCCACTGAATGTGGTATGCAAGATAGATGAGTACAAATCATAAAACCTAACTCTTGTACAGGAGGAAGACGACCTACCTTGAGAAGTGAACTCAGCCTTCTTTATCTTAGGCTGGTCATAGTGCATAATAACTTAAAGTAATAAGATGTATATGTTACTAGTCTAGATTACTATATATCTTTATAGTGGAAAATACTTTAAGTGTGATAGCATGCAATATATATTATATTAAATAGTTTGTAGACTCATTTTATCTTGATATATGTGATGTTACAGGAACATAGCTAGTTACTCTATCTATCTATCTCTTTCCTCATTAACTCATTGCACATAAGCAAAAGTTCTGAGTTGGACACTTAGTTACTAGTGAAATTACCCCCACTATGATCAGTCTTAGCCTAACCCACATCATTGAGCACATATCCGTCCTCCATTTTTACCACATGGGTGGGTCCTTTTCCCTCTAGAAGCTACACTATTTTAACTCGATGGGGTTTCAGAAGATAGTCAATGCTTCCACCGACCTTCCCCTTCTATAAGTATTTGTCACACTTATAAATGACGATGTATACATAGGCCGGCGGCTTTAAACCCATCTTACCTAGATATACATGTATCCAGTTCTTGTGCTATCTTTTCTTAGATATTTTACCTATTTTACATAGCTTCTCTTCTCAGCCGAGAACCCCTTAAACCAACATGAATGGAACCGAATAGAGTAAAATGGCAACGCCGGCTAGAACGAGTTATACGCATGAGGGTACTGTTTTTTTTTTTTTGCGGGTACTGTTGGGAATCCGAAAACACATCTTCTGCTCTTCCGTAGCTTGGACGTTGCTACGAAAGCATCCCTTGCCGCTTTTAGCCACCAGATGCAGAAGCCGAGAACATATGTGAAGGCTAAACAAGCTCGATGGACTGGAAGCGCAGTATGCTGAGCGATAGCCATAGTAGTATAGTACCAAAATTCTAAGATTGCATATGATTCTGAACCTCAAAGCTGGATAAAAGCAAGCGGCTTAATAGGCCATTCTCCTTCTAGACCAAAGTCCACGTGATTACTGTTTGTTTAAGTGGGCTACTCAGCTCTATGATGGTGCCCTAAAAAGCCTATTTTATAAAAAATTAAGCAACCGTGAGGGAAACTGGTTTCCACAATCTCTTGTATTCCGTCCGTCCCAAATTACTTGTCATGTATTTGTCTAGGTAGGCATGTATCAAGACTCATTTTACTGTGTGGATACATGTATATTTAGAAAGAACTATGACAAGTAATTTAGTACTGAGGGAGTAGCATTTTGAATTCCTTATCAAAGATATTATGACCAGTTTCACACAAATTTTGGCACAACATTTTTTTAGATCCACCGGCTGCTATTTATTATACACGGGCACAGTCATAAGCCAAACAGTTTACAATCCACTTTGGAGACACACCCATCCAAGTATTACACAAAGTATTCTTGCAGCCTGTCTTAGCTAAAGTACTCATTCGCTAGCTAAACGACGCACAAACTGAATCTTGAAGTCATCAAAATCCCTCAGGAGCACCTTGATTTCTTCTACTAGCGGCCCATGCACAGACCTATCGATCTCAATTGCTTGGAGCTTCGACACCATACCCAAACAATCAGATTCCATTCTAGCACCATCTTATGCACACCCAATTCCTTAGCTAGGCTCGCAGCTTTTTTTTTTGGAAAGGTGTATATATTAATATCGCAAGATACCAATTACATCTAGCCTCTGCAACAACGCATTATCCTAATAGCATTACGGATACACACAGCCAAAAAAACGAAAGAAGAATTACAGGAAAAAAGTCTCACTTTAGTGATCTATGCCCTACAACAGTGACCAAACTGATATTTTGGGATATTGAGAGAATAATAGTTGTATTGATTGAGGCCTCAAAGAGCTGTTTATATAGATTACAAGACTTAGCATCCAAGGACTAATAGAGATAGACTACAACTCAAAGAGAGAGGGAGGCCGAATCGGATGGGCCTAACCCTAACCGGCCTATACTCTAATATCCCCCCGCAGTCTCAACGTCAGGAGTAACGATGTTGAGACTGGAGCGTATGTCGGTGAACGCTGCAGTTGGAAGACCTTTGGTAAAAATATCAGCAAATTGAGCACTTGTAGGAACATGAAGAACTCGAACTTTGCCAAGGGCCACCTTCTCACGAACAAAGTGTATGCCAATCTCAATATGCTTTGTGCGACGATGTTGAACTGGATTGGAGGCCATGTAGACTGCAGAAATATTATCACAATAAACAATGGTAGCTCGCTCAAGCGGTCGATGAAGCTCAACGAGAAGCTGACGCAGCCACACTGCCTCGGCCACGACATAAGCAACCGACATATACTCAGCCTCAGCAAAAGACCTGGAAACTGTTACCTGCCTTTTAGAACACCAAGAAACAAGATTATCACCCAAATAAACACAAAATCTGGATGTGGACCTTCAAGTATCTAGACAACTTGTCCAGTCTACATCAGAATAACTGTCAAGCTTGTTGGAGATGAAGAATTAAGAAGAAGACCATGATCAAGAGTGCCTTTTAAATAGCGAAGAATGCGTTTGACATGAGCAAGATGAGGAGAGCGAGGATCATGCATAAAAAGACATGCTTGCTAAACCGAATAAGAAATATCGGGTCGAGTAAGGGTGGCATATTGGAGAGCACCAGTGATGCTACGATAAAAAGTAGGGTCATAAATAGGATCACCATCAGCCGACAATTTAGCACCAATATCGGCCGGAGTACGAGAGAGTAGACGATCACACATGCCAGAATGAGAAAGCAAATCTAAAAGATATTGATGTTGAGAAAGAAAGAATGTAGACTTAGTTCGAGAAACATTAATTCCAAGAAAATGGTGCAGAGGACCAAGATTAGTCATCGAAATTCATTATTAAGAGAAAAAATTATTGTCAAGCTTCATGCATTAGCCAACACAACCAAAAGTCTGAACTTATGGAAATGGCTAGTGCAATCCACTTATACATTTCAACAATTATATGGTTTAGAAAATAATCAGAACTAGCAGTGAGAACTATATCATCAACATAAAGCAAAAGATAGGCAGTGTGTTCAGAAGATCGTAAAATGAAGAGAGAAGAATTAGATTTGGAGAAAATAAAACCAATGGTTTGAATGTAGGTGGCAAAACTTTGAAACCGGGCACGAGGAGCATGTTTGAGTCCATAAAGAGATTTTTTTAGTAAACAAATGAGATAGGGAGAATAGGGATGGTCAAAACCAGAAGGTTGTTGACAATATATGATTTCATTTAGAGTGCCATGAAGAAAAACATTTTTAACATCAAGTTGGTGGATAGTCCAAGAGAAGGAAACAACAAGACTAAGAACTACGTGAATAGTGCTTGGTTTGACAACGGGAGAAAAAGTCTCATCAAAATCAATGCCATGTTGCTGAGAAAAACCATGACATACCCATCGAGCTTTGTAACGAGGAAGAATACCGTCAGCTTAAAACTTATGTCGAAAAACCCATTTGCCTGAAACAACATTAACACCAGATGGTTTTGGAACAAAAGTCCGTGTATTATTTTGCTGAAGAGCATCAAATTCATCACGCATAGCTAAAAGCCAAAGAGGATCAAGAAGAGCACATTTATAGGATGTGGGTATAGGGGAAATTGTGGTGGTTGTTATAAGATTTAGGCGTTTAGTAGGTATAAGAAATCCTCATTTGCCACGGGTGCACATGACATGATCATTTGTAGGTGGTTGAATAGGTACAACATTGGGTGGTGGGTGGCAGAGGTTGTGTGGAAGAGGTCTCGGTGGTAGGGGTGGGTGTTTTGGTGGTTGACTCGGAGTAGGAAGGAGTGGTTTGCTCGGGGGTCTGCCGTGGCAGAAAAGTGGCGCTCAAATCTGTCGCGGTAGGAGTGTGGGTTCCGGCAGGCTACCGCGGCAGCGAATCGGCAGAAAATTCTACCGCGGTAGGAGACTGGGGTGTGGCGGAGGGCTGCCGTGGCAGAACAACAGGGGAAAAGCTGTTGTGGCAGAGAAACATGGCAAAATTATGCCGCGGCAAAGATGAAGGCATGATGAACTAAGGAAGAGGTTTTGTTGGTGGGGTTAGTTGGTTGGGTTTGCTGGATGGTTTGGGTGGCAGCGTAAGGAAAAGTATTTTCATCGAATATGACATGGCGAGACACAAGAACATGATCAGAAGATGGATCAAAACAATGATATCCTTTGTGATCATCAGAAATACCAAGGTGAATGCAAGGTAGTGAGCGTGGTTCTAGTTTGTTGGAGGCGATAGAGGCAGCGGGAAAACATAGACAGCCAAAACGCAAAAAAGAGTAGTCGGGTGAGAAAGAAAAAGTGATTGAAAAGGCGAGTAAAGAGGAAAAGTTTTGGTGGGTCGAATGTTTATAAGTAGCATGGCGGTGTGAAGGGCTTTAGCCCAAAAGAGAGAAGGAAGATAAGCTTGTAAAAGTAATGTGCGAAGAATTTCGTTAATGGAACAAAGAGAACGTTCAGCTTTACCATTTTGGGAAGAAGTATAAGGACATAAAAAACATAGAAGAATGCCTTGAGAGAGAAAGAAGTTATGGTTTTGAGTGTTGTCAAATTCACGTCCATTATCACATTGATCAAATCTAATAGGCAAGCCAAAATGCGTAAGAACATACTGCCAAAAATTGATAAGAAAAATGCATGCACATCAGATTTAGCACGAATAGGAAAAGTCCAAATATAATGAGAATAATCAACCAAGATCATAAGATAATATTTATAAACAGAAACACTAGGTATTGAGGTCCATAGATCACAATGAAGTAGATCAAAAGGAAAAGTGCTAGTGGTAGTAGAGGTTCCAAAGGGTAATCTAACATGTTTGACAGATTGACCGGCATTATAGAGAGAGGGATCATGAGTAGTAGTAGAACTAGGGATACAGAAATCTTGAAGCATAGTTGATAGAGTGTTTTTATTGGGTGTCCTAGACAACGATTCCATAGGTCAACTGACGCAGGCATGTCGCGGGGGGTGGATGTAGGTGTGCCATGAAGTAGATAAAGATCGCCCATGCTATTGTACCGAGTGATAACCTCCCCCGTTTTTAGATCCTTCACAGAAAAACCAAAGGGGTGAAAAGCCAGGATAACTTTATTATCAATGCAGAATTGTCGAACAGAAATCAGATTTTTGATTTAGGAAGGGACAACAAGAATATTGCGAAGAAGAAAGTTGGCATAAAGGGAACGTATGCAAGAATGACTAGTGCAATAAACAGGGATCGTGGAGCCGTCACCAATAGTTATTGTGGAGAAGGTAGAGGAAAAACAAGTTGATAGCAAATTCATATTTGAAGACATATGCGAGGATGCACCAGAATCGAAAATCCAACCCGTACCTTCATTATGTATGGTAAAATTGTTCATGGCATTGATGAAGGCGGCTTGGTCCCAGGCCAGCTGCTCTGGAGGAGCAGAGGGGCCGGGAGCTTGCATGTTAACATAGGTGAGAGGTTGTAGCTAGTTGTACGCGTACTGAGCCTGCATGATATAGTAGTTTGGCGAGAGTCCTGGTGCACCGGGAGGTGGTGTAGCGGTGGCGGTGTAGACGTGCGCTGGTGGCTGGGATTCGAGGAGGCCAGGGGAACCGGTGGCTGGACGAAGACCGGGGCTCCACGTGCCCATATATGTAGGAGGGGCGACGTACGGCAAAGGGGACAGCCAGGGCATCGACCAAGCCTGCACAAGGCTATTCCAGGGATCGTGCTGAGGAGGCCATAGTGCTGGAGCTGGGGGCCACGGAGTTGTCGATGGTGGAGCAGGTGTAGGGCCGGCAGGGCGAGGTTGAGGAGGCTGGTAGATCGGATTATTGCCCATGTAGTTGGCGCTCGGAACCAGCCTGGGGGAGGTTGGGGAGCCGCAGCGACCGCAGCAGGAGGTGGAGGTGCGGCAGGCTGCCGCGGCAGAGGGGCGGTGGCGTGAAACACCCACGGCGCCCGTTGCGCCTTGCGAGCCTGGTTCTTTCCTTCTTGCTGGAGGAGGGAGCGGACCTCCTTGAAGGTGGGGTAGGGGTTGGTGATGGCTCAGTTGATGTGGAGCCTGTTGGGAACCCCAAGAGCAAGGTGTGAAGCAGCACAGCAGCAAGTCTTCTCTCAGTAAGAAACCGAGGTTATCAAACCAGTAGGAGGAAGGAAACGTCACACAGGTGTTGCAAGCAACGCGGAGACCTGCACAACACAAACTCAAGTCTTTGCCCCAACTAACAGTGAGGTTGTCAATCTCACCGGTTGCTGTGACAAAGGATTAAACGTATGGTGTCGAAGGTAACGGTGGATTGCAGCAAGTAAAAAAGTAATAGTGAAAGATGTATCAATGGTAAAGATTGGACCGGGGTCCATAGTTCACTAGAGGTGTTCTCCTTAAGATAAATAACATGGCATGAAGGGTAAACAAATTACAGCAGGGCAATTGACAGGAACTGAGCAAGGCATAACAATGCAATACCAGACAAAAATATCCTATGAGATTCGATTGGGCAATACAACAATATACATAGACCGCCATCCAACTGCATCTATGAATAGAAGTCCACCTTCAGGTTATCATCCGAACCCCCTCCAGTATTAAGTTGCAAGCAACAGACAACTACTTTAAGCAAAGTGTGTAAGGTAAACAATCCACTTGTTCTATGAACAAGAGACCGTTGTTTTATCCCTAGTGGGAACAACACATCTACAACCGAAGATATTCCTGTCACTTCCCTTGGAAACTAGAGGCATGAACCCACTATCGAGCATAAATACCCCCTCTTCGAGTCACTAGCAACTACTTGGCCAAGATAGCTACTAACAACGGAGAGAATGCAAGATCACAAACAACACAGACATGATAGTATCAAATAGACAAAACCATTAATCAATCTGACATAGTAATCTCAATATCCATCGGATCCCCGCAAACACAACATGCATGATTACAAATATATTATATCTTGATCATGAACGGAGCTCACAAGATCTATACATGAAAGCACAAGGAGGAGATACAACCATCTAGCTACTACATGGACCCATAGTCCAAGGTGGAACTACTCACGCTTCATACCAGAGAGAAGGCCTCCGGGATGATTTCCTCGGCAGGTGCCGGAAGAATCAGATATCCCCGATCTAGGGACGACGGTGGTGGCAGCTATAGAAGGTTTCGTGGAGTTTTGATCGGGTGCCTAGGATTTCTGCATCGAGGGCTTCTTATAGGCGAAGAGGCGAGGCTAGGAGGCGGCCAGGGGCCCCACACCCTACCTAGGCGCGGGGTGGGCCCACCCGCACCTAGGGGGGTCTGGCCGCCTTGGTTCTCTTCTCCATCTCGTCTTCTGGCTTCGTGTCCCCCACAGTAAAATATTGACTTCGGCTTTTGTCCCGTCAAATTCCGGGAATATTGATTTTCTGCCTTGCTGGAACCAAGCACAGAACAAAACATGCAACTGGCACTGTGGCAACTTGTTAATAGGTTAGTTCCAAAAAAGATATAAAAACACCTCAAAGTGTAGACAAAGCAAAGAAAAGTAGATGCTAAACAAGCATGGAGCATCAAAAATTATAGATACGTTTCCGACGTATCAAGCATCCCCAAGCTTAACTCCTGCTCGTCCTCGAGTAGGTAAGTGATAAAAGAATAATTTTTTAGGTGACATGCACCATCAAAACCAAGATCAAACCATTTGCAAGCATTGAAAGCTGGGATCAAAGAACTCTAAACATGTGCATGAAAGATGGAGTTCTAACAATAGGACATAGTAACTATGCATGCAACACGAAAGGCTACAAACAAATATCATGAATAACATGCATTGAATTTTTTTTGTTTGTTTCACATATAGAAAACATGGCATAGTGGCATTCAGCTTATCCCTCATAGAGTAGGAAATAGATGCATAGGACACCTTCAAAGTTCACAAGGGTGACTAGAAACAAGTAGCACAAGAACAAGTAATATCATAATATGCATCAATCAATAAGTTTTGCAACACTGCACACAGAATGAAAACTATGCTCTCTTAATGGTGCCTAAAAGTAGAAGGTGGAGACTCAAATAATGGTGGAAGAAAAGCCTTTTATAAAGGAAGCAGGGATTTCAAGTTTCAAAAAGAGCTTCCAAAAATTATGGTACTTGTTAGCTTTCAGCCCTCATTGCCCCTATCATAAGCATCTTGAAGTGGTTAAGGTTAAAGTGAACAAAGATGGAGTATATGCTTGACAAAGTATAAGTTGGCAATCTCAAGTCCCTTGAAATACGAGGTCCACACCTCATGCTACTCAACTTCAGTCACCTGCAAGTTCTTGTCATTGTAAGTACATGTGTATCATAGAGAACCGCCAACGGGGTACCCCTTGCACATGGTACATGAGCTATCCCATAACCAAAATGACAAGCCAAGCAGACAATGAGCATCTCAGCGATCTTTTTATTTACTATCTGCATAGCTTTTTATTGAGGATGCTTCATAGATAACTCACTATGGTGATGCTGCAAGTTTCCACCAGGATTAGGCATGCCTTTGGCTAGCGTCCCAGGTGTTTCTCTAACACAAAATACATACTCCATGGACTTACAAGTTCCCTCTTTATTTCACACCGGTGACATCCATAGACAAAAGAGCATGATATCAACTGAGTGCAAAGTACAAGTGCAATGTTGAAAACGTTCCCCGTGACAGCACAGTTCTGCTAATTCCAATGTATAAGTGCAAGCATATACAACATAAATGACACAATGGTTCAAGTTTATTAGGGTCAAAGAATATAAAGTGTGCCATCAAGTTTGTGAGGGCTTTAATCATTAAGTTTTCACAAAACAAAGAGACTTTTTAACTGGAAGATAGCTGAAAACAAGAATATACTTGGAATGGCGTAACACACCATGCATGGGAGTTTATAGTGGACACTTTGGAATAACTTGGTTTCTTGGGAGTTGGAAGCATGAGTAGAGCTTACCCATACAAGTGGAGACTAGCAAAAGACTGGGAGCAACCAACTAAGAGAGCAATAATGGCCATAATCATGCAAAGCAACAAAGCATTACTAATCAAAGCATAGAGTGGTACTAAAAGTCAAGGACTAAATGATCATAGAGGCTATGGTGACTTGTCATCGTCATAACATGGTGTGAGCATGTGCAAGTCAACCCAAACAAAGCATCAAAGGAGAATACCACAATACTATGCTTTTGCATGCTAAAACAACGCGTAATTTCTTCAAGGCTCACTAAGCAATCCCAATTGTTTGGAACAAGACATGCTACAGCAATAATCACTAAGCATAAGGTCAAAACAACACCTAGCATGTCATACTAAAGTTTAAGTCACAGTCAATGCAAGCTCCTCTTGCACTTATCGAGCAAGATAACTCCTTTCCAACACCAAGCAACTTATTTGAAACAACACAACGAGAACGGGGGTCCAAACTACTTTATTCAAGCAAACTAAACAAACTAAGCAAATCAAACTAAAACTAAGACGCTCCAAGAACAACACAACAGTTCATGAAACAATAAAAACGAAGTGTCCAGACAGACCTGAGCTTTTTATTGATGAACAATGGGATGCCTTGGGCATCCCCAAGCTTTGACGCTTGTACCTCTTGGATATTTCTTGGGGTGACACCGGTGTGGCATCCCCATTCTTGTGCTTTTGTCCATTCTTCATCTCATTACATCATTCTCTCTCTACACCTGAAATCTTTCCTTCATACAAAACTTCACACAATCTTCATTAGCAACATTAGTGTATTCAAAAGATAATAGACCTTTGGGTTTAGCTTTGGAACAGCAAAACTTTTCACTAAAAACACAAGCTACTGTAGCAACTCCCTCAAAAATCTCAAATCCCTAAAAGAGAACTCAAAAAGGAATCAATAAGAAGCAAATGCAACTAATGGCAAAAATCTATCAAAATAGACCAACAGGTATAAACCGATTTTTTCGAAAATATTCTTTTGCTCAAATCTAATGGTTTTGAACTAAAAAAAGTTATATAACATACTAGGGGGTTTATTCGTAAATTTTTATCTCAATCCGAGTTACAAAGACTCCTCACGAATTTTTATGGTGGAGGACTTAAATCTGTTTTGGGACAGCAACTCCCCAAATCTTACTTCCCTCTCATTAGAGGTCATTCTTAGCACAAAAAGCAAACAAAAAGGATAAGAGAGGTTATTACTGAAGTAATAACTTCTAAGACTCAAGGAAACTCTTGGGTTATCTTCCAACAAGTACTTTTATTTAACGCCTTTAAGTTAGGCACAAGAAGCAAGAAATCAAGTATTTTTAAATGAGGAATTGAGATCAATACTTGCAAAGTCTTCAACTATGAGAGGTTTCTCATCCAAATTAGTCTTGGAGGATACCTTCTCATTTCTCTTTGGTTAACTACTTTCATCAAAAGGATTTTCAGGAACAATCCAATCAAAATTCTTTTCAAAGGCCTCATGCATCCCAACAAGCTTAAAGGGTATGGGTATCTTAAATTCATCTCTAGGCTTGGTTTTATCTGAAGTACCCACAACATCTACACATGAGCCTAGCATATTAAAACGCTCAAATACCTTTTTGGCTTCCTTAGAAACATCATGGAACTCTTTGAGTAAAGTTTCAAGAATAAACTCTCTGTTTTCAGCATTCTTTTCTTCTTTTAGTTTTAGGAACAAAATTTGCATCATGGGGTTAAGGCTAACAAACCTATCCTCCAACATATGAACTAAAGAAGCTACAACAATTTAATAATTAGGAACAAGTTCTGCTATGATTTATCCTCAATATCCTCATGCTTGCTAACATGATTAAAGAATTCTTCAATATTGTCTTTCCCAATTATGGATCCACTACCTATAGAAAGGTCCTTCGGGGTGAACTTGGGGAGCAACAAGGTGTTCTCAGTAGAGTCCATTTTGGCAAATGTGAGCAAGCCAAAAATAGCAGCAGCAGCTAGAGAAGGAACTAATTTTTTGTGTTTCTGAATAAAGAAAGAAAACCAAACTAAACTAAATTTTTTTTGGAGTTTTTTGAAAAGAGGCAAACAAACCAAGCAAAAAAAACGAATCAAACTAAAAACAAAGTAAAGAGAAAGGAAGTGGAGGACTCCCCTTGTGAAGACGTCCTTAGCCTCCCCGGCAACGGCGCCAGGGAACTTGTTGATGGCTCAGTTAATGTGGAGCCTGTTGGGAACCCCAAGTGCAAGGTGTGAAGCAGCACAGCAGCAAGTCTTCCCTCAGTAAGAAACCGAGGTTATCGAACCAGTAGGAGGAAGGAAACATCACACAGGTGTTGCAAGCAACACAGAGACCTGCACAACACAAACTCAAGACTTTGCCCCAACTAACAATAGGTTATCAATCTCACCGGTTGCTATAACAAATAATTAAATGTATGGTGTGGAAGGTAATGGTGGTTTGCAGCAAGTAAACAAGTAAGAGTGGAAGATGTATCAATGGTAAAGATTGGACCGGGGTCCATAGTTCACTAGAGGTGCTCTCCTTAGATAAACATGGCATGAAGGGTAAACAAATTACAGCAGGGCAATTAACAGGAACTGAGCAAGGCATAACAATGCAATACCAAACAAAAAGATCCTATGAGATTCGATTGGGCAATACAACAATATACATAGACCACCATCCAACTGCATCTATGACTAGAAGTCCACCTTTAGGTTATCATCCGAACCCCCTCCAGTATTAAGTTGCAAGCAAGAGACAACTGTTTTAAGCAAAGTGTGTAAGGTAAACAATCCACTTGTTCTATGAACAAGAGACCGTTGTTTTCTCCCTAGTGGCAACAACACATTTACAACCGAAGAGATTTCTCTCACTTCCCTTGGAAACTAGAGGCATGAACCCACTATCGAGCATAAATACCCCCTCTTGGAGTCACTAGCAACTACTTGGCCAAGATAGCTACCAACAACGGAGAGAATGCAAGATCACAAACAACACAGACATGATAGTATCAAATAGACAAAACCATTAATCAATCTGACATAGTAATCTCAATATCCATCGGATCCCCGCAAACACAACATGCATGATTACAAATATATTATATCTTGATCATGAACGGAGCTCACAAGATCTATACATGAAAGCACAAGGAGGAGATACAACCATCTAGCTACTACATGGACCCATAGTCCAAGGTGGAACTACTCACGCTTCATACCGGAGAGAAGGCCTCCGGGATGATTCCCTCCGGCAGGGTGCTGGGAAGAACTTCAGGTCCCCCCAATCTAGGGACGACGGTGGCGGCGGCTACAGAAGGTTTTGTGGATTTTTGATCGGGTGCCTAGGGTTTCTGCATCGGGGGCTTCTTATAGGCGAGAGGCGAGGCTAGGAGGCGACCAAGGGCCCCACACCCTACCCAGGCGCGGGGTGGGCCCACCCGCGCCTAGTCGGGGTCTGGCCGCCCTGGTTCGCTTCTCCGTCTCATTTCTGGCTTTGTGTCCCCCACGGTAAAATATTGACTTCGGCTTTTGTCCCGTCCAATTCCGAGAATATTGATTTTCTGCCTTTTTGGAACCAAAAACAGATGAAAACAGGCAACTGGCACTATGGCAACTTGTTAATAGGTTAGTTCCAGAAAAGATATAAAAACACCTCAAAGTGTAGACAAAGCAAAGCAAAATAGATACTAAACAAGCATGGAGCATCAAAAATTATAGATACGTTTCTGATGTATCAGTTGAGCATGGGGATGAAGGACTGCTGCTTCTCGAACTAATCACCGAGGCCGATGAGAAGGGCGATGATGAGGCTGCGGTCCTCGACGTGATCGCTGAGTTCACGGAGTTCATCGCCAATGGCCTTGATCCGCTGGCAGAAGACGGTTACCGGGGCATCGCCCTGAGTTGTGGTGCGTAGCTTGGTGTTGAGCGTTTTGATGCGTGCGTCGAAGTTGTACTGGAATAGCTGTTGAAGGGAGGCCCAGAGATCGGCGGCGATGGCATCGTCAGAGGAGACCAGATTGAAGAGCTTCATAGATATGCGTGTGTAAATCCATTGGATGATGGCGAGATCATCTTTCACCCAGCGAGGATCGACGGGCTGCGGAGGATAGTTTGGATCTATGTGGTGGCAGAGGCCATAGCGGCCAAGATGGATGGTGAAGAGGTGGCGCCAATGGTAGTAGTTGTGGGCACCGAGATCTAACGAGATCAGGATGAAGGGGGAGACATCAGCAATGGTGTCGCCTAGGGTGATCATTGGGATTTGGTGAGGGTTTGTTTGGGTAGTTGTGGATGAAGTAAAAGAAGGAGGGGCACTGGCGGCGCGGAACTCGGCCATGGAGAAGAGGGGCCGAGTTGGCAGGGGCGGTGGCACTGGCGGCGGTGCCATGCCGGATGTGGAAAACCTAGGCGTCTGATACCATGATATTTTGGGATATTGAGAGAATAATAGTTGTATTGATTGAGGCCTCAAAGGGTTGTTTATATAGATTACAAGACTTAGCCTCCAAGGACTAATAGAGATAGACTACAACCCAAAAAGAGAGGGAGGCCGAAACGGATGGGCCTAACCCTAACCGACCTATACTTTAATACAAACACCATCAATGCAGCACCAAAAATCCATCCTCTCCAAAAGCGGTGCCTCCAAGAAGGGAACAGTGCACTAGCGTCGTCATCGCCCTAATCATCGATCATAGGTTTTTACCCTGGAGAAAGTTCGCGCTGACAAAACAATGCCTTCAACAAGGTCTTTGCCAGGCACAACTAATTAAGGCCAGACCTTGAATTTTCACCCCGTAGCTTGAACTCTGGAAATCTCCTGTATTGTCGCCCCACTTTCCAATGTCGCTGCTCCAAGACCTAGAACACCAAGCCAAAACCTCATCGCAAACAGGAATCACACCACCATTAACATTCTTCAGACATTGTCTTTCATGTTATTCTCCACGCTGACTTCATCATGAGACTAATGGCGTGTCCTTGATGGCAACAGTCTGTAAAGCTTCACAACACTCCCTCTGAAACCAAACGGTCAGAGATCCATCCAATCTGGCGAACTCCAGCATGTCGTCCATTGGAGTTCACCAGCGGAATCTTCTAAAACACAACACTCCGACCAGATTGATAAAGTCATGGAGCAGGTAGATCTTCCTCCTGGCACGAGAGGAATCCTAGGACCAACCCCCTTTATTCAAAGCCAGACCGGAAGCACCCACACCGCCGGTCTTCACCGGTCACCAAGACCCACCGGAATAGAACGGCAGATCCATGGTGACCCAGGCCGCCATGACCGCTAGCTCGACGAAGAGACAACACCGCAGGTGGAGACTAGATGAATAAGCACTGACCCGCAGCCCACCGTCCCAGATTGGATCAGATGGTCCGCTAGTCTGCCGCACCGCCAACCGGCTGAGCACGTCGCCGCATCGCCGCTCCACCCCAACCGCCGCCCCTCCACCTCGCCAAGAGCGGCCACGGCACCAGCACCTTACGCAGGCACCGTCCAACGCCGGGGTCCCTCCCGTCCACGACGCTGTGGCCGGGAGGCCGGATCCCTGCCGCCCCCATCACCGGCGCTGCGCTCTTAGGCCAGCGGGCCTTCGGGGGCGACGAGGAGGGAGGGCAAGGAGGAGGAGCGGTGGCTGCGGTGCTAACGATAGGCCCCCTCGGTCGCCAGAAGGTGACGTCGCGAGGCGATGGGTTGATGGGGGGAAATCGCCGTGATCACGAATAACCACTCCCCAACCCCAACACCATCACCTGCAAGAAAAGAGCCATCACAGTTCTCTTTATGCCAGCCATCATCGGGAGGGAGCCAGGGCTCCACCCACGTTGGTTCATTGGTTGGTGGCGCTGTTTTAGAAGCCTGCCACTCATCCGAAAGAAACAAAATTACGTCTATCTGTAAGTTTAGGATCTTCAATAGATGGCTGATCCCTTGCATCGTTACGAGATAACAAGCAATAGTTGATAAATTCCCAAATTTCTAAGCCCAGCTCCTTGTCGCGCAACGTCCCCAGCCAATCCAGTAACCAGGTTTGCAAATCCTTAGAGCATCTCCACTCGTTGGCCCAACCCAGGCCGAAAATCGGACTTTTTTTTGCCGGACGAACCGTGTTTTCGGCCTGGGTTCGCCGAGCTTCCCACTCGCGTACCTAAGATCCTAGGTTTGGCGAAATTCAGTTAAACTCGGTGAAATATGGGCGAATATAGACGGATTTCATTAAATATGACAAGGGCGCACATATTACATCGAATTTAATAACTAGGAAAAGGCCGCCGCCGTGGTCGACGCTGAACGCCGCAACTATAGGCCGAGGCGGGGGGTCTTGCCGGCCTGGATGTGCTCCATGACGCCGACGAGAGTTCGTCCTGGAACGCTCCACCAGCAGTGACGGAAAGCCACATTGTGACACGGCGGCGGCGAGCCCGGCGGTCCGTCGTGTCGGGCGAGTACCTCGAGGTGCCTGTCGGCGAAGAACTGCCTCCAGAAGACCAGGTTGCCAGGATCCTCGGCGAGATCCGGGTCTTGCATGGCGGCGATAGCCACCTGGATCTCTCCGGCGAGGTCCTCGTCGGCCGGCACCGGCGGAACAGGGATCCCGCCGGCGCTGAGTTGCCAGCCGAAGGGGAGACGAGTGTCCGGCGGCGCCGTATAGCGCGCCTCGCGGAGCAGCCGGGCTTCCCACGGCGGCATCGTGCGTCGGCCTGGAAATCCCTCGGCCATGGCTTCTCGGCGGAGTTGAGGAGGAAGAAAGGTGCGAACGTCCGAAGTTCGCCGGAGTTGGGAATGGTGTGAGAGACTGTGAAGAAAGACGGTGAGATGTACGCCTTTTATAGACGGAGTTCGGCGGCGAGGGCGGGAGGGGTGTAGCGATGAGGGCGGGAAAAGGAAAACAACGAAAAGGATGGCGACGACTCGGCTTCTGTCGCTGACAGACTGGTCCACTGGCCAATTCACTGTGTCCAGCGTTTCCAGGGCGTACCCGGGATCCTGGGTTCGGCCTGGATAGTCCGGACCAAATCCGGGCGAAAAGAGGTTCCTGAGTACGCGACTGGGCCAAGTTTGGTATTCGGATCGAATTTCGGCGTCCGGATCGACGTCCTGGGTAGGCGAGTGGAGATGCTCTCGTGTGTATGTAATTTTAAAAAGGAAATCCTTATGTGTATGTAGATCACCCGGTGGTGAACTGAAAGACAAACCCATGCACGCCCTGATCAGGTTCCAAACATATGCTGAGTGAGGGCACTCCCCAAACCTATGCACAATCTCTCTTCTCTATTGCAAACGACACATTTAATCTCTTCTTTGAATCAAAACTTTTAATTAAGCATGCTGCTTCGCAATCCATATGATGGTGTGTAACACATAATACCACAAGAGGAAAAAACTAACAACAAATGAGATTTGGTACATCGGAAGGATATCAGATATGTATAACAAGATTCCAACATAAATACCCGTGGAAATTAAAACTTCCACTTAAAATCAAAATTTTATGTGGTTTCTTAAAAATAAAGTATTGTTGACTAAAAATAATTTGGTTAAGCGTAAGTGTAATGGATGTCAGAAATGTTATTTTTGTGATTCATAGGAGTCAGTAGAACATTTGCTTTTTTCATGTCCATTTGCACGCCTTATTTGGCGTATAGTTTCCTTCACTTACAACATCCCTCCACCAACCAATAGAACAAATATGTTTGGAAATTGTAAAAATTAGGTTAATAAGGTTGATAAAGCTAGATTACGTATTGGAATGTCAGCTTTATGTTGGTCTATTTAAACGACCATAAATAGTATTATCTTTAACAAACAAAACGGTACTAATTTTTGGCAAGTTTTAATGTACATTTTACTGCTCAGGTGGAGGCAGCGGAACGATGTCATCAGATTAGGTCCAACTAGCCCATTAAGCACAATACAGGGAAAAAACACTCGCCTTCGCCTCGTCCAGTCTGCCTCTCCCGCACGACAACGCCCACATCCCACAGCTACCAGGGCCGCCGCCGACGCCTCCCACAGCTCGGTCGGCGCCACCTCCTCGACCCCCCATCCCCTGCCGCCTCTTCTACCTCCCACGACCACATACCATGCTCCCTGTCGCCTTCTCGACCCCCACGCCTTGCCGCCGCTATAGGAGGACCGCCGCCGCCGCCCCCCACATCTACCAGGGCCGCCGCCGACGCCTCCCACAGCTCGGCCGGCGCCGCCTCCTCGACCCCCCCCTCCCCCATCCCCACCCCCTGTCGCCTCTTCTACCTCCCACGGAAGGTGCGATTCTAGCTGTTCGGCTATTGAAATCCAGTTCTCTCTAATTGTTGAGTAAGAGCAATTGTAGTTTCTATCTCTATGTAAAACATTTTTCTGGTTAAATTCAAGTAGTACCACGGTGATCAATGAGCCGATATACGATTACTCGAATCAAATTCAGACAATAAAATTTCATTAGTCCAGCAACACTGGAGTACCACTCGATCTTGTATTCAGTAGGAAGTAATCAATTCTATAAAATCGAGTATTGGTATAAGCTAATTAGATTCACCGACTGAACTCACATATTTAGACAGAAAGAGCACAGTCGATGTACTGAATACATGAACCAAGATCTTTAGGCCTATAGCAGGGTGTTTTATTCTTCTGTATTGTAGACACTATTTTCTAGTCAATAACTGAATATTAACAATATGGCACTGCTTTTTTTAAGGTGAAAAATAACCAGAATTTGCTATTATAAATTGGTACTGAGATGACAATTATACTCTAATAATTTAATTGATGGTTGCATGAATCTTACTCTAATGATGTCAATTTTCAGACATGGATGGTGAAGGCGATACCTTGGAAGAGCGTGATGAGTATCACCGCATTGTTAGCAAGACCTTCAGGAGTGAGGGTGAAGGATACCAGTTCTATAATGAATATGCAAAGGTGAAAGGGTTCAGTGTTAGAAAGGAAGAGGTGAAATACTTTCCGGGCACTAGGACGCGTTTCAGGCGGCTTTACACGTGCTTTAAGGAAGGGTACTGTACATTGGCGAACTTGGAAAGAACTGACCCAAAAAGAACTCCAAAGTCTCTTACTCGGTGTGGATGCAAATCTCATATTAAGATTGACTTGAGTGCGGCTACTGGTGAATGGTTCGTGAAGAAGTTTGAGGATGAGCATAATCATCCACTCGCTAAGGAAGGCGAGTTTGCTTACTTGTACTCTCACCGTAAGATGACAGATGGATAGAAGGCTTATGTAGTTGGTTATGGGATTGATGGCCTCCGCACACACAAGATAATGGATATCATGGAACATCTGGCTGGTGGTCCCGACAAGATCGGGTTTATACCCAGAGATTTGTATAAATTTGTTGCGGAGTACAAGAAAAAAATTGAAGGTAGAGATGTTGAATATATGTTGAACTATATGGCGTCACAGAAAGACAGGGATGCAGACTTTTTCTACAAGCATACTACTGACAGTGAAGGCCATCTGAGAAACATTTTTTAGGTAGATGCACAGTCACGTTTGGACTATGATGCCTTTGGTGGTGTCTTGGTATTTGACTGCACGTACTGCGTGAACCGCTATAATCTACCATTTGTTCCGTTCGTTGGGTGAACCACCATCGCAGCACAACTGTGTTTGGCTGTGCGGTCCTATTGGATGAGACCACTAAACCGTATATATGGTTACTTCAGACATTTCTATTGGCGATGCACCAGAAGCATCCTAGGTCATTGATCACGGATGGGGATAATGCAATGGCTAGAGAAATTTACGTCGTAATGTCTGATGTATTTCATCGTTTATGCAGCTGGCACATAGAGCAGAATATGATAAAACACATCCGAAAGTAAAATCTAAAAGACTTCAAGAAATTCATTTATGAGAGGATGGAAGCTGATGAATTTGAGGAGCGGGCCACGTTTCTGCTGTTGTATGGTGTTAGTGAACATGACACTTTGTTTTCGAGGATGTACGAGCTGAGAGGGAAATGGGCGGTGGCGTACACGAAGGGTGGGTACTTCCTGCGAATGAGTAGCAACCAAAGGAGTGAAAGTCTCAACTCAGGTCTTCATAACCATCTAGACCGGATGATGTCAATGGTCGATTTGCTTGAGCACTCCCAGTATTTTATGTCACGTATCCGAAGAAATGAAGGCGAGTTGGATGTCAAAGCTTCACAGTATGTACCTTTCACAAGAATATCCGATCACCCACTTTTGAAAAGTGCAGCCCGTATATATACTCCAGAAATATTCAAGTGGGTAAAGGAGCAGTTCGTAAAATCAGGTGGATGGGAGATTTGTCAGATGACCCAGGAAGATGCCTCTTTGGTTAGGTTTGTCGTATCCAGTGACTATGGCGAGCATCATGTCACTTGTGTCTTACATGAGGCGTCTCTACAGAGTGTGAACTGCCACTGTCAGAAGATGGAGCATGAGGAAATCCCATGTGCACACGCATTCTGTGTTTTGAAGTACTTCGGCCTGCGCGACATCCCTCGTTGTTGTGTTGTTGTCAGATGGATGATGCAAACTAAATTTGGTTTAGTACATGAGAGGACTGGCAGTACACAGGTTTGGTCTGATCAGATGGATCGATACCGTCAATTCCGCAACAAGGCTAATTCGGTCTTATTTAGAGTTTCAATGAGCACAGAGAAATCAAACAGAGTGTTGGATTTTTTTTGATAGTATTTCGGATGACGAAGCCGACAATGCCGAGAATGATGATGCCAGCAATAATGGCGAGAATAATGAGGCGACAAAATTTGGTCCTTTGCCTGCATATTTTTCAACATCGAGCAAAGCTTTTCATGGCAAAGTATTGGATCCATAAAAAATTGTAGAGAATCATTTCATCACAGACGCAGGAACAGATAAACAATTTCAATTTGTATTTGTATTTGAACATGTAAACAATTTAATTTGTATTTGATTGATGTCGAAAAATTCAGTCCCTTGATTGCGGAAGGCTTGTTTGGTGTGGTTTTTCCTCCAGTTAAAGTTTGGTCAAAACTAATAAAACTTGGGTAAATTTGAACTGCACTCACTAGAAATAATGCTCCTAGATTTATTTAAAAATCACTTTTACTTCCATGATGTCATGTTTCATTATGGTTTTGCTCTCACTTTAGAAAGATCCAATCCTACACAGCCTTAGAGCATCTCCACTCGGCTTTCTTTCTCCACTCCCGCCTTTCTTCCCCATTCCCTCGAGTCCCGCCAGTTCGCCGAGCTCCCACCCACCCGCCATGCCGCCCAAGAGTTTCGTCAAACCCAGATCCAACCTCGATGAAACAGGGAAAAAAGACAAGGAAACCGAGAGCGCCAACGGAGAGGCCGGACGGCGTGACCAACACTAAGTGGCTGACCATTATGTAGAAGAGGAGGTTCGAGTCGGGCAGCCTCAAGGAGAGGAAGGACAGGGCGAAGCTTAGGCAGCTCGCCGAGGCAGAGGAGCTCGCCGAGGCAAAGGAGCCAGGCGAACCCTCGGCAGCGGTACTCCTCGTCCCCTGAGTTCGGCGGTGGGTTCAATCCGAACGTATTCTTTGTTGGGAATATGTCCTAGAGGCAATCATGTATGATGATATTCTCTGGACCCTCTCGGATGATATGATTCGGAAAGCATGGCCATGCACGACTCCGTTAAGTGTTAACTGAGGCGATCGACTAAGAGTTAGTCGGATGAATCACTTATCTCGGATCGATAAGAGAGTCAGACTATTTAAGGAATGATAAATATTCGCCTATAGTCTGACAAGGTATATCATGAGGCAAAAGGGACTCGGACACAAGTCGCATTGGAAGGCCGGAGATCGGGCATGCCGAGAAGAGGCCGGAGATCGGCCATGCCAAGAAGAGGAACACGGATCTCCAGTTCCTCATGGGCGGCGAGGACACGTCGACGATGAGTTTGCCGGTCTAGGCTTGGTACATGGCACAACGCAACGCCGAACGCCACTGCTACGCCGATCTCTGCTTCCACCTCCTCGGCGTCCGCCGGCGAGACACCCAACCCCACCGTAGTTAGGTCCGGATTTCGGCCCGGGAACGTCCAACGAGTGGGGATGCTCTTAGAAGTCGCCAAGATTTTTACCTAATTGACCGGGCCACGAAAAATTCAAAAAAAAATCAAAATTGTGTGAAAACCGTAGTTTGGTATGGTTTTTCCTCCGGTCAAAGTTTGGTCAAAATTTATAAAACTTGGATAAATTTGAATGATCTAATATAAATGATGCTCATGGATTTTTAAAAAACACTTTGTCAACACGTATAAGATATTATATTTATATGATCTAATATAAGATATTATGTTTACATGAATTTGGAGCTAATCAAGGTCATGTCAACTCGTATCCGGTTGAAGACTTGCCTAATAACAAAAATTACTTCGTTAACACGTAAAGAATTTGGTGATAATAACCTTTTGAGTTTAAATAGAACTCTGTATTTGAAGCTAATCTAGGTCATGTCAACTCGTATCCGGTTGAAGACTTGTCTAATAACAAAAATTACTTTGTCAACACGTAAGGAATTTAATGATAATAATCTTTTGAGTTTAAATAGAACTCTGTATACGTAAACCAACACGACTCCTTTTCTCCTGACTCCGAGGCCAATATAATACGACCGCGAGACGACGGTGTCTCACGAACTTTTGACGCTGTATCAGCCCCTCCCTCAACATGCGCCGCCACCATTTGACCTAAATAAGATTTCATGCCTTCTAGCCGACGACGCATCTGCTGCCATCGTGATCGATGGACTCCCCGTCGAGACTCAAATCTCGGTGCGCATCCCGCCAGAAGAAATCCAAGAAATCTCGCCTGCGGTCAAAAAACAATAAGGTAAGCAGGATTTGATTATGTCGATATGCTGTAAAGTTTATTTTATTAATGATGAAGCAATCTGATCACGTTCTACACAATGTTCTTTCGAATAGGATGTACCACCTACAATACGTGAGACGAGAAGAAAAAAGTGAATCCACGCAAGCCATATTATACGTACTCAGGTATTGTACTCTTCTATACAATCTTCCGCAATCTGATCTCGTACCACGCAATGTTCTTAATGTTCTTTCAAATAGGATGTACAACCTATGTCTATGTATGAGCCACAACAGAAGGAAAAAACGAATCCACGTAAACCATCTGATACTAAGGTACTCTATTATTCTATACAAATCTTAGATCGGTTGCTAAATCTAACTCTCGTGCGTCACTTCTATTTTCTCCTAATTAGTACACTTAGATTTGTTCAAATTTGGATGCATGTACGAACTAAAACCAGTCTAGATTTCTATCGCTCGTGCATCACTTCTGTTTGAGAAAACAGAAGTGATGCACGAGAGATAGATTTAAATACAGTAATTAGTTGCAAATTTGTCCGAATTTGAATGAATCTAGACTGGTTTTAGTTCGTACATGCATCCAAATTTGAACAAATCTAAGTATACTAATTAGGAGAAAACAGAAGTGATGCACGAGAGATAGATTTAGCGACCAATCTAAGATTTGTATAAAATAGTAGAGTACCTTAGTATCAGATGGTTTACGTGTATTCGTTTTTTCCTTCTGTTGTAGCTCATACGTAGGTTGTACATCCTATTTGAAAGAACATTGCGTGGTACGAGGTCAGATTACTTCATCACTAAAAAAGGAAGATTTGTATAGAAGAGTACAGTACCTGAGTATCATATGGCTTGCATGGATTCGCTTTTTTCTTCTCTGCTGGCTCATACGTCTCAACGTATTGTAGGTGGTACATCCTATTCGAAAGAATTGTGTAGAACGTGATCAGATTGCTTTATCATTAAAAGATAAACTTTACAGAATATCGACAGAATCAAATCGTGCTTACCTTGTTGTTTTTGACCGCATGCGAGATTTCTTGGATTTCTTCTGGCTGGATGCGCACTGAGATTCGAGTCTCGACGGGGAGTCCATCGATCACGGTGGCAGCAGATGCGTCGTCGGCTATAAGGCGTGAAATCTTATTTAGATTAGATGGCAGCGGGGCGTGTTGAGGGAGGCGCTGATACGGCGTCAAAAGTTCGTGAGATACTGTGGTCTCGCGGTCGTATTATATTGGCCTCGGAGTCGGCAGAAAAGGAGTCGTGTTGGTTTATCGTATATAGAGTTCTATTTAAACTCAAAAGGTTATTATCACCAAATTCCTTACGTGTTGACAAAGTAATTTTTTTACTAGGCAAGTCTTTGACCGGATACGAGTTGACATGACCTTGATTAGCTCCAAATACAGAGTTCTATTTAAACTCAAAAGGTTATTATCACCAAATTTCTTACGTGTTGACAAAGTAATTTTGTTACTAGGCAAGTCTTTGACCGGATACGAGTTGACATGACCTTGATTAGCTCCAAATTCATGTAAACATAATATCTTATATTAGAGCATATAAATATAATATCTTATACGTGTTGACAAAGTGTTTTTTTTTTTAAATCCAGGAGCATCATTTATATTAGATCATTCAAATTTACCCAAGTTTTATAAGTTTTGACCAAACTTTGACCAGAGGAAAAAACCATACCAAATTACGGTTTTCACACAATTTTGATTTTTTTTTGAATTTCTTGTGGCCCGGTCAATTAGGTAAAAATCTTGGCTGCTAAACATCCCACTCGTTGGCTGTGCCGAAATCCGGACTACGGTGGGGTTGGCGTCTGCCGGACGCCGAGGAGGTGGAAGCAGCTCGGCGTGGTACTCTGTAACCTCGAGAATCGGCCCTATGCAAGTTTTAGCGCTTCCGCCAAACCCGCAGAAACGATTCAAAGGTGCCCACCAGCACCGTGCGGGTGGAAAGCAGTAATATCATTACACAATAGTCCTCGATGGAACCCACAAAACATATATCCAACAACGACTCAATGAGTCAAGAATACAGAGGTACAATACAAAGATCCAAATCACCTTTAAAACGATATAGCGTCCGAATACGGACAAGATGCAAAGTGAGCTAAGAGCCCAGAAGAATAACCATCAAGGCGTCCATAACCCTGCCCAGGCCAAGTCGGAAGGGTAACTCTGCTAACGACGTCGATCTCAAAACCTGCTTAAACAAAAGGGGTGCCGACAAAGGGCAAAGGAAAAGAGAGCGGTCGATCGAGGCCGATTACGGCGAGGCTAGAATACGGCGGTCTCGCCTACATAGGTATATGGTGGCGGCGTAGCGGCATGCACTAATCAACCTATAGAGACTCGATATAACTGTCGGCTATCAGAGAGGGATAAGAAGGACCTATCCGGAACCAACCTGATACTACCACCAAACATACCCATCCTGGTATTTCCCCCTCGAGACCAGACGAGGAAGTCAACCGAGGAACTCACACCGTTGGCAGTTTTATTTATTCAGTTATCGTTGCAGCAATTACTAGTCAGGTATAGATAGTCATCCTGATATAATAAGCAGTGGGCAGTTTTAGTTAACCATTCCGTTGTAGTTGCAACTTACTAGTCAGATACAATAAGCATGAGATATCCCAAACCCAGCAGTTGTTGGTACTTTTATTTAGCCATTCCGTTGTAGTGAAGCTGATTACTAGTCACATCGGATACAAGTCAAATTATAACAGTAAACTTTAGTTATAGTTGTCTATGATCGAGAACTGTGCTCCAAGTCGTCCATAACCGCGGACACGGCTTTTCGAAAAGATTTAACTTCCTGAGGGTGCACCAAAGTATCCACACGCACTTGACCCTTTTGCGGATCAGTTAACATACACCCATCGGTATGTCGGCGGGCCTAAGTCATGATGTTTCCCGGAACCAAAGCAAGTACATGGGGGCCACCCACTAAGCTACCATAGCGAAGTTGGCTGGCTCGAGCGGACCCGGGGTTTCGTCGATGGTACATGTATTTGGGAACCGAAGTGTGTTGGGCTTGTCGATACTGAAAACACTCCGCTTACCTAAACAGTACAGGTGCTCCTCGCACAATCGTAAATAACGCAGTAATGCATGGCATAAGTACAGAATAGTAATAAAGCTCCAAACTACTTTGTGGCCCCCAGTTCAATACTTTGAAATCAGGTACTAATCGATGGGGGTGTCCATACACCCCACCTGTGGTTAGCGCGCTCGATCTCGGAACAGGTGTCAAGAACTCAGGGTCCTATGGGACACCAGTGAGCGGTTAAAATCCAAATATTGTCTATCACCTACCGGTGCCTCTGCATTTACCTACTTTCAATTTTAGTTATTAAACAGTAATTAAAGCCATGATCATCTCTAACATTAAACATGCGGCAATACTCCAACAACTGTGGTACTTGACGACACGCAACAGCACTTGAGCAAGCGACTACGACGCGCAGGTCCAACTATCTACCAAACAACAGGTAATGGGATGTGTCCAAGGCAATATAAGGCCGCAAGGGATATCACGGGTACGAAAACTAGAGCATCGCAACACAGATAGCAATAGATCAACAGGGGGAATAAATACTATAAAAGTAAGATAGGTAGAAAGGGGAAAGGTGCTCGCCTGAAAAACATTGCCGAAGGTTCATCCGAAGGTCGGGTCGACACTCGCATCAACTCATCGGCCTAGTCCGTGAAGAAGCAAAACACTAGCACAAACACCAAATGCACTATTTAATACTATGACAGAAGATCGGGCATGATGCATGTATGATGTATGACATGGCAAAGGTGCAATGCATTTAGATCATATTAAGCGGAACCGGGGTCCCTACATTTAATTAAACGGTTCAAGTTATTTATCTACCCCGCAAATTAATGTTGGATTAGCAAGACCAAACATGGCTTCGGTTCGCTATGCCAATTTAAATGAAGTCCGGAATAAGACAAAGATATCCCGCATATAGACTCCATATTTAATTATGAGATGAATTGGCATAATGCCCCCAAACCACAGACAAGTATGCATGCAAGCATGGCAATTTTATATGCAACAAGTAATATTATTTATAAAATATAGGTCACGGAAAAGAGGGTCACACTTTGGGGTTCGGCGAACTTGGGGCTCGGAGGGGGCACACATTGGATCGGCGATCTTGGGCTCCGTGGTTCGCCGGTTCGGTCTTGGCGGGATCGGCTTGGATCGGGCCTCGTGGTCTTGGGATTCGCTTGCGTGTGGCGATCTTGTCGCTCGGGTAGGCATCCTCGGCGTCGGGGTGGTCGATGTCGGACTCGGATGGGCACCGGGTTCATCGGATTCGGTAGGAGGACTTGGTGTTCCATGTCGGCGATTTGGGTTTTAGCTCAACTGACGATCTTGGCGGTGGTGAACTTGGGGTTTACCGATTGCCGACACGACATGGCCTTGGTGAAGATCTTGCGGTGACATCCAAAGATGATCTTGGCGTATCTTGGCGTCAGAACTCTTGTCCGCCAGTACACGACACCCGTAACTCACGTATACCGAAGATTACATACATGTGCTCGCGGTACACCGAGGCAAAACAAGAGGCTTTTGGTCGAACACAAGCACAAAGAGGACAACAAGTGATTGCGGAGGAGCTTGAGGCTCACGCTACAGTCTGTGCAGCAGGTGACCGAGCCCGGGCGAGGTCGACAAAGGCACCGTGGGGCGACGAGGGACGACAGGATGCGGGTCGCTCGGGTGACGCATGGTGGCGAGGTGGAGGCAGAGGCCGATGGAGGGACGTGAGAGGACGACGAGCTCGGAGGCGGGGCTATGGATGGGCGGAGACGGAGGCCACAGCAAGCAGGCGCACGCGGTAGAGGAGCATCGGCCGGTGGCGACGGATCTTGCTCGGGGAGGCGGCCAGGAGCGACGGTGGAGGCGGCCTCCGGCAAGGAGGAACCGCAGCAGCGGTGGCCGGACGAGGCGAGGAGGCGGCGAGCGGACGCAGGCCTTGAGGCGCAGGGCGGCCCGAGACGCTGGCAGGAGCGGCGGTGTACCCCGAGGTAGAGGAAGGCCAGCGCATGGAGGGGAAGGAGACGCCGGACGCGGACGAAGACCGAGGGAGATGGGGGAGATGGCGGCGCATCTGGCGGCGGGAACGACGACGGGACGACTGGCGCCGGCGAGCGGTCCGGAGGAGCGCGAGGGCGACGGATGGCCGGAGGCGGCGACGCCAGCGGGCGGCGGATCGGGATTGAGCGGGGTTGCGCACGATGGCCGCAAGGGAGAGATGGGTCGGGAGCGAGCGAGCGGGGCTGCAGGATGGGCCCACGCGGGTGTGGGCGATCTTTGCGCAGTGGGGTCGAGCTAAGCGAGGTCTGGGGTGGGGCTAGAGCGGTACCGCGGGGAGTGGTGGCGGGGCCAGGGACGCTGGGGTGGGACCAGGCGAGGCCGGGTGGTGGGTCAGTGCGGCATGTGTGTGTGCTTCTTGTTGGGATAGGCGGTGGCGTGGTGATTGGGTGGGGTTCGGGCCAGGGTGATGTGGCGTGATAGGATAGGTTGGGGTGAGGTGGAGGGAACTGGGTAGGATAGGGTGGGGTAGGAAAAGGGTGTAGGTAGTCTGGTTTTTGTACTGGGGGTGGTCGACTAGGTCGGATCGGCCCGGTATGGCTGCCCCTAAAAATAAAATAAATATTTTAATATTTAAAACGGGGCTTTTGAAATCCATTGGTAGACGAAACAAAATAATACGTACAAGCCCAGGTTTTGTAGTTTGAATAAAAGATGGGGTGTTTAGGAAACAAAACCAGACTTTTCAAAATATAGTTTTAGATAAACCATGCAAGATGATATGACGATGCTCAAATGCAAGGTGGCATGATGACATGAGCATGCGGTCATGATGGTGCAATGCACAAAAACAACGCGATTTTCTAGTAGTGGTTTTGCGGGGCGCCACACGTTCGACGTTGCGGCATGCCATGTATCAAGCCTTGACCGGCAAACTCATCTCCGACGTGTCCTCGCCACCCATGAGGAACTGGAGATCCGTGTTCCTCTTCTTGGCATGGCCGATCTCTGGCCTCTTCTCGGCATGGCCAATCTCCGGTCTTCCAATGCGACTTGTGTCCGAGTCGCTTTTGCCTCAACATATACCTTGTCAGACTATAGGCGAATATTTGTCATCCCTTAAATAGTCCGACTCTCTTCTCGATCCGAGATAAGTGATTCATCCGACTAACTCTTAGTCGATCGCCTCGGTTAACACTTAACGGAGTCGTGCATGGCCATGTTTTCCGAATCATATTATCCGAAAGGGCCCAGAGAATATCATCATACATGATTGCCTCTAGGGAATATTCCCAACAAAGACCACGTTCGGATTGAACCCACCGTCGAACTCAGGGGACGAGGAGTACAGCTGCCGAGGGTTCACCTGGCTCCTTTGCCTCGGCGAGCTGCCTGAGCTTCGCCATGTCCTTTCTCTCCTTGCGGCCGCCCGACTCGAACCTCCTCTTCTGCACAATGGTCAGCCACTCGGCGTTGGTCATGTCGTCCAGCCTCGCCATCGGCGCTCTCGGTTTCCTCGCCTTTTTTCCCGTTTCGCCGAGGTTGGATCTGGGTTTGACAAAACTCTTGGGCGGCATGGCGGACGGGTGGAAGCTCGGCGAACTGGCGGGACTCGAGAGAATGGGGAAGAAAGGCGGGAGTGGAGAAAGAAAGCCAAGTGGAGATGCTCTAAGGCTGTGTAGGATTGGATCTTTCTAAAGTGAGAGCAAAACCATGATGAAACATGACATCATGGAAGTGAAAGTGATTTTTAAATAAATCTAGGAGCATTATTTCTAGTGAGTGCAGTTTAAATTACCCAAGTTTTATTAGTTTAGACCAAACTTTGACCGGAGGAAAAACCACACCAAACAAGTCTTCCGCAATCAAGGGACTGAATTTTTTGACATCAATCAAATACAAATTAAATTGTTTACATGTTCAAATACAAATATAAATTGAAATTGTTTACCTGTTCCTGCGTCTGTGATGAAACGATTCTCTACAATTTTTGATATTTTCGCATACAATCTGTTTTCGGACTGTTTGTATTCTGAAGTTCTCAAATATGTGTTTAGGCAATATGTGTTTGAATTCAGACTATGTACTGAAATATAATAAAAGAGGAGGCAAACGAGAAACTGTAACATGAGAACTTGACAGACGACATCCAGAGACAATGTTTTACAAAAATTCAGACACTGATTGAGAAACTGAAACACAAATAAGAGGAAGTCGTACATCCAGAGACATTGTTTTACAGGTTAACTCATCAGAAGAAGGCATGAGTTATTACTATCTTCAAATGTGTGTACTGAAATATAATCATTGCTTCATCTATATTAAACATGTGTGACAGTACCAAGTATCTCAGTTCATCTGTTTTCGAAAGAATCATGAAACAACTATGGAGAAGGCACAAAGTTGTTTCCTCATATCACACACCTCTGTCCCTGGAATTCAATCTCTCGTGGAATGCCTTAGGCCTCTTCTTACTCGGAGCACCTCTTGGTTTTATTGGTAATGGATCCAATACTTTGCCATGAAAAGTTTTGCTCGATGATGAAAAATATGCAGGCAAAGGACCAAATTTTGTCGCCTCATTATTCTCGCTATTATTGCTGGCATCATCATTCTGGGCATTGTCGGCTTCGTCATCCGAAATACTATCAAAAAAATACAACACTCTATTAGATTTGTCTGTGCTCAATAAAACTCTAAATAAGACTGAATTAGCCTTGTTGTGGAGTTGATGGTATCGATCCATCTGATCAGACCAAACCTGTGTACTGCCATTCCTCTCAGGTACTAAACCAAATTTAGCTTGCATCGTCCATCTGACAGTAACACAACAACGAGGGATGTCGTGCAGGCCGAAGTACTTCAAAACACGGAATGCGTGTGCACATGGGATTTCCTCACGCTCCATCTTCCGACAGTGGTAGTTCACACTCTGTAGCGATGCCTCATGTAAGACACAAGTGACATCATGCTCGCCATAGTCACTGGATACGACAAACCTGACCAAAGAGGCATCTTCCTGGGTCATATGACGAATATCCCATCCATCTGATTTCACGAACTGGTTCTTTACCCACTTGAATATTTCTGGAGTATATATACGGGCTGCACTTTTCAAAAGTGGGTGATCAGATATTCTTGTGAAAGGTACAGACTGTGAAGCTTTGGCATCCAACTCGCCTTCATTTCTTTGGATACGTGACATAAAATACTGGGAGTGCTCAAGCAAATCGACCATTGACATCATTCGGTCTAGATGGTTATAAATAACTGAGTTGAGACTTTCACTCCTTTGGTTGCTACTCATTCGCAGGAAGTACCCACCCTTCGTGTACGCCGCCGTCCATTTCCCTCTTAGCTCGTACATCCTCGAAAACCAAGCGTCCTGTCCACTAACACCATACAGCAGCAGAAACGCGGCCCATCGGTCCTCAAACTCATCAGCTTCCATCCTCTCATAAATGAATTTCTTGAAGTCTTTCAGCTTTTGCTTTCGGATGTGTTTTATCATATTCTGCTCTATGTGCCAACTGCATAGCCGATGAAATGCATCAGGCATTACGACGTAAATTGCTCTAGCCATTGCATTATCCCCATATGTGATCAATGACCTAGGATGCTTCTGGTGCATCGCCAATAGAAATGTCTGAAGCAACCATATATACGATTTAGTGGTCCCATCCGATAGGACCGCACAGCCAAATATAGTTGTGCTGCGATGGTGGTTCACCCCAACGAACGGAACAAATTGCAGATTATAGCGGTTCACACGGTACGTGCTCAAATACCAAGACGCCACCAAAGGCATCATAGTCCAAACACAACTGTGCATCTTCCTAAAAAATGTTTCTCAGATGGCCTTCAATATCAGTAGTATGCTTGTAGAAAAAGTCTGCATCCATGTATTCCTATGACGCCAGATAGTTCAACATATATTCAGCATCTCTATCTTCAACTTTTTTCTTCTTGTACTCTGCAACAAAGTTATACAAATCTCTGGGTATAAACCCGATCTTGTCGGTACCACCAGCCAGATGTTCCATGACATCCATTATCTTGTGTGTGCGGAGGCCACCAATCCCATAACCAACTACATCAGCCTTCTTTCCATCTGTCATCTTACGGTGAGAATACAAGTAAGCAAACTGGCCTTCCTTAGCGAGTGGATGATTATGCTCATCCTCAAACTTCTTCACGAACCATTCACCGCTAGCCGCACTCAGCTCAATCCCAAATGAGCTTTCCATCCACACCGAGTAAGAGCCTTTGAAGTTCTTTTTGGGTCGGTTCTTTCAAAGTTTGCCAATGTACGGTGCCCTTCCTTAAAGCACGTGTAAAGCCGCCTGAAACGCGTCCTAGTGCCAGGCAAGTATTTCACCTCTTCCTTTCTAACATTGAACCCTTTCACCTTTGCATATTCATTATAGAACTGGTATCCTTCATCCTCACTCCTGAAGGTCTTGCTAACAATGCCGGTGATACTCATCACGCTCTTCCAAGGTATTGCCTTCACCATCCATGTCTGAAAATTGACATCATCAGAGTAAGATTCATGCAACCATCAATTAAATTATCAGAGTATAATTTTCATCTCGGTACCAATTTATACTAGAAAATTCTGGTTATTTTTCACCTTAAAAAAGCAGTGCCATATTGTTAATATTGAGTTATTGACTAAAAAATAATGTCTACAATACAGAAGAATAAAACACCCTGCTATAGGCCTAAAGAGTTTGGTTCATGTAATCAGTACATCGATTGTACTCTTTCTGTCTAAATATGTGAGTTCAGTCAGTACATTGATTACTTCCTACTGAATACAAGATTGAGTGGTACTCCAGTGTTGCTGGACTAATGAAATTTTATTGTCTGAATTTGATTCGAGTAATCGTATATCGGCTCATTGATCACTATGGTACTACTTGAATTTAACCAGAAAAATGTTTTACACAGAGATAGAAACTACAGTTGCTCTTACTCAACAATTAGAGAGAACTGAATTTCAACAGCCGAACAGCTAGAATCGTACCTTCTGTGGGAGGTAGAAGAGGCGGCAGGGGGTGGGGATGGGGGGGTCGAGGAGGCGGCGCCGGCCGAGCTGTGGGAGGCGGCGGCGGCGGCCCTAGTAGATCTGGGAGGCGGCAGCAGCGGCCCTCCTGTAGCGGCGGCAGGGGGTGGGGGTCTAGAAGGCGGCGGGGAGCATGGTATGTGGGCGTGGGAGGTAGAAGAGGCGGCAGGGGATGGGGGTCAAGGAGGCGGCGCCGGCGAGCTGTGGGAGGCGGCGTCGGCCCTGGTAGCTGTGGGATGCGGGCGTTGTCGTGCGGGAGAGGAGGCAGAACTGGACGAGGCGACGGCGGGTGTTTTTTTTCCTGTATTGTGCTTAATGGGCTAGTTGGGCCTAATCTGCTGGAGCCGTCCGATGCAATCGTACTGCTGCCTCCACCTGAGCAGTAAAAGGTACGTTAAAACTTGCCTAATTTTTTGCAGGTTATTGGACCGACTGCACACTGGATACATCTATGGTAATACGGCTACTCCCGGCGGATCAGCGGGAGCCTATGGATACTGGATACAACCGGTTGTTGATGGTTGCTCAGGACTTCTATTTCCAGGCTACTGGCATACTAGTAGACTCTAAAATGGATAGCTTCTTGTTGCTTTTTATGTTTAGATGGTTAATACTTGTCTTAGCCCTATCTGATCCAGGATTATAATACTTTAAGTACCGTTCGAACTTTGCAATAAAAATAGTTGTGTGCATCAATTGATGCATATGTCGGGACTTTGCTCCTATTTTGAAACAAAAATCAGACATGTATAACTCATATTTTAGACTATGAGCTGGTGAGTCTAGCTACAAGCCTACATCATTCATCATCCTGTTACTAAATCCATAATTTCTTCAAAGTCAGCCATTTTGTAGTCTCATGGGAAAAACAGATTTGTCTGTAATTTTGCAAAATACATTTTTCATCTTGAGTTGGAGCAAAGGAGAACATAAGAAGTTAAAGTCTGTTCATGAACACCGTTTTAAGTTTTCACAATAAGAAACTAGAGATGGGAATGGTATCAATAGAACTATCCTCATAAACAATCTTTTATTCAAAGATTTTATTGCTACTATTATTATTTTCTTTGAAACACATGCTAGAAGACTTGATAGAATAAAAAGGAGAAGGAGTGAGCTCTTCAATGTCACTGCTACACCCTGCAGTAATTTGCATTAAAACCTTGCCTGCGGTCGAGGTGCACACTGGATGCTCACCAAGAACTGCTAAGCAGTTATCCGTTGCCTTAGGGTGAGGCTGAACAGATTCTTAAATATCCTTCTTTAGAATTTTGCAAACATACAGTAAAGCATGAGATGTACATATTGGTGCAAAATAACTTCCATGGTAACCTATTTCTGCAAAAATAATTTGCTGGTACATTTATTGGATTCATGGCAGTGGTCACATGGTTCAAGGCCTATTAAGATCTAAAATTTACATTATTTTCACACGTTCATAACAAGTCAAGTTTCTTAAAAAAAGAACTATAACAAGTCACACTGGCATTCTATCAGTTATGTTCTCCCATGTCACCGACGAGGACAGAGCAGAGCAGGGCATCATTTAACTGCGAGGGTATTTTTGGTCTCTTTTTTAACTCCAAATGGGTAAATTGTTAACATGCAAACAAATTAGGTCCCCAAAAGCTACTATCATTTTTTCATAGGCCATAAATAGAAGGTAAATGAACATGGGTAATGTAAGGGAAAACAAATTCGTAAAGTGCAAAGTGAGGGTCAAAGATGAATTGAATGTTCAATTTTTGGTAATTTTGGTGGGTATCGAAATTTAATTTTAACAATAATTTTAGACTATATTCGGATCAAATTTAAAATAAATTTATTTTGAAATTTTGAAATTTTGACAAAAAATGACCGGAAAGAACTGAAATATTTTCCAAAAAAATCTAAATATATTGGTTTCTGAAATTTCCCCTGATCAATTCTCTCCACAAAATATTTTCCAAAAAATATGAAATTTATTGTTTTCCAAAATTTCCACTGATCAATTCTCTCCACAAAGATTGGGTCTCTTACAGTACCACTATATGCAAGCATGTTGATATATTTTCTCTAATTCTAAAAAAACTGACCATTGTCCAAAAACTGTAGTCAAACTTCCTGTTTGGTTGGACGTTTGAACTTCATATCTATGTAGACTCGCCTTCAAAAGTATATCATAGTATTATATCTCTTTATGGTGAAAAACCTATCAACATTAAAGCTAGATTATCATATTCATATTCTGAATGAAGATTTCCAAGAATCCAGGTATCTTAATTTTAGTTCATGAATAAATAGTATGGCAGCCAACAATATTTCACTCTCGTTATAATCAAACGGGTCAATATCACGCCCGGCTAAAGAGTTGTGATGATTAGGGAAAGACATACCAATATCAAATATGCAGACTACTTCTACTAACTTTGTGTTGGATGGGCGCACTGTGTTGGGAATGCTAGGCATTGAGAAACTCATCCTATGTTCGAGAATACATCAGAGTTGCTCCGCTTCATATTGTATGGGAGACATAGGAGAACAAAGCGCAAAAACTACTCTCTCTGTTTCAAAATATAAGATGTTTTAGGTTTGTGAAGAAAATGTATCTAGACTTGTTTTAGTGTGTAGATTCACTACAAACATGAGTGAACCTACATACTAAAACTAGTCTAGATACATACTAAAACTAGTCTAGATACATTTGCTTCACAAAGCTAAAACATCTTATATTTTAAAACGGAAGGAGGAGCTGTTGGGCACATATCTCTCATTTTCTTTCAATTACAAAAGAATAGAAACACATGGATAGACTCTTCTACTAGTAGAAGATACAGTATCTTTTACTCGGTTTCTTTGTGCAGTAAATGCACCCACAGACCTCGGCTTGTCTAAGCATTACTCAGTCTTATAAAGAACATGATCCTTCCTATCTTATCTAGATTTATTTCTCATCCTAGAACCCCTCAAGCCCAAATGAATGGAGCCGAAGAGAGAAAAATGACGATGAACACTTGAGGATTTGGATGCACGCATGCGAATAAGAGGTATCTGAAAACAGATTCCATGCCTTGCAGCTCTGATATCGTGATATTTGAACGAAGTCCTCACATAACACCTTTGGGCACATGACGCAAAAACCTACTAGATGCGAAGGGGACAAAAGAGACGGCAGGGGAAATCCCAGTATGGATGCACGCAACGCAATCCTTGAATCCAGCTAAGAGCAAGCTTCTCGTGAGCCTGCTTTGTCCTCATGGCGCTTCTTTCAAATGCGCTAACTGACACACAGTAACTGTGTGTTTACTATGGGGTTTATGCTACTCGGATATACGGTGTGTCCACTAGATAACATAGTTCTAGCGACTGTCCTATGTATTAAAAATCTTGACGTGATTTCTGTATCTTCCTTCTAAGTAATAGAGTCTTGATATTTCAAAAAAGGAAAAAAAGAAAAGAGGGCTACTTATCATTTCACATACCACTCCAGTCTCAAATGGAATACTAGCTAGCCAATTTTGAAATAAAATTTGGCGCAAAGCTTTAATTAAGCATGTTGATGAAGAATTTTATAAAATGTTGTAATGCATAAAATTGCAATAAAACAATAGGAATTACAAGGTAAACTATATTGTAGTATGATAGAGATCATTTTCATAAAAAAAAAGTTTTTTTTCGAAGGGGAACATGTGGTCTGTGCATCATTGATGCATGCAACCTTTTATTTCATTATTAGAGTATCAATTATTACAAAAAAGGTATCTCATGGATCACACGGTCACAGGAATAAGCCACTGAGAAATAAGGACAACATGAAGAGACACTCCATCAACATGCTTTCTAAAATCAGAATGCCAGCTGCGCTGGCTGTATATATCCCGTGCAACCAGTATCCAAACATGTCGTTTGTCCATTTTCTATAGGTAAGACAATGTGTATGGTCCAATGAGTGCCGAGGGAGATGACCTACATAAAAATGAGATTTTGCATTGTTAAAGGTAATATCGTTACACACATTCCGTATGGTCCATAATAAAGCACAAACTCCTACTTGAATTTGGATTTTATCTTTCTTGTTTACACCAGTAAGCCAATTTCCAAATAAGTTAATGATATTTTATGTAGGGATAGATTCGTTGCATTGTGAAGAATATGCCAAATAATCTTTACAAAATGGAAGGATGCAAACAAATGTTGTACTGGTTACAAAGCAACACCTCTTACTCCCTGCTAATTCCTTAGTGCCGCCTTCATTTTCCAAGAATATATTTTTGAAAGAGTACCATGCGGTCATTCATGTAATCTAAATACATTGATTTGACCGAGGAAGACCCTGACAATGTGAGTTTCCACACAAAAGTATTAGTATTATCCGTTAGGTGGACATTCATTAGTCTGTGAACTAAAAGCAACCATCTTCTCCATTTGTTTACCGTTAAGGTTCTTATAAAATCTATATTTATAGGAGTTTGGGAAATAACATTTGCTACAGAAACATATTTTCTCTGAACAATATTATGTAAAGAAGGATATTGTTGTGCTAACGGTGAATCACCTAACCAAGTATCCTCCTAGAAAAGTATGCTCTCACCATCACCCACTTTGAAGAAACATCTACTGCTCCTTTACTTTCGTAAGTACATTCCAAAAGGGAAACTCTATTGGATTAACTTTTTTTTTACTTTAGAGAGGCTTTTTGAATGCAAGTATCTGTTATGTATAAGTTCTTGACATATACCTTTTTCATTAAGTAATTTATGGATCCATTTGCTAAGTAAAATATATTTTAATTTTTTAGTCCTAAAACTTTAATCCCAAGTCCTACTTGATCTTTTGGCTGACACAATATGTTCCATTCTTAAAGTCTATAATTTTTTTGTGGCAATCTCTTTGCCAAAATAAATCCAATATTTTTCTGTACCTCTATGGGTATTTCAAGAAATGATAACATAAACATCATAAGAATAGTAAGAACTAAGTTAATTAAAATAAGAAGATAATCATAGGAAAGTAATTTTTCTAACTAGCTTGCCAACTTTCTCTCAAGTGGCCTTAAACTAGTTTGAACTCTCCATTTTTTGGTTTTCGGTAATGAATGGGTATTCCAAAATACCTAAAAGGGAAACTCCCTAATTTACATCCAAAAAGCTTTTGTATTGATCCTCCACCTCTTTTGCTTTGTCCTTAACATGAAACTAATACTATGCATTTTTTATCAATTATTGGGACTCAAGATTATTTTTCATCAATAATATTGTCATTCACATATTGTAATATTGAAACTCCCCCATCTAGTAAGTGAGGAATAAGCCCTTTTACATGCTCATCTGCTTTAGCCCTTGCTATTAAGATAGCTACCATGTTTGTTACAATATTAAACAGAATTGGTGATAAAGGGTCACCTTGTCTCAACCCTTTTGCATTTAAAAATAATGACCTATGTCATCATTTACCTTAATACTCACACTGCCACCACTTACATATTCATGTATCCATTGGGACCACTTCGGATCAAATACCTTCATACGCATTACTTTTTGAAGGAAATACCATTGAACTTTATCATAAGCCTTTTCAAAGTCTATTTTTAAAATAACACCATCCCTTTTATTCCTTTGAAGCTCATGGCTCATTATATGGAGAACAAGAACCCCCTCCAGAACATGTTTCCCTGGCATAAAAGCCATTTGTGTAGCTCCAATAATCTTATGTGCAATATTAGTAATTCTATTTGTTCTCACCTTTTGGAAAAATTTAAAACTTGCATTGAGAAGACATATGGGTCTATATTGTTGTATTTGAGTGGCGTTTCATTTTTAGGAAGAAGAATGGTAGTGCCATAATTAATATGAAACATCAGCAAATCTCCTTGTTGGAAACTAGTACACATATTCATAATATCTTGTTTAAGAATGTCCCAAAATTTCTGACAGAGCTCGGCGGGGAACCCATCTAGACTCGGAGCTTTGTTACTCTTCATTTGCATTTTTGCATCAAACATTTCCTTCTCTATGAATTCCACTGTAAGAATACTATTTTCTTGGGGTGAAATCTGGGGTAAATCGGTAGTTTCATTTTCTATTAGAGAGAAGTGTTTGTGCACCAAAAGTTTCTTATAAAATTCCGAGATATATTTTTTAGATTTTCATATCCAACTATAGTACCTTCATCTTGTTCAAGCTGAAAGATATGTTTACTTCTATGCTTTCCATTTGCAATCAGATGAAAATATTTTGGATTATCACCACCTTGAATATATTTTATTTTAGCCCTCTATGCCCATTTGGATTCCTCATCACGTCTTAATTTAGCCAAACATTGATTAGCATCCCTCATTTCTCCTCTCTTGGAGTCCGTAAGAGGTGAGACTTTGGCTTTCATATCAATGTTGTCTATTATCTGTAACAAACGAGTAGGATAGAGATACCTTAGTCGAACTTGAAACCATCCAGTGGCTCCAGCCACAATATTCGTCATGCAAAGACTATGCTCATAACTATGATAACTTCATTAATAGTTGCAGATATTCAAACCACCACTTCGTAGTTTAATGACCAAATTTATCATGAATTGAGGCATTTTGAATTTTGACACTGAGAAATTACCAAAAGTAAATGATACCGATTGAAGGATCCCTAAAATAATCCTATCATTGAGGATTTCGTTGCCGCTATAATTTTTTTAAGGGAGATACATATACATGATATGAGACTAAATATGACAAAAAGGAAAAAAACGAGCCCTTCAATCAAGAGTTACGACACTACAACACCCTACAATTATTTACAGGAAACTTTGAATCAAATGATTCCGATGGATTGGATCCTGTTCAAGTTCCTGCTCACTAGAAAAGGGAATGGATGTTCAACAAGAACTGCTCTGCGGTGCTCAGTTGTCTTCAGGTGAGGTCGTTCAATAAATTACTGAATCTTGCTCTTTTGAACCTTAAAAAATACAATAATCGATGAGCTGTATTGTTGCAGAACAAATTTCATTGTAAATCGTTACTACGAAATCATTTTTTACTACATAGGTTGACTGAATGCCAATGTATATAATGCTTCATGGGTCAAGGCCTATCAAGATATAAATTTTATAAATCTACGCTATTTTCACATCTACTAGGAAACATGTCTATGCGTTGCATCGGGAAAGAAAAAACCTCCTATTAAGCATGCTGCAACTACTTGCTCAGCCCCAAGCTTCAACCATCCATTCGCCGTCAGCACAACCCTCCCCACTACGCTAAGTCCTTCTCCTCTCTCAGTGGGAGGAGAGTAAGCATATGAAGAAGCATAAACTGGTGGGGAGGACTTACGGTGTGGATATGTGGTGCATGTTCAATCATTCATGGTCTGGTCTCTAACACTGACAACAACTATGTACGACATAACCTGACTGTCCTATGACCTAGCAACTAGGGATTGCTTTTCATGAATGCCGAGGATTGGGAGCAGGGAGCAGAGCGGCGAGGGTGGAGTAGAGTAGCAAGCGCATCGACAGGAAACCTGAGTAGAGGAATCAGGGACAACAAAAGTCAGAGCGAAGAGCAGTATGCCGGTGATGCAGATGGAACGGCATGACGACGGCGAGGATGGAGCGGAGAAGGGGATCATTTGACTGAAGTGGGTCATTGGAAAGAAATAAAATAATTTTAAATAAATCAAAAAGACTAAATAAACTACATGCTAGTGATCCATTGCAATGTAAGATGAGCAAATTAATTGCCAAAGTACATTGTTGTGAGGGTTAATTATCAATTCCCTCGAGAAGGATTGGGCCTGGCACTGCACTGCATGCGCCGGAGTTGATATACTTCTTGTAATTTTTGAAATGCTGACCGTTTGGCCATGAAATGTAGTCAAACTTCCAAACTTTAACTGCATGTCTGCATGTATATCTTTAAACGGTTTATTTAGATATGTGTAGACTCTTCTTTGAATGTATTTTGTAAACAATATTATTTCATTTTGGATGATAAACCTCTAATAGTAAAATAGAGATTACCATATAACATTCTGAATTCAGATTTTCGAGAACAAATATTACGTGAATAGATATTGTGGCAGCCACCAACCCTTCACTCTCCTTACAATTAACCGGGTTAGTGTCACGCCCAATCCAATACGAATGGAGTTGTGATTTGAAAAAGGAAATCAATATCATATACTCCCTTCGTCCATAAATAACTGATTGAGTTTGTCTAGATTCGAATGTATCTAGATGCATTTTAGTATATAGATACATTTGAATCTACACAAACCCAAGTCAGTTATTCCTGGACAGAGGGAGTATGTGAGTCACTACTAATTTTGTACTGGACTCGTGTAGTGTGTTGGGAATGCTAGAAGTTTAGAAATGTCAACTTCTTTCTCTCGAGCTTACCAATATCATGGAGCTTATAGCTCTCATTTGCTTCTACAAAAGACTTGAAACAGAGAAATAAGATATTCTCTTTGGACGAGAATGTTACAATATTTTTAACTTGGGTTCCAAAGGACATCAATGCACATGCACCCATCAACCTTCCTTTCTCTAAATATTACCCAGAACTATAAATGATGGCTGGTGTACATCCGTGAATCCTTTAAGTCTAGCTTAATAAATACATCAATCGTCTTCCTAGCTATAGCATGATCCGACCTATATATCTCTCTTTCTCAGTCCAGAACCCTCAAACTAAAACAATGAATTATGAAACTGATGAGAGAAAATGGCAACAAACACTACGAGCATTTGGGTGTTTGCGGGCAGCATGTTGGGGATGTGAGGTATCCGGGAACAAATTTTCTGCTCAGCAAGAAACACACGTTGCAACAAAGGCCTCTTGTGCCAGCTGCGGAATACAAGACCCATATGTGAAAGGGAAACAAGAGGCTATTGAGGAACACACCGTACTTCTGCACAATATCCATCGGAGTACCTGAATGCCACCAAAAAACCAGGATTATTTCGGTCCACGAAGCTGGCTAAAGACAGGCGCCTTGTGAGATCAGTTTCTTCGCATGGCTCTTTGTTGAATAAACCTTGTGCATTAGTGTTAGTTTCAGAGTTAGCAGTATTCAGTTTCGTCGGACCTGTTGCTCGACAGCTTGTTGTCAACGACAGTTAGAGTTTGTCAGTTAGTTTGCTAGCTGCTGCCGATAGGGCCGTCAGTTGATCTGGTCATGGGATGGCGTGACGGAAGGATAACGACCTGCACTACAGTCGTGCTTAGTCCACTCTGCTACCACGATCATCCGTGGGATGGCGCGGATCAGTAGGATCATGGAGCGAGTGTTTAGTGGGTTTTGTTGCACCTGCATGTAACTCTGAATAAAAGGCAAACGAATAGAAAAGAAGTACGTCTTTACACTGCGCCAAAAACTCTTGTGTGCTTCCTGTGTCTATGATCTTCGATCTAAAAACTCCCAGATATATATTCGTGTGCGTGAGCGAGAGGATTGGTACTCGAGAGGTAGAGGCTGACAGTTGGTATCAGAGTCGGCGAGCTCGTTGCGTGTGAAGATGTCTGAGTCCCCGACGAAGCACGGCGAGACGACGCCGCACGCCAAGATCTCCGACGGCAGTGAAGATGGGGAGAAGCAGATAGTGATCCAGCGGGTGGTTCGGGACTCTGGCGGATCGGTGCAATGGCCGATGCTTACCAAGACCAACTACGCCGACTGGGCCTTGGTGATGCAGGTGATGCTTGAAGCACGACACATGTGGACGACGATCTCCGTCGGCACCACGGAGCGGGAGGCTGACTGTCAAGCCATGGAGGCCCTTCTTCGTGGCGTGCCACCAGAGATGGTGTCGACGCTTGGGGCACAGGCGACGGCGAAGGACGCCTGGGACACCGTCAAGACGATGCGGCTGGGCGTCACGCGCGTCCATGAGGCCAAGAAGACGACGCTCCGCAAGCAGTTCGAGGGGCTCAAGTTCAAACCTGGTGAGACAATTGATGATTTTGGTATGCGGCTCTCCTCTCTTGTGACGCAGCGGGAGATTCTGGGCGACACGGTCGCGGAGGGCGATACCGTGAGGAAATTCCTCTTGGTCGTACCCAAGAAGTACTCACAGATGGCGTGCGCTATTGAGACGCTCGTCGACCTCAACACCATGTCTGTGGAAGAACTCATTGGGCGCCTCAAAGCTGCGGAGGAACGGTACGAGTTGGAGCTTCTTGAGGAGGCTGGCAACACCAGCGGTAAACTCCTTCTCACGGAGGAGTGGATGGCACGGATGAAAATCCGCGACGGAGGCAGCTCCTCCGGGAGGGTCGACAAGGCGGACGCGGCAAGAAGCCAGCGGGCGCCGCCAGCGGCAAAGGAGGTGGCGGCGACCGTGCCGATTGCGGCAGACGAGTGTCGCTACTGCCGAAAAAAAGGCCACTGGGCCAGGGAGTGCCGCAAGAAGAAACGCGAGAAGGCGCACCTCGTACATCAGCAAGGCGACGAGGACAGGGGCGCGCTGCTCATGGCACAAGCATGTGCACTCACGGAGTCCAGCGCCTCGCCACCCGACGCACCGGTTCACCTGGTGGAGGACCACGCCCAGGTCAATCCGGGGCACCTGGATACCGGCGCCAGCAACCACATGACCAAAGATCGCAGCGTCTTTGCCGAGCTTGACACCGACGTGGGTGGCACTGTGAAATTCGGCGGCGGCTCGATCATGGACATCCGTGGCCACGGCACCGTCCTCTTCTCCGGCAAGAACGGTGAGCACCGGGCGATCACAGGCGTCTACTTCATCCCACGCCTTCGCTCCCACATAATCAACCTCGGCCAGCTCGATGAGCATGGTTGCCAGGTGCTGATCGAGCACGGCGTCCTGTGCATCCGCGGCCCACAGCGTCGCCTCCTCGCCAAGGTGAACCGCACCCGGAACCGGCTGTACACACTAACGCTACGCGTGTGCCTCGTGGCCCATCGTGAGACGGACGCGGCCTGGACCTGGCACGCGCGTTTTGATCACCTGAACTTCGAGAGACTGCGCAAGCTAGCGCGGCAGGATATGGTGCGCGGCCTCCCATTGGTCGAGCAGCTGTGTGACAGTTGTCTCGCCGGAAAGCAGAGGCACACTTCATTCTCTCAGTCAGCCAAGTTCCACGCGGAGGAGCGTCTCGAGCTGGTGCATGAAGACCTCTGCGGACCAATCACTCCGGTGACGGCGGGTGGAAAAAAGTATTTCCCTTTGCTTGTTGATGATGCCACTAGGTACATGTGGATCACGATTGCTGGCAAACAAGGACGAGGCTGCTGAAGCCATCAAGCGCGTCCAGACCCGAGCTGAGTCTGAATCAGGCAAAAAGCTTCGCACGCTGCGCACCGATCGCAGCAGAGAATTCACGGCGGGCTCCTTCACTGCCTACTGCGCCGAACTGGGTGTGTCCCGGCATCTCATGGCACCGTCGCAATCAGATAGTGGTAGGGATGGCACGCAGCCTCCTCAAGGCGAAGCGGGTGCCTGGTGTGTCTGGGGGAGGCGGTGACCACCGCACTCTACATCCGCAATAGGTCGCCGACACGCTCCGTCGACGGCATGAAACTGTTTGAAGCATGGCACGGCCGTAAGCCGGTGGTGCACTACCTCCGTACCTTTGGGTGCGTAGTGCACGTCAAGGACATGCGCCCTGGCTTGAAGAAGCTGGAGGACCGCAGCCGCCCGATGATTTTCGTCGGGTATGAGGCAGGATCAAAGGCCTACCGCGTGTATGACCCTGCCTCCAAGCAGTGGCGGAGGACGGAAAAAATCTGAGATAGGGCGAACTAAAAAAATAATAAATAATGTAAATATCAAAATAGGCTCGAGACAGTAGTACATATGATGCAAACATACTCACTTAATGCAATAGAAATAGTAACATATTTGATTATAAGTGAAAACAGAAAAATACTAATTGTTAAAATCTTCTGTATTTTACCGATGAAGACTTTTATCCCTTGCTCGATTTAGCATATCATCAAGTGATGGAGAAGCAATCATGAAAATATTTTTGTGCAACTCGGTCTTTCAACTTTTGCCATCGCCACTGGTAAAAGCAATGACATGTCAACAAGACGATAAACCGTATGAAACATGATGTGTCGTTCAAAAAGATAATCTCTAAAGTCTTTAATTCTCCGTATATGAATAATTGTAAGCTGAGAAATCTTATTCAGGTTGAACCTATATAATGAATTACTTGAGTCGAGCCAAGAAGTTCTGAAGCAACGGTAACGATAGTTTATTAAAGAAAATTGGTTGTAATAGAGTCTATAGTTAAATACAAGGTGTCCACAACCTAAAAATAATCAACAATGACCTCGTGTCTTCCCTCTTTTAATGATTTTCACTCATTCTATTACCATTTCATCGATACCTAGGATTGTGATATCATTTTCTACGCGAATTCACATATTTTAGGAGGGCTCCAAACCATCATTTCTCTAATTGAACAAGTAATACTCACATCCTTCACCAATAATATTAACTAAAGTAATACAATTAGAATTTTAGATCAATAATTTATACAAAGGCAAATTAGATCATTAAGACATTGTTTAGAGTCAAATTTACTATGAATTAGCTATTGCAAAGAAAAATATGAATTCAAACTATACTACACCTAGTCTTTATTTCACTCCGGAAACAGTTTTGTGCAGTGTTCAGTAAAACAAACATAACTTTCTCATACGAAGTCCGTTTTCAGTGTACAACCAGTCAAATTATTCAGAAAAAACATGCGCATCTAAAGGTGTTTGCCAAAAATCAAGGTAGGGCGGCTGCCCTACCTTGCCCTACTGGGAGCTCCGCCCCTGCCTCCAAGCGTGTGTACATCACCCGCGATGCCGTATTTGATGAAGGTGCACGGTGGGACTGGGACGGCACCAAGGATGACGTGAACGGAAACTTCGGCAGTGACATGTTCACTGTCGAACACTTCGTCAGTAGCGGCACGTCACGCCCCATCGACGAGAATGACACCGACGCGTCTTCCTCGCCCTCGCCAACATCACCAGCCACTCCGGCAACGCCAGCAGCAACACCCGAACCCACACCCTCGATCCCATTGTCACCGGCGGTGGAGCATATCACGCCTCCGTCAACCTTCAGCGACACGCTGGACGCCGCGGACAACAGCGCGCTCCCGCACCGCTTCCGCATGGTGCAGAACGTGCTCGACGTTGGTGCCGCGCACACACCTACTGAAGATGAGCTGCATCTTCTTGCAGCAGAAGAGCCAGCCTCCTTTGCAGAAGCAGAGCGTGAGGCAAGCTGGCGGCGGGCGATGCTCGAGGAGATGGCGTCTATCGAGGGGAACAAGACCTGGCATCTCGCTGAGCTCCCTCTTGGGCACCGCGCCATTGTACTCAAGTGGGTCTATAAACTGAAGAAGGATGTGGACGGCAATGTGCTGCGAGACAAAGCCCGTCTCGTCGCAAAGGGTTACGTAGCAGTAGGGTGTTGATTATGATGAGGTGTTTGCGCCGGTGGCTCACCTGGAGTCCGTGCGCTGCTCCTTGCTCTCGCGCCGATGCAGGATGGAGCGTGCATCACATGGATGTGAAGTCCGCTTTCTGAATGGCAAACTCGAGGAGGAGGTTTACGTCGCACAGCCGCCAGGATTCATCGCCGTCGGCAAGGAACACATGGTGCTGCGCCTGGACAAGACATTGTATGGTCTCAAGCAGGCACCGAGGGCCTAGAACACGAAGTTGGACACCTGCCTCAGCAACTTGGGGTTCACCCGGTGTGCATCTGAGCATGCTGTGTACGGGTGTGGCACGGACACGTCGCGGCTCCTTGTTGGAGTCTATGTGGATGACCTAATAATCACTCGGTCAGATGCACAGGAGATCGAGAAGTTCAAGAAGAAGATGCATGAGCTGTTCGCCATGTCTGATCTTGGCCTTGTGAGCTTCTATCTGGGCATAGAGGTGCGCCAGAACGCGAGCGGCATCCGCATCGGGCAGTCCGCGTACGCGCAGAGGCTACTGGAGAAGAGTGGCATGGCCGGCTGCAACCCATGCCATGTACCGATGGAGCTGAGGTTCAAGTTGTCCAAGATTAGCACAACGCCACCAGTGGACACCACAGAGTACAAAAGCATCATGGGCATGCCGCATGCTCAGGTACCTTGTACACACCAGGCCCGACCTCAGCTATTCTGTCGGGTATGTGTCACGGTTCATGGAGGCACCGACCACTAAGCATCTTGCTGCTATCAAACATATCCTCCGGTACATTGTAGGTACTCTGAATTTTGGATGTGAGTTTCATCGCAGCAGAGATATTCAGAGGATCGTTGGGTATAGCGATAGTGATATGGCGGGAGATGTGGACACCCGCAAGAGCACCTCAGGTCTCATCTTCTACCTTGGGAGCAACCCAGTCACTTGGCAATCTCAGAACCAAAAAAAACAGTGGCTCTTGTTAGATGTATATATTTGTATATTGTATTTCCCCCATATGTTAGGGGGCTTCCTGCATATTTGCCCTGTACCTGTACTATATATTGTGGCCTTTGGCCCCAGAGGAATACATGTTGCATATTCCTAACATGGTATCAGAGCTAGGTTAGACAAATTTTTTCTGCAACATCGTCATCGCTGTCACCGTCTCGCTGCCGTTGCTCTTCCGACGCCGTCGCCGCCGGTTACCGCGCTCTCCGGCCATCTATCAGATCTGCCGTCTTCTTTTCAGATAATCTTCTCCGCGTTCCTACTCCACCCCGATTCGATCTGCTGACCGTCCACTACAAAGCTACGCGGGATCTTGATCCACGCGGTGCTCCCCGCGGGACCTCGCCTCTGTCGATTCCCTGGTCCTCCGACGGCAGTCGCTGCGTCCTGCGGTCTCCTGCGTGAATCGCCTGCGTCTGCCGTCGCTGTGTACTACTGCTGCGTGGTACTGCTGCAACTGATGTGTCACGTGTCGCCCAAGGCAGGGAGCATCCTCCTGCGTGGTACTACTACAACTCCCGTGGTACTGCTGCAAGTACTACTCCTCCTCTTGACCCTGGCCTGATCCGCTGCTCCTGATCGGCACCGATTCCGTCTGGCCGAATTCCGTCTGGCTGGATTTCGTCCGCTTGCACTTAGATCTAGATCTGATCTGACAAAAAAAACGAAAAAACAAAAAAAAATGTCTAGTTCATCGGGTTATGTTGCGATTCCTCGCTGCCCGGTGGTCTTTGATGGCGCGAATTATCCTGATTTCGCCGCCTTTATGTGCGTTCACATGCGCGGTCTCCGTCTTTGGGGTGTGCTCTCCGGCGAGGTCTCCTGTCCGCCGTGCCCCCCTGCCCCTGTGGCTCCTATTCCGTCGACGCCGATTTTTCTTGGTGCTGATGCTTCTCAGGAGGCCAAGGATGCTGCTCAGAGTGCTGATGATAGTGCTGTTGCTGCTTATGACCTGAAGTTCAAACAGTACTCTTCTGATCTCGAGGCCTATCGCCACGCTCTCACTGCTTACACTCAGTGGGTTGATGAGGATGCTCGTGGCCGTTCTCACCTCCGATGTCGCCTCAAAGATGTCGCCTGAGTTCATAAGTCTCCCCATCTGCCGCCGTGGGCTCATCTTCGTCCGCTTATCACCGTCTGGGATGCTCTTTACCGTCTGTGGTTCGCCAGAGCATGCTCTCCAGCAGGTGATTCTACTATTGATGAGTTCTATACTCATAGCGCTTATCCGCGCCGCCTTGACTCTTCAGATCGCTGTTTGTGGCACATGCTCGTGTTGCAGTTATGCGCCGGATTTGGAGTTTCACCGCATCTATGAGTTTCATCTGCTCCGCCAGAGTTTGAGCCCGGCGTGCTCAGTTGAATGCTCGTGGTCGTGTTCCGCCTCCGAGGTGTTGTCGAGCCGCCGAGGAGACCCGCTCGTGGTGCTGGTCTTCTTGCGGTTGCATCCGCTTGCTACTCGTGGTGCTCCTTGCCTACTCCTCGACCATGTCCCCCTGCGCCGATACTACCCACCTCCGTGTCGTGGTCAGGTCACCAAGACCAGAGCCTGGTCGAAAGATCGCAGCTCGTGGTCGTGGTCGCCGTGGTTCTCTTCTTCACCGCTTCATCGCAATGTGGATGGTCACACTTGGGCCACCGTTATACACGGACCCTAGTTTACGCCAAGACCCGGCTCGTGGCCGGCTTCTTCCGATCTTCAGCAGCTTGCTCTCGATCGTGACATTATCAGGAGTCTTCGTGGTCCGCTTGCTGCCATGTGCTCTTCTTCGACGGGCACCGTGGTTGTGGATCGACTCTTCAGCATCGGCGACCACCACCTTCTACACAGTACATCTCCGTGGTATCCGGATTCGAGCTTCTTTTCATATGACCTCGAGTCTTCTTCGTCCGCTTTCGCTCTTCTCCTTCTCCTGTCCGAGTTTTACTACCGATGGTACCTCTCTTCCTGCTTCTAGTCGGGCACCCTTTTCTACTTCTTCTTTTTTGTTCCCGATATTTCTCATGTTCCTCTTCTTACGATGAATCTTTTCTCGCTAGCCAGCCATCGACTCGTTGTCGCGTCATTCTTGATGCTGATTCTTGTGTTGTTCAGACCGTCGCACCTGTGCTCTCGTTGAGCCGCCTCGCAGCCTGACTCTTCCGGTCTTTGGGAGTTAGACGGCTTCGTTCCTTCCGCTGCCACTTCATCTCGCCAGTTCTTCTCCGGTTGTCGCCTACTACCAGCTCTTTTCAAGAAGTGGCATCATCGTCTTGGTCACCTTTGTGACTCTCGCCGTCATTAGTTCATCGTGGTCTTCTAGGGTCTCCTGTGAGATGGGTATTTGCATTGTCGTAATGTAGGTTGGGTAAATGATTCAGCTTCCTATCCTACTAGCGCGTTTGTATCTCAGCGACCTTTTGATTTGGTTCATTCTGATGTTTGGGGTCCGGCTCCCTTCGCTTCGAAAGGGGGCCATCGCTACTATATTTTATTCATCGATGATTTTTCTCGGTACACTTGGTTGTATTTTATGCGCCTCGTAGTGAGGTGCTCTCCATATATCGCGTTTGCGTCCATGGTTCATACTCAATATTCTACCCCATCCGTGTTTTCGTGCTGATTCTCCGGTGAGTATATCTCCCGGATGTTGCGAGGTGTTCTTGCCGAGGTGGCACTCTTGCTCGATTCTCCGTCTGGTGCACATGCCCGTAATGGCGTTCTTGGCGTAAGCATCGCCATCTTCTTGAGACCACTCGCGCTATGATGATTGCTTCTTCTCCCGCCACATTTCGGTTGAGGCTGTCGCCACGCCGGCTTACCTCATCAATATTCAGCCTTCACGCCTTGCGGTGGTATCCCTCTTGAGCGCCTCTCCGACAGCTCCAGACTACTCCATGCTTCGCTTGTTTGGTTGTGTTTGCTATGTTCTCCTTGCTCTCGCGAACGCACCAAACCGACCGCCACCGTTGAGTGTGTCTTCCTCGGCTATAGTGATGAGCATAAGGGCTATCGTTGTTGGGACCACATGTTGGTCGTCGGATGCGTATCTCTCGTGATGTTACTTTTGATGAGACACGTTCTTTCTATCCTCGTCCCACCGGTACTTACCCGTGGAAGATATCTTTTCTTCTCTTCCCGACACACCTCCTTCTACCCCTATTGTGTCTTCTTCAGATCTCCTCCCCGATGTCTCTTCTTCGACACCGTACTCTTACCTCCTAGTTCTCCTAGTTCTCCTCGCTCTCCGAGTCTTCCTCTCCCATTCCCTCTTCTTCATCGCCGTCTCTGCGTCGGCTTCCTCTCGATCTTCCCTCTACTCGTCCCGTCCACTGTCGTGCCCAACCGCTACTCTCCTAGTCAAGATGGTCTTTCTGTTGCCTCCGAGCTGTCCTCTTATCGGGATGCCGAGCATCATCCTGAATGGCAGGTGGCCATGGCCGAGGAGATTGCTGCGCTTGAGCGACCGCACTGGGATCTTGTTTCTCCTCCTCCTGTTCGCCCTATCACGTAAGTGGGTCTATAAGATTAAGACTCGCCTCGATGGATCTCTTGAGCGCTATAAAGCGCCTTGTGGCTCGTGGTTTTCAGGAGCATGGTCGTGACTATGATGAGACCTTTGCTCACATCGCTCATATGACCACCGTATGCATTTTCTTGTTGTTGCTTCGTCACATGGTCTGTGTCACTTGATGTTCGTAATGTCTTTCTTAATGGTGAGTTGAGTGAGGAGGTTTATATGCCTCCTCCCGGGTACTGCCTCGAGGATGGTTTGTCGCCTTCGACGTTCTCTTTATGGCCTCAAACAGCTCCTCGTGCCGGTTTGAGCGCTTTGCTTCGCTGTGACAACCGCTGGTTTCTCCTAGTGCTCATGATCCAGCGTTGTTTGTTCACACTTTTCCTCGTGGACGACTCTTCTTCTTCTCTATGTTGATGATATGATCATTACCGGTGATGATCCTGACTATATAGCCTTTGTTAAGGCTCGCCTTCGTGATCGGTTCTTATGACTGATCTTGGTCCTCTTCGATACTTTCTTGGGATTGAGGTTTCCTCCACTTCCGATGGCTTTTACATCTCGTGAAAAGTATATTCAGATCTTCTTGCTCGTCTTCTTGGGATGAGCGCCTGTTGAGACCCCTATGGAGCTTAATGTTAAGCTTCAACTTCTTGATGGTGATCCTCTTCCGATCCGACGCTTATCGCCATCTTGTTGGGAGCCTTGTTTATCTTGTCACCGTCCCGACATCTCTTATCCTGTTCATATTCTCGAGTCGCTTTGTTTCGCCCTACCATCGCTCATTATAGTCATCTTCTTCGTTATCTTCGTGGTACGATCACTGTCGCCTTTTCTTTCCTCGCTCCAGCTCCCTCCAGCTCCGGTTATTCGTTATTGGGCGAGTGATCCTTCGGATCGTCGTTCACTTTCTCGCTTACTATGTGTTTCTTGGTGGTTCGCTTATTGCTTGGAAGACGAAGAAATGCATACGTTTCCGCTCGAGTGTTGAGGCTGAGTTGCGCTATGGCCTTGTTGATGCCGAGGTGACCTGGTTACGGTGGTTACTTGCGGATTTTGGGGTCTCTCTTACCACACCCACTGGTTTTGTCGACAAGATACAGTGTTATTAGTGTTGCACGTGATCCGGTCAAGCATGAGCTTACCAAGCATATTGGTGTTGATGCTTTCTATACACGTGCTCGTGTGCATTTCGAGTTGTTGCGCAAAGATGTGCCTTCGATTTATTGCGGATTTCTTCACGAGGCTCGCACTGCAGCTAAAGATGATTTTCTACTCTCCAAACTCAGTGTTGTGGATCCACCATGAGTTTGTGGTAGAGGTGTTAGATGTATATATTTCTATATTGTATTTCCATATGTTGCGCTTCACATATTTGCTCAGACCAGATTATATATATTTTGGCAGAGGAATACATGTTGCATATTCATAACAGCTCTCTCCTCATTTGAAGCTGAGTCTATGATCTTCGATCTAAAAACTCCCAGATATATATTCGTGTGCGTGAGCGAGAGGATTGGTACTCGAGGGGTAGAGGCTGACACTCTTCGCTGGATTGTGCTCCCTTGTCGCGTGATTTTTTTTTTTCATCTTGGGGTTTATGCTACCCAGGTTTACAATATTAGTCCGGTAGGACCCGTTCGGTAACACTCCAGCTCCCAAATCCGCTGCCGGAGCGCTTGGAGCAGCACCGAATGCGTCAATTCCACGGATCTTGAACCGTGGAGCGGAGCGGTACGCAGTGCAAAATTACGGAGCGACTCGTCCCTCGCTCCTCGTTTCATGAAAAGCCGGATCTCGTGGAAATTACAGAAATCTGCCCCCGCTAAGTGGCTACCGAACCGATACACCTTTTATTTCTCTCCTCTCCCTTCAACGTCAAGACTCCAGCCGGTTAAAAAAGAGGAGAGCTCCAACCAGCGCCGCAGGATGGTTCGCTCGCGCCGCCCGCCGATTGGCACGCATCGTCCAAAAAATGGAGGCTACCCGCCGCCGACCTTGCTCCCTTTCGCCCGTTCCATGCCCCTTGCGTTCAGATTCCTCATCGTCCAGCCCGGATCGAGCACGAACTACCTGCCGCTTCTAGGACCTCACCGCCGCCAGGAGCATCCCACGGCCACGTCCCGACCACTACGGCAGGCAGTTGCTCGAGTCCAGCACCAACATTTTTAGCTCAAAGACGGTCAGTATAAAACTCCCGTCAGGCTGAATCGTCTAAGTCTGCCCGAACGGGCTCCCATCTACTGTATTGGGCTGGCAGCCCATGGTTTCGCGGAGTAGAGCTAAGCCGAACGCTGACTGCTCGCTCGCCTCGATCGTCAGAGCGCAGAGTGGCTTGAGGCGGAGCGGAGCGAGGGATATCTGTAGAGCAGTGGGTTGCCGAACGAGCCTAGCGTAGTCTAGCGTCTGCCCTCTTTGTGCGTTGCTTTCAAATCTTGAGGTGAATCAGTTTGCCGTCGCTTTCTGTATCGAGCTTCCCACAGTTTAAGAAAAACTGTTCCTTATCATTTCCCACAGTTTTCTGATCTCACATATTATAGCCGGTTCCAGAGGAATTTTGGCAGACCTTTATTCATGAACGGATTTACAACATACTCTAGTTTGTAATGCGTAATATCCCAAGAGAAAACAAAAGGAATTACAATACATCGGAATAACGGCAGAAATATATTGCTCTAACATGAAGCCATATGCAGCTGCAGCTACACCGCTCGTGATCCAACAACTTCTAGGTCCATAAGTTCATTACATAGTCATGGATATTCAAAATAACCATTCATAGCTTCGTTACATTGTCGTAGATATTCCAAAATTTTCAACTTCTTAATCTTGAATTAGAGGAAAGGAGAAGATATGAAACACAATTCCGTTCTTGGACTGCGTGTTGAGTTTTCACACCGAGAAAATACAAAGTATAAATGATATCAATAAAAGTATCTCTAGAAATTATCTTTCATTCAAGATTTTATTGATTTAATGTATGTTGTTATTTTTTCGCTGGTTCATTCATGTACTAACTTTGGCAGTGGCGGAGGACGGAAAAAATCTGAGGTAGGGCGAACTAAAAAAATAATGTAAATATCAAAATAGCCTCGAGACAGTGGTACATATGATGCAAACATACTCACTTAATGCAATAGAAATAGTAACATATTTGATTATAAGTGAAAACAGAAAAATACTAATTGTTAAAATCTTCTGTATTTTACCGATGAAGACTTTTATCCCTTGCTCGATTTAGCATATCATCAAGTGATGGAGAAGCAATCATGAAAATATTTTTGTGCAACTCGGTCTTTCAACTTTTGACATCGCCACTGGTAAAAGCAATGACATGTCAACAAGACGATAAACCGTATGAAACATGATGTGTCGTTCAAAAAGATAATCTCTAAAGTCTTTAATTCTTCGTATATGAATAATTGTAAGCTGAGAAATCTTATTCAGGTTGAACCTATATAATGAATTACTTGAGTCAAGCCAAGAAGTTCTGAAGCAACGGTAACGATAGTTCATTAAAGAAAATTGGTTGTAATAGAGTCTATAGTTAAATACAAGGTGTCCACAACCTGAAAATAATCAACAATGACCTCGTGTCTTCCCTCTTTTAATGATTTTCACTCATTCTATTACCATTTCATCGATACCTAGGATTGTGATATCATTTTCTACGCGAATTCACATATTTTAGGAGGGCTCCAAACCATCATTTCTCTAATTGAACAAGTAATACTCACATCCTTCACCAATAATATTAACTAAAGTAATACAATTAGAATTTTAGATCAATAATTTATACAAAGGCAAATTAGATCAGTAAGACATTGTTTAGAGTCAAATTTACTATGAATTAGCTATTGCAAAGAAAAATATGAATTCAAACTATACTACACCTAGTCTTTATTTCACTCCGAAAACAGTTTTGTGCAGTGTTCAGTAAAACAAACATAACTTTCTCATACGAAGTCCGTTTTCAGTGTACGACCAGTCAAATTGTTCAGAAAAAACATGCGCATCTAAAGGTGTTTGCCAAAAATCAAGGTAGGGCGGCTGCCCTACCTTGCCCTACTGGGAGCTCCGCCCCTGAACTTTGGCCAACCCTTGGTTTGTAATAACTATGGATGATACTCTCTTAAAAGGGTTGTGTGCACCACTTGATGGAGAGGCCAGGGTTTTATTCCTCTTTTTAAAAACAGTTATTCTCAGGAAAAATACATGATATGTGACTCTGATAAATTAAAAAGGAAGATACGAACCCTTCAATAAAGAGATATTACACTAGCACCCTGCAAAGTTTTGAAGAAAACCTCATCTTCAAAAGTGCACATTGAATGCTTGCCAAGAACTGTTGTACAATTATTCACTGTCTCGTGGTGAGGCTAAACAAATTCCCAAATCTTTTTATCTTGAATCTAGCAAAAACACAATAATTCGTCGGTTGTATTGCTGCAAGATAACTTTCTTGGTAACTCATCTTTGTGTTATGTAGGTTGGATTCATGGCAGTGGACAAAATGCGACATGGTTCAACACCCGTCAAGATTTAAAAATTTATATTACTTTCACATCTATAACAAAGTCACACTCGTATATATTTTATCACTTTCATGAGTGTCTTCTCACTTAACACCTAGGGATTGATTCTAAGAAATCCCTGAGGATTGGGAGCTCGAAATAGAACAGCGAGCCCAGCAGCATGAAGGCGGAGAAGAGCAGCACGTGTGGTGACAAGAGGATGGACCTAAGGAAATCTGAGTACGGAAGAATGCGAGAGGGAAAGAAGCACGCTGGTGGCACAGATGGATCAGCGTGTCAGCGCTGAGGATGGAGCAAAGCAAGAGATCATTTGACAAGAGAGGGCTATTTTCATCCTTAATGTTTAGCTTGATCGAAAGAAAAATAATAATTCAAAAGAATTATAGGAGAAAAAATTGTTCTATGTTCAAATAAATGAAGAGCTCATTTGGAAGCCATAATTTCGTGCTAGAATTGTGGAATTCAATTGAGATTCCATATAAAACATGTTTGGTTGTCTCAGAATTGGAACCTCCATTTCAATTCGTAATTCTAGAGAGTGGGTAAGTGGAATTATATCAAGATTCCATATACTATGTGGCTTGCAATCACGGAATCGGAACTGTCATTTCTATTGGAAATTCCAAAAAATATGTATGGTATGTTAAGTGAATTCATATTTCCAAACCAATCATTTGTACGGAAATCATTTCATAATTCCCTGCGACAGCCAAACATGATTTTTAGATTCAAAATTTAAATTGGACAAATGAAATGAGACAATAGTGTCATTTCATTTCATCATTTCTGCCAAATAAAATGAAATAATGGATTCCAAACGATCTGTAAGGGCCATTTTTCTTAGAACATAAACATCGTGGAAATGATCCATTGCAATGTAAAGGGAAACTAAATGACAAAGTGCAAAGTGAGGGTTATATACCAGTCCCTTCAACAAGAATTGGACATGGCGTTTAAATATACCTCCTTCAATTCTTGAAAAGCTGACCATTTGGCCATGAAATATAGTCAAACTTTCAAAATTTAACTTCATATATCACTTTAGATTGTTTAGTTAGATGTTTGAAATTCATACGTGTAGATTCACCTTCAAAATTATTTCATAGTTTTATATTCTTTGGAGTGATGAACTTAACTGTATTACGTAGTAAAAACTAGATTATTAAATTCATGTTTTGAATTCAGAGTTCCAATAACCCGGCGACCGTAATTTTAGTTCACCTCCTTACAATTCAACATGTTAGCATCGTTCCACGATCCAGCATGAATGGAATTGTAAATTTATGGGAAGACATATCAATATAAAACACGCAAAATACTAGTACTAATTTGTTGATGGACGCATGTAGTGCGTTGCAAATGCTAGGCATTCAGAAACTCGTCCTCTATTCGAGAATACATCAGAGTTGCTCCACTAGATGTGGTATGGGAGATAGATGAGGACAAAGCATAAACCCTAGCTATTGTAGAGGAGATTGAAGTTGTCTTGGATAGTGAACTCTACCTTCTTCTCTCGGTCTTACCCATAATGTGCTTTTGCGAGAGAACATAAACACATGGAAGCGACTATCCTGTACTAGAGGGTATGATATTTTAACTTGGGTTTCAAAAGATATGAATGCACCCACCAACCTCCCCATCCCTCATCCTCATTCACACTTACAAAGGATGATGTGCATCCGTAAAAGCAACAATTATAGCAGGATGCTACAATTTTAGCCACTCCCTCCCTATTTCTCTCTATCTTTGTTCTAGCTATCTGTATCATACCTATTTTAGTCACTCCCTCCCTCCTGATATAGGTGGGGTAAATTTTGGATATGTGAATCTTAGCAAATAGCTCTATTTCTCAGGCTAGAATCCCTCAAACCATAACAAGTGGAACCAAAGAGAGAGAAATTACAATGACAACTGGGACAATTAGATATGCATGGACAACGTATTGGAAATGTGAGGAATCAGAGAACACCTCCCCTTCTCTTGGGTGATGTGTTGTTGCATCACAGGACTTATTAGCTTCATTCAAGATATGTCGATTACAACCAAAATCAGCCACACCGAAAAATTGGCAGGCCTATGAAAATTGGTTTGTATTTGGACGTGTACCCATGTTTTGGCTCATCCAACTTGCCTACGGTGTGCCATGTTATTTTAGCCAACTCAAGGGCGAGATAATGACATAGAAAAGCTTCCTCGTGTAATTGACTAAGCCTTTGCCTTTGCGAAAACATGAAATTTTAGTAATAAAACCCCCTTTATATAAAAAATGTAATTGATTGTGCCTTCGCATGTTCTTCATCCTTAGGTCTCGCGTGCTTACGCCATACAATCCAATGTTGTGGAGATTTTTCATGCTCTATTGGATCTGCAAATATCGAATTCCATGGTACAAATCTCCCGAATATCCTTATATATGTGTTGTCATACTCCTTTTTGTCAGACTCAACCAACAAGCACTTGCGGTAAGAATGCTACTTCTAACTATAGAATTGTGACTTCTAATTTGGTTAGTATTTATTCCCATTTGTTGATATGTGTTTAAATATACTCGAAGCTAGTATAATCATCAAATATGAAACTTATTACCACAAACTAGTTAAAAAATTGATTTATATTTGTCCCTAATTCTATGTTTTATTATCATGGAAAATGAATGTAACCAAACTACATGTACTAGCCAAAACATGAAGAAAAGCGGTCAAATGTTTGCCAACTTAGTTCGATGCAAACCAGATGGAAGTTTGTCCTTGCCAAAATTTTGAAAACCATACAAACAACAAAAACTTGCCAATTTTTTTGCGATGTGTTTACTTTGGTCATGCCAAAATCTTGTTAGGCTAGTAGGAGCATAAAACCTAACACAACCTTAGCCACCAGAAGCAGAAAACGAGAACCATTTGTGGGGGACCAATGGAAACGGACTTGATTCCAGACATAGCTATAGTAATGAAATGCCATAAAATCACGTAATCATGAAGATAGCTAAAATAAAGCTGTCTCAACCGCTTTATTTAGTTGATCCAGTGCCCATGTGGCAAGACATGGATTGCTCTACCATCTCAGAGCTCCCTATCAGAAAATCAACAACTTCATGTTGTAGATATCCAAATCACTATCTAGAAATATCATGGGAAGTACATAATTTTCAAAATTCAATTTTTCATATTGATTTGAAGCAAAGGAGAACATATGAAATTAAAATCTTTTCATGGAGTCAGTTTTGAGTTCTGACATTAAGGAACTACAAGATTTGAATGATATCAATAGAAATATCCTTGGAAACAATTTTTTTGTGAACATTCCACTGATGATGTAACTACTTTCAAGGAAATACATGATATGAAACTTGATAGTATAAAAAAGGTGAAAAAGATATGAGCTATTTAATCAAGAATCATGACACTCGTGCACCCTGCAATGATTTGCAGAACACCTTGCATAGTGAGGTATGCCTTTGATGCTCACCAATAATTGCATGCTATGAAGTTATATAACGTCTTAAGGTGATGACTCACCAATAATTGCATGCTATGCAGTTATCTAACGTCTTAAGGTGATGACAAGAGAATTACTTCTCCGCCAAAAAATGCAAAAATTATGTGGTACATACAAAAACTTGAGAAGACTAGTACATTATTTACTTGAATATGCCGTATTATGAATAAATGAGAATTCCTAGATGGAAAGTTCTCATGCATCATTTCCCATAAAAAAAGCTAGAGGGAGCACTATAGAAAAACAGCTATAGATAGATGGATCTTCTGTGGTGTATATGTTCTGCCATGCGCCATAGAAAAACAACACTGATGCATTACACCAAATACGTCACAGAGTCCTTCACTCTTCTGTGGTGCATGCACCAAAACGGTGCGCCATAGAAATATGGTGAGACCCACCATCGGGGTTAGGCTACCAATTTTCTGTGGCGCATATGACCATATGTGCCACACACAGTGAGGGTATGCCCCACCATGGAACCTTGTTGACCAACCATCTGTGGCATGTGAAGGGTTTCGCAGCATAGTAAATCAAAAAATTCTACGGATGCGAACGGAAAGCCAAGATCTAATATAGGAGATGCAAACAACGAGGGGGGATAGATGAGATATTCATACCCTTGAAGATTCGCACAATGGAACGTTCAACGGAACGTGGTTGATGTAGTCGTACTCGCTTATCCTCCTCGCGATCTGATCCGATCCAACACCGCAAGTGGCGATGCCTCCAAGAGATGCACACGTGCGGCACCTCGACATCTCCTCCTTCCTCGGTCCAGCAAGTGGGGTGGAGAGGTAGATTGGATCTACAACACGATTGCGTGGTGCAAACGGTGGAGAGTTTTTCACATGGGCTTCGCCACGCAAGGGAGGAGAGAGAGAGGAGGGCAGCAGGACGGCTAGGGCTTGAGGAGAAGGTGTGGGGAGGGTGTGCCCCTAGCCCTCTTTATATAGAGGGGTGGGCGGCTGCCCCTTGCCCCTCCTCCAAGCCTAGGGCCGGCGGCCAAGGGGGAGGAGTGGGGGGCAAGTTTCCCCCTCCTTCTAGAAGCTTTCCCTAGGGTTTCCCCTAGGGCTTGGCCGACTGGGCCTATGGGGCCTTGTGCCCCTGGCCCAATGCAGCCAGGGCACTCCCTCGTAGGCCCACGCCCCCTCCCGACAAGTGGGGCCACGTTGTGTTGGAATTATGCCCTAGAGGCAATAATAAAGATGTTATTATTATAATTCTTGTTCATGATAAAGTTTATATTCCATGCTAGAATTGTATTAAGCGGAAACTTTAATACTTGTGTGGTTTGTGAACAACACCGTGTCCCTAGTATGCCTCTATGGACTAGCTCATTGATTAATGATGGTTAAGGTTTCCTAACCATGGACATGAGTTGTCGATTAATAATGAGATCATATCATTGGGAGAATGATATGATGGACAGACCTAAACTAAGCGGAGCAATTCGATCGTGTCATCGTGTTCATCTTTGCGAAGCTTTTCTTATGTAAAATATTGTATTCCTTAGACCATGAGATAATACAACTCCCTGGTATCGGAAGAAAGCTTTGAGGTCATCAAACATCATGAGAGGGTGATCATAAAGGTGTCTCTCAGGTGATCGGAAAGTACCTGTTGGGTTGTATGTATCGAGATGGGATTTGTCCCTCCCAAGTCGGAGAGATATACTTCGGGCCCACTCGGTAATCGATATCAACACCACTTGCAAGCATGTGGTTAAGGAGTTAATGACAAAGTGATATCGGATTACAAAACGAGTAAAGTACTTGCTGTGAACGAGATTGAACTAGGTATGACGGTACCGACGATCAAATCTCGGTCAAGTAAAATATCGCGAGACAAAGGGAATATATATATGGGATTGATTGAATCCTGGCATCGTGGTTCATCCGATATGATCATCGATGAATGTGTGGGAGTCAATATGGGTTTCCAGACCCCGCTATTGATTATTGATAGAAGATCATGTCTGCATGTTCTCGAACCCGAAGGGTCACACACTTAACGTGTCTCGACGCTAGGATAGATTGGATAATTGGTTTATGAGTTTTTGTTCGGAGTCTCGGATGGGATCCGGGACATCATGAGAGGTTCCGGAATGGTCCGGAGAATAAGATTCATATAAGGCAGTGCAGTTTTTGGAGTTCGGAATTGTTTCGGGTTAATCGGTATTGTACCGGAAGCTTCTAGAACCTTCCGGAAGGGTGCCAACGTGGCTCCACTTATCGGGAGGGGTCATGGTCCTATGAGGGAGTGCCCTGGCCGCATTGGTCCAGGGGCACAAGGCCCCATAGGGCCCAGCCGGCCAAACAAGGGGAAACCCTAATTGGAGCTTCTAGAAGGAGGGGGGGAAACTTGCCCCCCACTCTTCCCTCCTTGGCCGCCGGCCTAGGCTTGGGGGAGGGGCTAGGGTTGGCTCCCACCCCTCTATATAAATAGGGCTGGGGGCGCACCACCACCCCCCCACCTTCACCTCAAACCTAGCCGCCCTGCTGCCCTCCTCTATCTCTCCCTCCCGACTGCGTGTAGGCGAAGCCCTGCCGCAGAAACTCTCCACCACTTGCACCGCGCCGTCGCGTTGTAGATCCAATCCGTCTCTCCACCATACTTGCTGGACCGAGGAAGGAGGAGACGTCGAGGTGCCGCACGTGTGCATCTCTCGGAGACATCGCCACTTGCGGTGTTAGATCGGAGCGGATCGCGAGGAGGAGAAGCGAGTACGACTACATCACCCACGTTCCTACGAACGTTTCATCTTGAATCTTCAAGGGTATGAAGATCTCATCTAATCTCTCGTTGTTTGCATCTCCTAGATTATACCTTGGCTTTCCGTTCGCATCCGTAGATTTTTTGATTTACTATGCGAAACCCTTCAAAGGGTATCGAGCTAGATCTATGCGTAGATGTGTTTCACGAAGAACGCAACATGGTTGTTGCGGCGTTGATATTTCCTGCAAGCCTCTTGTTTGTGTTCTTCTTATGACGCGATAGTGATATTGAAGCGGTCCAGCCAACCTTACGCGATGTCGTCGCGAGACCGGCTCCGCACTTGACGCGGTGGCTTGTTCCACACATGCGGTGGATGCCGCTTTCTCACTATAGTTGTCATGGGATTTACACCGGAGTTTGGCAACCATAATATCACCGTTGTGGCTTTCCGTAGGTAAGAATCGTTCTTAGCTTGCTACTCCCATAAGCCACGTAAAACATGCAACAACAAAGTAGAGACGTCTAACTTGTTTTTGCAGGGAGTGTTTTTTGTGATATGGTATGGCCCAAGATGTGATGTATATATTGTATGCGATGATCATGTTTTATAATGTTTCACGACTTGCATGTCGATGAGTACACAACCGGCAGGAGCCATATGGTTGTCTTTATAATTGTGTATGACTTGTGTGTCAACTTCTTATACGCCATGTAATAGTTTCACTTTATCGCTAAGTAGTTAGCAATAGTTGTAGTTGCTATTCGTGGTGGAGGCAATCATGGTGGAGTGATGTAGATCATGCCGGTACGCACAAGATGGAGATCATTGCGCGAATATTGGCTATACCATGTCACATAAAGTTATATGCATGTGATGTTTATCCTTTTATGTATCTTATTATGCTTAGATCGCGACGGTAGCATTATAAGATGATTCCTCACTTAAAGATCAAGATAAAACTGTGTTCTCCCCATGTATGCACCGTTGCGAAAGTTCGTCGTGTCCAAGCATCACGTGATGATCTGGTGCTATAGACTCTACGTTCACATACAACGGGTGCAAGCCAGTTTTGCACACGCGGAAATACTTGGGTTTAACTTGACGAGCCTAGCATGTACAGACATGGCCTCGGAACACATGAACCGAAAGGTTAAGCATGAGTCATATGAATGATATGATCGACACTTCGTTGTCCACCATTGAAACCACATCTCTTCTCGTGAAGATCGGATTAGGTGTGGTGAATTTGGATCATGTTCACTAAACAACTTGAGGGATGTTGAATTTAGTGGGAGTTCATCTAGTAATTTGATTAAAAGTTGAACTAGTTATCATGAACATAGTCTAATTTGTACTTGCAAATATTGTAGATCAAATGGCTAAGTCCAACTTCAACTTCAACGTTTTTGCTGAGAAGGAAAAGCTTAGAAACAATGGGTCTAACTTCACCAATTGGTTCCGCAATCTGAGAATCATTCTCTCTGGCGTTTAAAAGGACTATGTCCTTGAAAATGCGCTAGGTGACGCCCCTGCTGTAGATATGCCGGCTGATGAGAAAGTTGTCTATCAGTCGCACAAAGATGATTATGGTGTGATTAAGAGCACCATGTTGTTTGCTATGGAATCGGACCTTCAAATCGTTTTGAAGACTATCCCGGGCCCTTTGAGATTCTCGAGGAGCTGAAAACCATGTTTCAGACATCAGCCCGCTCGAGAGATATGAGATCTCTGAGAAGTTCTTTAACTGCAAGATGGAGGAAGGGAGTTCCGTTAGTGAGCACGCCATTAAGATGTCGGGCTACACTCAACTCCTTGAGCAACTGGACTGCAAGATTCTAGAGGAGCTCAAGATTGACAGGGTTCTGCAATCACTCCCTCCCAGCTACAAAAATTTTGTAGTGACTCACAATCAGATTGGTTCCACTGATACTATCACCGAGCTCTTCGCAAAGTCAAGGTCGGAGGTGGACATCAAAAAGGATAATCATGTGTTGATGGTCAACAAGCCCCCCACCTTCAAGAAAGGTAAGGGTGCAAAGAATCCCTTCAAGAAAGGCGGCGGCAAGCGCGTTGCCCCTGCTGAGAAGAATCTCAAGTCTGGACCCAAGACGGACACTGAGTGCTTCTATTGCAAGGACAAGGGTCATCGGAAGAATCGTCTCAAGTACTTATCGGACAAGAAGTCTGGCACCATCAAAGGTATATTTGATTTACATGTTATTGATGTTTTCCTTACTAGCCCTTGTTGTAGTGCCTGGGTATTTGATACTGGTTCAGTTGCTAATATTTGTAACTCAAACAGAGCTACGGAATAGACGGCCATTTAGGATGAGGTGACGGCCGTTGCAACAGATCAAGAGTTGATGTGATGGCCGTCGGCACGCTCTCCTTAGTTTTACCTTCGGGATTAGTTTAAACCTCAATAAATGTTATTATGTGCCTGCGTTGAGCATGAACATTATTTCTGGATCTTGTTTATTGCAATACGGTTATTCATTTAAATCGGATAATAATGGTTGTTCTATTTATATGAGTAACATCTTTTATGGTCATGCACCTGTTGTGAATGGTTTATTTCTTCTAAATCTCGAAAGGGATGAAACACACATCCATAACATTGAGGCTAAGAGATGCAAAGTAGATAGTGATAATACTACTTATTTGTGGCATTGTCATCTAGGTCATATTGGTGTAAAGCGCATGAAGAAACTCCATTCTGATGGACTTTTGGAGTCTCTTGATTTTGAATCATTTGACACATGCGAACCATGCCTCATGGGCAAGATGATCAAAACCCCGTTCTCCGAAATGATGGAGCGAGCAACGGACTTGTTGGAAATCATACATACCGATGTATGCAGACCGATGAGTGTTTCGACGCGCGGTGGATATCGCTATTTTCTCACTTTTACCGATGACTTAAGTAGATATGGGTATATCTATTTAATGAAACATAAATCTAAAACATTTGAAAAGTTCAAGGAATTTCAGAATGAAGTGGAGAACCATCGTAATAAAGATTAAGTTTCTACGATCCGATCGTGGAGGTGAATATTTGAGTTATGATTTTCTCACGCATCTTAAAGCAAGCGGAATCGTTTGCAACTCACGCCACCCGAACACCACAGCGCAATGGTGTGTTCGACCTTGAATCGAACCCTATTAGATATGGTCCGATCGATGATGTCTCTTCTTGATTTGCTATCATTTTGGGGTTATGCATTAGAAACCGCTGCATTCACTTTAAATAGGGCACCATCTAAACCGTTGAGACGACACCATATGAACTGTGGTTTGGTGCTAAACCTAAGTTGTCGTTTCTTAAAGTTTGGGGATGCGGCCTCGCCAAGAAGTTGATGCCGGACAAGCTCGAACCCAAAGAGGAGAAATGCGTCTTCATAGGATACCCTAAGGAAACTATTGGGTATACCTTCTATCACGTAACCAAGGCAAAGTGTTTGTCGAAGAACGGTTCCTTTCTTGAGAAGGAGTTTCTCTCGAAAGAAGTGAGTGGGAGGAAAGTAGAGCTAGACGAGGTTGTTGAACCTTCTCTTGAATTGGAGAGTAGCGCAGACCTGAAATTGTTCCAAAGGTCGCTGCACCAACAATAGAGGAAGCTAATGACAAGGATCATGAAGCTTGGACGATGTCACATCGAACGTCAGCGGTCGACAAGGTCGCGTGCCCCTTCTGAGTGGTACGGCAACCCTATCTTGACTGTCTTGTTGGTAGAAGACAGTGAACCTACGAACTATGAGGAAGCGATGATGATCCCAGACTCTGAGAAATGGCTAGAGGCCATGAAATCCGAACTGGGATCCATGAGTGAAAACCAAGTGACTTTGGTGGACCCTCCTAGCGACCGAAAGGCCGTTGAGTGCAAATGGATTTTCAAGAAGAAAATGGACGCAGATGGTAATGTTACCGTCTATAAAGCACGGCTTGTCGCGAAAGGTTTTCGACAAGTTCAAGGTGTTGACTACGATGAGACTTTCTCTCCCGTAGCGATGTTTAAGTTCATTCGGATTTTGTTAGCAATTCCTGCATTTCATGATTATGAAATATGGCAGATGGATGTCAAGACTGCATTCCTCAATGGCAACATTGATGAATAGTTGTATATGATGCAACCCGAAGGTTTTGTCGATCCTAAGGATGCTGATAAAGTATGCAAACTTCAGCGTTCCATTTATGGACTGAAGCAAGCATCTCGGAGTTGGAACCTTCGTTTTGATCAAATGATCAAGAGCTTTGGATTTTTTCCAAATTGCTACGAAGCTTGTATCTACAAGAAATTGAGTGGGAGCTCGGTGACGTTTCTGGTACTGTATGTGGATGACATATTGATTATCGGAAATGACATCAACATGCTTAACAATGTGAAGAGTTATTTGAACAAGTGTTTTTCAATGAAAGACCTAGGTGAAGCTGCTTATATATTGGGCATCAAGATCTATAGAGATAGAAAGACGCCTGATAGCTTTAAGCGGTACATACCTAGACAAAGTTCGAAAAGGTTCGTAATGGATAAGGCAAAGAAAGGTTCGGTCTATGTTGTCGTAAGATATTGAGCAAGGCTCGGTGTCCACCACGGAAATGATAGAGAAGCTATGAGCAAAGTGCCTTATGCCTCGCTATAGGTTCTATCATGTATGCCATGTTGTGTACTAGACCGGATGTGTCCAATGCTCTTAGTTTGACGAAAAGATATCAAAGTGATCCAGAGGAACATCGGACATCCGTTAAGAACATCCTAAAGTACCTAAATAGGACTAAAGAAATGTTCTTAGTCTATGGGGTGATGAACGACTCGTCAGTAAAGGTTACGTCGACGCTAGTTTCGACAATCGACAAGGATGATTCTAAATCTCGAGCGGATACGCTTATATTTTGAATGGAGGAGTCTGGAGTCGAGAAGCTGCAAGCAAAGCATGATCGCGGGATCTACAGTAGAAGCGGAATACATGGCTGCTGCAGAAGCGTCAAGTGAAGGAGTTTGGATCAGGAACTTCATCACTGAGCTTGGCGTGGTTCCAAGTGCATTGGACCCACTGGAGATATTGTGCGATAACACTGGCGCCATAGCACTCGCTAAGGAACCAAGATATCATCCAAAGACCAAGCATATCAACCACAAGTTTCATATAATCCGAGATTATATAGCAGATGGAGATCTGAAGATTAGCAAAGTACATACAGATCTGAATGTCGCAGATCCATTGACTAAACCTCTTCCACGTGTAAAACATGATCAGCATCTTAGTGCCATGGGTGTGAGATTGTTGCCAAATGTAAACAAGATTATTGACTCTAGTGCAAGTGGGAGACTGTTGGAATTATGCCCTAGAGGCAATAATAAAGATGTTATTATTATAATTGTTGTTCATGATAAAGTTTATATTCCATGCTAGAATTGTATTAAGCGGAAACTTTAATACTTGTGTGGTTTGTGAACAACACCGTGTCCCTAGTATGCCTCTATGGACTAGCTCATTGATTAATGATGGTTAAGGTTTCCTAACCATGGACATGAGTTGTCGATTAATGATGAGATCATATCATTGGGAGAATGATATGATGGACAGACCTAAACTAAGCGGAGCAATTAGATCGTGTCATCGTGTTCATCTTTGCGAAGCTTTTCTTATGTCAAATATTGTATTCCTTAGACCATGAGATAATGCAACTCTCTGGTATCGGAAGAAAGCTTTGAGGTCATCAAACGTCATCCTATGAGAGGGTGATCATAAAGGTGTCTCTCGGGTGATCGGAAAGTACCTGTTGGGTTGTATGTATCGAGATGGGATTTGTCCCTCCCAAGTCGGAGAGCTATACTTCGGGCCCACTCGGTAATCGATATCAACACCGCTTGCAAGCATGTGGTTAAGGAGTTAATCACAAAGTGATATCGGATTACGGAACGAGTAAAGTACTTGCTGTGAACGAGATTGAACTAGGTATGACAGTACCGACGATCAAATCTCGGGCAAGTAAAATATCGCGAGACGAAGGGAATATATATATGGGATTGATTGAATCCTGGCATCGTGGTTCATCCGATATGATCATCGATGAATGTGTGGGAGTCAATATGGGTTTCCAGACCCCGCTGTTGATTATTGATATAAGATCATGTCTGCATGTTCTCGAACCCGAAGGGTCACACACTTAACGTGTCTCGACGCTAGGATAGATTGGATAATTGGTTTATGAGTTTCTGTTCAGAGTCTCGGATGGGATCCGGTACATCACGAGAGGTTCCGGAATGGTCCGGAGAATAAGATTCATATAAGACAGTGCAGTTTTTGGAGTTCGGAAATGTTTCGGGTTAATCGGTATTGTACCGGAAGCTTCTAGAACCTTCCGTAAGGGTACCAACGTGGCCCCACTTGCCGGGAGGGGGCATGGGCCTATGAGGGAGTGCCCTGGCCGCATTGGGCCAGGGGAACAAGGCCCCATAGGGCCCAGCCGGCCAAACAAGGGGAAACCCTAATTGGAGCTCGTAGAAGGAGGGGGGAAACTTGCCCCCCCACTCTTCCCTCCTTGGCCGCCGGCCTAGGATTGGGGGAGGGGCTAGGGTTGGCGCCCACCCCTCTATATAAAGAGGGATGGGGGCGCACCACCCCCCTCCCCCCCCACACACACACCTTCCCCTCAAGACTAGCCGCCCTGCTGCCCTCCTCTCTCTCTCCCTCCCGACTGCGTGTAGGCGAAGCCCTGCCGCAGAAACTCTCCACCACTTGCACCGCGCCATCGCGTTGTAGATCCAATCCGTCTCTCCACCATACTTGCTGGACCGAGGAAGGAGGAGACGTCGAGGTGTCGCACGTGTGCATCTCTCGGAGGCATCGCCACTTGCGGTGTTAGATCGGAGCGGATCGCGAGGAGGAGAAGCGAGTACGACTACATCACCCACGTTCCGGACGTTCATTGCAGGCGAATCTTCAAGGGTATGAAGATCTCATCTAATCTCTCTCGTTGTTTGCATCTCCTAGATTAGATCTTGGCTTTCCCGTTCGCATCCGTAGAATTTTTTTGATTTACTATGCTATGAAACCCTTCACGTTGGTCCCACTCCGGAAGGTTCTAGAAGCTTCCGGTACAATACCGAACAATCCGAAACAATTCTGAACTCCAAAAACTGCTTTGCATTATATGAATCTTATTCTCCGGACCATTCCGGAACTTCTCGTGATGTCCTGGATCCCATCCGAGACTCCGAACAAAAACTCATAAACCAATTGTCCATTCTATCCTAGCGTTGAGACACGTTAAGTGTGTGACCCTACGGGTTCGAGAATATGCAGACATGATCTTCTATCAATAATCAACAACAGGGTCTGGAAACCCATATTGACTCCCACATACTCATCGATGATCATATCGGATGAACCACGATGTCAGGATTCAATCAATCCCATATATATATATATATATTCCCTTCGTCACGCGATATTTTACTTGCCCGAGATTCGATCGTCGGCATCGGCATACCTAGTTCAATATCGTTCACAGCAAGTACTTTACTCGTTCCGTAATCCGATATCACTTTATGATTAACTCCTTAACCACGTGCTTGCAAGCGGTGTTGATATCGATTACCGAGTGGGCCCGAAATATATCTCTCCGACTTGGGAGGGACAAATCCCATCTCGATACATACAACCCAACAAGTACTTTCCGATCACCTGAGAGACACCTTTATGATCACCCTCTCATAGGATGATGTTTGATGACCTCAAAGCTTTCTTACGATACCAGGGAGTTGCATTATCTCATGGTCTAAGGAATACAATATTTGACATAGGAAAAGCTTCGCAAAGATGAACACGATCTAATTGCTCTGCTTAATTTGGGTCTGTCCATCATATCATTCTCCCAATGATATGACCTCATTATTAATTGACAACTCATGTCTATGGTTAGGAAACCTTAACTATCATTAATCAATGAGCTAGTCCATAGAGGCATACTAGGGACTCGGTGTTGTTCACAAACCACACAAGTATTAAAGTTTCCGTTTAACACAATTCTAGCATGAAATATAAAGTTTATCATGAACAAGAATTATAATAATAACATCTTTATTATTGCCTCTAGGGCATAATTCCAACAGCATGCGCCACAGATAGTGATGTTTTTATGGCGCATATAGAGATATGCGTCACAAATGTGGAAAAATAGATCCCAACCCCCGTGTGGATCGTTTTTTAACTTTTGCAGAAACTAAACGAAGATAATAAAAACTTCAAAAAACAATTCCTTTGAGATGTAGTTATATTTTAGGGTATATTTGTAGGGAAAATTGAAAACATGAATTTCGATGTATTTTGCAAAAAAGGTCGTGGCATGGTAAAACGGCCATAACTTTTGCATACGATGTCGGAAAAAAAATATTTTACCCATCAAAACGATCGTCTCGAAATTTCCTATGCATCCCAAATTCGAAAAGAGTAAAAAGTTATGGCGGAAAGAAGATTTTTTCTGCAAAAAATAAAAAAGAGGGAGAAACTTCTGTGGTGCATATCACCCATATGCGCCACATAATTTTTAGGATTCGAATTTTAAATTCCCGCGACACCCTCTCCCTCTCTTTTATCCTCTCCCCTTTACTCCTCTCATCCACTTCTTCTCTCCTCCCCTTCTTATGTTCCTCCCCTTCTCCTCCTTCTTCTCCACTCTCCGGCCAACTCCTCCTACTCCGTCCATGGCCTCCACCACCTCCGGCAACCCCTCCTCCACCGCCTCCTACTACCCCCCTACTCTGGCGACCTCTCCTCCACCGACGGCCTCCTACTCTTTATCCTTCTTCTTCTCCTACTCCGGCGACCCCTCCTCCTACTTCGGTGACCGCTACTCCTACTCCTACTCCTTCTCCTACTCCGCTGGTGACCCCTCCTCCTACTCCTCCTACTCCGGTGACCCACCTCCTACTCCGACCAGATCTAGGCCGCTTTTTAAATTCAAAAAAAATGTGGCGCATATTGCAATATATGACATAGAAGTTTACGATTTGAGATTTTGGACGGAATCTAGCCCACCTTTTTTTTAATTTAAAAAGAGAGTTACGTGGCATATATTGGCGAAAGTTTGATGACTTATGTGACACATCTAAGAGGGGCAATACCCATGCGACACAGATGGAGTTTTTCTAGTAGCGGAGGTATTTGGTGAGGTCGCTGCCGATGGCGATGGTACGTGGCTGCTACTTTAACCAGGCAAGTACCACGGGCTGCACTGCTGCAGTTTGGGGATGACAGATCAGTTTGGGGACGACAGATCATTATCGAAGGGCAAGCTAGTATTCCCTCCGTTCAGACTTCTTAGACATTTTAAAATAGACTAAATATATTTTAAAATAAGTGAACCTACATATAAAATACGTCTATATATATACAGTGAACGAAGGGAGTACTAATTTGGAATTGGACACTGTGTTGAGTTGTGAATGGAAGTCATCACCAGCATATCCCCAGTTGAAGATTACATCTCTCTCCTATGCTTTTCTGAGAAATTTGCAATACTTGGTCGAGATTTTTTTTTGTACTCTCTCCGTCTTAAAATAGATGTCTCGGATTTTTTAAAATTTGAATGAACATATATACCTAATAATATGGACACTTTTATCCCTAAAACTGCAAACAATTACCCACTATACCACCCGTAAGTCACGTCTTTTTCTATTTCTAAAAAAACATTTCGTCATATTGCCGCGTTCCGTTCCCACATAATCCTACCTCATAAAAACAACCTACCGTACCAGGTGTGAACGTGCACGTAATTGTGCCCATATATACATGGCCCACCTGTCCCGATGGATCCAAAAGGCTGACTTTTTTTTAATAAGAATCATCATCATCAAAAGGTTGACATAAGAGCGCTCGAAGCTTTTGAGTCCATTAGATGGGCCGTCGGTAGAGAGCGTGCTGAAACATGATATTTAAGGGCTGATTTTCTCAACGGTTGCGTGAGTGTCATCAGATCGATTATCTACCTATCCCAGCGATTAATTGATTGGCTATATTGATTTTTCCTATCGATTCATGTACAAATAGTCCCGCCTTGTTCCTTTGCATAAATTTTCACCAGTTTATACACGTTCATAATAAGTCTATAATATCAGCAAAGCTGCCTTGGAAATCAAGCGCAGGAGAAATGTTGGGCCGGGTACTCGCGTGAATGAAACGATTCATGTGTTTAGAACTTTGAAGGAAAAAAGAGAGCAAATTGTGTTGCGTTACGGTCCTCCGAGAGCTATGTTTTTTCCGTGACGGCTTCAAACGAGCTACAAGCTCTGTGACAAATGCGATCAAAAGCGGGACAATACAAACCGTTATCACCATGTCCGGCAGAGGGGTCGGCCGGAGTGTTCCGGGAGGACCTCAGCCAGACCTCACCGATTGGCCACCACCAACGAAGTATGGCAGGGGCAGTACTAACTGCCGGCTTCCAGCACAACAACACAGCTATGACCGTTACGCGAGGGCTAAGATTTCAACACAGTGTGAAAGCATCCGAGCGGCCGAGACCCGAGGACAATACTCCCTCGGTTCTAAATTACTTTTCGTTTTAGGTTTGGTCAAAATCAAACATGTTAAAATTTGACTAAATATCTTCAACAGAATAAAACGCAGAGCCGGCGGAAGTGCTCCAGATCGATAAGTAGGTGGGGTGCGCTTAGCCCTAAGCATGTATTTTCTTTCAAATGAATATTAAAGAGGCTTTGTATCTCTGCATCACACTATATTTTTCAACCACGATAGGTGTTAGCTTTTTTTTTTCTCACCTACATGTCTCTTTCTTTTCTCCGACTGTTCTTGAATTGTGATTAGATTTTCCAAATTAGAATATTTAAGTTTCATTAGCAATCTATGGATCTAAAAAATGATTCAATATAATTAGAGAATTGGAAATTAAGTTGAGCCAACAAGCACCATATCTGTAGAAGAAGGTTTATTCTGATTTTTTTAGGTACTCCGACGAATTTCCACCTAGGAATTTTATCTTTGTCCCTGACTCAATTAGTGAAATTCTCTAGAACCTAGAAAGAATTCAATAAAAATAATTTCAAACGCATCTTTTTTTTCTCCCGGTGCAACGCACGGGTATTTTTCCTAATATATCCTAAATAGTGTCTAACTTTATTCAAATTTTAACAATCTAAGACATCTATATGGGAGGAGTACTAGATATGATACCGGATGTTAACTCAGATTTAAAAGCATAGTCATTGCACTCATCGATCTCCCCTTCTATAAGCATTACTCACACTTACAAAGTCTTGCTATGCGTTGGTGAATGCTTCAAAGCTTACTCCAATAAATATAATTACTTACTCCCTCTGTTTAAATATATAAGACATTTTAGGTTTCTGAAATGATGTATCTAGACAATCTTTTCAAACCTCTACAAACCTATACACTAAAAAACGTCTAGATACATTTGATTCATAAAGCTAAAATGTCTTATATTTCTAAACGGAGGGAGCAGTAGTTTGTGAAATCTTCATCCCAACTATAGCCGGACTGTATCCTGCATTCCTACTTAGTATCTTATCTAGCTCGCGGGCCACATTTAGGAACAAAACATCAAAGACGAAATACATATGTGAAGGCTAAACAAGAGCGGGCTCGAGCAAACAAGTGTCGGATGCATGGTAGCCGTAGTACCAAAACTCGTCAGAGTCTGATATCAATCCCAAACCTCAAAGCTGGCCAAAAGCAAGCGCCAATGCCTGTGCAACAACTCGCCCTTTTCTTACTTTAGGTTTCCACCACTCGGCTATACTATGTTGGTTCTCTAATAAGTTAGTTTCCATCACTTCACATAGCATTCCAATCACAGATATGCGTTTCAAACAAGTTTTGGCTCCAACATTTAGTCATGCATATATAGCCGATGTCAAGGGAAAAATAATTAACTGCATGATAAACGAGATCACAACGGAAGGGCAGCTGACATTGATTACTCTAATAATTTGAAAACATCTGGCAATCCAGCTACACCATTTGTGACCAACCAATAACTCCATAACTTCATCACACAGTGACAAATATTTAAGGTCGCCATTTCAAAGTATCATGGACAAAACAGGTTAAGTCTACAATACTGCAAAATTCCGTTTCTAATCTTGAACTGAAGCAAAGGAGAAGATATGAAACTAAACTATGTTCCTGGACTTAGTTTTGAGTTTTGAAATGGAGAGACTACAAAGTGTGAATGATATCGATAGAAATATCATCAGAACCAATCATTCCATTGAACTTTTCATTTCTGCTACGTATTATTTTCAGGGAAATACATGGCATGAGACTCATAAATGACAAAAAATGGTGAAGAGATGAGCTCTTTAATCGAAAATTATGACACTCCTGCACCCTGCAATGATTTGCAGAAAACCTTGCCTGCCGAGGTGCGCATTGGATGCTCACCAAGAACTGCTGTGCAATTATCCGTTGTCTTAAGGTGAGGTTGAACAGATTCCCAAATCTTTTTCTTTTGAACCTGGCAAAAATAATAACAATCATGAGTAGCATTGATGCAAAATAACGTGAATGGTAAGCCATTTCTGATAAATAACTTGTTACATAGGTTGGATTCATGGCAGTGGACAGAATGTAACATGGTTCAAGGGCTATCCACTATCAAGATTAAAGAACTACATTATTTTCACATCTATAACAGGTCATAATATTTTATCACTTATTTTCTCCTAGTGTCACATGACAACCTAACAACCAGGGATCAATTCTCAGGAATCCACAGCAGTTCCCAGAAAATATGATTGAAGTATCAGTTTTCACTTCAGGTTTTCTCACCAATGCAGTCTGCATAGGATGTAGACCTAAGATACCAGTATGGAGTTAGCCGTGTAAACTGTCTCTGGAAATGACCCAACGCACAACAAATTTTGTGGAACTCTGGAAGAAATCTCTCTTAATTTTGCTCATCAGGTATACATGAGCACCGTATACTTTCACAAGAAGTTACATTAAGTCCAGTAATTTAGATATTAGTTTTTGTGGCCAATATATGAACTGGGAGTCTGGGACATGAACCACAATTATGTTTTGTTATCTGACCTCCATAATAGCGCATATATATGTTTTATACTACTCCCTTCGTCTCAAAATAAATGTCGCAGGTTTGTCAAAATTTGGATGAAACTATATACTAAATAGTGTCTAGATTCATCCAAATTTTGACAAATCTGTGACATCTATTTTGAGACAGAGGGAGTACATATTACATGTCCTTGTTTCAAAATTAATGACGAAGATCCTCATAATGGCTGGGAACTGGTGCAGAAGTACATGCATGATTCAAAAAGTATGGGTTATTAATATTCCACATCAGTTTTGATGAGAACCGGCTTATACTTCAAATCAAGTACTAGTTAGAACCATGCACACATTAGCATTACATACAACTCCACTACAAGAGAACATTATATACAACACAGTGGACAAAACAAGGTGTACTTGTGTCATAGAAATTACAAAAAAATTCTAAGTGACTGCAGGTAAGTCCGTAATCTCTTCCATGTACCTTACTCATCCACTAGCTATGGCTACATAGATTTTCTGTAGATGTAGGCACCATGAGCAAAATCTTAACAATATAGTTTATGGCCACATGTGAACAGAAAAGAAAATCATTTTGCAGTCAAACAGCATGCACACATGACAGAAGGAAATTAGCTGTAGTAATCTACTAATATTCTTTACTTAGCACTATCACAATGCAAATACAAATGTCCAAGTCATACCTGGTTCCCTGTTGCAGGTTCTGATTGAAGACTCTTATCATCCTCAGATCCAAACCATACCCTTTCACCAGGAACAGAACCTTCTGGAGGGGTGAGCAACTCAACAGTCTCGTGAGAAGCATCAGAGGCACACATAAGCATGCCATTTGACTTGATGCCACGCATGTTTCTTGGTTTCAGGTTAGCAAGAACAATGACATTGCTATCCTGCATAGATCACATGTCATCGCAGACATCATCAGTACTCAGTAAAAGGAAAGAAAATAACTTCACTTTATTACAAACAAAGAGTATAGACACAAAAAAGAGTCAACAAGCCCCGTTGCGTCCTATGTGATCAATGCCCAGAAACCATTCAGCACCTCCTTGTCGACTGCCTGCTCTCTTGGCAAGTCTGGTTCAAGATGCTCTCCTGGCTACAACGCTACCTGCCCGCCCACACCACAAGGACTCTAACTCGGCGATTGGTGACCCACGGCTCTGTGAGTGACACCCAAACCGCTGCGGAAGGGCCTGGCATCGATGACACTGCTCACTTCCTGGCTGCTCTGGAAACAATGCAACAAATGCGCCTTGATGACGCACGACCAAGCTGCAGTTACACGTGTAGCAGGATCAAGGCAGAAGCCACACTATGGGTGCGTGCAGGGGCATTTAGGCCTGAGGGTTTATCTACCCAACAAATAGGACGTCCACTAATTGGTGTTTGCAATTTGCATGTGTTGTACCTGGCCTCTCTAGGGTTGCAAATACTCTTCCTTCTATTCAATGCAATGAGATGCAATTTCTCAAAAAATCCAACAAGCATAACTGAATGCAACTCTAGAGTAAAGAATCAGTAGCTTGGCTCAGGCTAGTCCAGTCTTGGTAAAGTCAGGGAAGGCTGGCAGACAGTTTTCTTGCTCTCACTATGTGAAGCATTACTTTCCAGCATGATCATTAAGTTGTACATTTCACCCAGCTGATACTAAAAATCCCAATTTCACATAGTAGTAGTTACTATTTCTCCGCCGAAAAATGTGCAATTTATGGGATTCATACTAGTAAAACTGAAGCACAGTAGTGCATTATTTACGAATATGTATGCTGAATAAATGAGAAATCTATGATGCATCATTACCTGGAGTTGGTCGAGGGACAGGTACTTGACGAGGCCGCTGCAGATGGTGCGCGGCTGCTCCTCGCCGACGTCGACCTCCTCCACGTACAGGGTATCCGCCTCCGGATGCAGCCACGCCTTCACGACTCGCCCCACCCGGATGTCGAGCAAGCCCGCGAGCTCACCCACTGGTACCTCGCTCTTCTCCTCCGCCACAACCGCTGGCTTCTTCTCCTCCACGGCCGACTGCGTAGGCGCCGGCGCGACAACGGCGTCGGAGGAAGACGAGGTGCAAGAGCAGAAGAGGGCGGCATGTTTGGTGGATCTCGCAGCCGATGACGGTGCCAAGAATGAGATTGACTTGGCTATCCCGCCGCAGCCAACTCGGGTACGGGCGAGAATGGGGGTTGATGGCGAGGAGGGAAGTAGGAGGTGAACGCGGCCACATGAGGCGAAGGCCATTCTCGCTGCGGCCATCATCGTCGTGGTGGTCTTCAGCCTCTCAGGCAGCCGCCGGTCGGGTCCGTCTCCGCCGCAACGATTTTATCCGATGGGGGAAGGAAGGGCCCAAGCGTTCCGTGCATCAGCGCACTGCGCACGGGCCGCTGGCCCATCTCTAGGGCCTTGTTTGGGTACATGATTTTTTGTTTTTGAGCTTGTTTGGATAGATTTTAGCAGAACTCGTTTTCCCTAAATTAGGGTACCGCCTAAGAGCAACTTTAGCGGTTCTGCAAAAGACATTTGCGGTAAAACTTAAACCAATAATTTTTGGCAGAAAAATATTCGTCGCAGAACAGATCCTGTAAACTCATATACAGATGCTTTTCAGGCAGCAAAATATAAATTGTTTCAGATTTGAGAATTTAGACGACAGATATAAACGTTAGTAGCAATACTAATCAAATTTATGAATGTTTTAACATCAAATAATACAATAATATTCCAAATTACAAATAAATGAATGACCAGATTGAAAAAATATTGTTTAAACTACACATGAATGACAATGGAATAAAGTGAAGAAAATGGGGGACTATCTCTCAAACAATGACCACTGGTGTGCAACAAGATCATCAAAAGTACGTACACTAAACCGGTATGGAAAACAGAGAGAGGCGGCGGTGGCTAAAAACCCATCTAGGGTTCCTTCCCTTCGCCGGCGACGCCATCGGTTTGTCCCGTCTCCAGTAGCCTTAGGGTCCTGGAGGCGTGGCGGACCACGGCCTCTCGCCGGCGGGAGGTCTTCGTGTTTTGTTTAAACTGTTTTATTGTCTTCTTTAGAATGTTGAGCCGGCGGCTACATCCTGAAGTCGGAATAAGGTCCTCTCCATCCTATCCTTACTCAGATGGTGCATCTAACATCAGCGGAGGGCGCGTGGAGTCGTGTGTCCGACGGATCCCTTGGGATCCGGTCATTCTTTGTATTGGTTGGTGTGGTTTGATGTTAGTCTCTTCCGATCTATGTTTGTCATCTTTGGCGATGGTTGTTGCTCTGGTGCGCTGGTCCTTCGGGGCCTTAGCACGATGACTTCCCGTCAGTCTACTACAACAAACTCTACTATGACAAGCTTTGCTTGATTTCGGTGATGGAGGCGTGAGGACGGCGGCGCGTCTTCGGCTCGTGTTAGTCTTTGTAGTCGTCGCTAGGTGGTCCAATGACCTATTTGTAATTTTTATTACTTTTATGATTCTTTGTACTGCTGTTGATGATGATTAATAGGTCGGTGGAATTTCGCAAAAAAACAAGATCATCAAAAGTTGGGTATGCGTAGCACTATCTTCAATCCATCATAGGTCTAAACAAATGCTTGGATATGGTTAGGGTTTCTTCTACGCTTCACTCGACATCCAACATTGTCGAACTCAAATGGAAGGTTCACATCTTTCTCATTCTCGATGATCATGTTACGAAGAATCACATATGTCGTAGTGATATTATTGAGGTTTTTATTTTCCCGAAAAATGAGGAGTGTCTCGGTACAATTGCAAACCTACTTTGCAACACCCTCAAAAGCTCTCTCAATGTCTTTGCGGGCTCCTTCTGCTTGTGGCATGTTGCAAAATGAGATTGCATTTTTGTTTGAAGTTCTTGAAAAATGTTGACCAAGAAGGGTAGATATCATTGGTAAGATAATAACCCATGTTATAATGACGGCTATTGATGGTGTAATTGCAAGCCAGAGCATTTCCACTTGCAAGACTAGCAAATAGATGATATCTCTGCAAGATGTGGATGTCATTGAGAGAACAAGATCAAAAAGGCAGTGCCATATCCACAAGTGCTCAGACTCCACGCTTCAAACACGATGGTTGGATCACGGTGATGCCTGGTGAACTACCCATGCCATGTTTTCTGACAGTTCTTTCACCTCTAATGCATGCAGTGAATGCTGCCAAGCATTCTCAGCTTCTTGCCTCATTCGTTGCCACTAGCCTCTTTATGTCACCAAGACCCAGAGCACTATCTTCGCAAATAGTCGCACACATTTGAGCGTAGTGTCTCCGTCAATGCAAAGATACTTGTCGGTGTAATCAGCCAAAATGCCATATGTGATACCCTCATTGTGGAAGATATCTTTTTGTAAGAACTAAATCCTTAGATCGACAACATTCCTACGGCGAGTGAAGAAACATCAATTTGCCTCACATGCCTCCCCTATGCGCACGAAAAGCTCTCTTCTCATCCGGTACCGACGGCGAAACAAGTGAGGAGGATATGTGGGTACCTCGGCAAATAGTATCCGATCAAAATATTATGGACAAGAGCATGGTTGCGAGGGATGCACCGAGGTCGGCGGTGGATCCCAGTGCCTTTTCCTAGTGTTCTCATCTTCAATGTTCTGCACGGTGAGCATCAACAAGATGTCTTCAACGTCGCCGTCCTCAATTATATCATACCAATCGAAATCATCTAAAAACAATGAATCTTCAAAGAAGAAATACCATAGATAAACTCTAGGACAAATACCAAGATCTGCTCCACGATGAACTCATCTACACATATACGCATCTAATTCTAGGATAAAAAATTCGAATTGGAAAGGAGGAACAATGCATGCGGCAACGCCGATGGAAGCGGTGATGGGAGAGGCAACTAAGGCCCATGGTGGATGAATCGGTGAGGGATCGGCCAAGTCGGAGGGATTTGCGGCGGCAGGGAAAATCAATCGATCGTGGCGACAAAAATGGATCTTCAATAGCCACGAGAAAGGCCTGGAAGGCCTGGAAGGGGAGACGAGATGTAAATGGAGTGGCGGCGGGGTGGAGATCTACTCGGTGGCGTCGACTCGTGGGGACGGTGGAAAGCATGGGTGGTGTGGGAGGCAAAGTCGAGGGTGGCTAAAGGATTCCTTCCGCTCGCGTCGTGAAACTTTGTTCAATTTGGCATACTATCCTTCTCATGCATTAATGTTTTTTTTTCCTTAGTTGAAGGATGCATGAAAGATGTTCTGAGCTCGAAACAAGGAAAATGATTTCGCCCTAATGCATTTCTTCATGAAGATTGAAAGTTTCCAATGGGAGCAAGTCCGGCTGAGTCTCAACATCGATGTCCACCTTGGCGGCTTCGGCTGGGCACCTAACGGGAAACAAGAAGGCAAAGGCCGAGAAGAATGGTGCATCATCATCAGCCACGGTGCTGAAGCATCGATTGACAAGATCATTGGCGAGATCGCATCAAACTCAAAAGATAGAGAAGAAAAGAATGATGCAAGGTGGAATGCGTTGTTGCAAAAAGGGGATAATATGATCAAGCTTGAGACAGCTAGAGTTGAAGCCGCCAAGGTTGCCCCAATGCCACCATGCTCACGGCGATGAATGAAGCATCACAAGGCGCAATCACAAAAATTGGCATACGATTGCCACCATGCTTGGTTGACACGTCGTATGTGTTGAAATAATTAGCAGTTTTCGTATTAATTTAATCCAAGTGTAAATCATGACAGAACAATTTCCAAGACTAACTAGCATACGCATAGTAGACATGCACCATACAGGCAAGTGAAAACCTAGCGCATCTACGCATACTGCAATACTAGTAATCATCATAGGAAATAACAGGAGGGCAAAGAACACGTACGAGTTCGTTGATGGTATGACCAACGGTGCAACAGAAGTGCATCATACCGTGATAGCAAGCGGCAACTGTTTGGAAGCGTCGTCAGACATGGCGATGGAGTCGAGGAAGCCGGACGAAGAAAATCTTGAGCAGTCGCGCCTAGACGCTCCCTAAAAACCTTATCGCCTCTCTCCCGGTGTAGGATCAGAGAGACGGGGTTTCGGAGGCCTGCTCTCCCGGATGGCCGTGTACGCAGCCGGCGGGATGGAGTAATAGAAGGCAGCACAGAGAGGTGGAACGGCGATGCGCAGGTAGGCAGATGCAATCTAATTGCTGGTGATGGCTAGGGTTCGCGTCTGCCTGCTTATATAGTGCGGGTCGGGTAGGATGTGGGCAACAGCCCACGACCGAGTCAGTACCAACCCACGATGTAGAAACGGCCGGTTGATTAACGCGTCCATAATGACGCATTAATGACTCATAATTAATACATAATTAATTTTCCCAAATAGCAAAATAAAGCTCGGCTCGGCGAGATTCCAGCAACCCGCGGCGCGCGCGCGTCGTGACGAGGCGAGGCGTGGTGTGGCGAGGCGAGGTGGGCGGCGTCGGAGGAGGAGTGCGCGAGGGCTTATCTTCTTCTCACACCTTAGTGAGTGGTGAAATACTCTACTATATAAGGTGGTCCAACTCCCCTTCCACTAGCAATGTGGGACTAAACTTTGGCACCACTAGCACACACATGAGCTGCCATAGTAATGGGCCAAAGAGAATTTCAGAATTTGTATTTGTTATGGGCCAAAAGCCCAGCATCAAATATGCCTCAAATTCCAACAATCCCCCATAAAGTCTCATTGACACATCACATCATTCTGTTCCAAATCACTGTCTCGATATACCAGCGTTTTTCAGTGGAGACTGTTAAGTTGAACTTCCACCTAGAGCATTAGACTACACTCATCAACAACTGTCAATGGACTAAGCCTTGAATTGCCAGTTTTGTGTAAATGAGTTTCACCTAATGTCATGCTGATACTAGGCTGCTGAAGGCTACCCCTCGGGGTGGATCATATAAGTCACACTCCTGGCCTTTTTCATGAGCTTCCTAGAGATTACCCTATCTCATAGACTGTGACCAGCAGTCGGGCTCACATAGGTGCGTTCTTTCAAGATTGCTTTGTAGGATAGCATCTTGTCTTATACAAGCCTATGAACACATTAAGACTAAGTCAGCCTGTCATACAGATCGTGAGAGTAATGCATCTTTAGAGAGTGGATTAATAAAAGTTACTCTCCTCTAGTTAGCCACTGGCTTGTTTCCCCAGGTCCTAATTCACGGGATCTCCGGTCACATAGGTTGGGTTACTACCACGGTAACTCATGTGGGTCTCAAACCCATCTCCTTTGATGCATTATCTATCACATTTCTTGATAGACCTTTTGTGAAAGAATCTGCTAGATTCCTAGCTGTTTGAATATAATCCAATGCTATTACTCCGGAGTTTCTCATTTTCCTAACAGATGCCAATCTTCTCTTTATATGTCTTGATGACTTCATATTATCCTTTGAACTAATCACTTTGACGATCATAGTTTGATTGTCGCAATTCATAAGAATAGCCGGCACAGGTTTATCAACAACCGGCAAGTCAAACAAGAGTTCACGAAGCCAATCTGCTTCGATAGTAGCTGTATCTAGTGATGTGAGTTCTGCTTCCATTGTTGACCTCGTTAAGATGGTCTACTTGCAAGAATTCCATGAAACAGCGCCACCACCATGAGTGAATACATATCCACTTGTGGCTTTCAACTCATCAGCATCAGAAATCCAATTTGAGTCACTATACCCTTCAAGTACCGCAGGGTCTCCGGTATAGTGAATACCATAACTCGACGTACCCTTTAGATAGCGCATTAATCTCTCAAGAGCATGCCAATGATCATCTCCCGGATTGGAAACAAACCGTCTAAGTTTGCTCATAGCAAACGCGATGTCAGGCCTTGTTGCGCTAGCTAAATACATTAACGAGCCAATTATCTGAGAGTATCTCAGCTGATCTCTAGTTGTTCTTTTGTTATTTCGAAGCATCTTACTAGGATCATATGGTGTCGGCGAAGGAGTACAATCTGAGTAGCCAAAGCGACTCAACACCTTCTCCACATAGTGAGATTGCAGAAGTGTAATTCCGCCATTCTCATCTCTCATCAGCTTAATGTTTAGAATAACATCAGCTTCTCCAAGGTCTTTCATGTCAAAACTTTGAGACAAGGAACTCTTGACATGTTCAATGACAATCATATTTGTCCCAAAAATTAGTAATGTCATCAACATACAGACAAAGTATAACTCCTTCGCCCCCACCATGGCGATAGTATACACATTTGTCGGCTTCATTTATAACAAAGCCAGCAGATGTTAAAGTTTGATCAAACTTCTCATGCCATTGCTTAGGTGCTTGTTTCAGTCCATACAAAGACTTCAATAGCTTGCACACCTTGCCTTCTTGACCATCTACTACAAAACCATCTGGCTGATCCATATAAATTTCCTCATCCAATTCTCCATTAAGGAAAGTTGTCTTGACGTCCATTTGATGAACGATAAGACCATGTGAGGCAGCCAATGAGAGTAGAACTCAAATAGTGGTCAATCTAGCCACAGGCGAATAAGTATCAAAGAAGTCTTCGTCTTATTTTTGGGTATAACCCTTGGCAACAAGCCGAGCCTTGTACTTTTCAATCGTACCGTCAGGCCTAAGCTTCTTTTTGAACACCCACTTACATCCTACAGGTTTGCACCCATAAGGATGATCAGTGATCTCCCAAGTTTTGTTTTCCATGATGGAATCCATCTCGCTACGAACAGCCTCTTTCCAGTAGTCTGCATCAGGGGATGCATAAGCCTCTGAAATAGAGGTGGGAGTATCATCCACGAGATAGACAATGAAATCATCATCAAAGGACTTTGCAATCCTCTGTATCTTGTTCCTTACAGGAACTTCATTGTCTACCTCCTCAGGAATTTCATCATGTGCTCGTTCATAATATTTCATGGGAATAGCAGGTTCAGGAGTTTCAACAGATTCCTGTCTAGATGTACTAGGCATATCTTTCATCGGAAAAATATCCTCAAAGAATGTAGCATCCTTAGACTCCATAATTGTACCGACCTTCATGTCAGGTACCTCAGATTTCACCACTAGAAATTTGTATCCAACGCTATGATGAGCATAGCCAAGAAAGACACAGTCTACGGTCTTTGGTCCAAGTTTACGCTTTTTGAGAATTGGCAAATTCACCTTTCCCAAACAGCCCCAAGTATGTAAGTATGAGAGTGTTGGTTTTCTCTTCTCCCATAATTCATAGGGAGTAGTTTCATTGTCTTTTGTGGGAACTTTATTCAGGACATGACATGATGTCAATATCGCCTCCCCCCACCATGCCTTGGATAAACCCGAAGTACCTAACATGGCGTTAACCAAGTCTGTTAGAGTACGGTTTTTCCTTTCGGCAAACCCGTTAGATTGGGGAGAATGGGGAGGCGTCCTCTCATGAATAATGCCATGTTCCGCACAAAACAAATCAAACTCATTAGAGAAAAACTCTCCACCACGATCTGACCGGACTCTCTTAATCTTTCTCTCAAGTTGATTTTCAACTTCTGCCTTATAGTTTTTAAAGTGGTGTAGAGCCTCATCTTTAGTTTTCAAAAGATATACATAGCAAAATCTAGTAGAATCATCAATCAACGTCATGAAGTATTTCTTTCCACCTTTAGTCAATACACCATTCATCTCACATAGATCTGAATGTATAAGCACCAGTGGTGCCAAGTTTCTTGCTTTCTGCACAAGCTTGTGAGGCTTGTGTGGTTGCTTAGCTTGAACACACTCTTGACATTTAGAGCCTTTGGCTAAAGTGAAACACGGAATTAAATTCATCTTAGCTAGCCGCGCCATACAACCAAAATTAATGTGACAAAGCCATGAATGCCAAATATCGGTATCATTGCCAGGGGCACAAATATGGTTCACAACCTTATTACAAAAATCTGATAGGGAAAGACGGAACAAGCCGCCGCACTCATAACCTTTACCAATAAATTGTCCATACTTAGAGATGACTACTTTATTGGACTCAAATACCAACTTAAAACCTTCTTTGCAAAGAAGGGAGCCACTAACGAGATTCTTATTTATTGAGGACACATGCTGCACGTTCTTCAGCTGCACGATCTTTCCCGAAGTAAACTTCAGATCCACCGTGCCAACACCACGAACAGAAGCATGCGATCCGTTTCCCATCAAGACGGAGAGATCTCTTGTGACCTGATAAGAAGAAAACAAAGAGATATCAACACACACATGAATATTAGCACCGGTGTCCATCCACCAATCTGTAGATTGACAAATTGACAAAACCGTAGGTAAATTATCATACCCGGATGCACCATTATCATTGTTGCTCATAGTCACGTTGACAGACTTAGAGTTCTGTCCATTTGGATTCTTCCTTCCTTTGCGTTGCTTGCAGTTTGGAGCCCAATGTCCAACCTCGCCGCACACAAAGCAGGGATCCTGTGACTTGTCTTTCTTATTCTTTTTGAAGTTGGTAGTACGAACAGCCTTGGTCTTCCCCTTGAACTTGTTGTGAAAGTTCTTCTGCACCACATTGACGCTTGACTGGGGTGCCTCGGCTCCCTTTGGGTGTGCGTCTTTTGCCTTTGCCTTTTTCTTAAGGTCCAGAAACCCAATGAGATTCTCAACAGACATCTCTTGCCTCTGGTGTTTGAGGTTAGTGGCAACACTCCTCCAGGATTGAGGAAGCTTTGCAATAATGCATCCCGCAACAAATTTGCCGGGCAACGCACACTTCAGGAGCTCAAGTTCTTTTGCAATGCACTGAATCTCATGAGCCTGTTCAACGATAGAACGGTTTTCAACCATCCTATAGTCATGAAACTGCTCCATGGCATAAAGTTCACTGCCAGCATCAGTAGCACCGAATTTTGCTTCGAGTGCATCCCACAGTTCTTTGGCATTGCGCATATGTAAATATTCATCCACCAACTTGTTCCCCAATAACGCTTATGACACAACCCATAAAGAATATGGTGGTCTCCTTGAACGTCTTCTCCTGTTCAGGAGTGATCGTTCCTTCAGGATTACCAGCCAATACCCAGAAGGCGTCCATAGCCATCAGCCAGAGGGTACACTTGGTTTGCCAGCGCTTAAAGTGAGCATCCGTAAACGGGTTCGGTTTCAGACAAGCGACAAAGCCTTGACGCGAAAACAGTCTATAATAAGGTTTTTGGATTGTTGAAATAATTAGGAGTTTTCGTATTAATTTAATCCAAGTATAAATCATGACAGAACAATTCCCAAGACTAACTAGCATACGCATAGTAGACATGCACCATATAGGCAAGTGAAAACCTAGCACATCTACGCATACTGCAATACTAGTAATCATCATAGGAAATAACAGGAGGGCAAAGAACACGTACGAGTTCGTCGATGGTATGACCAACGGCGCAACAGAAGTGGATCCGCCACTGGCGGTAGCTGCTTGAAAGCGTCGTCAGACATGGCGATGGAGTCGAGGAAGCCGGACGAAGAAAAGCTTGAGCAGTCGCGCCTAGACGCTCCCCAAAAACCTTATCGCCTCCGAGAGACGGGGTTCCGGAGGCCTGCTCTCCCGGACGGCCGTGCACGCAGCCGGCGGGATGGAGTAACATAGGGCAACACAGAAAGGTGGAATGGCGATGCGCAGGTAGACAGATGCAATCTAATTGCTGGTGACGGCTAGGGTTCACGTCTGCCTGTTTATATAGTGCGGGTCGGGTAGGACGTGGGCAACAGCCCACGATGTAGAAACGGCCGGTTGATTAACGCGTCCGTAATGACGTATTAATGACGCATAATTAATGCAGTAAAATAAAGCTCGGCTCGGCGAGATTTCTGCGGCCCGCGGCGTGCACGCGTGGCGGGCGGCATTGGAGGAGGAGTGCGCAAAGGCTTCTCTTTTTCTCACACCTTAGTGAGTGGTGCAACACTCTACTATATAAGATGGTCAAACTTCCCTTCTACTAGCAATGTGGGACTAAACTTTGACACCACTAGCATACACATAAGCTGCCATAGTAATGGGGCAAAGAGAATTTCAGAATTTGTATTTGTTATGGACAAAAGCCCAGCATCAAATATGACTCAAATTTCCAACAATATGAGCACGGAATATGGACACCAAGCATGGTTGACACGTCGAAAATGGAACCCAATGCCAAGACTTGGCATACGATGGCTCATGTCAACGCATCATGCACAAAATGAGGGTCTCTCTAGTGTAGCAGTGGTATCAGCAGCGTCAACACCGCCGGCAAGGACGGAGGAGAGAATACCAGCGAGGGATGATAGAGGAGTCAACACCGGTCAGCCAAAATATATTGGGAGTGTTTTTTTTTTGGGGTGTACGTGCTGAAGAAGAATTAGACAAACATATACCAATCTTAAAGCAGATAGGGGCGGTAAATAGGACTCCTTAGCATAAACTTAACTTAAAAAATGACTTTCCGCCCTAAATTGCTATCATGTTAAATCAAAAGAGAATCTCTGACAAAAAGGATTTGCGTCTGAGAACTTGTTAGTTCTCAGTCACCTCTCTCGTTATTAGATTTATCTTGCGATTAAATGTGACATGACTTTTTAATGAGTTGCAACTAGGTTATCGAGATTTTAATGAGTTGCAACCGAGAATTAAGACAAATTATATAAGTTGTATTCAGATTGTAACTAGCACAAATAGTAGGATAATGTCGTGACTTGAGCGTATAGAAAGTTCACCGCCGAGCAAATCCGAACAAAATAAGCAAGTGGAACGCCGTCCACGTGAAGCTCCGGCATTTGAAAAATGCTTTTGTTGACTTCAACACTTGCTTTTCATTTGTATCTCCACGTAGTAGTAACAAGGAAGATCAGTGAGCAGAAAACCACCACACGAGCACACGGAGACGTGTTGACGCGGTCACGCGTACCTCCTTCCTTAGAAAAGACAATGTGAATGCCTCGGGCCGGCAGAATCCATGTGCAGAAGCTTACTTGACTATAGAGTATAAAAAAACTGCCCGGTGCAGTAGTGTGAAGTTTTAATATTTGATGATACGGGAGGAGGACGAAGGTTACTTGACTGCTCCGGAGTCCACGGCTGTAATCGCCGGCGAGCCCGTCTCTCTCTTCCGAACCACCAGCGACCGCCTCCATTATTCGACTCCATATCATCAGGTGTGATCTTCTTTCCCTACGCAAGGTCATCCGTGCAGCATCTTGTTCGCTTCTCCTCATTAAGTCCGTCATGCTCTCTTCTTTATTACTTTGCCTGATCATCACGCTCTCTCTTTTTTTACCGATACTTTTCACCACTCGCTGATCATCATGTTCTATGAACCAAAATAGCAAGAGGATGATAGCATATGCTTGAGTATGAAGTTTCCTGTTTACCACTCTGAGAACACTTTCTTTGACGTCAACCCCCGCTTCTCTTTTTAATAAGGAAGACGACCGAGTATGTTCAAAACCATGAGACGATCACCTAACCTGACAATGACTTGGCCTGCAGGATACTAGTAAAGACCAATTCATCTGCAAAGCGCCCAAGACACCGCGTGGTGTGGCTGTGAACTTAGGATGCTGAGAATATGAACACGGCGACCAGTTGACTACCATAAAGTCCAGGCACCCGGCCACACCGGCTAGGCGAGGCAATCTTTCCGGGGAGGTCGCATCTGCAACATTGACTCTGCATAATCAGATCTGGTATTTTTTTTCCACCTCCAAATGCACATCCTTGGTTAATGGTTCCTGCCAGTCTCTTGTTCTTTTTCTCAGAAGCGCACCACTGATTCATCTTGCAGCCTCCAATGGGTCCTGCCAGTCTCCTGTTCATCGTCCTCGCAACCGCAGCACCGGTGCTCTCGGCGGCGCAGCGTTACGACTATCCGACAGCCAACATCTCGACGCTGTGGACCAACAACGACGCTTCCCTCCCGCACAGCGTCAGCTACTCCGACGGTTCAGCCGTGCGCGTCATCGTCCTCCGTTCGCCGCAGACCTTCTACGGCCCTTCCTTCGCCGCGGGATTCTTCTGCGCCGCCCCCTGCGACACGTTCCTCTTTGCCGTCTACATCGTGTATACCAACAGTGGTGCCAAGATCACCATGGCGACCACTGGGACCCCGCAGGTGGTCTGGTCCGCCAACCGTGCTAGCCCTGTCAGGGAGAACGCCACCCTTGAGCTTTCCTCGGACGGGAGCCTGGTCCTCCGTGATGCTGATGGCAGCCTTGTCTGGTCCAGCGACACCTCGGGGCGGTCCGTAGCTGGCATGGAGATCACCGAGATGGGCAATTTGGTGTTGTCTGATCCAAAGAATGCGACAGTGTGGCAGTCGTTTGAACATCCTACTGATGCATTGGTCCCCGGGCAGTCACTCCTGGAAGGTATGAGGCTTGTACCAAATACCTCTGGAACAAATTGGACCGAGAACCAGTTGTACATTATGACAGTTCTCCCTGATGGATTGTATGCTTACGTCGGATCCACACCGCCACAGCCCTATTTTTCGATATCGGTGAGCAAAAACAGGACAGGAAATGATCCAATAATGGTTACCTTCACCAATGGCACCCTCAGCGTCTCTGTGCCGTCCAAGGAATCAAATGATTCAGGCACAAGTATCCGACTGCCAGCAGCCAAGTCCACCCAGTACATGAGATTGGAGTCAGATGGGCACCTCAAGCTGTATGAATGGTCTGATGTAGAGGCAACATGGGGTGTAGTGTCTAATGTAATCAAATTGTTCCCTGATGATTGTGCCTTTCCAACAGTCTGCGGAGAGTACGGCCTATGCACAGGAGGGCAATGTTCTTGTCCGCTACAGAATAGTTCCAGCTCAACCTACTTCAAGCGGGTCGATGAGCGGAAGCCAAATCTTGGTTGCACACCACTCACCCCAATCTCCTGTCAGGAAATGCAACACCATCAGTTGTTGACCCTTACCGACGTTTCTTACTTTGACACCAGCCACACCGTTGCAAATGCAACAAACGGGGAGGATTGCAAGCAGGCTTGCTTGAAGAACTGCTCATGCAGTGCCGTTATGTTCAGGTATGGCCAGAACGATTCTGACGGCACATGTATGTGGGTGACAAAGGTCTTCTCCTTGCAACCAATACAACCTGATGTTGTTCACTTCAACTCCTCTGCTTACCTCAAGGTGCAGCTTAGCCCCTCCAATTCCCACTCTAAAGAAAATAAAAAGAAGGTGATATTAGGTGCTACACTTGGAGCTATTACTGGTCTTGTATTGCTTGTCATTGCTGTCACCCTTTGTCTTTATCTACGACGGAAGAGGAAGTATCAAGAGTTAGATGAAGAACTAGATTTTGATCAACTGCCTGGAATGACAATGAGGTATTCGTTTGAAAACTTGAAAGAATGCACCGGAGACTTCACCAAAAAACTCGGAGAAGGTGGATTGCGAACAGTTTTGAAGGAAAATAGGTGAAGAGAGAGTTGCAGTAAAACGTCTCGAAGGTGCTAGACAAGGAAAGAAAGAATTCTTTGCAGAGGTCGAGACAATTGGAAGCATTGAGCACATCAATCTTGTTAGGCTGATCGGCTTTTGTGCTGAGAAATCTGAAAGGCTGCTTGTGTACGAATATATGCCGAGAGGGTCACTTGATAGGTGGATCTACTACCGTCATAACAATGCCCCTCTTGATTGGTGCACCCGGTATAGGATCATTCTAGACATTTCCAAGGGTCTATGCTATCTTCATGAAGAGTGCAGGCGGATAATTGCTCATTTGGACATTAAACCACAAAACATTCTCTTAGATGATAACTTTAATGCCAAAGTGGCTGATTTTGGACTATCTAAGCTGATAGACAGGGATCAGAGCAAGGTAATGACAATGACGAGGCACACCGGTATCGGCACCTGAATGGTTAACATCCCGAATCACTGAAAAAGTTGATGTCTACAGCTTTGGAGTTGTTGTCATGGAAGTAGTATGTGGAAGAAAAAATATTGATGTATCTCTACCCGAGGAGAGTGTTCAGCTCATCAAGTTGTTACGAGAAAAGGCTCAAAATGATCAGCTGATTGACTTGATTGACAACCACAGTGATGACATGGTCCTGCACCAGGAGGAAGCAGTTCAAATGATGAAGCTTGCAATCTGGTGCTTGCAAAATGATAGTAGTAGAAGGCCTTCAATGTCATCGGTGGTCAAGGTACTGGAAGGTTCAATGAACATAGACCCTACCATTGATTGCAACTCTCTGGAGGAAAATCTAGTAATGTCTGTCCAACATAAGCAATTCACATATTCGGTTCCACTGAAGCATCCACCTTATCGGCCCGAGGTGAAACGGGTGGCCAATGACCGAACAGATCCAACTTATAAACTTTGGGTTTTGTAATTAATTTTGTATCCAATCTTATTCCTACCTGTGGTGTGTTTGATTTGAATGGCACCTAGATAACAATTTCGAGCATTTATATATGGTTGATTTTCAGTGAAGCTGTATCTCCTCACACCTTTAAAGCTAGACAATATGTACTTTCATGTGATGTAAGCTAGTTGAAACAACATAGAAAAGAGACCTAGGAGGCAGTTCGAAGGAAGAAAGTGTTCTAAAAGCACATGTAACACAAAGTGCTTATATATGAATGCTTAAGGAAAGAGTTTATACCATGTCATTAAGCCCTTGTTGGAAAAGAGACCTAGGAGTACATTGTGAAATGCTTGTTTCGGTGCTTCATTTGTTTTATCAGACAGGATAGTACCTGCCTAAGATCTTGTGCTAAGCTAAAAAAAAAGGTGAATCATGTGGCTCAAGCTCAGTTGGCAGTAACTGAAGGTTCTATGGAGAGGAGGAGATCAGTGGCACCAAAAGGGAAGAAGCTTCTGTTGAAAAATAGAGCAATTTACCAAGCGAATTATCCATAATAAACGCTAGATAAAACATGACTAGAATAATAGGCAATATACTAATCATGTTTAATAGCGAAAACATACTGAGGCATATAGTCAAACAAACTGCAAGACATAAAACTTTGAGTAGGATCAGAACAAGATTGAGATGTAAGATATACACGGCGATAGGAAGTAGAACCGCGTTGGAACCGTCATTGGCCATGTTGTCGAGGAAGAGGGTGCTGATGTCGGGGAAGAAGTCTTCGTCGGGGAAGACGTCGCTATCTGTGAGGGAGTCCGTGATTTGAAGAGTCGACCGATAGCGCCCCCAAAACCTTATCGCCTTCTCCCGTCACAGACTCAAATGGGGTCTCGAGGCCTCTTGTCATTCCGGCTCATGTGCACGCCGCAAGACGGGATGAGGAAGACTAAGTAGCGCGGTTCTGGAACTCGAGGCAAGGGTGTATAACAGAATCGAGAGGAGGCGCGACCTCTTTCTCTTATAGGCGCAGAGGAGAAGGCAGACGGTGCAGAAGATGAAACGAACAGGCGCATTTAACTCGTATTAAACGTCCATTCAAAGCAGACGTTTCACCTTCGTATTAAACGTGCATTCAAAGCAAACGTTTCACCTTCGTATATCTGTTCATATACCATTCATGCGTGGCAAAATAAAGCTCGGCTCGATTCCCGCAACCCGCGGCGCGCGCGCGCGTCGTGACGAGGCGAGGCGTGGCGTGGCGTGGCGAGGCGAGCGAGCGAGGAGGAGGAGGAGGAGCGCGCGTGTGGAACTCTCTCCTTCTCCTTCTCATCCTTTTACCAAGTGGTAGAAGAGCTCACCTTATAAGCTGGTCCAACTTCCACTCAACTAGCAATGTGGGACTAAACATTTGTCCCACCTCTTGTCTTGCATGAATGGGCCACATGGGCCTCTAGGATTTTCAGGAATTATCGAAAAATAAAAAATGGGCTAGAATATTTGGGCCAAAATTCCAACAATCCCCACTGGATCCTGAGAGGCACATGTAATCGCCTTTGGTTCCAAAAAACACTGTTTATATCTGTACTATAGTGAGACTTAAGTTGAACTTCCACCTAGAATTTTATGCTACACTAGGTTGCAACTTGTACGATGGACTATGCCTTGAACGCAAGTTTGCTGCAATCAAGCTTCACACGAAGTCTTGACCGACACTGAGCTACTGTGGGACTTCCCATGGTGGAGCTTATACGTCATACTCCATGACCTTTCATGAGTTTATTAGAGAGCACCCTACTCTCATAGGCGTGACGCTTAACGGTCAGGACTCATAAAGGTGTGTTCTTCAAAAGATGTTCTCACAGACAACATCTTTGCTTAGGATAAGCCACTTAGAACACATTAAGATAATAAATCAACTGCCATGCGAATAGGAAAGTATTGCATCTTTATGGAGTGGTGTTTATTAAAATAGGGATACTTTCCTCTCGCTAACCAACAAACTTGTTTCCCAATTCTAATTCACGGGATCTCCGATCACATAGAGTGGTTTACCACGTGGAAAGCTCAAATTGTGGGTCTCATACCCATCTCCTTCGATGCATTTTCTATCGCGCGTGCGTGATAGACCCTTTGTGAAGGGATCGCCAAGTTTTTAGATGTTTGGATATAATCCAATGCAATAACTCGGAGTTTCTCATTTTCCCAGATTTCAATCTCCTCTTCACATGTCTTGAGGACTTCATATTATCCTTAGAACTCACCTTAATAATCACGGTTTGATTATCACAGTTCATTGGAATTATGGGTATAGGTATAGTTTTCAACCACGTAAGTCCATCAAGAGTTCACGGCCACTAACCGCTTCAACAAAGGGCTGTCTAGTCTTGTGAGTTACGCGCTTCCATAGTTGACCTCGTTAAGATGGTGCGCTTGCAAGACTTCCAAGAAACAGGCCCCCACCACAAGTGTGAAAACATATCCACTGTGGGCCTTTATCTCATCAACATCGGATATCCATTTCAAAGACGAATCACTATAACCCTCTAGTACCCTCGGATACGGTATAGTGTATGCCATAGCTCATGATACCTTTTAGATATCGCATAACTCTTTCAAGAGCATGCCGGTGATCATCTCGGATTTGAGACAAATCGACCGAGTTTGCTTACAAGAAAGGCGATGTCGTGTCTCGTGGCACTAGCTAAATACATAAGCGAGCCAATAATTTGAGAGTATCTTAGTTGGTCTCTAGCATTTCCTCGATTCTTTCAAGCAACACACTAGGATCATACGGTGTAGGAGAAAATTGACGCTATACAAAACGACTCAAGATCTTTTCCACATAGTGGACAAGCAATGTAATCCCACCATCATCATCTCTCAATAGCTTGATGTTCGGGATGACATCGCTACTCCCGATCCTTCATCTCAAAGGAACGAGATAAGAAATCTTTGACCTCCTTAATTGCATTAAGGTTGGTTCAAAATCGATATGTCATCAACATACAAACAAAGGATGACTCCTCACCCCCACCATGGCGATAGTATACGCACTTGTCGCCGTTTACAACAAAGCTGCAGCGGTTAAGGTTTTATCAAATTTTTCGTGCCACTGCTTAGGTGCTTGTTTAAGACCATACAAAGACTTCAGTAGCTTGCACACTTTTCTTTCTTGACCATTTACTACAAAACCATCTGGTTGATCCATATAAATTTCCTCATCCAGCTCTCCATTTAGAAAAGTTGTCTTAACGTCCATTTGATGAACGAGAAGACCTTGTGAGGCAGCCAGAGAAAGTAGTACTCGAATGGTGGTCAACCTTGCTACAGGTGAGTAAGTGTCAAAGAAGTCTTCACCTTCCTTTTGGGTATAACCCTTGGCCACAAGCCTTGCCTTGTACTTCTCAATAGTACCATCAGGTCTTAGTTTCTTCTTGAACACCCATTTACATCCTACAGGTTTGCACCCATAAGGACGATCAGTGATCTCCCATGTTTCATTAGCTAAGATGGAATTCATCTCACTATGAACTTCCTTCCAATAGTCGATCGGAGATCCATAATCTTCTGAAATGGAAGTGGGAGTGTCATCCACAAGGTACACAATGAAATCATCACCAAAAGACTTTGCAGTCCTTTGTCTCTTGCTCCTTTTAGGAATTTCATTATCATCCTCCTTAGGACTTTCAGAGTGTTCAATCGGAATGGTAGGTTCAGAGAATATAGCAAAATCCTGATTAGATGAACTAGGTATCTTCGGATTTGATGAGTTAGGTTTATCCTTCATTGGAAAGATATCCTCAAAGAAAGTCGCATCAGTCGACTCCATGATTGTACCGACATGAATGTCAGGTACTTCAGATTTTACTATCAAGAATCTATAACCAATGCTATGAAAAGCATAGCCCAAAAAAACACAATCAATGGTTTTTGGTCCAAGCTTGCGCTTCTTGGGAATTTGTACATTAACCTTTGCCAAACAACCCCAAGTACGTAAGTAAGAGAGTTTTAGTCTTTTCTTCTCCCATTCTTCGAATGGAGTAATTTCTTTGTTCTTTGTGGGAACTCGGTTTAGGACATGACACGCTGATAATGCCTCCCCACCATTCCTTAGAAAGACCCGATGTGTCTAACATGGCGTTAACCAAATCATAGAGTACGGTTCTTTCTTTCGGCTACTCCATTTGACTGGGGTGAGTAAGGAGGCGTCCTCTCATGAATTATACCATGTTCCGCACAAAAAGAATCAAACTCGTTGGAAAAATACTCTCCACCACGATCAGACCTAAGCCTCTTAATCTTTCGATCAAGTTGATTTTACGCCTCGACTTTATAGATTTTGAAGAAACTCAAAGCCTCATCTTTTGATTTCAGAAGATACACATGACAATATCTCGTAGAATCATCGATCAAAGTCATGAAATATTTCTTTCCACCTTTTGTCAACACGCCATTCATCTCACAAAGATCAGAATGTATGAGCTCTAGTGGTGTTAAATTTCTCACTTCGCAATCGATGTGACTTGCGAGGTTGTTTAGCTTGCACGCAAACTTGGCACTTAGATCCCTTAACAGTTGAGAAATCAGGGATTAAATTCATTTTGGCTAGCGCCATACAACCAAAATTAATATGACAAAGACGAGAGTGCCGACATTTGATTCAAAATTTGTGTAAATATGATTAACAACTTTATTACAAATGTCCGACAGAGATAAGGAACGAGCCTCCGCATTCATAGCCTGTACCAATAAAGGTTCCATACTTTGAAATTACAAATTTATTGGACTCAAATACAATCTTGTAGCCATCTCGACACAGTAGAGATCCGCTAACGAGAGTTTTATTTATTGGGGGAACATGATGCACGTTCTTCAGCGCAGTCTTTCCAAGTGAACTTCAGATCGACCGTACCAACACCATGAACATAAGCATGCGAGCCGTTCCCATCAAGACGGTTTGAGTCCCTCGACTGATATGAAGAAAACATGGAAATATCGTAGCACATGTACATTAGCGCCCGTGTCAATCCACCAATCGGAGAATGACATAATGAAAGAACAAGAGGTAATATACCATACCCAACATCTTTCATCTCAACGCCGCCATGACAACATTAGCGATCTTCTTGCTCTTCCCATGTTGGCGTTTGTCAAAGCGGTTGGGACAAGAAGGAGCCCAATGATTAGGATCACCGCACATGACAAGCACCTTTCCTCTTATCGATCTTCTTCTTGAAGTTGGTAGACGTGAGGCCTTGTTCTTTCCATCGAACTTTCCTTTGTCATCAAACTTTCCTTTGTTCTTGAACTTGTGAGGTGGAAGTTCCTTTTCATGCACTGTTGGCATTAGAACCTCCTCGGTACCTCGAGCACGTGTGTCTTTTGCTCGCCTTCTCTTCCACATCAAGAGTCCCAATGAGATCCGTCACGGAGAACTCTTGTCTCTTGTGCTGAGAAGTAGCAAAATTCCTCCATGAGGAAGTTTGGCAATGATGCCTCCGGCAACAAACTTGTCCCAGAACACACAAGTGAAGTGCTCAAACTCCCAGCAAGTGATCAGATTTCATGAGCTGCTCCACAATGGAGCGGTCATCAATCATCTTGTAGTCATAGAATTGTTCCATGACATACGCTTCCACCGCCATCGAGACTCCAAATTTTCTCTCGGCGCATCCCACATATCTTTGCCATTGCTAAATGATGATATGAATCGACAATATTGTCGCAAGGATCTTGATCAAGGCAGCCTTGAATGTAGTATCAAGTTTTTGGAACGCCTCTTCTGGCGGGATTAAGTTCCCCTCAGCGCCATAGATGACGTTATAGCACTCATGGTGCGAACCGAAAGACCGCTCTCGCACGCCACCGCTTGTAATTCACACCTTCAAACACGGTGGCTTCATAGAAGCAACAAAGCCACTTGGGGCAAATTGCGAAATAAGGTTTTGGATTGTTGAAAATAGAGCAATTTACCAAGCGAATTATCCATAATAACGCTAGATAAAACATGACTAGAATAATAGGCAATATACTAATCATGTTTAATAGCGAAAACATACCGAGGCATATAGTCAAACAAAGCGCAAGACATAAAACTTTGAGTAGGATCGAACAAGATTGAGATGTAAGATATACACATATACACGACAATAGCGTATAGAACCGCCGTTGGAACCGCATTGGCCATGTTGTCGAGGAAGAGGGTGTTGATGTCGGGAAGAAGTCTTCGGGAAGACGTCGCTATCGTGAGGGAGTCCGTGATTTAAGCCAACAACCTCTTTCTCTTATAGGCGCAGAGGAGAAGGCGGCAGTGTAAGATGAAACGAGCAGCATTTAACTCAGATTAAACGTCCATTCAAAGCAGACGTTTCACCTTCGATTAAACGCATTCAAAGCGTTTCGTGAGATTCCGCAACCAAGGCGCGTGGCGTGAAGCGAGGAGCGCGTGTGGAACTCTCTCCTTCTCCTTCTCATCCTTTTACCAAGTGGTAGAAGAGCTCACCTTATAAGCTGGTCCAACTTTCACTCAACTAGCAATGTGGGACTAAACATTTGTCCCACCTCTTGTCTTGCATGAATGGGCCACATAGGCCTCTAGGATTTTCAGGAATTATTGAAAAATAGAAAATGGGCTAGAATATTTGGGCCAAAATTCCAACAGCTTGCGCAGGAAGACGAAGGCCGAATCTGGAATCACTCATCAGTGGAATCAATCAATATGGCATGTATACGCCAACATCCACGATTCCAGGTAGTTGTTCCAAGGCGAGAAAGTCCCCCCTGACAGGAAACTGGAGATTGTGGAGACTTTGCACATCGGGAATCCAGATTTGCTAGATCACAGGTGACTGGGATTTTCGCCTTGCTTGTTCGTTCTCTTCTCCGATGGCAGGTGACGCACGGCCGAGCTGAAGCCCGCGAAGACGCCGCCGGTCGCGGCGGCGATGGGGCAGGCGAGTCAGGACCGCGAGCCGAAGACGGCGACGCCGCGGCTGGCCGCGGCGACGAACTGCGAAGGAGAAGAGACAACAAGCATCAACGAACTTCACTACGGCCGGAGTTGGGGGTCGGGGAGGCGGGGAGCTAGCCTGCGGCGGAGAACATGCTGCCCCCCGAGACTTAGAGCGATGGCCTGGGACAGCGGCCGGACCGGCGGTAGTGGCGGTCGGGCCAGGTCACGCGGTGCCGTGAGGTGGCGAGATAACCGGTGGGTGGGGTCGGTGGGCGGTTCGGCCGGCAAGCACCGGAGATGGGGGGAACAGGCGGCGCGGCTGCTGGGAATTGGAGAAGAAGATTGATGGGAGGAAGATGGTCTCTGCGCTGTTGGATGAAGATTCAGCGGTCCAGAATAAAGTGACTGGGAGTTACAAAAAGTTCAGGCAACCTTGATGTAGCAAGACCTCAATGGAACATGGCATCAGCATATATAAACCGGCGTATCAGAGTAAGTAGACTGTCATGAGATGTTCTTCACGATCTCTCGACGATGAACCTCCTGCTACCTTTGCAACACTGAAAATCTCTTTGACTCACGGGTGTATTTGCATCTATTATGAGAAAATATTTTTAAAATATCAAAAAAATTGAAAACAATGTCTATATGTATATTCGAATATTTTATGTTCGTTCACAAGTTTTCGGAATGAAAGAATATTTTATATGTCATGTATAAAAAAGGCAAAAAATATCAGTACGACTATTTACAAGACATTTTTTGTATTTTTTGTACGGGACACGTAGAATGTTATTTCATCTCAAAAACTTGTGACGAACATAAAATGTTCGGATGTATATATATACAATTGTTGTTAAAATTTGTGACATTTTGAAATATATTTTCTTATAATAGGTGCAAATGCACCCGTGAGCCGAATAGCCACCTCCCAGTGCATTGGTATTACATAAAATATGATGTTCCATTTGAGCCTCCACTTTGGCAACAAAACGATCTCTAAAACCGTCCCTCATGCTTCTGCGCTAGGATCATACGGTATACTTTCACGATCGTGCCAATGAGTTCAGGTTACGATGATTAGAAAATATAGTGACTCTTTTTTTTAGATCGTGAGACCATATCTAATCACTGTCGGTTACTCTAATGACACTTAGCGTCACGAACGGTGATCATAAGGGTGTCATTCGGTATCCATAGGAACAGGTTGAGGCGTATGCGTCAACCGGAATTTATTCATCCGTGTGACGGAAGATACTATGGGCCACTCAGATAAGTTATATCTATATGCTGCGCAGCGTGTGACTAAATCACGAGGGATATCACTTATCAGATCGAGTAAAGAAGGTATTTTCGGTAACGAGTTTGAATCCTGACATGGAGATGCATTTGATCAAGCTTCGGAACAATACAGTATCGCAGAGACAAAAGGAATAAGACACGGTGTTTACGGTTTAACGACAAATTTCGTTGAATACACAGGTGGTCATCATGGGCATCCAGGTCCTGTTGTTGATCATTGATCAGAGATGAGTCTTGACCATGTCCGGAGTATTCTTGAATTGTTGGGTAGCATGCTTAAGGGCTTGACGAAGTTTAGAGATCGTTAATGGCTAGTTCGGAATCACATTTCTGAGATGAGAGAAATCGGAAAAGTCCTGGAGAGATCCGAAGGTGTTTGAAGAAAGAATAAAGGAAAAAGGACCGAAAAGGGTTTTCAGATAAATGATGATTTAAAGATATATTTATTATATGTTAATTATGAATTAATATATTATAAATAAAAATTTATAAAGACGTCTTATTTATTAGACAAAACTATTTATTAGACAAAACAAACAGACGAAAATGCAAAAAGAAACAACAATGGGCTGTTTTGAAAACCCATGCGAGCAACGAATAATACACGACACCCGGGGCGGAAGAGCGCTAAGCGTTATGCTACTGGTGGGCCACGGCTGCCCACTGCGTCCGCTGTCAGAATCACCAGCCGCCGCCCACCGATGCATGGCTGTTGTTGTCGCTTCTCTGCTGGGCCACGCACGGGTGGGCAGGTGGCCCACCCAGCCGGCTAGATGGTTTTTTCTTATTTATTTTAGTTCTACATGGGGCAATTAAGAAGGAGGAAGAGCCTCTCCCCCGCCTATATAAGGGGGTGTCCATAGGAGGATTAAAACACACTAATTTTCGTTTCGAAATAAATAAAATGTGTGTGTTGCCTATCTCTTCTCTCTCTTGCGACTGTGGCCTTCATTTTCAGGGTTGTTCGAGTAAGGAGTTCTTCACCGTGGAGCGCCATCACGCTGTGGGATTCGAAGACGGGAGATCTACTTCCGCAATCTCGGCTGGATCAGGAGATGCGGGAGTCGTCGTCAAGCATCGTACATGTGGACTCCCTCTGTCGGCACCGTGCTTTCGATGTTAGGAGTTGTCGGATCCGCATGACTTTGTAACCTCGACGTCAGCGTCAGTGTGTCTTCTTCAACCACGTTTCTTGTGGTACGTTAACTGCGCTTGGTCTTCAACGGTATGAATATTGTATCTCCTCTTGTTACTATATTACTAGTAGACATATTCTGGCATTAGAATTTCGATCGTAGGGATTTTTTTATTTTCTGTCCTCGAACTCCTATAATGACGACTCTCAGCTTTCACACGACACTGTGACGACTCATAGAGGTTGACCGGTGACACCGTGAATAATGTTGACCAGCCGTTGTACCAATGTCAGAGCTAGCCCGTCAAGCATTAGTGCCTTGCCGGTAACATCCCCTATGGAGCGGGGACGGTCTCAACGACATGTCGGACACGTAGGCCATGTCGGACAATAACAACTTTGAAACTCGTCGTTGGGATCGTTTTCCAACCGACGTGACTCACTGGTCTTTGGAAAACGATAATGTTCCCTCGGGGGATCGATGAAATGATCCCCAAGGTCGCTCGTTCCAGCGTAGCCAGCATCGTCGGGGCGACCAAGTCTACATCCGCGTACCGTGCACAGTCGTGGGTAGGGCCCAGGAAAACTGAAACTCGTGGCCTCGTATTTCTCCCATCTTCTCCCCTCTCTCCCCAGTAACGCGCCATGCGTCGGCGCCCAAGTTTGCCTCGCCGCTATAGCCTCGTGCCGCCTCGCCGCCTGACCAAGAAGACCGTCGCCTCTGGCTCACCACTCGCGCCTCTGCCGCGTCGCGTCGCCGCAGCAGCCTCACGCCGCCGCATGTTCCTCGCCGGAGCGCCTCCCCTAGGACGCGTCGCTACCTAGCCCCTTGCATGTCCTCCACGACGCCACCGGATCTCTGCTGCCGTCTACTCCCTCGCACGTCGTCGGTGGCAAGGTCTTAAACTGGGTCTGCAGTATAAGCAATGCTGGAGCACGGGGACGGTCGAACGACATCGGAGGCGTTGCTGCAAGTGGCTCGGGTTTTTTCTACCCTAGGCATGAGGGGGTGCTACCATAGGCATACAGTGGTGCTATGGTAGCGGATTCCGATGTACCGGGGCGGTGCTACAAAATGGTATAATTTTTTTGCTACAATCGTTTTGTGTTTTTGCTATAATGGCATAAATTTTTTACTACAAGGTCTTCGACGAGATCTTTGGCAAGGTCTCCGACGAAGTTGGATTTGCTACAATAGATTTTTTTTTGCTACAATCGTTTAGTGTTTTTGCTACAATAGTGCAAAGTTTTTGCTACAAGGTCTCCGGCGAGGTCTCCCGGTGAAAGTATCCGACGAGTTTCCGACGAGGTCGGATTTGCTACATTAGCATAACTTTTTGTTATAAAGTCTTGACAAGGTCTTCGGCGAAACATCCTTTTTTCTTTATTTTTAACACGACAAAAACGGAACATTCTATAGAAAAACAGAATTTTGACAAAAAAAAAGCCAAGTGATTGACTGAAAACAGGGAATAAAAAACACAAATTCTCTAAGAAGTCGTTTGGTATCCATCATTTGGGCCTACAATCCTGGAATTTATTTTGCAATTCTATCTCTATGCTGTTTGGTTGGCACGGAACTGGGCCGTCATTTCATTTAGCAAATCCATCCAAATATCCCTATGTGTAAACTCAATTCCTATCTCAGACCTGTCATTTCCAAATTTCGGTGGCAGCCAAACATATGGGTATTTTTGGAATCATAATATAAATGAAATGAATTCATGTATTCATTTCATTTCTACTAAATGAAATGAATACCTGGATGACAAACGATCTATAAGGGACGCGTATGACGCCCCTTGGTGTTTGGAGCTTTATTTGGAGACACAACGACTATTGTAGATGTAGGATGCTGTAAAATGCGGAGGTGAGTGGATGCTCCAACACGCTGGAATCGCCGCTCTCCCAGCCTCGTCCGCCGTAGGTCCGGGCGCGGCTGCTCCCCGCCGCACCGAAAACATTTCGCAAACGCACTTGTGCCGTGTGACATGACGCGACGCATGCGGCGCCACATCCCCACGCCGGCGGGCCGGCCCACCGTGCACTTTACCCCCCGTGCGGTCCCACCACAACTAAATGCCAACCGGTAGCATCCCACCACCGCACCACGTGCTCCTGCTTCTAGACCTTTCGTCCCTCGACGCCGGCCGAACCTCCCCTGCCGCCTAACTTTCAAACTCTCTTCCTCCCCTGTCCCTCTCTCAATCCAACTATCCAAGCACCAGTTCCACGCCACGCGCTACTCGACGATTGACCTCGCCACCGCCGTCGAGCGCACGCCTCCGCTCCCCGCTCACACGCCGCGCTCCCTCCTACCCACCTACTCTCCTCGCGTCGAATTCCCACTTCCCATACGCCGCATGCCGCCGGCCGCGCGGACCAGGCCTCCCAAAAGATGAAGCTCGGCGCGACCGCGACGAGGCCGTGCCGCTTGACCCCGTTCCTGGCGGTCACCGTGGTCGCCGCGGCGGCGCTGCTCCTGCTCTTCCGCGCCTCCCCGCACGCGCTCGCCTACTCCCCCGCGCGCGTCCCGCCTGCAGGGCCGCCGCCCGTGGCGAGGGGGCCCGGGAGCCCGCCCTCCTTCGCGTACTGGATATCCGGCACTGGCGGGGACCGACGCAGGATCCTCAGGCTTCTCGGGGCGGTGTACCACCCGAGGAACCGGTACCTGCTGCACCTGGACGCAGGGGCGTCGCGGGAGGAGCGCACCGAGCTGGCCGCCGCGGTGCGGGCGGAGGCGGCGTGGAGGGAGTTCGAGAACGTCGACGTGGTCGGGGAAAGCTACGCCGTCGACAGGACGGGCTCGTCCGTGCTCGCCGCCGCGCTGCACGGCGCCGCGGTGCTGCTCAGGATCGGGGCCGACTGGGACTGGCTCATCACGCTCAGCTCCTGGGACTATCCTCTCGTCACGCAGGACGGTAAAGGATACTTCTTCTGCTCACTCTTGTGCTCTATGCTCGTCCTAGCTACAGTACTAGTTTTGTTTTTCGTTCTTGGAGTATACTAGTTGATTGTCCCCGGCAATATGTGGAGCCAGCAAAGCTGATGTTCTCATCACCGTGATTGCGATGTCATCCATTGCTTACGTCTAAAGATTCATGAGGTGGAGTAGATGTCTCTCTTGCGAGTTAAGATTTGATGGTATACCCACCAAAAGAAAATATTTGATGGTATATCGGGAGCAGGACACATATCATGCTTTGACCGCCTGTCATTACAAACTATGAGTCGGTTTAATCGGTGTGAAATCTCACATTTCGAATTGGGATACTCCATGTGTATTGATTTTGATCATCCTGTTAGTATTTGAAATTGTCAGCTGCTAGTTGCACATTTGTCCAGCTCTGTTTCTGGCTGTGCCAATTTCAGTACCGTCCTTGAGGCGTTGCTGAAACTGTTTTTGCGGTGAATTGTTCCAACGGTCTAGTACGTGTAGTTGTCCATAGTACTTAGGTTGTACTTGGGTAGTTGTCCACACCACACTTAGGTAGTACTTGCTCCATAAATTTTGCAACAACCTTGCATGATCAATAAGGCCGAGCTACTCACATGTGCTTCTGGATTCTGATTATCGGTGTGACCTATCATTGGCATCTTGGTCAAACGTCACCTAAAGCAGTTCCAAACTTCCAATTGAGATGACTTGGTACATTATTTAAGAGGGTTGGGGTTGCCCAGATCGGTGGTATTTTTGTTTTTGCGATCAGACTGATATCATGGTCAGTTGTTCACAGTTGCACACTTGCGCTCATGGTGCGGCAACTCCTTTAAAATTATGCTATCAAGTTATGATGGAAAATACTAACTTTTTTGCACATTTTCATTCTTATTATTACTCCCTCCGTTTCAAAATATAAGATGTTTTAGGTTTGTGAAGAAAATGTATTTAAACTTGTTTTAGTGTATAGATTCACTCCAAACATGAGTGAACCTACATATTAAAAGTAGTCTAGATACATTTGTTTTACAAAGCTAAAACATCTTATATTTAAAAACGGAGGGAGTAGCTGAAAAAGGAAGACCACTGTCATTTTCTGCAAACAACACATTTGATAACAATAGACATACAGAGAGCTGCTTCGCATACATTGTTCATTTGTTTGTTTAGTGCAGATACTATATTATCTAGTGTACTTTTTGATCATCCATCTACTTGTTCGCATTCATCTGAATCATATGGTGGTTCTAATGCAGATCTCCTCTATGCATTTTCTTCTGTACCGAGGGACCTCAATTTCATCGATCACACAAGTGACCTCGGCTGGAAAAAGTGAGTTCTGTCTTTCTAGATTGCTCCCCGTTCCATACTGTTTATTTTTGTTCCCCAATGTTTTCCCTTCTCCCTTTCAGGCATGAACGGTTTGAGAAAGTTATTGTTGACTCAAGTCTATATATGGACAAAAATAGTGAGCCCATTGCTGCAACAGAAACAAGACAAATGCCTGAGGCATTCGAGATTTTCACAGGTTTTTGCAAACATTGTTTCTAGCTCAGGTTTCTTTTGGTAGTTAAGGCATTTCTTAGAAGAATATAACAGTATTATATTGATAAAATGGCATTATTTATGCCCCAGTGATATTAATCTACTTTGATGGGTCCCATGCTGCTGGACCGTTGGATTATGCTCCATAGTGGAACATTTTTTTCAGTCCATTTGTTCGACTTTGCTACCTGCCTTCGTTTTCAATAATCATATAGTTATTGTGCATCATAGCATATGCATGGACCAGGAGGCGTTGCCTTCCTTTTCGAAGAAAAAGATGGCTCTTTGCCATACATAATATGTGCTAATTATCGGTTTTGTCACGCAATCTTAGCACTTGTTAATGAAATGAAGTGCTTCTAGGCGTATTTGAGAAAATAAGTTCATATATTCATTTGCTATTAAGCAGATACACCTCCTGGTGAATCAGAGTTTAGAATTATAAACTTTTTTCATATTGACAAAGTTTCTATCAGCATATGTTCACTTCTTCAACAGGAAGAAACAATTAAACTCCATAGTATCATAATCTTGTCAAGATCAAGTATTGGGACACCTAAAATTAAAATATGATTATAACCTCATGCTTCGTTGGCCATTTTCGCAAGAATCTATAGGTAAATTGGGTGTACTTTGGGGGATTGAAAGTGGGATTCATAGAGTAATAGTCGCGGGAGTTGCTAAGGAAATCCTATGAGCAAACCTATATGTAGAAGAATCTTGGTGGGCAAGAATCATAATATAGTGTGAACATGATGAAGGATCAACTAGCGCGATAGCTTGACACCTTGAGTACAATGATGAATATGTTTATAAGGTGGCCAGATGGTATCAGCAAAGAAGAATATTCCCTGGAGATCTCATTAGTATATTTCCATTTTGTTTAGGTGGGTTAGTTCCTAATGTTTTCTTTTTCTCGGTCAGTCCAGCCGTTGATTTCTCAAAGGTAGTGATATCACTGGGGCGACTGACTTGATCCATGCAGTTAGCATGCCTATGTTTATTTATCAGAAAGCTAACATGCTCTATGAAGTCGTACTTAAGCTCCTATTTAATAGCTCCACTGTACTTTGTAGTTTGTACCCCTCCATCAGCTCCTAGCTGACTGTAAATCGTACACATGCCACCTTTTGAATGTGTTTTCCCCGTTCTTGCAGGTTCCCCGTGGGTAATTCTGAGTAGGAACTTCACTGAACATTGCGTGCATGGCTGGGACAACCTCCCACGCAAGCTGCTGATGTACTTCGCCAACGCAGCCTACTCCATGGAATCCTACTTCCAGACTCTCATATGCAGTACCCCTGGCTTCAGAAACACCACCGTCAACGGCGATCTGCGTTACTTCGTCTGGGACGACCCTCCTGGGCTGGATCCTCTTGTTCTCGACGAATCGCATTTTCAGGACATGGCGAACGGCACCGCCGCCTTCGCGAGGCGGTTCGCGGAGGACGCGCCGGTGCTGAAGAAGGTTGATGATGAGCTACTGAACCGTTCTGTGTTGTGCCTGGATGAAAAGCAAGGAGGCGGGGATGCGGAGCCCTGCTCGAAATGGGGCGACGTTAACGTTGTCAGGCCCGGGCGCGCCGGAGAGAAGCTCAGGCGCTTCGTGTCTGGGATCAGTCGGATAAGAGGATGCACGGATGCAGCTAGCTGATGAGAGCACAACACGTCTGACCGAGAACTTGAGGTCCTATTAGCTGGATCGGGATCTGAAACCACGTGTGCTGTGGTTGACAGTTCTACGAAGACTGCGTAACACCGCTAACAGTCCTTGTACAGAGTGTAGTTATATATATACGGTATTACGGTACAGCAGTAGATGGTTTTCAGAACATAGAATAGGTTACCCTGCAGTTGTCAGATAATGGTGGCGTGATTGTCTGGTTAGATGTCGATTTTTGCAAAAAATGTATATTGAAAAACTATAGATGGTCCTTGAGAAGCTACGGCAATGATATTTCTAAATCTAAATCTAAACTACTAACATAAAAATCCACAGATCCACAGATCCACAGATCCGGATATAACGAACCATCACTCCATCAGAAGTATTCCCGCACCCATGCCGCTAGCAGTTTCCAACAGAAAACTGACTAATCCTCCAAACAGAGCCTTGGCGTCTGTCATCCCGACGCCGACGCCACCGCGCGCCTCCGCGTCCCGCAAAGAGAAGGCTCGCCTCTGCAATTCCTAGACGCCGACTCCTCGATCCGTGCTCCACCTCGGCGCGCCGCCTCAACCCGACCCGCGCTTTACAAAGTTCTTCCTCGCCCCGTTGACGTACGTAGCAGCCGCCCTCCGCCTTTGTCAAGGTACCTGACGGCCACGAACACTTCCTGACAGCCTAACCGTCCCTTCCTCTGTCAAGGTACTGATCTTATTAATTTTGCTCCACCGTTGTCATCTGCTTGTATTTGCTTTAGCAATTTTCGTTTTTTGCTTACCAGCATGCTCATGTAACCAAAGAAAGACACGAAACTGATAATGCATCAAAATCTGCATCATCAATTTATCAATTGGGTGTACCCAAATACCAGAGCGTCTTAATTCTCAACCAAATATTCAGAGTATATCGGAGTAATACATAACCAGGGCGCCGGCATGCAGTGACAATAGGCGTGCGGCGCCGAGAAGCGAGAAGAAGGTGATTGATAAATTGAGGAGGAGGAGGAGGACCGAGCCGCTGAGGATTTCACTGTCGACATTTGATCAGTCTATCAGGTCCTGGTGTCATGCTGACTGCAGGTCACCATGAAGGCCGGGAGGCGGACTGGTCACCAGCGAGGGTGGGTGACACTGGGCGAGGGATCGCGTTCTATGATCAACCAGTTGTCAACTAGCAAGACGCCAGAGCTACGTCAGAGTATCAGAGTACACTACGTATTTTCTTGGCCAGAGTATCAGAGTATACCTACATATTTTCCTTTTCCACTTTGCAAAGGGGGTGTCGTTGCCCAGTTTCATCTCCACGTAGCTCTGCCAGTGATCAAACCCTTGGGCACCTCCTAGCCGGTAAATCTGCATCCCAGTCAATTACAGCATACACCTTCAAATCTCTTAGCCAATCATCTTTTCTACAGCCCAGTAAACACGTGTAACGATATTAATATATGACTAGCTGAATGCCCGTGCGTTGCTACGGCAACACATTAAATCAAATAAAGTTTCTTTAACCAAGTGTGGCGGATCAGGTCTGTTGTATCTACTAACTTAGATGAGTACAAATATTTTGTCCAAAACTTTTGTTGGACAAACTACTATAGAATATTATTGTATGCCATTTCCAATAAAACATATCTTACATTTTTGCATAACTCTGTGGTACATATGGTTATTGTGTAGAAAATAACTTAATAGTATGTCCAATGTATTAGCATCCCTTGGCCAATAAATATAAACATATCTCAAGGTCTCTACACAACATGTAACGACAAATTGAAAAGACTTACACAATTGCTTTCAAACTAAACTTACATGATAAATTAGAGATTTACTGCATATACTCATTCGATAGTGGCAAGCCAATCCTCTTAGCTTTTCTAATCCAACAGGCTCCATCTGCTGTGATTCGTGAGAAGACAGATAAACAAATCAGAAGAAAAGAAGAGACTTTTATGTATAGGAGGTAGAAGAGAATAAAAATACCCAGCTGCCCCAACGGGACCATCGGTACCAAAGGCCCAAGTTGTATTCTGCCTCCACCCAACCAGCTGATCCTAGTGTGCTAGGAACCGCACGTCCGCACCGCACATGACCTAGACGCCCGATTTCCCTATTAGCGCCGCCACTGACGAGGATGTTTAGGTGCGCACCTCCGCCGCACGCTCCTCTGCCCAGAGCCATGCGAGGAAGTCATCAGGTCCTCATCCGTGTTCTGTCCGAGGACTGCATCCATGGACGGAGCATCTTCTACCTCTGTCACATTTTTCTCTGCCATTTGCAAGCACAAAACAGAGCATCTTATGAGGTTCGAATCCATGGATAGAACGCCCCTTAACCTGTTGTTTCCAGCTGCATGAGGATCTTGTTTTCAGCTGCCGTCGCCCCCAAGGTTCGGGCAGCCGCCGCACGAGGCCTTGGATTGCCGCCGTCGCCACGCAGCTCGTGCTACGCCAGCGAGGCGCTGGGTTGAGGGATTGTTGGCTGATTTGTGGCGCGCCCAGCAGGAGATGGAGGCGGAGGAACATGGGGCGATTGGGTTGGGTGTCTGGTGCGGTCATGCCGCGAAAGAAGAGGATAAGGAAGGAGTGATGCCGATGTTATGCTCATGAGCTCCGCCCGTTCGTCTCCTCCAGCCGGGCCGCCAAAGTCCTCGCCACCAGCGCGTCGAGAGAAGACAGAGAAACGAACCGATATTTGACTTGTTGACTTAGGCGGTGGCAGGGGCTATAATATCACCAAAAGTTTAGGGGCGAAACTGTCTTTTGATGGCAGATCGGTGGCAGATATAATTTAAGCGTGATGACGTAACAACGAACCGACTATCACGACTGCAGTGTCCTCTTTTTTCTCAAAGAGAATAGAGTTTGTTAGTACATGATAGAGTTTAAATTTATCCAGCAGAGTTTCTCAACAATTTGTTCCTATAACCTTGGGCGGTGGTGCTTAAAGATATAGATGGAGTTTGTTATTTTTTAAAATTGGATAAAGTTTGTTAGATGCAACGTGTGAGATAAGATAGATAGCTGTACGGTGGCATTTTTATGTAATTTTTGCATGTGTGACACCAGGCATTCACCACGCTTTTGAAATTAATAGTAAAGATAATCACGAAGTCAGACATGGATTCCTTTCAATAGACAAACAAACTTGTAATGGTAAAGAAACGTTAGAAAACCAAATTCGAGTAACCTTATATTATGACTTAGCATGTCCATATATTTAAAATAAAAAAAAATGTTCAGTCGGCTGCAACGCAACCAACCATCCCATGTTTCGTCTGTTTCGTATGAATAATGACAACACCAAATAGATCACTGACATTATTACAATCCCATGTTTCCTCTGATTCAAATATGAATTATGACAGTGCAAAATAAAAGTATCCCTGACATATATCGATGCTTCTGCTAACTTGGATATGGCTCCAGACCATCGAGTGAATATACTTTTTTTCAGAACTTCTGTTTCAGACATCAAAGAGCCATTGTTCTGAGTATAGCACGTGTAGGAACAAATTTCCTGATTCTTTGCACGAACCTACATAAGTACAAAATTATTCAGCTTGAAAACCCAGAAAGTAAGTACTTCTAAGCTAAATAGCTAAATTATCCTTCTTGCCGTTCTAGATTCAACAACTGAAATGCAATGTGTTCTTCTCATAAATCAATGCGGAAAACATATGAAACCGGCAACCACTAAATGTAATATCAGCCACATTATTGAACTTTCGATTCTATGAGTCCTGCAGAACTAAGAATAAAAGAAGACTATGAAGTGTCTGGAAATGAAGGACTAACTGAAAAGTAGTTCAGCTTGCACTCACTTCATATTATTTGAGTTTTTACTACCAACAGGAAGTGAGAAGTGGCACGCAAAAATAATAGCATTAATATATTATTTCCGTATGCAATTATTGTTTCGAAACTATGCCATCATCCTTCCATAATTGCAATCTGAACATGATACTTACCATTACATAAAATATTTTTCAATATCTATTTCATCTCATGTAATTATCATACCTCTGTACATATTAAAAAGCTCATATATTTACGTGTGACAGATTTTAGGTTGCGGTGCTCTCCTTTTAAAGACTTAACAAAGACATCAACCAATATAGCTGCAAGTGCCAAGAGTAATGATCAAACAGGAATTACAGCACCAATTCGTCCAGGAAGGTATGCTCAGATGTCTGATGAGAAAAAAAGCGAATACCTAGTGTCGGTGATATGACCCCAGGTACCCTAGAGTTGGGCTATAAAGTGATCCCTGTGGAGTAATGGTTGTATCTATAAAAGAATATGAAGAAATAAGGAATGAATATCAAAGAATGTTCAGCATAAAGTCAATAACTTAAAAGAAAACAGAACAAAAGCTTGTCTAGGCCGAATAGAGGTAATCTCGGCCCAGTTCACCCTGCTCCAGGCCGAATTATTAATTAACCAAAGGAAATAACCTAGCCGGGCCGAATTAGCCCCGCCCGGCCCAACTTCCGAGCTCCTCACTCCCTCACGAGGATCGCCGCCACTGCTCACCCTTGAGAACTCCTTGAATCAGCACGAGCCCCCGCAAACTACTTGAGAACTCCACCTCGTCGAACTCCCACCAGCGTCGCCAAGATCTCCACCCCGACAAATCCAGTCGCCCGCGTCGCCTAGCTCCCCCGGGTGGGCCGAGGCAGGCGCAGCTTGGCCCACCACGGGCTTCATCTTTACTCCGCATCGCCCAACTCCCCCGGGTGGGCCGAGGCAGGCATAGCTCGGCCCACCGCGGGTTTTGTCCCTGCTCGGCGTCACACAACGCACCCGGGTGGGCCGAGGTGGACACAGTCCGGCCCACCACGGGACTATGCCCCAAGATCGCCCAGGCAGCATCAGATCTGTCAGGCTGGGCCGAATCTCATCAGGACCACGGCGTGCTTCCTCAGATTGGCTCGACTGGGCCGCGGGATGACTCGGCTGGGCCGTTCGGTGACTCGGCTGGGCCGTGTTTTCCCCAGGTCGGGTCAACTCCAGGCTAGGCCGAATCTCCAGCTGTTCCAGGGCGTTTGGGCCGAGATATAATGATTCAAACGCCCCCATATCCATCTCCAGATGCCTCCGCGATACCTACAGCGACACACCAACGAGCCAAGACAACCTCAACAAGAATCGTGCCAGTCTTGGGACGCCCATGGCTCAGACTGACACATGCGATAAGGAATATGCCTATGACATCCAAGAATATGCTAAGGAATATGCCTTGGCATCTCCAAAGATGCCAAGGCATATGCTGAGCATCAAAGAAGATACCAGGAATATGCTTTTTAGATGCCAATCGTGGGAAACAAGTCTTGTCCCCTGGGCTCCCCTTTATAAGGAGCACCAGGGGGATCGTTCACAGGAGAGGCCCCGAAGGGCTCTTCCCCTCTCTGCTCAATAGGAGCTCTTCTTCTTCTTCCTCCTCCACTCTCACAGAAAGATCTAGATAGAGGCATAGGAGATACAGCTCAAGGAGCATGATTGTAGCCACAAGTATGGCAAGATTATAAGAGATTAGATGTAGAGAAAGAGGTGTTATCTCCACGTGAGAGCCTTAATCCTATATACATTGTATTTCTCTTTGTTCATACGAGTGCGGTCGTCACTGCATCATCCCTCCTCGAATTCCTCAACGTCCATCGGCCCCAACTTTAGCCTACCCATGGTATATGCCGTGATACCACCACGAAATTCGGCGCCCACCCTGGGGCCTCTTAGTGGCGTTGGTTGGGTTTTCATCCGGACGGAAACATCTTCATCGACCTCTTCTTCATAGAGCTCCTTCAGCTCCTCCAATCGAACAGAGAACAGAGAGTCTGACTCATAAAGGCAGGTAAGACTCAGCAAGAATGATTCAAACGCTTCTCCAAGCATACTGTAAGTATCAAGTAACTCAACAAGGCAGGTATGACTCAGCGAGAATGACTCAAACTCTTCTCCAAACATACTGTAAGCACCAGTTAACTCAGCCACCAACACTTGATCCTTCACCCCGGGGAGGAAATAACTCAACCTGGGGACTAGCCAACGTATCCATAGGGTCGCTTTTAGATGGAGAGAACGGTATATTGATTCAAACCAGTATTTGACTAGCTTATTTATGATTCGGATAGAATTTGAGTCAGTTTATTTATGCTTCGAATTAACCATTAACTCAGATTATCAGCTTATTGATGATTCGGATAGAATTTGAGTCAGTTTATTTATGTTTTGGATTAACCATTAACTCAGCTTACCAGCTTATTGATGATTCAGATAGAATTTGAGTCAGTTTATTTATGCTTCGGATGAACCATTAACTCAGCTTACCAGCTTATGGATGATTCTGATAGAATTTGAGTCAGTTTATTTATGCTTCGGATTAACCTTTAACTCAGCTTACCAGCTTATTTATAATTCGGATAGAATTTGAGTCAGTTTATTTATGATTCAGATTAACCTTTAACTCAGCTTGCCAGCTTATCTATGATTCGGATAGAATTTGAGTCAGTTTGTTTATGATTCAAATTAACCTTTGAGTCAGTTTGCTAGCTTATTTATGATTCAGATAGAATTTGAGTCAGTTTATTTATGATTTAGATTAGAATTTGAGTTAGTTTATTTATGATTCGGACTAACATTTGATTCAGCTTGCCAGGGTATATTATAACTCGGGTTTGTATTATGACAGCTTAGTAGCTTAACTCTGATTCAGACTAAAGTTTGATTCAACTTCCCAGCTTGCCAGGTTATGACTCAGATTGATATTTAACTTATCTTGCCAGATTATCTCATATCTCGGATGACTATTTGCCAGCATATCATGTCTCAAATTTATATCTTAGATCTACCTGTCGAATCACATCTCTCGGCGATTAGCCCTATTATCATATCCCAAAACCTTATCTCGGATCTATATCTCGGATCCATATCAAAGGCAAGTTGTCATCTTCTCATCAAATCAAGTTGTATCTCAGTAAACAGATGACTCGGATTTGAGTCATATACCTCGGATTTGAGTCATATACCTCGGATTTGGATTCAGATAATTCGGATTTGATTCATATACCTCGGATTTGGAATCAGATAACTCGGATTTGAGTCATATACCTCAGATTTGAGTCAATGACTCATACTTAAGACATATGTCAAATTTGAGTAAAATAACTCGGATTTGGAAACAGATGACTCGAATTTGAGTCATATACCTCGGATTTGAGTCAATGACTCAGACTCGAGACGTAAGTAAAATTTGAGTAAGATAACTCGGATTTGAATCATATACCTCAGATTTGAGTCAAAGGACCCAGATTTGAGACGTAAGTCAAAATTGAGTAAAATAACTCGGATTTGGAATCCGATAACTCAGATTTGAGTCATATACCTCGGATTTGAGTCAGATGACTCAGATTTGAGACGTAAGTCAAAATTAAGTAAAATAACTTGGATTTGGAATCAGATAACTCGGATTTAAGTCATATACCTCGAATTTGAGTCAGATGACTCAGATTTGAGACGTAAGTCAAAATTGAGTAAAATAACTCGGATTTGGAATCATATTACTCGGATTTGAGTCATATAGCTCGGATTGAGAATCAAATGACTCAAATTTGAGTCATGTGACTTGAACTTTGAGTCGGATTGGAAGCACAAGACGAATGCAACTCAAACGAGATAACTCGGATCATAACTTTCCCAAAGGGGTTATAAGACCAGAGCCCAAGAAGGCCAGAAGTCATAAAATTACCCAAAGAGGTTAAAACACCAGTGCCCAAGAAGGCCAGAACTCATAATTTACCCAAAGGGGTTATAAGACCAGAGCCCAAGAAGGCTAGAAGTCATAAACTTACCCAAAGAGGTTAAAAGAGCAGTGCCCAAGAAGGCCGGAACTCATAACTTACCAAAAGGGGTTAAAAGAGCAGTGCCCAAGAAGGCCAGAACTCATAACTTTCCCAAAGGGGTTAAAAGACCGGAGCCCAGAAAGGCCAGAAGTCATAAACTTACCCAAAGAGGTTAAAAGAGCAGTGCCCAAGAAGGCCGGAACTCATAACTTACCTAAAGGGGTTAAAAGAGCAGTGCCCAAGAAGGCCAGAACTCATAACTTTCCCAAAGGGTTTAAAAGACCGGAGCCCAGAAAGGCCAAGAGTCAAAAACTTACCCATAAAGGTTAAAAGACCAGTGCCAAAAATGGCCAGAAGTCATGCATTTACCCAAAGGGGTTATAAGACCAGATCCAAAGAGGCCAGAAGTCATAAACTTACACTAAGGGGTTAAAATACCAGTGCCCATGAAGTCCGGATGTCACAAAGTTACATAAAAGGTTCATGTAACCAAGAAAAATATGACAAAGAAATTATACCTCGGAAAACACCTCTGGGAGTAGCTTATGAAGCCTATGAGCGACTTTGCAAGTCCCACATAGCCTCAGGGACTAATGTCGGGGATATGACCCCAGGTACCAGAGTTGGGATATAAAGTGATCCCCCTGGAGTAATGTTTGTATCTATAAAATAATATGAAGAAATAAGGAATGAATATCAAAGAATGTTCAGCATAAAGTCAATAACTTAAAAGAAAACAGAACAAAAGCCTGCCTAGGCCGAATAGAGGTAATCTCGGCCCAGTTCACCCTGCTCCAGGCCAAATTATTAATTAACCAAAGGAAATAACCTAGCCGGGCCGAATTAGCCCCGCTAGGCCCAACTTCCGAGCTCCCTCACCAGGGATCGTCGCCACCTGCTCACCCCGCCAGGAACTCCCGCCGAATCAGCACCGAGCCCCCGCCAAACTCGCCAGGAACTCCCACCTCGTCGAACTCCCACCAGCGTCGCCAAGATCTCTACCCCGACAAATCCAGTCGCTCGCGTCGCCTAGCTCCCCCGGGTGGGCCGAGGCAGGCGCAACTCGGCCCACCGCGGGCTTCATCTTTACTCCGCGTCGCCCAACTCCCCCGGGTGGGCCGAGGCAGGAACAACTCGGCCCACCGCGGGTTTTGTCCCTGCTCGGTGTCACACAGCGCACCCGGGTGGGCCGAGGTGGACACAGTCCGGCCCACCATGGGACTATGCCCCAAACTCGCCCAGGCAGCATCAAATCTGTCAGGCTGGGCCAAATCTCATCAGGATGTAACACCCTCAGAATCGACCCTATGCAAGTTTTAGCAAAACCCGCCAAACCTGCATAGAAACGATTCAAAGGTGCCCACCAGGCACTTTCGTGCGGGTGGAAAACAAAGTAATAACATTACACAACAGTCCTCGATGGGACCCACAGAACAGATATATATATATATATATCAGCGACTCCATGAGTCAAGAATACAGATATACAGTACAAAGATCCAAATCACCTTGAGAACGATATAGCGTCCAGCTACGGACAAGATGCAAATGGGGCTAAGAGCCCTGAAGAATAACCGATGGCGTCCATAACCACCGAGCCAAGCGGAAGGTAACCACCTTAACGACGTCGATCTCAAAACACCTTAAACAAAGGCGCCGACAAAGGGCAAAGGAAAAGAGGAGCGTCGATCTTGAGGCCACTACAGCGAGGCTAGAATTCGTTGTCCTCGCCTACATAGGTATGGTGGACTGAGCGGCAGCGCAACATGCACTAAACAACCTATAGAGACTCAATACAACTGGCGGCTATCAGAGAGGGGTAAGAAAGACCTATTCGGAGAGAACCTGATACTACCATCAAACAAACCCATCCTGGTGTTTCCCCCTCGAGACCAAACGAGGAAGTCAACCGAGGAACTCACACAGTTGGCAGTTTTAATGATTCAGTTATCGTTGCCACAATTACTAGTCAGGTTTAGATAATCATTCGATAAAATAAGCGATGGGCCATTTTATTTAACCATTCCATTGTAGTTCGGCACTTACTAGTCAAATACAATTAGCATGAGATCACCCAAAATCCAAAGTTGTTGGTACTTTTATTTAGCCATTCCGTTGTAGTTTTAATACTTACTAGTCAGTACAATGGTCGCATGGCGACTCCAAACAAGCAATTGTGGGCGGTATTATTTAGCCATTCCATTATAGTGAAGGTGATTACCGGTCATTATAAAGTCAAATTTATAGCACTACTTTAGTTATGCTTGTCTATGATCGAGAATCGTGCTCCAAGTCGTCCATAACCACGGACACGGCTTTGAGAAAGTTTTACCCGGCGGGGTGCACCAATAACACGCTCGATCAACCTCGGAAAAACCAAATCAAAACCCAACGAGGCCTTCACGACAAAGCAATCACAGGATTCAGAATTATTTGAGGGGCCACCCATTGAGTAGACCATAGCGAAGCGGTGACTCAGACGGACTCAAGGTTTGGGTAGAGCAGTGAACGATCGGGAACCCAAAAGCGGGCTTGTCGATACCAGCGGAATCGTGTCCCGATCCTAACGATCAGTGCTATCTGCACAATTTAAATAAAGCGATAAAGCATGGCATAAATGCAGGATCGTAAATAAAACCTCAAACTAGTTTGTGGCCCCAAGAAATAAGTGAATCAAGCTCGCTCAGGGGTCCCATATACCTCCGGATGTGGATAGCGCGATAAATCAAGGAACAGTATCAAGTACTCGGGGTCTCAGGACACAAGTGGGCGTTCGAAACCAAATATTATCTATTACCCACGATGCCTGCTTACTTCAATTTTAGTTGTTAAACAGAATTAAAGTGAGCGGTAAGTAAAGCCAAGATCATCTCCAACATCAACATGCGGCGTTACTCCAACAAGCTGTGGCACTTGACACGCAACAACACTTGAGCAAGCGACTACGACGCCAAGTCCAACTATCTACCAAACAACGGTAATAGGATGTGTCCATGGCAATATAAGGTGCAAGGGATATCACGAATGCGAAAACTAGAGCATCGCAACACAGATAGCAATAGATCAACGGAGGAATAAATACTATAAAAGTAAGATAGGTAGAAAGGGAGATGCTACTTTGAAAACATTGTCGAAGGTTCAACGAAGATCGGGACTCGCATCAACTCAACGGCCTTATCCATGAAGAAGCAAAACACTAGAATAAACACCGGATGCAATATTTAATGCTCTGACAAAAGACCGGCATCTTGATGATATGATGCATGGCATGGCAAGGTGCGATGCAATTAGGCCATATTAAGCGGAACCGGGGTCCCGACAATTAATTAGGTGGTTCATGTTGTTTATCTACCCCGCAATTTAACTGTTGTTATAACATGGCAAAAGATCGCACCGGTTCGCTACACAAGTTTAAATGAGGCCAATATAAGGCTAGATTTGCCCGCATATGGGCCCCATATTTAATTATTAGGTGAATCGGCATAAGGCCCCCAAACCACATGAATGTATGCATGCAAGATGAATGATTAATATGCGACAAGTTGTATTATATTATAAAATAGGGTTTTCGGGAAGGGGTTCACACATTAGGGTTCGGCATATCTTGGGTTCCGGGGTTCGGGGTCGGTCTCAGGGTTCGACGGAAACGTTCTCGGACTCCGGGGTTTAGGGCCTTCGGTTCGAGGGTGTAGATCTTGTCGCACGAGCGTCGATGCTTCCGGGAAGGAGAACTTGGTTCGGTGTCGGGGCGCATCGGATTCTTCCGGGTCGGTGTCGATCTTGACGTTGCGAAGATCTCGTCGGGTCCTCGAATCAGATCGGTCTTGGAGTTCGGGATTGAAGTGCTTGTCGTCCGGGTTCAGTCTTCGGCAGGGTCGGTCTTTGAACTCTGGGATCGGTCTTCGGGACCGGGGTCTTGACGCCTTTGAACCCGGGGACTTGGCGTCCACGATCTTCGGATCCGTGAAGAAGTTCATGGTGGTTCATGTGGAAGACAGCGTCGCTCCAGACGGAGAACTTGGCGTCTATGGTGAAGATCTTGGATCGATTGTCAAGGGCAGACTTGGGTTCTGGCTCGGTCTTCAGTTGGCCTCCAGCAACCTTCACACGAACATCATATCCGCGTCATTAGCAGGTCTTGTAGCGGTACCACCATTTCTTCATCGGTAGAAGCACATCCGTATTTTATATCAAACATTACAACTAGCAGCGTCAGGTAGCTAGCAGAACAGTGGTCTCGGTACACAGATACTGCATAAGCGGGCGTCAAGGGGCGATACGGTAGGGGCTCTCCCGGCGCAGACGGACGCGGTGAACAGGCGGGAACTCGACGATGCGACGAAGAAGAGGGTGGCGGCAGAGCGGCCACAGCGGCGGACGCTCAGAGTCGGTGGGCGGCGCCGCAAGCGGAGGAAAGCGGGAGAAGAGGCGTTGATGGCGGCGGAAAGAGCCAGCGAATGGCGAGGGCATGGGGAGGAGTGCAGGCGGGCGGCAGGCGGCAGCGAGGCGGCAGGCCGTGCTCCCGTGAGGCGGCTATGGCGGCCGTGACGGGCGGCAGAGGCGGAGGAGGGACCACGGGGGGCAGCGGGGCCAGGCGAGGGCAGCGGCAGCTTGGCGGGAAGGTGAAGGCGGCGTCTTGGCCGGGTGCCGCTGCGAGGGAAAAAGGCGGCGGCGGTGGGGGAGGCGAGGCGGCGGTGGAGCGAGCCACGGCGGGAGAGGCTGCTGCCGAGGAGGCGGGCAATGAGGGCGAGGTTGAGGCGAGCTGAGAGGAGAGGAGGTCTGTGGGAGGAAGAAGGTGGGGAGGAGAGAGCGAGGGGCGGGGATGGGGTCAGGCGCCAGCGGGTGGGCGGTTGGGTGAGAACGAGAAGGAGGAGGAGCAGGCGGGCAGACGGTGGGGCAGGGGTCCCGTGGTCGAGGCCAGTGGGCTAGGGGCGGCCGGGGTGGTGGGCTGGGGCGGCGGGGTCCCATGGGAAGCAGGGCCTGGCAGGGATAGAAGGAGGGGGCTGTGGGGGTTGTGTGGCGTGGGGCCAGAGTGTAAGAGAGACAGGGGTAAGGGAAGGCTAGGTGAGAAAGAGGGAGAGGGGGGAAAAGTGGAGGATTGGTGAGGTGGCAGGGCGGGTAGGAAAAAGGGGAGAGGGTGAGGTGGCAGCCAGAGATTGGTGGGTAGGTTTGGTTTGGGTAGGAATAGGAATTAGAGGGGCTGGTTTTAAAAGGTGTGTTTGTTCTGTCTTGTCTAATTTAAAACAAGGCCGTTTTGCAAACAGTTTTTAGACAAATAAAATCTCCGATGCGATCGGGGTCTTGTGTTTGAAAATAAGAGGGGTATTTGCATAAACCGAAACTAGGCTTTTCAAAATAATGCAGACAAACAATGCATGATGATGACGATGCAATGCACAAAAAAAACAACGCGATTTTCTAGTAGTGGTTTTGCGGGATGCCACAATTCGACACCACTAACAATGGATCTCGCCCTCGAGATCCGCCTCATGGTACCGGGAAGAAGGGCGGTGATCTGCGTCTTCTCGCTTCGTGTAGATCCTCGCGACACCACTAACGAGGGTTCCTTCTTCATCTGGAAATCGGCGACACCACCAACAAAAGGGTCGTTGTTCCTGATCGTCGGGAGAACACTCCGGAGAAACAAAGGACGAAGGCAGAGGTATCAAACGATAAGGCCACCTCTAACTTCCATTAAAAGAGGAAAAGTTACATTGATCCACCAGTTCGATGTACAGAGCGAACAGTAAGAGTCGGTTAGGGTGATCAATCCATCCCGTACCCAAACTATCAACTCTATACATGAATAGGAAAATCAGGCAACTCAACTCTCGAGATTTTAGAATGAAGATCTTCACAAGCGGTATTCGGAACAAAGGGAGGATGCCAGCTCTGCGTCGGATCTGATGTAGATGAGGTCATCACATCGGAAAGCGCCGGAAGATACAACAGGAATCATATGAAAGACACAATGATTAGGTTCCGCGATGGTTCCATTGGCATGAACAACACATGCTCAAGGTATACTCCAACTTCACCAATGCTCGTCCTTCTCATATGTTTTTCAACGACACGGATATCCAGCAAGGAACACATATGGAGAAGGAGCTCAAGAACAAAACATCGGATGAAGGGGCTGTGAGACGATTGCGGATTGATGATCGTAGCACCTCCGTTACAAAAGGAGAAAGCGAAACCACGAAGGTACGCGAAAACCCAACCACGAGAATTCTGGACTCGAAGAAAGAGATGAGCGGATTCAAAACGCGTAGAGGTAAGAGGAGAATAGCAGAGGGTAAGGAGTAAAATCGGACCTAATCGAACTATCCAACCGATTTTGCAAAAATAGTTGTGACACTCTACTTGACCGTTAGCTAGGTTATCCTCTGAATTTGGACTTGTGGGGTATCGTAGCTTGAGCTCGATACCACTCTGTAACACCCTCGAATCGACCCTATGCAAGTTTTAGCAAAACCCGCCAAACACCCGCATAGAAGCGATTCAAAAGGTGCCCACCGAGCACTTTCGTGCGGGTGGAAAGCAAGTAATAACATTACACAAGTCCTCGATGGGACCCACAGCAGATATATATATATATCGGCGACTCCATGAGTCAAGAATACGAATATCTTACAAAGATCCAAATCACCTTGAGAACGATATAGCGTCCGCTACGGACAAAGATGCAAATGGGGCTAAGAGCCACGAAGAATAACCGATGGCGTCCATAACCTGCCGAGGCCAAGCGGAAGGGTAACCACTAACGACGTCGATCTCAAAACTGCTTAAACAAAGGGTGCCGACAAAGGGCAAAGGAAAAGAGGCGTCGATCGAGGAGGCGATACGGCGAGGCTAGAATTGGCGCCTCGCCTAGGTATGGTGTGGCGGCGGCGCGACATGCACTAAACAACCTATAGAGACTCGATACAATGGCGGCTATCAGAGAGGGGTAAGAAAGACCTATTCGGAGATAACCTGATACTACCATCAAACAAACCCATCCTGGTGTTTCCCCCTCGAGACCAAACGAGGAAGTCAACCGAGGAACTCACACAGTTGGCAGTTTTAATGATTCAGTTATCGTTGCCACAATTACTAGTCAGGTTTAGATAATCATTCTGATAAAATAAGCGATGGGCCATTTTATTTAACCATTCCATTGTAGTTGCGCTTACTAGTCAAATACAATCAGCATGAGATCACCCAAAACCCAGCAGTTGTTGTTACTTTTATTTAGCCATTCCGGTGTAGTTTTAATACTTACTAGTCAGGTACAATGGTCGCAAGCGACACTCCAAACAAGCAATTGTGGGCAGTATTATTTAGTCATTCCATTATAGTGAAGCTAATTACTAGTCATTATAAAGTCAAATCTATAGCACTACTTTAGTTATGCTTGTCTATGATCGAGATCTCAGTGCTCCAAGTCGTCCATAACCGGACACGGCTTTGTAAAGTTTTACCCGGCGGTGCACCAATAGCAACACACGCTCGATCAACCTCGGAAAACCAAATCAAAACCAGCGAGGCCTTCACGACAAAGCAATCACAGGATTGAGAATTATTTCAGGGGGCCACCCATTGAGTAGACCCCAAGCAAGCGGTGACTCGAGAGGGACTCAAGGTTTGGGTGACGCAATTTGTGAACGATGGGAACCCAAAGCGGGCTTGTCGATACATGGAATCGTGTCCCGATCCTAAGCAAGATGGTGCTATCCATCGCACAATTTAAATAAAGCAAAAGCATGGCATAAGTACAGATCGTAAATAAAACCTCAAACTAGTTTGTGGCCCCAAGAAATAAGACCGAATCAAGCTCGGCTCAGGGGTCCCATATACCTCCGGATGTGGATAGCGATAAATCAAGGAACAGTATCAAGTACTCGGGGTCCTACGGGACACAAGTGGGCGCTCGAAACCAAATATTATCTATCACCCACCGATGCCTCTCGCTTACTTCAATTTTAGTTGTTAAACATGAATTAAAGTGAGCAGTAAGTAAAGCCAAGATCATCTCCAACATCAACATGCGGCGTTACTCAACAAGCGTGGCACTGACGACACGCAACAGACTTGAGCAAGCGACTACGACGCGCAAGTCCAACTATCTACCAAACAACAGGTAATAGGATGTGTCCATGGCAATATAAGGCTGCAAGGGATATCACGGGTACGAAAACTAGAGCATCGCAACACAGATAGCAATAGATCAACCGGAGGGAATAAATACTATAAAAGTAAGATAGGTAGAAAGGGGGAGATGCTCGCCTGAAAACATTGTCGAAGGTTCAACCGAAGATCGGGTCGACTCTCGCATCAACTCAACGACCTTATCTGCGAAGAAGCAAAACACTAGAATAAACACCGGATGCAATATTTAATGCTACGGCAAAAGATCGGGCATGCTGATGATATGATGCATGGCATGGCAAGGTGCGATGCAATTAGGCCATATTAAGCGGAACCGGGGTCCCGACAATTAATTAGGTGGTTCATGTTGTTTATCTACCCCGCAATTTAACTGTTGTTATAACATGGCAAAAGATCGCACCGGTTCGCTACACAAGTTTAAATGAGGCCAATATAAGGCTAGATTTGCCCGCATATGGGCCCCATATTTAATTATTAGGTGAATCAGCATAAGGCCCCCAAACCACATGAATGTATGCATGCAAGATGAATGATTAATATGCGACAAGTTTTATTATATTATAAAATAGGGTTTTTGGGAAGGGGTTCACACATTAGGGTTCGGCAGATCTTGGGTTCCGGGGTTCGGGGTCGGTCTCAGGGTTCGACGGAAACGTTCTCGGACTCTGGGGTTTAGGGTCTTCGGTTCGAGGGTGTAGATCTTGTCGCACGAGCGTCGATGCTTCCGGGAAGGAGAACTTGGTTCGGTGTCGGGGCGCATCGGATTCTTCCGGGTCGGTGTCGATCTTGACGTTGCGAAGATCTCGTCGGGTCCTCGAATCAGATCGGTCTTGGCGTTCGGGATTGAAGTGCTTGTCGTCGGTTCGTCTTGGCGGTCGATCTTTGAACTCAGGATCGGTCTTGGACCGGGTCTTGACGCTTTGAACCCGGACTTGGCGTCCACGGTCTTGGATCCGTGAAGAAGTTCATGGTGGTTCATGTGGAAGACAGCGTCGCCCAGACGGAGAACTTGGCGTCTATGGTGAAGATCTTGGATCGATTGTCAAGGGCGACTTGGTTCGGCTCGGTCTTGATTGGCCTCAAAGAACCTTCACACGAACATCATATCCGGCCATGAGCGGGTCTTGTAGCGGTACCACCATTTATTCATCGGTAGAAGCACATCCGTATTTTATATCAAACATTACAACTAGCGCGTCGGTAGCTAGCGAGATGGTCTCGGTACGATACTACAAACGCGCGTCAAGGACAGCCACGAGTAGGGGCTCCCAAAGACGAGACGGACGCGGTGAACATCTGGCGGGAACTTCGGGGACGATGACGAAGACGAAGAAGAGGGTGGCGGGCGGCCACAGCGACGGACGACGCTGCGAGGTGGAGGTGGCGCCAGGCGGAGGGAAGGCGGGAGAAGGCGTTGATGGCGGAAGGGAGGCCACGGGGAAGGGCGGAGGGCATGGGGAGCAGGGTGCGGGCGGAGGCGAGGCGGTCCCAGTGGGCGAGCGGGCCGGGCAGGCCGGCGTACGCGGGCAGGGCGGCGAGCGAGGCCGAGGGAGGGACCGCTTTGGGGGGCGAGGACGAGACGAGGGCCGGCGAGGCAAGCCGGGAAGGTGAAGGCCGGCGGCGGGCCGGGTCGCCTGTGAGGAAAAAGGGCGGCGACGTGGGGAGGGGCGAGGCCGCGAGGTGGCGGAGCCGGGAGGAGGAGGCCGCGTGGCGGCGAGGGAGGACGGCCGAGGAGGCGGCGAGGCGGTTGGGCGAGGGGGAGAGGCGAGCTGCAGAGGAGAGGGAGGGTGCAGCGCTGGGAGGAAGAAGGTGGGGAGGAGGAAGACGAGGACGCGGGGATGGGGTCGGGGCGCCAGGCGGGTGGGCGGTTGGGGTGAGAACGAGAGAAGGGAGGAGGACGCGGGGCAGGCAGACGGTGGGGCCAGGGGGTCCCGTGGTCAGAGGCCAGGTGGGCTAGGGGAGCGGGCCCAGGGGTGGCTGGCTGTGGGGCGCGGGTCCATGGGAAGCAGGGCCCAGGGGGATAGAGGAGGGGCTGTGGGGGTTGTGTGGCGTGGGGCCAGAGTGTAAGAGAGGGGGGGGTAGGGGAAGGCTAGGTGAGAAAGAGGGAGAGGGGGAAAAAAGTGGAGGATTGGTGAGGTGGCAGGGTGGGTAGGAAAAAGGGGAGAGGGTGAGGTGGCAGCCAGAGATTGGTGGGTAGGTTTGGTTTGGGTAGGAATAGGAATTAGAGGGGCTGGTTTTAAAGGTGTGTTTGTTACATCTTGTCTAATTTAAAACAAGGCCGTTTGCAAACAGTTTTAGACAAATAAAATCTCCGATCGATCGGGTCTTGTGTTTGAAAATAAGAGGGTATTTGCATAAGCAAACTAGGCTTTTCAAAATAATGCAGACAAACAATGCATGATGATGATGCAATGCACAAAAAACAACGCGATTTTCTAGTAGTGGTTTTGGGGATGCCACACCGACACCACTAACAATGGATCTCGCCCTCGAGATCCGCCTCATGGTACCAGGAAGAAGGGCGGTGATCTGCGTCTTCTCGCTTCGTGTAGATCCTCGCGACACCACTAACGAGGGTTCCTTCTTCATCTGGAAATCGGCGACACCACCAACAAAAGGGTCGTTGTTCCTGATCGTCGGGAGAACACTCCGGAGAAACAAAGGACGAAGGCAGAGGTATCAAACGATAAGGCCACCTCTAACTTCCATTAAAAGAGGAAAAGTTACATTGATCCACCAGTTCGATGTACAGAGCGAACAGTAAGAGTCGGTTAGGGTGATCAATCCATCCCGTACCCAAACTATCAACTCTATACATGAATAGGAAAATCGGGCAACTCAACTCGAGATTTTAGAATGAAGATCTTCACAAGCGGTATTCGGAACAAAGGAGGATGCTAGCTGCGTCGGATCTGATGTAGATGAGGTCATCACATCGAAAGCGCGGAAGATACAACAGAATCATATGAAAGACACAATGATTAGGTTCCGCGATGGTTCCATTGGCATGAACAACACATGCTCAAGGTATACTCCAACTTCACCAATGCTCGTCCTTCTCATATGTTTTTCAACGACACGGATATCCAGCAAGGAACACATATGGAGAAGGAGCTCAAGAACAAAACATCGGATGAAGGGCACAATGAGACCGGTTGCGATTGATGATCGTAGCACCTCCGTTACAAAAGGAGAAAGCGAAACCACGAAGGTGCAGCGAAAACCCAACCACGAGAATTCTGGACTCGAAGAAAGAGATGAGCGGATTCAAACGCGTAGAGGTAAGAGGAGAATAGCGGAGGGTAAGGAGTAAAATCAGACCTAATCGAGAACTATCCAACCGATTTTGCAAAAATAGTTGTGACACTCTACTGCCGTTAGCTAGGTTATCCTACATTTGGACTTGTGGGGTATCGAATCGCTGAGCTCGATACCACTCAGACACCCTCAGAATCGACCCTATGCAAGTTTTAGCAAAACCCGCCAAACCTGCATAGAAACGATTCAAAGGTGCCCACCAGGCACTTTCGTGCGGGTGGAAAACGAAGTAATAACATTACACAACAGTCCTCGATGGGACCCACAGAACAGATATATATATATATCAGCGACTCCATGAGTCAAGAATACAGATATACAGTACAAAGATCCAAATCACCTTGAGAACGATATAGCGTCCAGCTACGGACAAGATGCAAATGGGGCTAAGAGCCCTGAAGAATAACCAGTGGCGTCCATAACCCCTTGAGCCAAGCCGGAAGGGTAACCCCGCTAACGACGTCGATCTCGAAACCTGCTTAAACAAAAGGTGCCAAAGGGCAAAGGAAAAGAGGAGCGTCGATCGAGGCCAGACAGCGAGGCTAGAATTGGGGTCCTCGCCTACATAGGTATGGTGGATCGGCGTGTGAGATGCACTAAACAACCTATAGAGACTCGATACAACTGGCGGCTATCAGAGAGGGGTAAGAAAGACCTATTCGGAGATAACCTGATACTACCATCAAACAAACCCATCTTGGTGTTTCCCCCTCGAGACCAAACGAGGAAGTCAACCGAGGAACTCACACAGTTGGCAGTTTTAATGATTCAGTTATCGTTGCCACAATTACTAGTCAGGTTTAGATAATCATTCTGATAAAATAAGCAGTGGGCCATTTTATTTAACCATTCCATTGTAGTTGCGGCACTTACTAGTCAAATACAATTAGCATGAGATCACCCAAAACCCAGCAGTTGTTGGTACTTTTATTTAGCCATTCCGTTGTAGTTTTAATACTTACTAGTCAGGTACAATGGTCGCAAGCGACACTCCAAACAAGCAATTGTGGGCAGTATTATTTAGCCATTCCATTATAGTGAAGCTAATTACTAGTCATTATAAAGTCAAATTTATAGCACTACTTTAGTTATGCTTGTCTATGATCGAGATACTGTGCTCCAAGTCGTCCATAACCGCGGACACGGCTTTCAGAAAGTTTTACCCGGCCGGGGTGCACCAATAGCAACACACGCTCGATCAACCTCGGAAAAACCAAATCAAAACCCAACGAGGCCTTCACGACAAAGCAATCACAGGATTAATTATTTGGGGCCACCCCATTGAGTAGACCATAGCGAACGGTGACTCGAGACGGACTCAAGGTTTGGGTGACGGTCAGAACGATCGGGAACCCAAACGGGCTTGTCGATACTGGGAATCGTGTCCCGATCCTAAATACAAAGTGCTATCTGTCGCACAATTTAAATAAAGCGATAAAGCATGGCATAAGCACAGATCGTAAATAAAACCTCAAACTAGTTTGTGGCCCCAAGAAATAAGATCAATCAAGCTCGCTCGGGGGTCCCATATACCTCCGGATGTGGATAGCGATAAATCAAGGAACAGGTATCAAGTACTCGGGGTCCTACGGGACACAAGTGGGCGTTCGGAAACCAAATATTATCTATCACCCACCGATGCCTCTGCTTACTTCAATTTTAGTTGTTAAACAGGAATTAAAGTGAACGGTAAGTAAAGCCAAGATCATCTCCAATATCAACATGCGGCGTTACTCCAACAACTGTGGCACTTGACGACACGCAACATCACTTGAGCAAGCGACTACGACGCGCAAGTCCAACTATCTACCAAACAACAGGTAATAGGATGTGTCCATGGCAATATAAGGGTGCAAGGGATATCACGGGTACGAAAACTAAAGCATCGCAACACAGATAACAATAGATCAACCGGAGGGAATAAATACTATAAAAGTAAGATAGGTAGAAAGGGGGAGATGCTCGCCTGAAAACATTGTCGAAGGTTCAACCGAAGATCGGGTCGACTCTCGCATCAACTCAACGACCTTATCTGCGAAGAAGCAAAACACTAGAATAAACACCGGATGCAATATTTAATGCTACGGCAAAAGATCGGGCATGCTGATGATATGATGCATGGCATGGCAAGGTGCGATGCAATTAGGCCATATTAAGCGGAACCGGGGTCCCGACAATTAATTAGGTGGTTCATGTTCTTTAGCTACCCCGCAATTTAACTGTTGTTATAACATGGCCAAAGATCGCACCGGTTCGCTACACAAGTTTAAATGAGGCCAATATAAGGCTAGATTTGCCCGCATATGGGCCCCATATTTAATTATTAGGTGAATCGGCATAAGGCCCCCAAACCACATGAATGTATGCATGCAAGATGAATTATTAATATGCGACAAGTTGTATTATATTATAAGATAGGGTTTTCGGGAAGGGGTTCACACATTAGGGTTCGGCAGATCTTGGGTTCCGGGGTTCGGGGTCGGTCTCAGGGTTCGACGGAAACGTTCTCGGACTCTGGGGTTTAGGGTCTTCGGTTCGAGGGTGTAGATCTTGTCGCACGAGCGTCGATGCTTCCGGGAAGGAGAACTTGGTTCGGTGTCGGGGCGCATCGGATTCTTCCGGGTCGGTGTCGATCTTGACGTTGCGAAGATCTCGTCGGGTCCTCGAATCAGATCGGTCTTGGCGTTCGGGATTGAAGTGCTTGTCGTCCGGGTTCAGTCTTCGGCAGGGTCGGTCTTTGAACTCTGGGATCGGTCTTCGGGACCGGGGTCTTGACGCCTTTGAACCCGGGGACTTGGCGTCCACGGTCTTCGGATCCGTGAAGAAGTTCATGGTGGTTCATGTGGAAGACAGCGTCGCCCCAGACGGAGAACTTGGCGTCTATGGTGAAGATCTTGGATCGATTGTCAAGGGCAGACTTGGGTTCCGGCTCGTTCTTCAGTTGGCCTCTAGCAACCTTCACACGAACATCATATCCGCGTCATGAGCAGGTCTTGTAGCGGTACCACCATTTCTTCATCGGTAGAAGCACATCCGTATTTTATATCAAACATTACAACTAGCAGCGTCAGGTAGCCAGCAGAACAGTGGTCTCGGTACACAGATACTCGCAAACGGGCCGCATCAAGGGACAGCCACGAGTAGGGCTCCCAGACGCAGACGGACCGCGTGAACAAAGGCGGGAACTCGGGACGATGCGACGAAGGCGAAGAGGGTGGCGGCGGGGACGACGCCTGAGGTGGTGGGGCGCCGGGGCGCCGAGGAGGAAGGCGGGGAGAAGGGGCGTTGATGGCAGGCCGGAAAGGAGGCCACGGCGAATGGCAGAGGGCATGGAGCGGAGCGGAGGCGAGGCGGTCAGGGCGACGCGGGCCGGGCCGTGCTCGGCGAGGCGTGCAGGCGGGCGGCCGACGGGCGAGCAGAGGCGGAGGAGGACCGCTGGGGGGCCAAGGGACGAGACAGGGCCGGGCGAGGCCGCGGCTTGGCCGGAAGGTGAAGGCCGTGGCGTCCGCCGGGTCTGCCATGCGAGGGAAAAAGGGCGGCGACGCGGGGAGGGGCGAGGCAGCGAGGGGTGGAGCGGAGCCAGGGCAGGAGGAGGCTGCTGCAGTGGGCGGCGAGGAGGACGGCCGAGAGGCGGGCGAGGCGGGCGAGGGGAGGAGGCTGCAGAGGAGAGGAGGGGAGGTTGGGAGGAAGAAGGTGGGGAGGAGGAAGACGAGGGCAGGGGATGGGGTCAGGCGCCAGGAAGTGGGCGGTTGGGGTGAGAACGAGAGAAGGGAGGAGGACGCGGGGCAGGCAGACGGTGGGGCCGGGGGGTCCCGTGGTCAGAGGCCAGGTGGGCTAGGGGAGCGGGCCCAGGCTGTGGCTGGCCAAGGGTCCATGGGAAGCAGGGCCCAGGGTGGGAGGAAGGAGGCTGGGGGTTGTGTGGCGTGGGGCCAGAGTGTAAGAGAGAGAGGGGTAGGGGAAGGCTAGGTGAGAAAGAGGGAGAGGGGGGAAAAAGTGGAGGATTGGTGAGGTGGCAGGGTGGGTAGGAAAAAGGGGAGAGGGTGAGGTGGCAGCCAGAGATTGGTGGGTAGGTTTGGTTTGGGTAGGAATAGGAATTAGAGGGGCTGGTTTTAAAAGGTGTGTTTGTTCTGTCTTGTCTAATTTAAAACAAGGCCATTTTGCAAACAGTTTTTAGACAAATAAAATCTCCGACGCGATCGGGGTCTTGTGTTTGAAAATAAGAGGGGTATTTGCATAAACCGAAACTAGGCTTTTCAAAATAATGCAGACAAACAATGCATGATGATGACGATGCAATGCACAAAAAAATAACGCGATTTTCTAGTAGTGGTTTTGCGGGATGCCACACAGGACCACGACGTGCTTCCTTGGATTGGCTCGACTGGGCCGCGGGATGACTCGGCTGGGCCGTTCGGTGACTCGACTGGGCCGTGTTTTCCCCAGGCCGGGTCAACTCCAGGCTAGGCCGAATCTCCAGTTGTTCCAGGGCGTTTGGGCCGAGATATAATGATTCAAACGCCCCCATATCCATCTCTAGATGCCTCCGCGATACCTACAATGACAAACCAACGAGCCAAGATAACCTCAACAAGAATTGTGCCAGTCTTGGGACGCCCATGGCTCAGACTGACACATGCGATAAGGAATATGCCTATGGCATTCAAGAATATGCTAAGAAATATGCCTTGGCATCTCCAAAGATGCCAAGGCATATGCTGAGCATCAAAGAAGATACCAGAAATATGCTTTTTAGATGCCAATCGTGGGGAACAAGTCTTGTCCCCTAGGCTCCCCTTTATAAGGAGCACCAGGGGGATCGTTCACAGGAGAGGCCCCGAAGGGCTCTTCCCCTCTCTGCTCAATAGGAGCTCTTCTTCTTCTTCCTCCTCCACTCTCACAAAGAGATCTAGATAGAGGCATAGGAGATACAGCTCAAGGAGCATGATTGTAGCCACAAGTATGGCAAGATTATAAGAGACTAGGCGAATAGGCGGGCCTCGCCCCGCCGCCTGCCTGGCATCTTTACAGTATGATTTTCATGGTAGAAATGCATGTGTTTTCATATGCTTTGCTGCCATGTATTGATATTTCTAGTTTTGGAATGTTTGTATAAATGCCAAGTATATATATCTAAAACGATAATGGGTGCACTGTGCACTGTGCCACCTCTCACTGGAACTTGTAAGTGAATTTATTAGGAGAAAGCAACTGTTTACAATCAAAGTGGCACTATATAATAATTAAAACCACTTGGTGAATGTATTGATCAAGTATGTAAATCATACAAAACTCATTAGATAGAAGCATGGACATATATCAAACATGCAAAAGCACGACAACAGTCCCCTCAACAAAGAAAGTACTACTCATCTAACATCCACTAACCAAAAGAACAAAAGAAGACTGAAGACATCCTGGTCACTATGAAGAGTCCTTCCTTGAACCAAGGCTCCCCTTTCAGAGGAAAACAATTTAGTACAGTGAGGGCACCATAAATCTGTGTGCTTCCACAGCTCCCCAAATACCAAGTTGTTACACTACGGGCTCAGATTTGGAGCTCCACCAATCTACCAAAGTTATTTCATGACTTAATTCAATGGGAAAAGAGCACCAGTTCAGAACATCTGTGCAACAAGAAAAATAAAAAAAGAAGAGGAAACAGACCGTTCTACATCATTCCAGTACTGCCTCTGCATGCATCACTGATCATGATGATAGAAATAATTGAAGTTGCAATGGCAGTCCTACCATTGTATTTGAGCTAGATTTGTGTAGCAAACCGCCTTACACACACTACATATTTTAGCCATATTATGCATCGCAGGCTATGACTACTACTTAGAAAACCTTGCTCAAAGAACTTAAATTAAACCATCGGACAAACTGACGGGAATTTCTAAACTTACGCATGAGTTAATTCGACTAATATTAAACATAACAGAAATCAAACTTATCTTGATACATCACATATAACCTTGTGGATGAAAGCTCTAAAATTTGTACTATGATTTTTTTGCAAGCTGAGTTAACTCCTACTGTGTTATATGTCGTTGCCCATACCAAATTCTCGTGAACTTTTGCCACACTTGCTTTACACAGGGATAACACATTATACAACATGTGCAAGAGGTGTTATCATCAGTCAAAAGGTGTTATTGATCATTACCCTGATAAATAAGCAAAGTAAGAAAAACTTAAGAATGTTTATCCCCTTATAGATAAACTGAAACGACATCACAGGGAGCGTTCTCTTGTGAGTGAGTATGTAGAGCTATTCCAACATTAGCAGCTACCAAAGATGGTGCATCATTTATCTCATCGCAAACCTATGTATGGTAAAATAATACAAACCCCTTGTTAATGACCAAATTGGTATTTACATCATATTATGTACAAATAAAAATAATGAATCTAGAAAGCTTTTAGTTTTGAACAATGCAGGGCGTTTAGATTTTTTTAAATCAGTGGAACACAAAAAAATCATGGCAAGGAGTTTTCAAAGCCCATACAGGAGATAAACTAAAAGTATTGTCTATAACACAAAAAAGGGTACACAAATTACTATCGTAGTTGCATGTCTCTCCCCTTAAAGAATTGATATATAATGATTGTATTTTCTTGTGGAGTTAGTGAGAGTTTCTATTTCCTGGAGTTAGAGACCCTAAACTTGCTTCAATTTCGACAATTCTCCCTATGATTTCCACCAATTATTTCCCGTTTCTTGATAGTATATACAGGAGGCACTAAAATATAGCATTTTAACAATCAGTGTGAATATTGTGGGAGTGTGAATATTGTGGGACCATGACGCTTATGTCAAAAGAGCAACAAAACTGAATGACTTGCCTAGAAACGATATAGGAGTCAAGAGGAATACATAGATCAACTGAGGTCATAACACATGAGCAAGAGTAATAGAGAGTCTAACCTCTAGGGCTCTAGAAATACATTTGAAGGGCGACTCCCTCCCTGGCAATACCAAGTGCTTTGGAACTGAACTTGAAACTATTAAGAAATTAAAGCCTATATAAAACATATCCAGGAAACAGGGAATAGTTGATGCTATTCATTCTAGAATCAAATAGACGTAGTCTGACGGGTCTCCCTCTCTTAAACAATAGCAAAACCAGAACAGTTGCATGACAAAAGCTATTATATTTATGTCACGTATTAAATGATAGCAAATTTCTTTCTATAAATCCAACATTCATATAATTTGTAGGATCAAACAAAGTTTTAGCCGAGACTAATGCAAGTACCACATGAGATATCAATATGGTATCACTTACTAATGTAGAAAAAAACAAATGATAGGCATTTTAGACATAATTTTATGACAATGCAATTATTCACCAATATGCCAAACAACTTTGGGTTTTCCAAAGTACAACCATGTGAAAAAAACAATAAGTATAATAATGCATCACTCACCAGTATCAATAAGGATTGATGATGATATGGGTAATCGTAGCACGGATAGCGACACGGAAATGGCCAGGATAGGCAAAAGCAAGGAGGTCCACAACAAGTTGGACATACCTTAATACTACCGAAACCATATTTCAATCAAGTTGGGCAATTCAACTCACGTGCAGTATGTCCGTGCATCTATCATGTGAAATAGTGTCAGCATTGGAGCCACGACATGATCGTGAGCAGCGACAACACCACCTATCGTGACCACCGGTTGGCCATGCTCAAGGATCGGTAATCTTGACTCATAATATACAACAGAAACCACCTATTTATAAAAAAGGAAGATTCCTACACATCGGAAAGTAAAAGTATAGAGAGGAAAACATAAGGTTCGTCAAGAAAAGAGAGGCAAACAAATAGATCATCTTACATGGCATAATGTAAAACCGTTTTTGTTGCCTCTTAATCAGGAAAAAGGGAGTGGCGTCTTAATCAGCTTCTGATGAGATGGTATAAATTGCATTATCAATGAAGCTCTAAAATGATATGACCACAAAAGTTATTCCCTGCATAAATAGAACTCATGATGTTTAAGCAATAAATATCCGATCATGTATAGCAAGCAATGATTAGCCGATCATGTATAGCTAGCAAACATGGGAAACATAAATAGAAATATATCTTGATATCACTAACATGGAAATCTGTGCATTCCTTTTATCAGACCTAAATATAAATAATAATCTGATCCAGTTAGATATGATAATGTAAAGGCAGGAGCATTAAGCAGTGGGGATAAAAGAGAGTAACAGAGCTTACCTTGTGGAACCTGAGATGTGGCAGGCAAGGAAAGTGGTTGCTATGTAATCAAAGCAGTACATGGTGAGCCGCTCGAAGTACTCTTCAATTTTCTATAGAAAGTTTTGGTGCAGCACTGTTGTAAAACTAAGCTCCACGTTGTAGGATCAATTTAAAAAATGTCTCCATATGAAAAAGAACCGTGGATGGAGTTAATTCCGTGTTGTAATCATTTTCGAATGCATCACAAAATTCCCAGTTACCTGTAAGAAAAAGTAAGAGTTTAGAAAGGAAAACCAAATTCAGAATTTACAACTACAACAAACTAATCCGGTAGAAATGAAAAACCTATCAGACGAACCAGGGAAGGCAGGGTCTATACCTAGGAGACAGGAGGGAGAAGGCACGTGGACAAACAAAGTGACACTGTCCCTACGCAATTATAGTTCATGATTAAGTTGGGATTACCTTTTACAGGAGATAGGCGAACCCAAGCGAACCCAAGCAGTAGTGTTAATGTCTGTCTAACTTTTACTTACACAACTTACCGATGTGGGATGGATAGACTACCGGAATTGGCGTGGATGTTCTTATTTTTGGATATCTTATTTGGGATCTATTACTCAATCTTGCATGATAGAATTCGTAGCCATATATTTCTAAAACAAAAGGACACCAAAAATGGCATGAACAACATGTAGAGAAAGATTGGAGAAAGGGACTTATTCCTAGCCGTGAAACCAGCCCGGATGTGCGTGGGAGTAGAACACGTCATTGATGGCCGTGCCACCACCGGGACCCGCGCGTGCATATTGGTGACGCCGGACTCAGAGCCGAACCCCTGCGTAGGCGCGCCGGACTCGGGGGAAGTGTCGGCCAGCGCGAGCGTCGTGACGAACCCTCCCGCGATGGCGAGCGCCGGAAACTCGGCGGGCGCGCCGCCGCGCTCGAGCAGAAGCACGCGGCCTCCACCCAGGCCCGCCTGCATTGTGGTCAGCGGGCACCCCACAGCGCCGCCGCCACCACGATGTAGTCGTACTCCTCCACCGCCGTCTCCGACGCGTTCGCCACGTACTGCGCATATCCTGGAGGCACCCCTGCAGAGAACCACACATGGTTCATGACACGAATCGAGGTATCGGGGATCAGTACCACGGCCAGATCTCACGAATTTTTCCCTCAGCCAAAATTGATTTGGATCCTGATCGATGCATAGTTATCTCTGAGATTGCTCAGCCCCAACCGCAACGGCCCAAACCATCAATGGCCCACACGCAGCGTCAGCCGCGCCGCAGGAGGCCTCAAAGTGCAGCCTCGTCTCCATGCTTAAGCTTTACTCAATTGTGCCGGTGTTGGTACAGACGGCGCTGCCGGCCACGGGCGTCTAGAGATGAGGCATAGGAGACATAAAATATGTGGCCACGTGAGCTATATGAAGGAAGGGGTAATTCGGGTTAGGGAAAAGGGCCTCACAGCGATGCCATAGCCGGCCGTCTGCAGGATCACTCCATGCCTTGACCCCGCCTCGAGCAGCGCCTCCAAGCACCCCGTCCTGACCCCGTCTTGGAGCGGGTGGAGCCTCTCGCGGCGCCAGGCACACCCGGGTGCGCGTGAGGAGACCGGGAGGCGCCCTAGAGGAGGTCGTCGATGTCGCGGTGCGGGGAGGGCTCAAAGCCATCGACGGCAGCTAGGCAGAGCAGCATGGCGTTGAGGCGCCCGGGATCGAGCCGCAGCGGCCGCGCAAAAAACGGGCGCGAGGTCCACTGCCCGACAGAGCGCAGATGGGAAGAATCCGTCAATGGCACAGGGAGGGCTCGGAGCCGGCGACGGTGGCTAGGCGGAGGAGGGCGGCATGGCGCGGCCGACGAGCGGCGGCAAACTCATGGAGAAGAGGCGTTGGGACATTTTCTTCTTGTTTGCTCGGTCAAAGTGGCAGCTGGTCAAGCGGTGCCCACGATCTCGGGGAGCAATCAATTCGGGCTTCCAGAGTTTTCTTTGCCCACGTCTTCCACGGCAGCGAGACGTGGCGGCTTAACAACGCGCCTATAGGCCCACATTCAATGACAAAAAAAAAATCCACAAGTAAAGACAGGAGACCACATAGCGCAACCCAGGAGCCCCGAGAAGCCTTCCTTTCTTTCAAGCTTAAGCAATTGAGTAATTAGATATAGAGAAAAGGGTGTTATCTCCACGTGAGAGCCTCAATCCTAATACATTGTATTTTTCTTTATTCATACGAGTGCGGTCTTCACTGCATCATCCCTTGCCGGATTCCTCCACGTCCATCGGCCCCAATTTTAGCCTACCCATGGCGTATACCATGATAACCACGACACCTAGAGAAGCAGCGTTTGGCTCACCGGTAGAAGAAGGCTGTAACTGTCTCCGATAATTCAGAAAAAACTTGATCGAGTGGCCAAGAGTGGTATGCCAGGTTGACGAACGAGAAGGCAGAATACCTAGAAAAGTTGCGCATATCATGCAAACAAAAGAAAATGGCTGCACTCGGCGTAAACGTCGCGGACCCTGAACCTTCCACCCCAATTGGCAAATACTAATCGATTACTATGTCACATGCAGTTTCAGATGAAGGCACTTGTGATATCATCATCAATATAGGTATGTTTCAGATGGGCTCAGGAGCTAGCCATCCGGAGTATTGAAAAGGTTCCTGAGACAGCAAGTGTGAACGCCAAATGCACTAGGTATAAAACTCATCCCCAAAATGTTGTATGCATCGTTCTCTTTATTAAATATTACCTCCGTCATATGTACTTCTGATATCACAATGTGTTGATGCCACGATGTAGGTATATCGCATATGGGCTCAGGACAAACCAACATTACAAAGCACATGAGAACATCAACTACACAAGGTATATATGCAACTTCATGAATGTAAATGGACCACTTCTCACTTTTAACTATTCTCTCGGTGTCTATAGGGAGCCAAAAATACAATGATGTTCAGTCAGGCCATGTCTTGATTGAATGGAAAACTGCCCCCAAATGACATGATAGCCGACTTCGAAGGAATGATACTTATCAGTGGCCTGCAACAATATCAAATAAACATCATCTATAGCTGCCACTACCTCATCTACGAGTGAACATTGTGACCGAACCGTGAGAACAAGAAAGGAAGATTCACGGATGCAGCATTGTCCCCTGCGTCAATCATCAACATGTTCTCCACATCTCGTATAAGTCCCTTACTAAGCACACCTGCGATGCAAGCATGACCATCTATAAATGATACAACTGGTATTCTTGACACACAGTGTATAATGTACTAATGTTCATATCATTGAGTTCCCTCCATGTTAATTTTGTAATATCAATGATTGTATGTTCTACACCTTTCAGCTGACACGAACTTTGACGATGAACATGATGCAAATGGAATCTTTCAGCCAATGGAACCCATGCTGCATTGGAAGGTAAAAAGCCATTTGTTAGTCATGCTAGTTTTTTGTTAAACTGATTCAATATTGTTTTCTTGTAAATAACTAGTAGAGATGCACACACGTGTAATAATATAGGTATCAACAAATCATGGAACAAATTTACACATATAGTTTTTATCTAAACACGACATGATCATTTAGGTTCAGTTCAATAAAATCCAATTGAGCGATGATAACAAAAAGCCAAGACCCTAAAAAACACCAACCACTTATTTATTTCAAAGATGCGTGCCTAATCAATTTGGTCCATCTTGTTAATTTGATCTAGCGAAGAGCAATTATTCATCACCTCCACGCTATGGTCTAGGGTATACTATTCGTCAGATAGTTGAAGATGTATTTCACCCACTACTAGGAAAACAGCTATAGATATATGGATCTTCTGAGGCGTATATGTTCTGCCATGCGCCACAAAAAAACAACAGTGGCACATTACACCAAATGCGTCACGAAGTCCTTCACTCTTCTGTGGCGCATGCACCGGAACGGCGCGTCGAAGAAATATGGTGGGACCCGTCACCAGGACTGGGCTACCAACTTTCTGTGGCGCATATGATCATATGCGCCACAGAAATTGTAACTTCTGTGGCGTATACAATCATATGCGCCACAAAAAGTGAGGGTAGACCCTATCAGAGAATCTTGTTGACCAACCATCTGTAGGTTTATATGCGTCACAGAATGTGGAAAAACAGATCCCACCCCCTCCTTCTTGGATCGCATTTTAACTTTTGTAAGAAAATAAACGAAAATGATAAAAACTTCAAAAAAACTTCCTTTGAGATGTAGTTATATTTTAGGGTATAGTTGTAGGAAAAATTGAAAAACATGAATGTTGATGTATTTTGCAAAAGAAGGTCATGGCACGGTAAAACAGCCATAACTTTTGCATATGATGTCGAAAAAAAATGTTTTACCCATCAAAACGATCGTCTCAAAATTTCCTACTTGAATTCTGAATTTTACAGATTCCCTAAATTCGAAAAGAGTACAAAGTTATGGCAGAAAAAATATTTTTTTCTTAAAAAAGGGGGAGAAACTTCCGTGGCGCATATCACCCATATGCGCCACAGAATTATTGGGATTCGAATTTTGAATTTTCGCGACGCCCTCTCCCTCTCTTTTATCCTTTTCCCCTTTACTCCTCTCCTCCACTTCTTCTCTCCTCCCCTTCTTCTCTTCCTCCCATTATTCTCTTCCCTTCTCCTCCTCCTCCGTCTCCACTCTTCGGCCAACTTCTCCTTCTACTCCGGCCATGGCCTCCACCACCTCCGGTGACCCCTCCTCCACCTCCTCCTACTCCTCCTCCTACTCCGGCGACCCCTCCTCCACCGACGTCCTCCTACTCCTTATCCTTCTTCTTCTTCTACTACTCTGGCAACCCCTCCTCCTACTCCTACTCCATCGACCCCTCCTCCTCCTACTCCGTCGGTGACCCCTCCTCCTACTCCTCCTGCATCGGTGGCCTCCTACTCTGGCGACCCTCCTCCTCTACCCACCTTCTACTCTCGCCAGATCTAGGCCGGTTTTTTTTTGAAATTCAAAAAAAATTTGTTGGATTTGAAATTTTTGGTGGGATCTATCCCGCCTTTTGTTAAATTCGAAAAGAGAGTTATGTGGCGCATATTGGCAATAACTTCTATGCCGCATTTCAAAATGCACCACAGAACTTTAGTTTAGTGGCGACGTATCAGTGGCGCATCTGATATGCGCCACAGAAGGGCAATAAACATGTGCCATAGGAAGGGGTTTTCCTAGTAGTGACCGAGTAATCTTGAACAGGTAGTTGAAAAGCGTTTTGCTCATCCGCCGGCTTATGAGCATCCCTCTTAAGAAGAATTACATTTTTCCATGCCTCATAGATAGAATAGGCATTATCAATTTGTTCACGCACACCTAAAACATGAAAAACTTAGTATATCTAGTCGTCGACAATAGTGAAATACTAATAAAATACTTTACTCCCTTCAACCATGTCAAACTGGTGACATTCTAAGCATCGATGAAAAGTTATATTGGATGTCATCGTACTTAAAAGATTTCCTTTTTATCAAGACTCCGGTAAGTAGAAAAATGCGAAATGGATCTAGTATATCACTTTTCATAGTTCGGACTTACTTGAGTCTTGGTCAACATTCATTGAGGTTTCCATGATGAATGTAGCATGCCTCAACAAACAATAATTTTTATCTTTGGCGCTCATCAAGTTCATCCAAAATATGGAGGAGCACAATATAATTATTGGAATCAACCACTGATACATCCCTCATGCCTAGGTGATAATATGTCTCATGCTAAAAAAGGCTAATGTACATGATAACGCATGTGATACATTTCATACATTATGTTATTACATAATACATGAAGTTTACACCCACTAGATATGATGTAGTCATGTATGAACATTTTATTAATAAAATATTAAATACCACACTTTGAGACATTTGGTAAATTGAACATGTTAGCCATATTGTTCCTGTAAATAGAAAATTACATATGGTTAGTTAGGAAAATTCATAACATTCTATCGATCATAATGTAACAATATGCTTGAGACGAGGAAATAAGATACCGAATAGACTTAAAAACTGTATGAGTATGCTCTTTCCCTTGCTCCTAATAAGACACGGAAAGGAGAAAAGATATTTTTCCCAAAAGAAATATGAACCATTGGGGCAACACGGAATATATGAGGTATAAAAATAATTTAATGATGGCAGGAGGATTTTTGTTAAAATTTATTAATTTGCCTCAAAAGAAAATATACAACATTAAATTCATCTGTTACTTATAAAAAGATACTATCAATGATTTCTTTTGATAAGTAACAAAAAAAATCTTTGTTGGTATCTTTTGATTAATAAGAAGAAAACTGAGTTCTGTATATTTTCCTTTTGAGGTTGTTAAACAAATTCTAACAATGATCATTCTACCATCATTAAATTATTTTTAGGCCCTATATATTATGTGTTGCATGGGTGGTTCACCTTTTTTTGCACGTTTCTCTGCCTTACCAAGAGCATGGGGAAAAAAGCATACATGAGTAGCTTTTCAAGTCTATTTGATAAATTATTTCCTCCTCTTAAGCATATTATTATATTACGATTTGATAGAATGTTACGATTTCTAAATTAATCATATGTTATTTTTCTGTTTACATGAACAATATGGCTGACGTGTTCAATTTACCAAATGGCCCAAGCAATGTTATTTAATATTGTATTACTAAAATATTCATATATGACTAAATTATATCGAGTGAGTGTTAGCTTCATGTTTCATGTAATAACATAATGTATGAAATGTAGTTATCATGAGCGTTATCGCGTATGATAGCCCTTTTGAGCATGAGACATATTTTTATTTTAAGCATGAGTGAAGTAACTGTGGTTGATTCCAATAATCATATTGCGTTCCTCCGTATTTTTGATAAATTTGCCGAGCGCCACGGAGAACAACTAATGTTTGGTGAGAGACATGCTACATTCATATTGCCAACCTCTATGAAGTTTGACCAAGACTTCATTAAGTTTGAACTATGAAAATTGATATAGTACATATGTTTCACATTATTTTACTTATCGGAGATTTGATAAACATGAAATCTTCTAAGTAAGGTGGCACTCACTATAAATTTTCATCGGTGCTTACCATGTCACTAGTTTGATATGCTTAAAGGGGAGTGGAGTTTTTATTATTATTTCACCATTCTCGATGACTAGATATACTAAATTTTCCATATTTTAGGTGTTCGGGAACACATTGATAATGACTTTTCTATCTGTGAGGCAGTAAAAATGTAGTACTTTATTAGGAGGGATGCTAAGGAGCCGGCGAATGAGTAGAACGCTGTTCAACTAGCTTCTCAAGCTTACTGGGTGAATACATCTTCAACTATCTTGTGCATAGTACACCCGGAAACCCTAGTGCGAAGGTGATGAATAACCGCTCCTTGCCATATCAAGTTAACAGGATGGAACAGATTGATTAGACTCGCAGGTCTGAAAAACATAATAAGTTGAGTGGTTGGTGTTTTTGGGTCATGTTTTATTATTATCACTCGATTGGATATTATTGAAGTAAACCTCAAGGATCTTGCCGTGTCTAGATAAACATTGTATGTGTAAATTGGTTCCATGATTTGTTGATACCTATACGCATATGCACCTTTACTAGTTTGAATAAAGTGATTCAAACATAAAGTCTTGTTTGGAATGGAAAAACCGATGACGCAAATTGATGCGGAGAACGGGAAGAAGTAAATGTTTAGAAACTATAAGTCCCCAGTACTTTACACCAAAAGATATGAGATCTCAATGCATAACAATAGTTTTCGGAACCATCATGCATCATGTTGTACACTGATCAATACACTGCTATCTAAAAACTTCTAACAACATTCATTGCATAAAAATAATGCTAATAAAAACCAGAACAATAGTTGTCATTTTTTTCTCCATCATCATTCATTAGGTTGGAGGATGAGCTCATGCATCTGACTATGATTGAAGAGGATTATTGTAGACAACACAACCGTTAGAACTGGCTGCTTAAAGGCAATGCTAAAACTAAGTTTTTCCATGCCATGGCCAATGGCCGTCATCGAAAGTGTTCCATCTCTCGCCTCATCTCCCCAACAGCCCCCATCACCGAACCTGCTAAGCTTCGGGACCATATCTATGATTTCTACAAGCAGCTTCAGGGAGACCCGAGAGAGACCCGTCTCTCTTCAACCTATCCCCTAACTTATGGGACATGTCTCGGAAGAGGAGAACGACAACCTCTTACTAAAATTCACGGGTGAAGAGTTAGATGGGGTGCTTCATAGCATGATAGTTGACACTACTCCGGATCCAGACGGCTTCCCTGTCACTTTCTTTAAGAAATTTTGGATGTTGGTCAAACCTTATATCTTGACGATCCTCAATGGATTTGCTCTTGGTTGAGTTTACATCTTGCGCCTAAACTTCGGGATCCTTACCCTTATTCCCAATATCCCAGGGGCGTAGGATATTCGTCAGCTCCGCCCTATCCTGCTCATCAATGTCATTTTCAAATTCATGGCTAAGGCATACACGCTAAGACTTTCCCCCATCGCCCACCGCATTATCAGTCGTTCCCAAACAACTTTTATCAAAGGTAGGGACATCCTATCTCTACTAGAGATCGACAATGAAACAAAAAGGAAGAAGCTTGGGGGCATTGTCCTTAAACTCGACTTTGAGAAAGCATTTGATCGGGCAGATTGGGGTTTCCTCCATCAAGTGCTTCTTTCGAAAGGTTTTTACATAGCTTGGGTTCATCGAGCCATGGATGTGGTCACGGGAGGCCAAACTTCCATCTCCATCAACGGGGAAGTTGGCGACTATTTCTGCAATGGCAGAGGAGTTCGAGAGGGGGACCCCTCTCTCATCTTTTGTTTGATTGCATAGTAGATTCTCTGGATGAGATGTTGAGCAAAGCTAAAGCCACGGGTCACATCCGAGCTCTAGTTACCCATATTATCCCAATTGGGGTAGCTCACCTTCAATATGCGGATGATACTATCATCATCATTCAGCCTGACAATCTGGGGATCGCCAACCTCAAGTTCCTTCTACTCTTCTTCCAGAGTATGTCGGAACTCAGCATTAACTTCCACAAAAGCGAAGTGTTGATCGCCTCAATTGCAAGCTTGGTTCCTTTCCCTTGGCCTACCTGGGACTTCCCATTAGCGAGCGTGCGTTAAAGACACTAGACTGGAACCTCCTCACGGCCAATGTAGCGAAATGCGTGGACCGCTGGGTAGGGAAAATGATGTCCTCGGCAGCGCGCCTTACGCTCACCAACACATGCCTCTCAAACCTGGACTTCCCATTAGTGATCGTGCGTTAGCGACACTATACTGGAACCCCCTCATAGCCAATGTAGCAAAATGCGCGGACCGCTGGGTAGGGCAAATGATGTCCTCCGTAGAGCATCTTATGCTTACCAACACATGCCTCTCAAACCTTCCCCTACACGCCATGAGTATCAACATGCTAGGTGATTTTGTGCACAACACCATGAACAAGCATCAGGGCCATTTCTTTTGGGAGGCTAATGGCTTGAAACGCAAATAACACATGCTTAGGTTGCCAGTGGTTTGCCGCCCCAAAAATCTTGGGGGGCTTGGGCATCATAGACACTAAACTAACGAATATGTGTCTCATGATAAAATGGATCCAGAAGCTTTACTCGAATGAACAAGGCCTTTGGTCTGATCTCATCAGGAGCAAGTACCTATAGAGGAAAGACCTTCTCCTAGACACACACAACACAAGATCCCAATTCTGGAATGCTATCTAGAAACTCAAACATCTCTTTTGCTTGGGAGCAAAACACACAGTCAAGAACGGGACTTCCACCCGCCTATGGATTGACTGGTGGTTAGGTTGGGGCCCTTATGCGAATACTTCCCTAACCTCTACGCCATTTTGGCTAATCCTACCATCTCGGTGGGGGAAGCACTCGCTTTGGGAGCCTGGAACATATCCTTTCGCCGCACTTTTGGGTTGGCCGAGAGTGTTGAATGGACCAATATCTTGCGAGAAATCCAGCCTACCCAGCTCTCCGCGAATCGGGACGAGTTCACCTCGGTGCTAGAGGCCTCGGGTTGTTTCTCGACTAAATCACTGTACCTCAAGCTTTGTTAGGGAAGCCCGACGTGCCATATGGCCGTTATTTGGAAAATCGCTGCCCCTTTGAAGATCAGGATCTTCCTATGGCAGCTAATCTGAAATAGGCACCCCACCTGCGATCAGATCCTCCATCGCCATGGGCCTAGCAATGACCAGTGTGCCTTGTGCGACAAGCCAGAACATGCCTCACACATATTCTTCCAATGCGCTCTTGCTCTCTCTCTCTCTCTCTCTCTCTCTCTCTCTCTCTCTCTCTCGTGTAACTGGAACCCCCTCTTGCTTTGTCGATGTCTTCCGTCTGATCCAACACCATCGTGGTCAAGATAGACGGACCATTTGGACCTGTTTTTCCTCCCTATGCTGGACCATGTGGACTATGGCAACAAATATTCTATTTAGAGAACGTTATCTAAATATCTAGCCGACTACCTATACAAAACGTGTATCTACTAACAGATGTGGAAGCTTTTGGCTAGGAGGTAGGACATGCCGGTGCTGGAGGAGGCGATCACCACTAGGGACGTGCACGTCTAAGGTTGCCGTTGTAGCTTCATGTGTGCTAGCCTTGTATTGTTTGTTGTTGTTATTGTTGTTGTTTTTCTCCTTTTACGAACCTGGAGCTTTGCTTCCTAATGTGTATGAGTATGTTTGCCGCGGTTGGTTTTATTAAGTCAAAGACGGGCTCGGCTCGAGTCTTTTGTCTAAAAAAAATTAATCTGTCGGACGTAGTCTACCCAAATATTGAATTTTCGAGATATTCAAATGATATGTCACTCCTATTCCTCCATATCCCAAGAAAACAACCTCTTTATAGGGGTGAAATCCAGGAAAGCGTATGAAAGTGCAATGGACGTCGCCTAGAGGGGGGGGGGGGTGAATAGGCTTTTTAAAATATTACGGTTTATGCTCAAGTAAATGCGGAATAATACTAACGTTTAATTTATTGAGCACAAAACCTAACCACTAGGTTCACCTAAGTGCACCAACAACCTATGCTAAGCAATACAAGCAACAAGGTGATAGCAAGATATAAATACTTCAAGCACGATGGCTATTACAAAGTAAAGTGCATAAGTAAAAGGGCTCGGCTGAGAGATGACCGATGGACGCAGAGACGAAGATTTGTTTCTCGAAGTTCACTTCCAAAGAAGCTACGTCTCCGTTGGAGAGGTGCGGTGGAGCAATGCTCTCCGAACGCCACAAATGGCTCACCTCGAGGTGTGGTGGCTCGATGCTCATCCAACGCCACACAAGGTCTTACCCAGGATGCGGAAGCATGCAACTCACTGACGCCACAAAAGGATCACCCTATTCTCGTGAGTGCGCACCACAAAAGGCGGGCACTCGTTCCACTATGGGACACTTGAGGGCGGTCACCGAACCCGTACAAGATTAGGGCTATCTCCACAACTCAATTGGAGGCTCCCAACAACAAAGCCACAAAAGGCTACACCGCCACAAAAGGACAACAAAGCCACAAAAGGCTACAAGACCACTAGAGGTCAACAAGACCACAAAAGGTCAACAAACCAACCACACAACCATCTAGGATTCCAAGAACCCAAGATTAACAAGCCCACAAGCTTGTACTCGCCAAATCTTCGAGGAGAACTCAAACCTATGCAACAAATTAAAGAGTCAAGTCCTTCTCTCTCAAATTCCACCAAAGCTACAAAAGCTATTTGGGGGAATAAGAGAGGAAGAACACAAGAGGAGAACACAAAACTCTCTAAGATCTAGATCCCAATGATTCCTTCACAAAGAAGGGATTTGGCTTGGGGGTTGTAGATCTAGATCTCCTATCTCAAATCCCTCAAAAAGATGCAAGAATCATAGGAAGGGAAAGGGAGAGGGAAAGCTCTTCAAGGTCAACAATGGAGGAGAGAGAGAAAGCCAAGAACCAAGAAAAGAGCTAGTTCCCACGAAGGGGAAGAGGAGCCCCTTTTAAAGGGCTCCCAGATCTTCCCGTTATGTGCATTCACGACCCTAGCTAGAACTTCCGGTGGGAGGCCAGAATTTCCGGTTGCACTCAGCCAACGAATAGAAAACTGCGATGCGAAAGACCAAAAACACAAGCCTGGTCGGAACTTCCGCCGGTCCACCAGAACTTCCGGTGGGAGCAAAACTACCGGTGGAAATTCTGACTGAAGTTCCATCAAATAGATCAAACAAGATACAGAGGTTACAGTACGTGGGCAGAACAAGAGCCGGAAATTCACCCGGTACTACCGGCGACATTTATGCCCTAGCGGTACTTCCGGTCCCTGGCCAGAACTTCCGGCGGGTCGGTATACCGCCGAAACTTCCTACCCAAATTCCTTCAAATACAACAAACCAGATAGAGAGGATACAGAACGTGAGCGGAAGAAGAACCGGAACTTCCGGCGGCAAAATGCCCTAGCGGAACTTCCGGTGGGTAGCCCAAAACTGCCATAATTTTCGCATCCGAACTCCAAACGAGATGAAACCAATTTTGTTGGAAATATAACAACAAATCAAAATATTGGGTATCACCTAGGGAGAAAATACTATGAATATATATGTGATGTATCTCCCAAGGTATGGAGCCAGAAAACTTGCAAGATCAAAAACGCAATAAGATATGAAAGTGAAATCCTTATTTGATGAACCTATGAATGCAAAGGTTTGAGCTCTCTCCGAACGATGCGATCGAGACACCCTCTTGAGAGCCCTTCTTGATAGTACGGATATCTATCCTAAACCCGGTCTCTCAACTAACAACACGAGACCGGCAAAAGAGAAGCGCTATCAAGATCATACCTTTGCCTTGAGAAATCCACTTGAACTTGATGTAGACCGTCTTGTTCTTATCAAGTGGGAACACCTTTCTTGATTGCTCTTGCTTGATGAATATGAGGACTTGCAAATTGCTCCCCCATACTCCATGGGAAAACTTCTTCTTTGAACTTGTCTTCATCACTCCATGATCACGAGGATGGCAAGCTTCAATCATGAGGTGTTCTAGAGATGGCGCATCTTGAGCTTGCCCTTCATACCTTCTTGAGGTTGATCCATCTTGATGCAACTCTTTGCACTTGTCTTGATCAACCTTCAAGCTCCTTTATTCATGATTCAACCTTGAGACCAACACATGGCCCAAACGATGCCAATGGAAGAACCTACAAGTGAAACTCAATTTACACATTAGTCCATAGAGATTGTCATTAATTACCAAAACCACACATGGGGGCATACATGCCCTTTCAGCGTACATAGTTGTAAGAACATTGATAACTACCTTAAATGTTCTTAACCTTATCATCGTCAGAGTCCCAATACAAAATTTGCTTGGCTCGAAAGAGCAGGGTGGGGCCTCCCTGGCTCTCAATATTTGGAGTCATTGTCAGATTTCTTACATGGAGAATGATAATCTGGTGACCCTTGTTTCTATGGCTGAGTTGGAGGCTGCAGTGAATGCAACCAAGTCCAACACTGCTCTAGGGCCTGATGGGATCCCTGTGTTCTTATACAAGCAATTCTGGCCTCTGGTTAGACAACAAGTTTTCCTGTTGCTGACTCGTGGCCTGATCTCCCTCAACCGTCTCAACTTTGGAGTTCTCTCTCTAATTCCTAAGGTGCAAGGTGATAATATGATTACCCAATATAGGCCGATAGCTCTTATCAATGTGATTTTCAAGTTTATGGCCAAGACTCTCGCCTCGCGGCTAGCTCCTATTGCCCAAGCCTCAGTTCACTCCAACCAAACTACATTCATTCGTGGCAGAAGCATTCTTGATGGTATTGCGGTGCTCCATGAAATTTTTGATGAAGCCAAAGCCTCCAAAGAACAGTTCTTCGTTTTCAAGATTGACTTTGAAAAGGCTTATGACAGAGTGCATTGGGACTTTCTCGAAGAGGTCTTACATAGGAAAGGTTTCCATCCCTTGTGGGCCAGTTGGGTCATGAAGTTGGTCAGAGGGGTCCAGACGGCGATTAATATTAACGGTGAACAAGGGCCTTTCTTCCGTAATGCTAGGGGCATTTGCCAAGGGGATCCTCTGTCTCCTACCCTCTTCAACTTCTTGGTTGAGGCGTTTGCCACTATGCTAGATGGAGCATGTGCGGCTGGCCATATTCATGGGGTTGCCTCTCATTTGGTCGATGGATGTCTCTCGCACCTTCAGTACGCGGATGATACTCTGCTCCTCATCCACAACGACCCTCTAGATATCATGAATCTCAAATTCATTTTGCTCTGCTTTCAGAAGATGTCTGGGCTCAAGGTGAATTTTGCTAAGTCTGAGGTTTTTGTGTCAATGCTGATTAAGAAGAGCAGCTCAGGATTGCTTTCATGCTTAACTGCAAGCTTGGATCCCTGCATATGACCTATCTTGGCATGCATGTTGATCAACATAGACTGACCATCGAGGATTTTCAACCCATCATGTATCGTGTTTCCAAGAAGGTTGACCCTTGGAAGGCGAGGTTTCCCTCCTCTGGGGAAGAAGGATCCTTATCCAGGCCTATATTGATATTTTGCCCCTATATGGCATGAGCTTTTACCATATGCAAGATGGGATTCATGTAGTCTTCGATAAATTTCACTCTAGATTTTACTAGGCCAAAGACAAGACTAAGAAAAAGTACCATATGGTTAAATGGGCCGACATGTGTATGCCCAAGGATCTTGGATGCCTAGGTTTCACCAATACCAGAATTCTCAATGACTGTCTTATGGCCAAATGGGCCTGGAAGGGGTTTAACGGCCGGGGGCCTGTGGTGGGATATTATGCAAAAGAAGTACTTGGGCCAATCATCTCTCTGCTGTGCGAAGTGGTCGCGGGGCTCTCACCTTTGGAAATTGATCCGCAAGTCTAGACAATTACTAAGAATTGTTGGAGATATGCCCTAGAGGCAATAAAGAAGTGGTTAACAAGATCATATCATTAGGAGAATGGTGTGATGGACATACTCCTATAGATAAGCGTAGCATTAAGATCAAGTCATTTCAATAGTTAGTTTGCTATAAGCTTTCTGATACATAGTAACCTAATTCCTTCGACCATGAGATCATACTAATCACCATCACCGGAAGAATGCTTTTATGACATCAAACACCACACCATAACTAGGTGGATATAAAGGTGGCATTGAGTGTTCGAAAAGTATGTGTTGAGGCACATGGATCAAGAGTGGGATTTGTCCATCCATATGACGGATAGATATACTTTGGGCCCTCTCGGTGGAATGTCATCCAATTATCTTGCAAGCATGTGACTGGCTCACAAGGGATCACATATCATGGGAACAAGAAAAGAGTACTTATCGATAACGAGGTTGAACTAGGTATGTAGAGATACCGACGATCAAACCTCAGATAAGTAAACTATCGCGAGACAAAGGGAAATTGGTATCGTATGTAAGTGGTTCATTCGATCGCAAAGTAATCATAGAAATATGTGGGAGCCATATGAATTTCCAGATTCCTCTATTGGTTATTGATCGGAGAAGTGTCTCGGTCATGCCCGCATAATTCACGAACCGTAGGGAGACACACTTAAGGATTCGATGTTGTTTAGTAGATATGGAATGTAAGTAGGGATACCGAATGTTTTTCGGAGTCTCGGATGGGATCCGGGATATCACGAGGAGATCTGGAATGGTCCGGATAATAAGATTCATATAAGGAAATTCCGATTCCGGAGTTCGGGTATGATTTCGATGTTTTCATCTGAGAGGTTCTAGAAGGGTCTAGAAGTTTCACCGGACCGGAAGGGGAATGGTCCATGAATGTGTCATGGGTAAGTGGAATGATGGGATCATATCCTAGGTCACTTGGTTTGGGCATTTGCGAGAGAGAATTAAAGCTCTAAATTGAAAGTCAGAAGGAAGGTTTGAAAAGTCAAACTAGAACAATAGTTTCCTAGTGGAAGAAGGAAAGAGTCCTTCCTTCTATCCAACTTGGATTTGGGTTTGGATTCAAACTCTCCCCTCCCAAGGCTACCCTCCTCTCATAAATAGAGGGGGAGGGCTGCCCTAAAGACCACAACACCAAGCCCTCCCCACCGTGCGTCGTCGACGCCGCCCATCACCGTCGCCCTAGCCGCCGCTGACACCTCCTCCTCCTCTCTGGCTTTCTATACCTAGATCGCCGGAAAACCCTAGATCCACCATAACTCGCACCGGCTTAGGCGAAGCCCTGCGGGATCTTCCCTCTACTTCTGACACCACGCCGTCGTGCTGCCGGAATCGCGTAGGGAGAACTGCAACCTCCACTGCCTACTGGAACAAGGGAGAGGAAGGTCTTCATCGAGTACCGAACGTGTGACTGACTACAGAAGGCTGCCGGAACGCAGTGCCGGAAGGATCGTCTACGCGATCTTGAGATCGGCAAGTGTACGACTACATCACCCACGAGAATATGCTCTCATTAACCGCTTTGGAATCTTTGAGGGTGAGTGCTCTAATCGACTCGTTGCTAGAATTTAGTAGATAGATCTTGGCTTGTTTGTGTGCATGCGGTAGAATTGTTTTTGTTTTCCATGCTACGAACCCCTATAGTGGTATCAGAGCCAGGTCTATATATAGATCTGTTGCACGATTAGAACACAATGGTCATTATGGGTGTTGATGCTTTTGTTGTCGATTGCTTCTTGTGTACTTTGCATCTTGCGGGATGGTGGGATGAAGCGGCCTGGGCTAACCTCACATGACATCGTTCATGAGACTTGCTCCACGCTTGACATGCAACTTGTATTGCATAAGTGGCTTTGCGGGTGCCTGTTTCTACCAACATAGTTAAGATTCAATTTACAAGGGTGATTGACAAGACTACTATCAACGTTGTGGTTCTTGTTCGTAAGTTAGAACGACACTTATTGAAAGCCCCAAACCACGTAAAACATGCAAAAAAATTAGAGGCGTCTAACTTTGTTTTGAAGGGGTATGATGTGATGTGATATGACCATGATTGTGATTATATATATATATGATGTATGCAATGTTCCTTATTGTAAGAAGAAAACCGGCAGGAGCCATATGGTTGTCTTTTTAATTCCGTTAAGACCTGCGTGTCTATTATTCAAAGTAGTTGTAATAGTTGATGCTGGTGGACGACAGCCATGAAGCGGCGCCATTGACCTTGACGCTATGTCGGTGATGATGGAGATCATGTTCGTGCTTGAAGATGGAGATCGGAAGCACAAAGAAGAAAGGCCATATCATATCACCTATTATGAATTGCATGTGATGTTAATCCTTTTATGCATCTTGTATTGCTTAGTTAGCAATGGTTGCATTATAAGATGATCCCTCTCACAAAATTTCAAGTTATAAAGTGTTCATCCTTAGTAAGCACCGTTGCTAAATCTCGTTGTTTCGAAGCACCACGTGATGATCGGGTGTGTTAGATTCTACGAATGTATACAACATGAGCAAGCCAGATTTGCTCATGCGGAAGCTAAGGTTTGATCTTGATGATCCTAGCATGTACAGACATGGTCTCGGAACACGGATCACCGAAAGGTAAAGCATGAGTCATATAGTTGATATGATGAACATGTTGATTGTTCGCCATTAAATCTACATCAACTCTCGTGATGATCGGTTTTGATGCGGTGGATTTGGTTCATGTGATCACTAAAACAATGTGAGGGATATTGTTTTGAGTGGGATTTCACCTAGATTAATTTAACTATTAATTAGAACTCAATTTGTCATAAACTTAGTCTAAACTATTGCAAATATGTTGTAGATCAATGGCGGCCCCTACCATCAATTTTAATGCGGTCCTAGAGAAAGAAAAGTTAAAAAACAATGGAAGCAACTTCGCGGACTGGTTCCGCAATTTGAGGATTATCCTCAATGCTGGTAATTTGACCTATGTGCTGGATGCACCGCTAGGTGACCCACCTACAGCTGATGCTCCCGATGAGGTAAAGAATGTTTTCCTAGCTCGGAAGAATCAGTACTCCACAGTTCAGTGTGCTATCTTGTATGGTTTGGAATCGGAGTTTTAGAAAAGGTTTGAGAACCATGACCCACATGATATTGTCCGTGAACTCAAAATGATATTTGAGGCTCACGCGGAAGTTGAGAGTTATGAGGCTTCTGAAAAGTTCTTTAACTACAAGATGGAAGAGGGAACTCCATTAGTGAGCACGTGCTTAAGATGTATGGGCACGCAAGCAAGCTTCAAAGCTTGGGTATAGTGATTCCTAATGCTTTGGGTATTCACCGTGTCCTCCAATCACTACCACCAAGTTACAAGAACTTTGTGATGAACTACAATATGCATAACATGGACAAGTCGTTGCCAGAACTCTTCTCCATGTTAAAGTCTGCGGAAGTCGAGATCAAGAAAGAGCACCAAGTGTTGTTGGTTAATAAGACCACCAAATTAAAGAAGCAAGGCAAGTCTAAGAAAAAGGGAAACTTCAAGAAGGGCGGTATGAAAGTTACTGCACCGGTGAAGAAGACCAAGGCTAGACCTAAGGCTGATACTGAGTGCTTTTACTGCAAGGGAGAAGGTCACTAGAAGCGGAATTGCCCTAAGTACTTGGCGGATTTGAAGAACGGAAACATCAAGAAGAAAGGTATATCCGATATACATATTATTGATGTGTATCTCACTAGTACTAAGTAGTAGTGCTCGGTATTTAATCTTTGGTTCGGTTGCTCACATTTGTAACTCGAAACAGTCTTTGCATAGACGGAAACTAGCGAAGAACGAGGTGACGATGCGCGTTGGAAATGGATCAAAGGTTGATGTGATCGCGGTCGGCACGCTACCTCTTCATCTACCATCGGGATTAGTTTTATACTTAAATAATTGTTGCCTTGAGCATGAACATTATATCTGGATCATGTTTATTGAGAGACGGTTACTTGTTTAAGTCCGAGAATAATGGTTGTTCAATTTATATGAGTAATATGTTTTATGCACATGCACCTTTGATAGATGGTCTATTCTTATTGAATCTCGATTGTAGTAATACACATATTAATAACATTGAAGCTAAACGTTTGAAATTGAGCTATAACTCGACCTATATGTGGCACTGTCGTCTTGGTCACATTGGAGTGAAGCGTATGAAGAAACTCCATTCTGATGGACTTCTTGAATCAATTGATTTTGAATCACTTGAAAGATGCGAAGCATGTCTAATGGGTAAAATGACTAAGACTCCATTTTCTGGTATGGTGGAGCGAGCTACAGACTTATTGGAAATCATACATACCGTTGTGTGTGGTCCAATGAGTGTAGCATCACGCGATGGTTATCATTATGTTCTTACTTTCACGGATGACTTGAGTAGATATGGGTATATCTATTTCATGAAACATAAGTCCGAAACTTTTGAGAAGTTTATGGAATTTCAAAGTGAGGTAGAGAATCAATGTAACAAAAAGATTAAATTTCTACAATCTGATCGTGGAGGTGAATATCTTAGTTACGAGTTTGGCGAGCATTTGAAGAAATGTGGAATACTTTCACAATTAACACCGCCAGGAACACCACAACGTAATGGTGTGTCCGAACATTGTAATCGAACTCTCTTAGATATGGTTCGTTCTATGATGTCACTTACAGATTTGCCGCTATCATTTTGGGGTTATGCATTAGAAACAACCGCATTCACTTTAAATAGGGCACACACTAAATCCGTTGAAACGACACCGTATGAATTATGGTTTGGGAAGAAACCTAAATTGTCGTTTCTTAAAGTTTGGGGTTGCGAAGCTTATGTAAAGAAGTTACAACCATACAAGCTTGAACCCAAAGCAGAAAAATGCGTCTTCATAGGATACCCAAGGAAACTATTGGGTATACCTTCTATCATAGATCCGAGGGAAAAATCTTTGTTGCCAAGAATGGATCATTTCTAGAGAAGGAGTTTCTCTCGAAAGAAGTGACTAGAAGGAAAGTAGAACTCGACGAGGTTGTTGAACCTTCTCTTGAACTTGCGAGTAGCGCAACACCGGAAGTAGTTCCTATGGCGCCTACACCAATAAGAGAGGAAGCTAATGATGTTTGATCATGAAACTTCGGTTGAAGTAACTATGGAACCTCGCAGGTCAACGAGAACTCGTACCACTCCTGATTAGTATGATCCCGTTATGAGTGTCATGTTGGTGGACAACACCGATGACCCTGCGACATATGAGGAAGTGATGATGAGCCCAGATTCCAAAAAATGGCAACAAGCCATGAAATTTGAGATTGGATCCATGTACGAAAAGCAAGTATGGACTTTGGTGGACTTACCTGATGGCCGGAAGGCTGTCGAGAACAAATGGATTTTCAAGAAGAAAACAGATGCTGATGGTAATGTTACTATCTATAAAGCTCGACTTGTCGCAAAAGGGTTTCAACAATTCAAGGAGTTGACTACGATGAGACTTTCTCACCAGTAGCGAAGCTAAAGTCTGTGGGGATTTGTTAGCAATCGCTGCATATTATGATTATGAGATATGGCAGATGGATGTCAAAACGGCGTTCCTCAATGGAGACATTGATGAAGAGTTGTATATGGTACAACCCAAAGGTTTTGTTGATCCTAAAGGTGCTAATAGGGTATGCAAACTTCAGCGGTCCATTTATGGATTGAAGCAAGCATCCCGAAGTTGGAATCAACGTTTTGACAAGATAATCAAAAGCTTTGGTTTTATACAAACTTATGGAGAAGCTTGTATTTACAAGAAAGTGAGTGGGAGCTTTGTAGCATTCTTAATACTATATGTAGATGACATACTATTGATTGGGAATGATGTAGACCTTCTTAATGGTGTCAATGATTATTTGAATAATAGTTTTTCAATGAAAGATCTTGGCGAAGCAGCTTACATATTAGGCATAAAGATTTATAGAGATAGATCAAGACGCCTAATATCATTGTCACAAAGTACATATTTGGACAAAGTTCTAAAGAGGTTTGGAATGGAAGATAGCAAGAAAGGGTTCTTGCCCATGTTGCCCAATACGACCTTGAGTAAAACTCAAAGTCCCGCAATGGCAGAAGATAGAGAAAGGATGAGTAAGACTCCATATGCCTCAGCCATAGGATCTCTTATGTATGCCATGCTATGTACTAGACCCGATTTTGCATATTATGTTAGTTTGACTAGCAGGTATCAAAGTGATCCAGGCGTGGATCATTAGACAACGGTCAAAAACATCCTTAAGTACTTGAGAAGAACTAAGGATATGGTTCTTTCTTATGGAGGTGATGAATAGCTTGTTGTTAATGGTTACACTGATGCTAGTTGGAACACCGATCCGGATGATTCTAAATCTCAATATGGATACGTATTTACTTTGAATGGTGCAGCAGTTAGCTGGAGGAGTGCAAAACAAAGCGTTGTGGTGAGATCTTCAACTGAATCAGAATACATAGCTGCTTCGGAGGCTTCACAAGTGGCGATATGGATGAAGGAGTTCATTACAGAGCTCGGTGTGGTTCCAAGTGCGCTGGACCCAATGTCTATCTATTGTGATAACATGGGCGCCATAGCCAATGCGCAAGAACCAAGGTCACACAAGAAGCTGAAGCACATCAAGCTACGTTTTCACGCTATTCGAGAGCATGTCCAAGATGGTGACATAAAGATTTGCAAAGTACACACCATATCTGAATGTGGCAGATCCGTTGACTAAACCTCTCCCGAGGGCAAAACATGACCAACACCAAACCGCCATGGGTGTTCGGTATATTACCATGTAATCTAGATTAGTTGACTCTAGTGCAAGTGGGAGACTGTTGGAGATATGCCCTAGAGGCAATAATGAAAGTGGTTATTATTATATCTTTGTGTTTATGATAAATGTTTACATTCATGCTATAATAGTATTAACCGGAAACATTAATACTTGTGTGATTTGTAAACTAAATTAGAGTCTGTAGTAAAGCCTCTTTGTAATACTAGCTTGTTGGTTAATAGATGATCGTGGTTTCCCGATCATGAACATTGAGATGTTGTTAACAACAAGATCATATCATTAGGAGAATGGTATGATGGACATACTCCTATAGATAAGCGTAGCAGTAAGTCAAGTCATTTCAATAGTTCGTTTGCTATAAGCTTTCTGATACATAGTAACCTAATTCCTTCGACCATGAGATCATGCTAATCACCATCACCGGAAGAATGCTTTTATTACATCAAACACCACACCGTAACTGGGTGACTATAAAGGTGACATTGAGTGTTCGGAAAGTATGTGTTGAGGCACATGGATCAAGAGTGGGATTTGTCCATCCATATGACGGATAGATATACTCTGAGCCCTCTCGGTGGAATGTCATCCAATTAGCTTGCAAGCATGTGACTGACTCACAAGGGATCACATATCACGGGAATGAGAAAAGAGTACTTATCGATAACGAGGTTGAACTAGGTATGCAGAGATATCGACGATCAAACCTCGGATAAGTAAACTATCGCGAGACGAAGGGAAATTGGTATCGTATGTAAGTGGTTAATTCGATCGCAAAGTAATTGTAGAAATATGTGGGAGCCATATGAATTTCCAGATTCCTCTATTGGTTATTGATCGGAGAAGTGTCTCGGTCATGTCCTCATAATTCACAAACCGTAGGGAGACACACTTAAGGATTCGATGTTGTTTAGTAGATATGGAATGTAAGTAGGGATACCGAATGTTGTTCGGAGTCTCGGATGGGATCCGGGATATCACGAGGAGATCCGGAATGGTCCGGAGAATAAGATTCATATAAGGAAAGTCCGATTCCAGAGTTCGGGTATGATTTCGATGTTTTCATCGAAGAGGTTCTAGAAGGTTCACCGGACCGGAAGGGGAATGGTACATGAATGTGTCATGGGTAAGTGGAATGATTAGATCATATCCTAGGTCACTTGGTTTGGGCATTTGCAAGAGAGAATTAAAGCTCTAAATTGAAAGTCAAAAGGCAGGTTTGAAAAGTCAAACTGGAACAATAGTTTTCTAGTGGAAGAAGGAAAGAGTCCTTCCTTCTATCCAACTTGGGTTTGGGTTTGGATTCAAACTCTCCCCTCCCAAGGCTGCCCCCTCTCATAAATAGAGGGGGAGGGCTGCCCCAAAGACCACAACACCAAGTCCTCCCCACCGTGCGTCGCCGCTGTCGCCAGCCGCCGCCACCGCCGGCCCATCGCCGTCGCCCTAGCCGCCGCCGACACCTCCTCCTCCTCTCCGGCTTTCTATACCTAGATCGCCGAAAACCAGGGATCCACCATAACTCGTACTGGCTTAGGCGAAGCCCTGCGGGATCTTCCCTCTACTTCCGACACCACACCGTCGTGCTGCCAGAATCGCGAGGGGATAACTACAACCTCCGCTGCCTGCTGGAACAAGGGAGAGGAAGGTTTTCATCGAGTAACGAACGTTTGACCGACTGCGGAAGCGCTGCCGGAACGCAGCGCCGGAAGGATCGTCTACGCGATCTTGAGATCGGCAAGTGTACGACTACATCACCCACGAGAATCTGCTCTAGTTAACCGCTTTGGAATCTTCGAGGGTGAGTACTCTAATTGACTCGTTGCTACAATCTAGTAGATATATCTTGGCTTGTTTGTGTGCATGCGGTAGAATTTTTTTGTTTTCCATGCTACGAACCCCTACAAGAATTGGTGCTCGCAATGTGGTGGGCAATGGACACAATACTTTCTTTTGGCTGGACATATGGGTCCACTTGGAGCCGTTAGCCACAAAAATTCCTACACTCTTTAGCCTTTGTGACAATCCATAGGTCTTGGTTGCCGAAGTTCTCAACAGTGACTTGGGACGGCCTGCCTTTGGCTGCACCTTTGGCCCTTCTAAAGCTGCTGAGTGGCGGCAGCTGGAAGGAGACCTGCTTGCGACCTCTCTTAATGGGGAATAGGATAGGTTAGCTTGGCTCCTGGATCCTTCTGGTGTGTTCTCAACTGGGTCCCTATATAAAGCTCTTCATGAAGGCTGCTCGGTTTTCAGGTTCAAAGAGTTCTAGAAAGTGAGTATTCCGCTTAAAATAAAAAAAAACCTATGGCTCTTGGCTAGAGGCCGCCTTCCGAGTGGCTCACGGCCCAGGAGATGGAATGTGCCCCTTTGTCGCCTCCCTAAAACCAGGATCACATTCTTTTCTCCTGCAGTTTGGCTAAGATTTTTTGGGTCTGCTTTCGTGAAATTCTTGGTTGTTTGTGGGCTCTTGTTTCTTTTGACCAGTTCTTTGTGCTCATCCAAGGGATCTCTAGAATCTCTAGGCGCATGTTGTGGATTTCCTTTGTCGCTTTGTCTTGGTCGCTGTGGACCATTAGAAATAAAGCCCTTATTGATAGGAAGTTTATTAACACGCCTGCCGATGGTTTGTTTAAATTGGTGGTTTTCTTGCAACAGTGGACTCCGCTCTGTCGCAGTTCAGAGTGGTAGGCGATAGTATCCTTGATTGAGGCCATCAGACACAAGATCTTGGAGCTGCGTTCTATGGTGGAGGAGTAGATGGACTCCTGCTGCCTGTTTCTTAGCCTTCCTCTTTGGTTAGGCCTCATGTCTTCCCTAGACTTCTCTATGCTGACTTGTGCCCGTGCCACTTTGTGTTGTGTAGTGGTTAAACTTTTATTCTGGTGTTTATTCTGGCTTGATCAGTTGATGTGTCTCTTGTTAAACATTGGTCCTCGCGGGCTTTATTTATAAAGTCGTGCCACGTGCCTTATTTCTAAAAAAATAAATTCTGCCATTAGCATACAATTGTTGCCATCTACGTCATTATCATCAGCATCTAGAATCCATGTTTTGTCAAATCCCACCTATTTGTGCAAGCAGCTATTTGCCCATGGCTTAAGATCAACTAGGTGGATAGGCGATCTTCGCCTCGCCGCCTACAATACGGGTCATCCATTACATAACCTCCTGGAGAACCAAACTTAGTCCTCACTTAAAAACTCTGATAATACTTGGTGCAATTTTTATGAACCATTTATCTGATATATACATCGGCAAATGGTCTTAAATTCATTTTCCACCAAGGGTATAATTGATACACTGATCGAGGAAAAATAATATTGATGAATCAAGGAACTAATGGAATGCCATAATCGAATAATGCAACAAGACATAAAAAAATGTTGCATCTCAGCTCTACTCCAATAGAACTTCGCCAGCTCCACTAAACTCTCACCTTTTTTCATATGCACATACTTTTCACACCATGTGGAGTGTGTGCCTCCAAATGTCCTATTATCAACATCCATGGTTCTGACACATAGGTCACATGTCAATGATTTATTCAGTTTAAACAACTACAAAATGCTTACAGTTTAGATAGCTCAATCTGCATCTGTACAATTTTGTGTTTATTGTATCTATTGGTTTCCTCGATAAAGTGTACAGTGTTCTATCTGCATGCAACTGAGAGATATAAGGTTCAGGTCTATCTACATCTGTATGATTTTGTGTTGAATCTAAGCTTTAGGGGTTCGGGTGCATGTAAAAAGAATCTACACATGACTACAACAAAATCATCTCAAACAAAACTTTATCAAACAATGTTATATGCACAAAGAGCATTTTTGCGTGTAACATGCACCACACCTTTATGCAACCCAAGCGCTGACAAATACACCATTCATATCTGATGAATCATATGTTTGTTCTTCACTAAGAGGACCATAAAAAAGAGGACCATATGTCCGTATTTCACCAAGAGGACCATACAAAAGAGATGGTATTCATCTCATCCTGGATCTCTCCTACACTAACTTTTGCATCTATATACATGAGATCGAAAGACAAAGCTGAGATATGTATGGAAAATTTGCCACATAAATACAGACAGACATAGGTAAGACATAATGCAGCTATTAGAGCACCAAAGAGATTGTCTCAAAAGATCTATAATATCTAGCAAAATTCATCCAAGTACATTGCAAATGAGTTCTTATAGTGACAAAATAGATCCATGTTAGACCTATAATTAGAAACATGCAAATTGCTTGGTTGCTGGACAATTAATGGTCTAGGGAAGTAATTTTAATGTGTACAATAAAATACTAAATTGTATGAAATAACATCAAATATATTTATCATGTGATAAGAAAATCTATAAATGAATAAGTATATGGTTAGGGTGAGTACCAAACAGACATATCAAAGATTCTGCATTTAGGAAAACTCTCCTATTTACTTAGTGCATCACAAGCAAATTTATCTGACGATCTTTGTTGGAACTCAGGTGAAAGAAACTAAGGAAGATATCATATAGGACAACTAATTACATACTAAAGGCCACATAAAAAAATGGGAATATAACCTTCTGTCTTTTTACCTTAAGCTTTTGCATCAAACTAACATCAGTAGCTTCTTGCTTCACGTGTCCATTCCTATAGCATGCAATATATATGTAAATTAATGAATCAAACCAGTAATAAGAGGACTATGATAGTAACATAAAAAATACAGGAGACTGCATGGCTAGTGTTGGGGTATGCATTTAGAAATAAAAATTGTGTAGAGATACTACATTAATTTACGCTAGCATATATAATCTGATGGATATCTCTGCAAAACATTAGTAAACAATGCAAAAAATCCTTCACCACAACACAAAAAATATACATCATGTCACTTGAAAACAAAGATAGTTGTGCCCCAAAGTTTTGTTTTGACACCATGATTCATGCACACATGATATACATTGTCTGACATTTCGACCCTTGAGCAAAATCATGAGCAAAATGAAACAAATGATTTTTGTGAAAAAAATCGAATGAGGCAGCGAATATGAATAACCACATATAAGGGTTACACATGGTATACATAAGATGTACTTTATTATGTACAATATCATTAATCCAGCTTCCTTGTTCATTGAATACCATTTTTATGTTCTGAAGCTATTTAGTATATTCAGTACACATTGCCTACAAGAAATTAAATTAAGGACCTATAAGTCTGGGAGGTTGCAGGCTTTAGTTCAGAACATATGGGGTTCAGAAAGTACATATGCTGCACAGATCCCCTCTAAACTCAACCGAAACACAAAGATCGTGTATTTATACTTTGTAACTTTTTCAAATATTAAAATTATAAAGAAGGTGGATCAAGAGGAATATACCATGCAGAGCGACAATAATATGCATTGGTATCACCAATCAGAAAGTTAAATAACCATCATAATTGCATATAGAATCGATGTTGATAAATACAACAATATGTAATTTGGCAATTGTTTATGGAAATTTAGAAGCCACATTAGAGTCTACATGGTGTAAACCGGAAAAAAAAGAACAATAAGGGATTTTAGTTTCAGATTGCAGAGTTATGATTGAACGGACATTCACATTCTGCTCAACTTGCAAGCTGCAATCATGAGAAACACGAAATGGGGACGCAATTGTAAGGAACGTCCCTATTCTAACACAACATCTACCTAATTTCCTAAGTGGATTATACCTGCAACAAGCACAAAGTTCATGGCCGCTTCTGCTATGTTGTACGTCGGTTTCCTAGCCTCCCCAATCCTAGCCCCTTCCTCTTCAATTGTTTGTCTCTGAAAAACAAATCAGGGACATAAAGAAGAAACGTGTCAAATAGTTTACTATACTGATAGGTAAAGCATCATATTGTGCCTCAACCAAAAATATATTTGGGAGTTTGGATTATATACAGAAGTTTTGTTTCCAATTTTTAAATGAAACACCATACCTTGGCAAAAAGCTTTCCAACTCACCAAGCCTCGTGACGAAGGTTTTTAGAACTTCAGATAAGTTACAGTCTGCCTTTTCATAGGCAATGATTTCGTCCAGTGGCCTACACAAATATCACAAGACAAAACTCTCAAGGTCAATGCAATATCGTTATCATGCTATCATAAGGATTTTCATTACTGGTTATGAAAGAGGTAGATCACTTTCACTGAACCCATGCATGTTCCACTATTTTTGCATAATCTGATCCAAAGGCACTTAAAACCGTGGATGGAAGATGATAAATATGGTGAAATAATCAGTCTAGAAAAAACTAATTTCATAATTATCTCTAAGTAACCACTGTATCTCCCTAGAATCAAATTTCTCAAGACATTAACTGGATCACTCAAATAAAAATGTGGGAGCAGGAAACCTAGAAGGGCGTAGGTTGCAGCTGACGTCCAGAGGTCGATCAAGAGGCCGTGGGTTGTGCTTATGGGAAGTACAATCTTAATCTAGAAATAGAAATGCAATTCTGAGCATAAACCAGGGATGCATAGATTAAGTCGATACAAAAGATTCACTTCCATGGATGAACACTATAAATTACTTATAGAGTAAGAAAAATGTACATCAACTATGGTTTATTTTTTAAATATGGGTCGCATGTAGGCCAACAACATCAAATGCAAGGGCATGCTCACCCTAGAAAGTAACGATGGTTATTTTGTATTTTCCTGCATAAAGCACCGTGCTTGATAAATATCTTACCATGGCATGTCTTAAAAACCAGTAAGAGCATCTCCAAGAGTATTTTTATATTGGATTGCTAAAAATCGGGTATAGTAAGAGGAGAGAGGAGGTTTAGCAATCCAAACACAAAGATGCTTTCCCAGCCTTCCTATAATAGCAATTGCCAAAATTGTGGGACCCACCTGTCAATGGGTCTCTCTTTTTTCTCTTTTTTTTCTCTCCTCTTCTTCCTCATTTTTTCTTCCTGATGCCAAATACAGAGCTAAATCGAAGACACGCACGGGGGTGGCTGGGGACGGCAGCGCACGGGGGTGGCTGGGGATGGCGGCGTGCGTGAGGGCGAGGCAGCGCGCGGGGCCGAACCGCCAGCGCGCGTGAGGGCAAGGCGGCGACGTGGCGCGGGTCGCCTCCATGCTGCAAGGCGCGTGGAGGTGATGGGTCAGAATCGGCCACCGTGAGCTCGCGGCAGGGCGGTGCTCGATTCAGCCGCGGGGGCTTGTGATTCGGCGGGGAAAGGAGGGGCGTGGCCGCAAGGAAGCTCAGAGAGCAAGGTGGGGTGGTGCCATGGGCAAACGGCGGCTTGGAGGTGGCCAGAGTCGCCGGCGGCGGGGGCGGGGGCGGAAACTTCCTGGGCAGCGGTTTGGTCGCTCCCGCGTAGTGAACAAGGGCGTTTGGGAATTATCGCAAGTGACCACAGACTTTGCAAATATACAAAGTGGAGGTGTCAATATACTCACCTTCCTAAAAAAATTGTGGGAGACCACTTATACAAAGGCCGTTGGAGCAAAACTTTTGGTTCAATTTGCTATATTTTCAGTTTTTAGCAATCCTAGGCAAATATAGGAAGGATCTTTGAGATGATCTAATGACCCGAACTGCCAAAAGGACATACCTTTCATGAGTGACATAAATGTGCCATTTTCCCTATTTCGCTGCCCTAGAAGAAGCCGTAACATCAGTGACTCCAGGAACCAAACCATAATTCTCCAATTCATATAATGTTTGGTGCTATGCACGTGAGGTTATCATGACTAAACTAATGATTTATTTCCTAACCTGAAACTATAATGTTTCAATCCATTCGATTTGCTCACTATGTGAATGGGGAACAATATAGACAAACATAGAAGTTCTCACAGTTCATTTACTGAATTTCTTTTGGTGGAATATATATCTTTAAGGGGTGATCGACCAATCTGTATGTTTTCTTCACGTCATAGGAGTTAAAAAGCTCTATTGTGTAGATGGTGCCCTCCTTTAGCCGGTGCTTGCTTGAATAGATCCACCTAGTAACCAAGAATAAACTGTTCCATTCTGTCACTCTGCTGCCATCAACATATACAAAATCAGGTGATCTAAAAAAAGACACGTAATATTCTTAGCAAATAAAATCAATGCCTATCCATGTAAGCCTGCGTTGTATCTACAACCTCCTAGGTGGTCTGGTTGATTAAAAATGGATGAAGAAATGAATTGAACATGAATTTTGACAAAAAAAATACAGTAGAAGGAATCAACCAATATTAGAAGGTCGACCATAATCGGTCGTTGTTCTAAAAAATAAAAAAATAATAAGCATGCAAAAAATAACAGAGTATACGGTCATGTGAACTTTTGTACAACTTGTCATCTCTGCTACATAGGCACAACACATAAAGGGAAGAAATATAAAACGTGTTAACCGTCGAATGAAGCAAGAGAAGCTAGCCATTATAGTATGGGCAACCATGCTCTACAACTGAAATATTAAATATACCATATCAAACCCGGATTTAGTAGGATCAAATTTTGGTGGACATAACGCGGACCATAAAGCACTAAAAATCTTCAGCAGCAACCAATAATATATCTACTATGATATATTTTTAAATTATCGATTGTTGGGAATATCATCGGACCATTACATAAACTATAAAACACTCTATGTAACCATGGAGATTTATATTGCTGCAACTTAAAGATCACATTGTGTACCATGTGGTTCTTAATTGATGTACAACAATACTGATGTATATTACTTTGTGTTACTAACCTGGCGGTCAAAGAAAATAAAGCCAACCTTGAAAAGGACCTCTGAATCCGACCTACTAATTCCCAGATCATAGCTAGCCGCACAAGAACTTCCCATTTATAAGAGTTCAATGGCATGCCCTTCAACAATATCTGCTCCACTACTCAGCTGGGCGCCTACATGGAGTATGCAAGATCACGAGCAGTACACGATAGTAGCCACATCTGCTTTACCTATGCTTGAGGCAGAAAAGAAAGAACTACCAATCAGTGAAATTTAGAATAGACAAAATATATTACATAAAAACAGATCTACATGAAAAGAGAACTACCCATAATTCAGATGAATTAGTTCTGTAGAAGAATCGAGCAAAGACACACCAAGTGCACATGACAACATCAAATGGTTTTTCCCAATAATCATGGTCATATAAACAATCTATTTTGCATGATCAAGATTGCAAATAGAGAATCATTTAAGAGAAGAACTTGCTAACCAATAGCCTGACAAATAGCTCCATGGTAGCCCGCAGCCTACAACCAGGACCCCCATGACAATATGCACTCAAGTTGCAAGGATTCTTTGGTCTTAGGAACATAATTGTTTTGCAATAATCTAATGCCAATAAATAGGTGGTTCCTTTTTCAACAAAACTTGCAAGTACAAAACAAATCAGTTAAAGGAAAAACATACATCATCTATAGGATCATGTTTGTATTAATCACCGAGTCACACAACAAATACCAAGTCTCTTGGCTGTACAATCCTGCAGCTAATAATTATGAACTATTTAAAGAGACGAATGGACAGAAGCGATGGATACCGTAGTCTCATTCCAGGGTATATTCCGTGGCATTATATTTCTCAACAACATACAATCAAACACCTTCCGCGCTTCCTCCGTGATGCACAACTCTGCACAGATCCTGAACCTGACGAAACCAGACGTGGGCATCCGCAAATACCCCAACCTTGGATCCTAGGTCATTGCTGCATCACAGAGAGATGATGGAGTACTATCCATATATGGTCTTGTGCACAACCGCTAGGGCCAAGAGAGGGAGTGTGGTCGTGCTCTTCCTGTAGAGCGACGTGTAGGTCGACGGGCCGCAGATCGGCGCCTCCTACGGGTGTTGTCCTGATGCGGCGCCTCCACTCCATCCACACAACCTTGCTCCACTCCTGCGACGCCACGATTGCGCTACACTCCCGCTTGGACATGGGGTGCCGGGTTCGTCCTCCTGCGCAGCCTCGCCCCGAGCCACGAGAAGACAAGAAGCGAGCCAGGGGGCTCCCTGCCCAAATCCGGCAGCGAAGGAGCCGAGCTCTCTGGCCAGTCCTCCATCACTTCCAAGCCTCCGAGCAGCGCCGGTCTTCTCCCACGAGAGCAGAAGGTTCGTGAAGATTTGGGGAGGGGCGTGGTGAGATGGTAGTCGATGGGGCAAGGAGACAGGTCCGGATCGGGGTTGGCGACGACGTGGACTGCCCCAGAGCAGTCCGTCCCCATGCCTCCTCTCCACAGAATCACTCCACCATCCCCTCCTGAACCGATGCATCCCGCGGCGCCTCGTCTCGAGTTGATCGGACGGCGGCAGGAAACCCTAGCGTGGAGATCGGAGAGATGGAGTGAAATAGGGAGGGTGGATGCGGGTCTGTGTTCCGGGTTCCGCGTATGCCAGGCAAAGAACACCGCGCGCGACAGATGCCTGAGGGGGCTAGCTTTTGCTCACGCTTAAGCCTATAGATAATACTATTGTGCTTCAACGTCCCAATCAATCTATCGGTTCACTTGAATTCCATGAGAATCCAAACCTGAAGTCGACTTATGTCATGAATTATTGCAATGTACACCCCATATTCCGATTTCCCAACGTCTGGTCGTGCACGTTTGTATTCCTCGGTAGTTATTGGTGTTTTTATTTTCCGATACTTTCCATCTGACAAAGATAATTAACCTGCAAAAATCTGAATCTATTTATAAGAATAATTAAGAGAATTAGTGCAACAATTGAAAAGGTGATTTTACATAGATGTGTTAGAATGTGTACCTCACGAGAAACAAACCACGGAAGTTCACAATAGAGTGATCCTTCCCCTACACACTAGAACTAGTGCCTTGTCACCGTATAGATCTTGGATCTAGTTACGCATTTGTAAATGTATCCATAGCCTCGGCTTCGCGGACAACCGACCTCTTGTGCCATTGCTCGGTAGTTAGATGAGAACGCATTTAAAGCCCACGGGACTGGCGGGTTTACAACTAATACGTCGTACTAGTGTAGTGAGGTGACATGGTCAGACGCAAGGTATGCATTGCAGGTGTCCTCTTTTCAAGGAAGATCGTCCCAGCGTTCTTATGACAGGGTTGACCACACAGTCTTAAGGTCATGGTATAGCAAGAGACCATTATAGTGATCCACGATTAGTCTAGATATATGCCACCGGAAAATATTTTTAGGTACATGGTCTATAAGTGGACCAACTTACATGATTGACACGTGTCAATTTAGATATAGATAACAGTTTTAAATCCTTTTTTCTCTGTTTTAGACATCGTGTTATTTGCTAAAATTGGTCCACGCCTCTAAATCCGTAGACCATGTCCTATAGAAATATTTTCCGATGCCACCACCATAACCAGACATAAAATCAGGTTGACATCGATCATGGTCTGCTGCGCCCAAGGGCCGGCAAAGAAACTGAGATCGGGCGCTCGTGGCGTTTGAGGCTGAAGAAGAGGCCGCACATCATGTGAGAAAGGAAATGAAAATGTTTATTTTAAACCTTAAACTCGTAGTGGTTAGACAGATCGGACCTTGAAATCACAATTCCGATCGTTGGTACCCTAAACTCATGAATCCCGGTCTAAATCAAACCCTGACATAATTTCTTTGCTATAAAATAAAAATCACATATGAAATAAATTCTCTACTCTCGTTGACTAAGTTGGCCCACGTGTCATATGTGTCTTCTTCCTCATGTCCCTTCTCTCCATCTCTCTCATGTCACCATCCCCATGGCCCTCCCTGTCTTTCTCGTGCATGAGACCGTCTCGTGCAGATTAGAACGATCGAGGGAAATGGAACGGGCGGAGTAGCAGATCGAAGAGGCGGCGGCTCAATACCCGGCGGCGACTCTTCACGCTCTTACGCCACACAAACAGATAGGCGTCAAACTGCTGCAGCTTGAACACATGCACAATTTCCTCCAGGCTTCGATTATCAATTTCCTTCGGGCTCCACCTCTATGAAAAATACAAGTGGTCCATGTTTCATATGAGTTGCAATCGGACTCGCAACTGGTTCATGTATCATATGAGTTGCAATCAGACTCGTAACTAATCCATTTTTCATATGATTTGGGAATCATAACTAACTTTGTCTTTTTCTTAGGTATGAGTTGTAATCGGAATCGCAACTGCTCTATCTTTCATATGCGTTGTAGATTAGGAAGTGACTTGTATTTTTGGTAGGTATGAGTTGTAGTCGAAATCGTAACTGGTCCATCTTTCATATAAATTGCAATCTGACTCATAACTGACTTGTTTTTTCATAGAGTTATGAGTTGCAGTCAGACTCGTAACTGGTCCATGTTTCATATGAGTTGCAATCGGACTCATAACTGAATTGTATTTTTCATATGAGTTGCAGTCAGACTCATAACTGGTCCATGTTTCGTTTGAGTTGCAATAGGACTCGTAACTGACTTGTATTTTTCATAGAGGTATCAATTGCAATCGGACTCGCAACTGGTCCATGTTTCTTATGAGTTGCAATTGGACTTGCAATTGACTTGTGTTTTTTCATAGACATATCAGTTGCAATCGGACTCGCAACGGGTCCATGTTTCATATGAGTTGCATTCAGACTCGTAACTGGTCCATGTTTCATATGATTTGGGATTTAGAATTGACTTTGTCTTTTTCTTAGGTATGAGTCGCAATCGAACTCATAAATATTTCATAGAGATATGAGTTGCAATTCGACTTGCAACTATTCCATCTTTCGTATGAGTTGTAATTGGATTAGGAAGTGACTTGTCTTTTTTATAGGTAAGAGTTGCAGCCGGACTCAAAATTGGTCCATGTTTAGTATGAGTTGCATTCAGACTTATAACTGTTTCATAAGAGTTGCAGTCGGACTCGCAACTGAGTTGTATTTTTCATAGAGGTATGAGTTGGAATCGGATTCACAACTGGTCCATATTTCGTACGAGTTGCAATCGGACACAACTGGCATGTATTTTTAGAGGTATGAGTTCAAATCAGACTTGCAACTAGTCCATGTTTCATATGAGTTACAATCAGACTCGTAACTGGTCTATGTTTCATATAATTTGGGATTCAGAATGGACTTTGTTTTTCTTAGGTATGATTTGCAACCGGAATCGCAAATGTTTTATAGAGGTATGAGTTACAATTGGAGTCATAACTGCTCCATCTTTCTAATGAGTTGTAGATTAATACTTAAGTGACTTGTCTTTTTGTTAGGTATAAGTTGTAGTCTGAATCACAACTGGTCCATGTTTCATATGAGCTATAATCAGACTCGCAACTGACTTATCTTTTTTATATATATGAGTTGTAATTAGACTCACAACTGGTCCATATTTCACATGAGTTACAATCGGACTCGCAACTGACTTGTCTTTTTTCACAGAGGTATAAGTTGCAATCAAACACACAACTGATCCATGTTTCTTATGAGTTGTAATTGGATTAGGAAGTGACTTGTCATTTTGATAGATATGAGTTGCAGTCGGATTCGCAACTGGTGCATATTCATATGAGTTGTAATTAGATTAGGAAGTGACTTGTCATTTTGATAGGCATGAGTTGTACTCGGATTTACAATTGGCCCATGTTTCATATGAATTGTATTCGGACTCGCAATTGACTTGTCTTTTTCATAGAGGTATGAGTTGCAATCGGATTCGCAACTGCTTCATCTTTCGCATGACTTGTCTTTTTTGATAGGTATGAGATGTAGTCGGACTCGCAATTGGTGCATGTTTGATATGAGTTGCATTCGGAATCGCAATTGAGTTGTGTTTTTTATAGGTATGTTTTGAAATTGACTTGTTTTTTCATAGGTATGAGCCGGAATCAAAATCATATTTGGTATACATTTCCTATGAGTTTGCAATCGAATTCGGAACTTTTTTTTCTCGTAGGTACGGGATACAGTGAGTTTTTAGAAAAATAAAAACTTCAAAACCAGACCTTATGCTCAAACTACGTGCTGCCAGCCAGCTAGCCAAAAGAAGGGATCATAGTCCATAGATCATAGTGGAAACTAATTAGAAGTTAAACTACACTTACCAGCGCCTTTCAGCTAGAGCGCGCAGTGCACCACTCGACGAAGCGCACGTGTGAACGTGAGTAGCTTTTTATGGAGAGATGCTTTTGTCCATGCTGGTCCTCATCACTTTTTAAATCTCACGTCGTTTCCGTTGCAACGCTCAGCTCACGCTGAAAAGTATGCGGCGAGGCTGCGTGTCTGGAGGCGAGCGGATGTTGCTTGGCGAGCGCGTCGTCCTCAATCGTCCGGCAGGACTTCCGTCTGACTGATCCATGGCTTCCACGTGACTGGTAGGGATCACAGAGAGAGACGACAGAGCCGCGTTGAACGCACGAGAGAGAATTGTTTGAGAGAAAAGAAATACTACTAGTACTCCGTAATAGTATTAGATCTTGCCAGCCATCCGAACAGAGCGCTGGAGAGGCGTCACAACCAGCCGTCATGCAGAACCTGATTACAATCGTCTGTCGCGGCAGCCTTAAAACACGTCTGCCACCAAATCGAATCCTGTTTCGTCACAAATAAATTGTTACTAGCACTGCAGGTTCGTAGCTCCTCTGAAGGAGTGCGTTAGAATTCACTCACTCCAAATAGCTAGTACGCGGCTCTCGCTCTCGGTCTCCATTCCACCCAACACCTATCACGGTTCACACCATAAAAGCACTCGACGGGGACAAGACAGAAAAAGATGACGAGACCAGTGATGACGCACGCATGACTCTACTTTCATGGACGTCCCATCGCGCATTATATATCGTCATTAAAACACAGAGGAAATATACAAGGATATATATATATATATATATACAAGGATATATATATATATATATATATATGAACGCTGGGCAAGCAGGCCAAGACCGAGATGGCTTCATCACCACACGACAGCATGCACCACTGACATCCCATATATAAATACCCATATGGGGCTACAGCGTCGTTTACTCGGAGGAGAAAACGTGTTTGATTGATGGTCTGGTCTGGACTCGCTGTCCCCCCACGTCCACACACGTTGCCGTTCGCGATCGATCCACTCCACCACCTGCAACGGAAGATAAATATCGCGTCACGAATGCACTATCAATAAACGCACGTGAATTGATATAGTACAGTACTCCCGAAATCAATTTTGGTTGTGAACCGAACTGGTGTCAATTTCGAGTCAAAACTTGCTTAGACTGTGGTACCGTGACTTACTACACAATATATACCAACCAAACGATGAATAAACAGTAGAAAGTGCATCAATTGAGGAAGATGATGGTATCTTAAGCTTTATCAGATTGACCGCTATTTTTTTGCCTCTCACGCCCCCGCGAAGCGGCGGGAGGGGGAAACCCTAGCCGCCGCCCCACCCCACCACCTCTCTCCTCCCCCAACAACCTAGAGCACAGCCGGGCAAAGCCCGACCATCGCTGGCAGCGGTAGAGGCCTCCCGTCCCCTTGCGCGAAGGATTGATGCGGGTCATCTTCTCCGAGTCAAGGTGTGGTGTGCCTGGGCACCATGGCGTGGTGACTCCTCCTACACGTCTAGATCATATACGACACAATGGATCGGTGCGGTGGTCCATGCTTTGGAGGGGCGGCGGCTTTAGCCTGATCTTTGGGAGGCAAGGAGGTGTACAACGCGATCTGTGGGATCACTAGTTGCTTTGGCGGCACGGTGTATGTGGCTGCATCATCCAATCAGCCAGGCATGGATGAGTGTGGATACCAGTGAAAGGCGATATAGACAACAATGTCGCCTCTTGGCATCATTTTCCTTGTTTAAGGCATCGTATTTGTAGCCCTCATTTCCTTACTCGGGTGCTCTGGGGAAACCTTAGATCCAGGGATCCTTGATCGGACATTGATGACACTAGTGTTATTATCCATAATGGGGCCATCGTCTTTGGCGCACTATCTGACGAGCGTGGTTTGGAGGTGGAGCGGTGTTGCTCATATCGCATCAACAATGACGAGTTTTTGTGGCATGGCGCAACAAGGTCTCGATGCTGGATGTGTGATGGTGGCCGCGAAAAGCGTAGGGCGGTAGTGGTTTGGGGTCATGGCGGCATCGACAAAAGGCCTGGCAAGGTCATTGCCTTGATTCCTGTTCCAAAGATGGGTCGATGGAAGATAGCAGTGACGACTTTTGGAGTGTACACGCTAGTGCGTGTTGAGGGCCTACCAGAACGGTTTGTGCTCCTAGCTCTCCATTGGGTGGTTGGATGAGCCCTCCGGTTTTATGATCATGTGTGTAGTTGTGAGGTCAGGGAAATAATCCTGACATGGACACTCCCTTCATTAAGGTAGGAGGTGTTGTTACAAGAACTTTTGTTAGTGAGGTGTCTTCGTACTTATCTTTATATTTTCTTTCTAAGGCTATGTCGAATAATAAATAAAGAACGTTATGTGCATCATTTTGATTCAGAGGCCGGGGTATCACCTCCATTTCAAAAAAAATCTTAAGCATTATCTGTTGGGAATATGCCCTAGAGGCAATCATGTGTGATGATATTCCTCAAAGTATTCATAAAATTATTAAGTTGTCCTTTGTATGAACATCTGATATATATCATCAAATATGTGATTCGGTTGTGGAACTATATATTCAGGTTGTTCTTTCAAGATGTCCTTAGTCGTTGAGGTTGTGCTAGAAACACAACTTAGACTAATGTGAAGATGGCTTGATGACATGGTTCCACTTCTCATGGGCATGGTGATGCTATTCCAACTTGCACGAACTCAGCTAAAGAGTTTTGCGAGTCGGACTGACCCATAGTTGAGATGCAACGAGCATGTTGTCATTTGCAGTCTCATACAATGGAATCCTTTGACCTGAGGTGATCGTATGATCCGAGTTGTGGATCGCCAACTTAGGTTCTATCAAACGTTGTTCCGTAAATGGGCAATTATAAAGGTAGAGTCCGGGTTGGTTGTGAATCAAGATGCGTGACATGGATTACCAAGATGGGATTTTCCCCTCCGTAATGGAAAGATATTCTCTAGACCCTCTCGTGTGATATGATTCAAAAATATGGCCATGCGCTACTCACTTAAATGTTAATTGAGAAGTCAGCCTAAGAGTTAGTCTAGTCAATTGTATATCACGAAACGAGAAGAGGGTTAAGCTATTAAAGGGATGGCAACACTCGTCCATAGCTTGACAAGGTATAACGTGTGGCAAAGGGAATTGGGATGAAAGTCACATTGAAGGTTTGTCTTCCGGACTTTACTACATTTGAGATATGGCACGTCTTACTAGAGGCCGCTACCATCTATCGACTTGAGACCAAGTGTTTATGGGAGTGAGTGAGACTCAAAGCCATGACGGGATACTTGGAGGTGTAGCTCATGTCATGTCCATATATATGTGAGCCTACAGGGTCACACACTTAAGGGTAAGGAGCCCATGTGGATGAGATTCATGTGGTCATTGGGTTACAGTCTAAATAAGCCTCAAGAGTTGAGCCCAACTAGGTGTGTATATAAATGGAGCAACAAGGTATAGTCCCTGACCTAGCCGTCACTTTCTCCACTCCTAAATCGGGTTAGACAGGATCAAGCAGTCCCGTGCCCGCGCTCCTTCCTGTATGTGTGGATACCGGTAGTGGCGCTGCACGTGCGGCGCTGGAGACAAAGGGATCTGGCGAAGGAGTTCGATGGGATCCAGAGGAGCTGTTCGTGAGATCGATCAGCACTGCATCAACTGGCGCACTAAATCGATAATCCGCACCCGCACGTCTAGTGGTAATTCTCGTGACCTATTACCTGAGCTGGATCTTGGGATCACCGCATTAGATAAAAATTTTGTTTATCGGCCCATGGCCCAACATTATCTTACTGATTGAATGCCTGTTTTGATGCCACTTGTGAGTAATATGTATCTTTCATTTACTAAAGAAAATAGTTTTACCTATTCTTAGTCAGTTTTTAGTCGACACCAAGAAACGTCGAGCTTAGGCACGGAGACAAGGGGGCGAGCAGTGTCTAGGCCCCCCTATGCTCATCATTTTCTTGGAAATACTAGCAACGGAACCTCCTTATTCATGGTGTTTTAGCTAGTTCACCCCTCTCAAATAGATGACACACACCATGCCCCCCTGAGCTTTGTTCCTGGCTCCCTCCCTGGTCCACCTAATATTGAGATCCATGCAAGGTTTGATGTTTATTAATGAGTCAATCCACCTCTCAGCCTCCTTATCTCGCGTCGGTGGCAACCATAGTGGATGTATGTCGCCAATCTTGCTAGAGGGGTATCTTATCGTGTGATATTTGTGGTGGTGTAGGCACAGATGTCAGTGAGGCTGCATGCCACTAGTCAGGGTCCATGTTCCCTAGAAGCGGCAATGTCTCTTGGATTTTTTGTTCAGATCGACAACGCAGGGAGTTTGGACACCATGCTATCAACTCTAGATGGCGGGAACCACGTCAGTCGGCGGGCGAGCCTATGGTTATGGTGCTGGTTGGTGGTCACGGTCGTAACGACGACATGGCGACTAGCGAGCGGCTTTCCTTGGCAAAGCTGAGGTTGTTATTTTGGGGGTGTGCCATGCCCTGTGAGAGAGGTAGAGAGATCATGTAGACGGGGAATTCTCGCCCAGATTATTCCTAGGATGCAACTGTGTCGTCGATGGATGACATTCCCTTCTTGAAGTCATCGTAGTGGCTTCTCTCGGTCCTTCTATGTGCTCAGGTGAAAACCTATTATCCTAAGATCGGAAGGTGGTGGCGCTTTGGCATCATGATCTTCTTGAAGACCCCGCCTTGGAGTTCATAGCGTGTGGCAGAGGTTGTAGTGCTTTGATACGTAGGAAACGTATCTATGATTTTTGATGTTCCATGCTTGTTTAGTATCTACTTTGCTTTGCTTTGTCTACACTTTGAGGTGCTTTTCATATGTTTTCTGGTACTAACCTATTAACAAGTTGCCACAGTGCGGTTATGCATTTTACATTGTTTTGGTTCCAGAAAATCTAGTAAGGAAATATTCTCGGAATTGGACGGGACAAAAGACAAAGTCAATATTTCACCGAGGAGAACACGGAGTCCAGAGGAGAGATGGGCGGGTGCCACAGGGCGGCTGCAATCCCCCCAGGTGCGGCCTAGGGTGGGCCCGTGCCTGGGCAGGGTGTGGGCCCCTGGCCGCCTCCCAGTCTCGCCTCTTCGCCTATAAAAGCCCCCTGATGCCTAAACCCTAGGCACCCGATCAATATTCCACGAAACCGTCTGTAGCCTCCGCCACCATCGTCCCTAGATCGGGGAATCTGAAGCTCTTCCCGGCACCCTGCCGGAGGGGAGATCATCCCGGATGCCTTCTTATTCATCATGCCAGCCTCCGGTATGAAGCGTCAGTAGTTCCACCTTGGACTACGGGTCCATGTAGTAGCTAGATGGTTGCATCTCCTCCTTGTGCTTTCATGTCTAGATCTTGTGAGCTCCGTTCATGATCAAGATCTCATCTATTTTTAATCATGCATGTTGTGTTTGCGGGGATTCGATGGATATTGAGATTACTATGTCAGATTGATTAATGATTTTGTCTTATTGATTCTATCATGTCTGTGTTGTTTGTGATCTTGCATGCTCTCCGTTGTTAGTAGCTATCTTGGCCAAGTAGTTGCTAGTGACTCCAAGAGGGGCTATTTATGCTTGATAGTGGGTTCATGCCTCTACTTAATCAAGGGAAGTGACAGAAATCTCTACGATTGTAGATGTGTTGTTGCCACTAGGGAGAAAACAACGGTCTCTTGTTCATGGAACAAGTGAATTGTTTACCTTACACACTTTGCTTAAAGCAGTTGTCTATTGCTTGCAACTTAATACTGGAGGGGGTTCGGATGATAACCCAAAGGTGGAATTCTAGTCATAGATGCAGTTGGATGGCGGTTTATGTATATTGTTGTATTGCCCAATCGAATCTCATAGGATCTTTATGTCTAGTATTGCATTGTTATGCCTTGCTCAGTCCTGTCAATTGCCCTACTGTAATTTGTTTACCCAGCATGTCATGTTTGTTTATCTAAGGAGAGCACCTCTAGTGAACTATGGAACCCGTTCCAATCTTTACCATTGATACATCTTCCACTTTTACTGTTTACTTGCTGCAAACCATCATCACCTTCCACACCATACAGTTAATCCTTTGTTACAGCAACCGGTGAGTTGACAACCTCACTGTTAGTTGGGGCAAAGTCTTGAGTTTGTGTTGTGCGGGTTTCCACGTTGCTTGCAACATATTTGAGACGTTTCCTTCCTCCTACTGGTTCGATAACCTCGGTTTCTTACTGAGGGAAGACTTGCTGTTGTGCTGCATCACACCTTGCTCTTGGGGTTTCCGACAAAGCGCTCCCATGTTTACGCAGCGCTAACAATTTTTTCTGGCACCGTTTTCGGCGAACTAAAGAAGAAGAAGCTCCCACGTCAACCACGTGCCAGTTTTTCTGGCGCCGTTGCCGGGGAGGCTAAGGACGTCTTCACAAGGGGAGTCCTCCTCAACCTTTATCTTTACTTTGTTTTTAGTTTGCTTAGTTTCTTTTGCTTGGTTTTGTTTGCCTCTTTTTATCAAAAACTCCAAAAATATTAGTTTAGTTTGGTTTGCTTTGTCTTATAAAAAACACACAAAAAATTAGTTCCTGCTCTAGTTGCTGCTGCTGTTTTGGCTTTCTCCACTTTTGCCAAAATGAGCTCTGCTGAGAACACCAAGTTGTGTGACTTCACTAGCACAAAAAACAATGGTTTCCTTAGCACTCCTATTGCTCCACCTGCTCCTGATGCTACCTTTTATGAAATTAAGCCTGCTTTGTTGAATCTTGTGATGATAGAGCAATTTTCTGGTGCTAGTTCTGATGATGATGCTGGCCATCTCAATAACTTTGTTGAACTTTGTGAGATGCAAAAGTATAAGGATGTAGATGGAGATATTATTAAGCTAAAGCTGTTTCCTTTCTCCTTGAGAGGAAAGGCTAAAGAATGGTTGCTACCTTTTCCTAGAAATAGTATTGATTCTTGGATTAAGTGCAAATATGATTTTATTGGAAAGTACTACCCTCCTGCTAAGATTATATCTATGAGAAGTGACATTATGAAATTTAAACAACTTGATAATGAACATGTTGCTCAAGCTTGGGAAAGAATGAAATCTTTGGTTAAGAATTGTCTCACTCATGGACTTACTGCTTGGATGATTATCCAGACTTTCTATGCAGGTTTGAAATTCTCTTCAAGAAATATATTGGATTCAGCTGCTGGAGGTACCTTTATGACCATCACCTTGGGTGCTGCAACAAAACTCCTTCATAATATGATGGTTAATTATTCTGAATGGCACACTGAGAGGGCTCCACATGGTAAGAAGGTAAATTCTATTAAAGAAACCTCCTCTTTGAGTGATAAGATAGATGTTATTATGGCTATGCTTGTTAATGGGAAAGCTCCTTCAGATCCAAATAATGTTCTCTTAGCCTCTTTGGTTGCTCAAGAAGAGCAAGTTGATGTGCACTTCATTAGAAACAACAATTTCAACAACAATGCCTATAGGAATAATTTTGGTAGTAACAACAATTATAGGCCTTATCCTCCTAATAATGGCAATACCTATGGAAACTCCTACAACAATGCTAGAAGTGCCCCATATGAACTTGAAGTCATGCTCAAAGACTTTATTAGTAAACAAACCACTTTCAACAAGACTGTGGAGGAAAAGCTTTTAAATGTTGAGAAAAAAATTTCCTCTTTGTCTGAAGCACAGGCCTCCTTGATTAATAAAATGGCTGCTAAACCTGAAACCATGGAAAGTGCCTTTGCTGCTACTCATGCCATACAAGTTACTATTGATGAAAATGTTAGACCGTTAGCCCAACTTCATGCTAAGTGGGAAAGGAAAACTGAAATTGATATAAACAATAGTGTGTGCACCATCACTAGAATGGATACCACTAAACCACAAGAAGTCCCTATTCCTCCACCTATAATGCCTAAGCTTGATGAGTCTACTACTAGTGATGCTAAGTTTGATTTTGATCTTGATGGTTGCAATATTTCTAAAGTGATTTTGTTCCTGCAAAAACTTGCTAGAAGTACTGATGCTAGTGATATGCATGTTGCTTTCACCAAACACATTACAGATGCTCTTGTTAAGATTAAGGAAGAGAAGCTAAAACACAAAGCTTCTATTCCTAGGAAAGTAGAAGATAGTTGGGAACCCATTATTAATATGCAAGTGAATGACTTTGATCTCAAAGCTTCATGTGATCTTGGTTCTAGTGTCTCTATTATGCCGAGGAAGATTTATGAAATGCTTGATTTGCCACCTTTGGAAGATTGTTATTTCGATGTCCCACTTGATGATAATGCTAAGAAGAAACTCATGGGGATTATTAATGATGTTCTTATTATGGTTAACAATGCTTATGTACCTTTTGATTTTTATATTTTGGATGTTGAATACAATGCTTCTTGTCCTATTACTTTGGGAAGACCTTTTCTTAGAACTATTGGTGCCATCATTGATATGAAAGAAGGCACCATTAAATATCAATTTCCATTCAAGAAAGGTATTGAACACTTCCCTATGAGGGGAGAGAAGTTGTTTTTTGATCCTCCTTTGAAAGCAAGGTTTGATGTTAATGCTTCCTCATTTGAAAATACTTGATTTCTTGCTTCTTGTGCCTAACTTAAAGGTGTTAAAGAAAAGTACTTGTTGGGAGATAACCCAAGAGTTTCCTTGAGTCTTGGAAGTTATTACTTCAGTAATGACCTCTCCTTTTCCTTTCTGTTTGCTTTTTGTGCCAAGAATGACCTCTAATGAGAGGGAAGTAAGATTTGGGGAGTTGCTGTCCCGAAACAGATTTCTGTCCTCCACCATAAAAATTCGTGAGGAGTCTCTATAAGTCGGATTGATCTCAAAAGTTACGAATACATTCCCCAGTAAGTTATACAACTTTTGTTAGTTCAACAATTTTTCATTTGAGTAACAGAAGATTTTCTAAAAATCGGTTTCTACCTGCTGGTCTGTTTTGACAGATTTCTGCCATTATTTGCATTTGCTTCTTATTGATTCCTTTTTGGGTTATTTTTGGGAAATTGAGCTTTTTGAAGGAGTTGCTACAGTAGCTTATGTTTTTAGTGAAAGTTTTTCTGTTCTAAAGCTAAACCTAAGGGTCTATTATCTTTTGAATACACTAATGTTGCTAATGAAGATTGTGTGAAGTTTTGTATGAAGAAAAATTTCAGGTGTAAAGAGAGAATGATGTAATGAGATGAAGAATGGACAAAACCTCAAGCTTGGGGATGCCACCCCGGTGTCACCCCAAGAAATATCCAAGAGGTACAACGTCAAAGCTTGGGGATGCCCAAGGCATCCCCTTCTTCATCAATAAAAAGCTCAGGTCTTTCTAGACACTTCATTTTTATTGTTTCATGCACTATTGTGTTGTTCTTGGAGCATCTTAGTTTTATTTTGTTTTTCTTAGCTTGTTTAGTTTACTTGAATAAAGTAGTTTGGAACCCCGTTTTCGCTGTGTTGTTTCAAATAAGTTGATTGGTGTTGGAAAGTAGTAGAAAGTTCTTGCTTGAAAGTACAAGAGGAGCTTGTATTGACTGTGACTTAGACTTCAGCATGTCATGCTAGGTGTTGTTTTACCTTATGCTTAGTGATTATTGTTGTACCATGACTTGTTCCAAATAATTGGGATTGCTTAGTGTGCCTTGAAAGAATCATGCGTTGTTTTAGCATACAAAAGCATAATATTGTGGTTTTCTCATTTGATGTTTTGTTTGGGTTGACTTGGCACATGCTCACACCATGTTATAACTATGAACAAGTCACCATAGCCTCTATGATCATTCAGTCCTTGACTTGTAGTACCACTCTATGGTTTGATTAGTAATGTTCTGTCGCTCTGCATGATTATGGCCATTATTCTTCTCTTAGTTGGTTGCTCCTAGTCTTTTGCTAGCCTCCACTTGTATGAGTAAGCTCTACTCATGCTTCCAACTCCCAAGAAACCAAGTTATTCCAAAATGTCCACTGTAAATTCTTATGCATGGTGTGTTACACCATTCCAAGTATATTCTTGTTTTGAGCTATCTTCCAATTAAAAAGTATTTTGTTATGTGAAAACTTAGTGATTAAAGCTCTTACAAACTTGATGGCACACTTTATATTCCTTGCCCCTAATAAACTTGAACAATTGTGTCATCTATGTTGTATATGCTTGCACTTATATGTTAGAATTAGCAGAACCATGTTTTCATGGGTAACGTTTTCAATATTGCACTTGTACTTTGTACACAGTTGATATCATGCTCTTTTGTCTATCGATGTCGCCGGTGTGAAATAAAAAGGGAGCTTGTAAGTCCATGGAGTTATGTATTTTGTGTTAGAGAAACGCCTGGGCCGCTAGCCTAAGCCATGCGTAATCATGGTGGAAAATTGCAGCATCACCATAATGAGAAATCTATGAAGCGTCCTCAATAAAAACATATGCAAATAGCAAATAAAAAGATCGCTGAGATGCTCATTGTCTGCTTGCCTTGTCATCTTGGTTATGGGAAATCTCCTGTACCATGTGCAAGGGGTACCCCGTTGGCGGTTCTCTATGATACACATGTACTTACTATGACAAAAACTTACAGGTGACCAAAGTTGAGTAGCATAAGGTGTGGCCCTCGTATTCAAGCGACATGAGATTGCCAACTTATAATTTATCAAGCATATACTCCATAGTTTGTTCACTTTAACCTTAATCACTTCAAGATGCTTATGATAGGGGCAATGAGAGCTGAAAGCTAACAAGTACCATAATTTTTGGAAGCTCCTTTTGAAACTTGAAATCCCTGCTTCCCTTTATGAAGGGCCTTTCTTCCACTACTATATTGAGTCTCCACCATCTACCTTTAGGCACCAGTTAAGAGAGCATAGTTGTCATTCTCAGTTCTATGTGCAGTGTCCCAAAACTTACTGATTGATGCATATTGTTGATATAGCTTTTTCTTGTGCTATTTGTATCTAGTCACTCTTATGAACTTTGAAGGTGTCCTATGCATCTATTTGCTACTCCATGAGGGACAAGCTGAATGTCACTATGTCATATTTTCTGTATGTGAAATAAACAAACGTTTTTCAATGCATGTTATTCATGATCTTTGTTTGTAGCCTTTCATGTTGCATGCTTAGTTACTATGTCTTATTTTTAGAACTCCATCTTTCATGCACATGTTTAGAGTTATTTGATCCCGGCTTTCAATGCTTGCAAATGGTTTGATCTTGGTTTTGATGGTGCAAGTCACCTCAAAAATTATTCTTTTATCACTTACCTACTCGAGGACGAGCAGGAGTTAAGCTTGGGGATGCTTGATACGTCAGAAACGTATCTATAATTTTTGATGTTCCATGCTTGTTTAGTATCTACTTTGCTTTGCTTTGTCCACACTTTGAGGTGATTTTCATATGTTTTCTGGTACTAATCTATTGACAAGTTGCCATAGTGCCAGTTGCCTGTTTTCTGCTGTTTTTGGTTCCAGAAAAGCTAGTAAGGAAATATTCGCGGAATTGGACGGGACAAAAGACAAAGTTAATGTTTCACCGAGGAGAACATAGAGTCTAGAGGAGAGACGGAGGGGTGCCACAGGGCGTCTGCACCCCTCCCCCAGGCGTGGCCTAGGGTGGGCCCGCACCTAGGCAGGGTGTGGGCCCCCTGGCCGCCTTCCAGCCTCGCCTCTTCGCCTATAAAAGCCCCTCGATGCCTAAACCCTAGGCACCCGATAAATATTCCATGAAACCGTCTGTAGCCGCCGCCACCATCGTCCCTAGATCGGGGGGATCTGAAGCTCTTCCCAGCACCCTGCCAGAGGGGAGTTCATCCCGGAGGCTTTCTTCTTCATCATGCCAGCCTCCGGTATGAAGCGTGAGTAGTTCCACCTTGGACTACGGGTCCATGTAGTAGATAGATGGTTATATCTCCTCCTTGTGCTTTCATGTCTAGATCTTGTGCGCTTCGTTTATGATCAAGATCTCATCTATTTGTAATCATGCATGTTGTGTTTGCGGGGATCCGATGGATATTGAGATTACTATGTCAGATTGATTAATGGTTTTGTCTTATTGATTCTACCATGTCTGTGTTGTTTGCGATCTTGCATGCTCTCCGTTGTTAGTAGCTATCTTGGCCAAGTAGTTGCTAGTGACTCCAAGAGGGGGTATTTATGCTCGATAGTGGGTTCATGCCTCTACTTAATAAGGGGAAGTGACAGAAATCTCTACGGTTGTAGATGTGTTGTTGCCACTAGGGATAAAACAATGGTCTCTTGTTCATGGAACAAGTGGATTGTTTACCTTACACACTTTGCTTAAAGCAGTTGTCTGTTGCTTGCAACTTAATACTGGAGGGGGTTCAGATGATAACCCAAAGGTGGACTTCTAGTCATATATGTAGTTGGATGGCGGTCTATGTATATTGTTGTATTGCCCAATCGAACCTCATAGGATTTTTATGTCTAGTATTGCATTGTTATACCTTCCTTATTCTTGTCAATTGCCCTGCTGTAATTTGTTTACCCAGCATGCCATGTTTGTTTATCTAAGGAGAGCACCTCTAGTGAACTATGGACCCCGGTCCAATCTTTACCATTGATACATCTTCCACTGTTACTGTTTACTTGCTGCAAACCATCATCACCTTCCACACCATGCAGTTAATCCTTTGTTACAGCAACCAGTGAGATTGACAACCTCACTATTAGTTGGGAAAAGTCTTGCGTTTGTGTTGTGCAGGTTTTCATGTTGCTTGCAACACCTTTGAGACGTTTTCTTCCTCCTACTGGTTCGATAACCTCGGTTTCTTATTGAGGAAAGACTTGCTGCTGTGATGCATCACACCTTACTCTTGGGGTTTCCCGACGAAGCGCTCCCACGTTGACACAATGCTAACATGCTTCTTCGGATGGCGATCAATCTTTATCGTCCTTTCTCCCACAGAACTTGTATCCTGTTGTACACCCTTGATGTTCCTCTGTCTGCATCTACCCTTATAAGCTTTCAACGGTGGCGTGCGGGCGGTGGTAGCGATAATTACATGGTGGCAGTGCATGCGATGGGGTAGTATGTCTCGGGGGGTATGCATTGTTGGTTGGTGCGCTCGAGCTCTAGGGCGAGCTCTGACCCATCAACTTTGCCTTCCCAGTAAGTGCTCATCCTCATCTGTGTAGATCTCCTTAGGTGGTTGCATCCTCGGTTATACGATGTATGTGATCGTAGTCTCCTAGGTAGTCATGTATTTTGTATGTTTACAATTCTATCTTTTTTGCGGTAAATTGGAGAACTTTATTCAAACATAAGCGCTCAGTGGGTAGTCAGCCAGAAGGCAACTTAATAGGAATCTAGGAGTCTCGTCTATCCAGCTCTCGGTCATAGTGAGAGTGCTCGCACGCTTTGCACAAAGATGTGTTGGGTAGTTGGATGTCCTAAGTACATGTTGAATATCGAAGGAAGTAAACGAAGAAGCTAGCTCTCCAATCCCAACTAACACAACAGCCACACTAGAACGAGAATTATGGTGAGTATTCTAGAGGTTAACCACCTCCATGCAGTCCGTCTCCATGATCACGCGCATGAAGCCACAAATATTGGCAAAAAGAACCCCACCCCACAGCGCTAGGCTCTCGGATATAAGAGGGCTCGTGATCCTCGGAAGAGGCTTACACCAAGCACCAAGAAGACGTTTTGAGGAACGTGCAACCCCTCCCGCACCGCCATTACCATATGCGAAGATGATCGCACCGTCGGTGTTAATTTTGATATAGTCTGGTTCAGGAGGCCACCAGTTGTTCCCAGGAAGCATAGTCAGCTGCTTACGGATATCCAGGAGGGTTATCGCCTCCCTGATATCCTTCACCACATACAGCGGGTCTGATAATTCGTGGTCATGTTTCCATCGATTGCAATAGTGCCATATAGACCACATCGCCGTGATTATTTTTTCCCGATAATGATCCGTAAACCTCTTGTCGCAAAGGATGTCCTTCGCCCATGTGCTTGTTGGAATTATGCCCTAGAGGCAATAATAAAGATGTTATTATTATAATTCTTGTTCATGATAATGTTTATATTCCATGCTAGAATTGTATTAAGCGTAAACTTTAATACTTGTGTGGTTTGTGAACAACACCGTGTCCCTAGTACGCCTCTATGGACTAGCTCATTGATTAATGATGGTTAAGGTTTCCTAACCATGGACATGAGTTTTTGATTAATAATGAGATCATATCATTGGGAGAATGATATGATGGACAGACCCAAACTAAGCGAAGCAATTAGATCGTGTCATCGTGTTCGTCTTTGCGAAGCTTTTCTTATGTCAAATATTGTATTCCTTAGACCATAAGATAATACAACTCCCTGATATTGGAAGAAAGCTTTGAGGTCATCAAACGTCATCCTATGAGAGGGTGATCATAAAGGAGTCTCTCAGGTGATCGGAAAGTATCTGTTGGGTTGTATGTATCGAGATGGGATTTGTCCCTCCCAAGTCGGAGAGATATACTTCGGGCCCACTCGGTAATCGATATCAACACCGCTTGCAAGCATGTGGTTAAGGAGTTAATCACAAAGTGATATCGGATTACGAAACGAGTAAAATACTTGCTGTGAACGAGATTGAACTAGGTATGATGGTACCGACGATCAAATCTCGGGCAAGTAAAATATCGCGAGATGAAGGCAATATATATATGGGATTGATTGAATCCTGGCATCGTGGTTCATCCGATATGATCATCGATGAATGTGTGGGAGTCAATATGGTTTTCCAGACCCCGCTGTTGAATATTGATGGAAGACCATGTCTGCATATTCTCGAACCCGCAGGGTCACACACTTAACGTGTCTCGACGCTAGGATAGATTGGATAATTGGTTTATGAGTTTTTGTTCGGAGTCTCGGATGGGATCCGAGACATCACGAGAGGTTCCGGAGTGGTCCGGAGAATAAGATTCATATAAGGCAGTGCAGTTTTTGGAGTTCGGAATTGTTCTGGGTTAATCGGTATTGAACCGGAAGCTTCTAGAACCTTCCGGAAGGGGACCAATGTGGCCCCACCTTCCGGGAGGGGGCATGGTGTTGGATATATGCCCTAGAGGCAATAATAAATGTAGTTATTATTATATCTTTGTGTTTATGATAAATTTTTACATTCATGCTATAATAGTATTAACAAGGAAACATTGATACTTGTGTGATTTGTAAACTTAATTTGAAGTCCCTAGTATAGCCTCTATACTTCACTAGCTTGTTGGTTGATTAATGATTGTGGTTTCCCTATCATGAACATTGAGATATTATCAACAACAAGATCATATCGTTAGGAGAATGATATGGTGGACATACTCCTATAGATAAGCGTAGCACAAAGATCAAGTCATTTCAATAGTTCAATTGCTATATGCTTTCTGATACATAGTAACCTGATTCCTTCGACCATGAGATCATGCATATCACCTTTACCGGATGGATGCTTTGATGACATCAAACACCACACCGTGAATCGGGTGGCTATAAATGTGGCATTGAGTGTTCGGAAAGTATTGGTTGAAACACATGGATCAAGAGTGGGATTTGTCCATCCATATGACGGATAGATATACTGGGCCCTCTCGGTGGAATGTCATCCAATTATCTTGCAAGCATGTGACTGGCTCACAAGGGATCACATATCACGGAACGAGAAAAGAGTACTTATCGGTAACGAGGTTGAACTAGGTATGCGAGATACCGACGATCATAACCTCGGATAAGTAAACTATCGTGAGACAAAGGGAAATTGGTATCGTATGTAAGTGGTTCATTCGATCACAAAGTAATCGTAGAAATATGTAGAGCCATATGAATTTCCAGATTCCTCTATTGGTTATTGTTCGAGAAGTGTCTCGATCATGTCCGCATAATTCACGAACCGTAGGGAGACACACTTAAGGATTCGACGTTGTTTGAGTAGTTATGGTATTATGAGAAAGAGACCGAATGTTGTTGAGTCTCGGATGGGATCCGGATATCACGAGGTGATCCGGAATGGTCCGGAGAATAAGATTCATATAAGGAAAGTCCCGTTTCGGAGTTCGGGAATGATTCCGGTGTTTTCATCGGGAATGTTCTAGAAGGTTCCGGAATGTCCGGCACTCCGGGGGGGAGGGGTACATGAATGTGTCATTACATATTGGAATGATTGCATCATGTACTAAGTGTTCTCGCTGTTCCAAATGAAGGATTAAATTGAATCCTAAACTGAAAAGTCAAATAGCAAGTTTGAAAAGTCAAACGGCTAAAACAGGAAAGAGAGGAAAAGAGGAAAGAGGGCAACCGAGTTGGGAGGAATCCCTCCAACCGGGCGCCTCCACCAAGCCGAGGGAGAGACTCCTCCTCCCTTGGCCCCCTCCACCTATAAAAGGAGGGGCAGGGCCCCCTCCTCTAGACACACAAGTTCCTATCCTCTAATCTAAACCTAGCCAAAGCCTCCGGTTTAGAGCCGTTTTGGTTTAGAGCTTCTAATTGCCCTAGCCTTCGGTTTAGAGCCTTCTAATTGGTGTGTCTAAACCCTAGACCACTAATAGCTCTCTCATACTCCACCATACTCGCCTCCGTCTTAAGGCGAGCTCATGGATCTCCTCTACTTCCATGCATTTGTCTTTGCCGAATCGCGAGGAGAGTGCTACAACCTCCGTCCTTGGAACAAGGGAGAGGAAGGTCTTCGTCGAAAACCGAACGTGTGACCGATTGCAGAAGCGCCGAACGCAGCCGGAAGGATCGCTCACGCGATCTTGAGATCAGAAGAGTACGACTACATCACCCACGAGAATCCACTCTCGTTAAACACTTTGGAATCTTCGAGGGTAAGTTATTCCATCGACTCGTTGCTACAATCTAGTAGATAGATCTTGGCTTGTTTGTTTGTATGCGATAGAAATTTTTTGTTTTCCATGCTACGAAACCCTACACATGGGCCTATGAGGGAGTGCCCTGGACGCATTGGGCCAGGGGCACAAGGCCCCATAGGGCCCAACCGGCCAGCTAGGGTAAAACCCTAACTAGACCTTCTAGAAGGGGGGGTTTCCTTGCCCCCCACTCCTCCTCCTTTTGGCTGCCGGTTTGGGCTTGGGGGAGGGGCAAGGGCAGCCGCCCACCCCTATATATAAAGAGGGCTGGGGGCGCACCACCCCCCACACCTTCCCCTCCAAAGTTAGCCGCCCTGCTGCCCTCCTCTCTCTCCCCCTCCCGACTGCGTGTAGGCGAAGCCCTGCTGCAGAAACTCTCCACCATATACACCACGCCGTCGTGCTGTAGATCCAATCCGTCTCTCCACCATACTTGCTGGACCGAGGAAGGAGGAGACGTCGAGGTGCTGCACGTGTGCATCTCATGGAGGCACCGCCACTTGTGGTGCTAGATCGGATCGGATCGCGAGGAGGAGAAGCGAGTACGACTACATCACCCACGTTAAATCGAGCGTTCAGGCTTGAATCTTCAAGGGTATGAAGATCTAATCCAATCTCTCTCGTTGTTTGCATCTCCTAGATTAGATCTTGGCTTTCCTCTGTTTGCATCCGTAGAAAATTTTGATTTACTATGCCGAAACCCTTCGGGTATCGAGCTAGATCTATGCGTAGATGTGTTTCACGTGAGAACGCAACATGGTTGTTGCGGGCGTTGATGTTTTCTGCAAGCCTCTTGTTTGTGTTCTTCTTATGATGCGGGATATTGAGATTGAAGCGGTCTAGGCCAACCTTACGCGACGTCGTCATGAGACCGCCAGACTTGACGTGTGGCTTGTTCCACACATGCGGCTGGTGGATGTCAGTTTCTCTCACTATAGTTGTCATGGGATTAACACCGGAGTTTGGCAACCATAATATCACCGTTGTGGCTTTCCGTAGGTAAGAATCGTTCTTAGCATATACTCCCATAAGCCACGTAAAACATGCAACAACAAAGTAGAGGCGTCTAACTTGTTTTTGCAGGGAGTGTTTTCTGTGATATGGTATGGCCCAAGATGTGATGTGTATAATGTATGCAATGATCATGTTTTGTAATGTTTCACGACTTGCATGTCGATGAGTACACAACTGGCAGTAGCCATATGGTTGTCTTTATAATTGTGTATGACCTGTGTGTCAACTTCTTATACGCCATGTAATAGTTTCACTTTATCACTAAGTAGTTAGCAATAGTTGTAGTTGCTATTCATGGTGGAGGCAATCATGGTGGAGTGATGGAGATCATGCCGGCACACACAAGATGGAGATCATTGCGCGAAGATTGGCTATACCATGTCACATAAAGTTATATGCATGTGATGTTTATCCTTTTATGTATCTTATTATGCTTAGATCGCGACGGTAGCATTATAAGATGATTCCTCACTTAAAGATCAAGATAAAAACTGTGTTCTCCCCAAGTATGCACCGTTGCGAAAGTTCTTCGTGTCCAAGCATCACGTGATGATCGGGTGCTATAGACTCTATGCTCACATACAAAGGGTGCAAGCCAGTTTTGCACACGCGGAAATACTTGGGTCTAACTTGACGAGCCTAGCATGTACAGACATGGCCTCGGAACACATGAACCGAAAGGTTAAGAATGAGTCATATGAATGATATGATCGACACTTCGTTGTCCACCATTGAAACCACATCTCTTCTCGTGAAGATCGGATTAGGTGTGGTGAATTTGGACCGTGTTCACTAAACAACTTGAGGGATGTTGAATTTAGTGGGAGTTCATCTAGTAATTTGATTAAAAGTTGAACTAGTTATCATGAACATAGTCTAATTTGTACTTGCAAATATTGTAGATCAAATGGCTAAGTCCAACTTCAACTTCAATGTTTTTGTTTTGAAGACTATCCCGGGCCCTTTGAGATTCTCGAAGAGCTGAAAACTATGTTTCAGACTCAGGCCCTATGAGATCTCTGAGAAGTTCTTTAACTGCAAGATGGAGGAAGGGAGTTCCGTTAGTGAGCACGCCATAAAGATGACGGGCTACACTCAACGCCTTGAGCAACTGGAATGCACGATTCCAGAGGAGCTCAAGATTGACAGGGTTCTGCAATCACTCCCTCCCAGCTACAAAAGTTTTGTAGTGACTCACAATCAGATTGGTTCCACTGATACGATCACCGAGCTCTTCGCAAAACTGAAGGCTGTGGAGGTGGACATCAGAAAGGATAATCATGTGTTGATGGTCAACAAGCCCACCTTCAAGAAAGGTAAGGGAGCAAAGAAGCCCTTCAAGAAGGGCGGCACAGCGCCTTGCTCGCTGAGAAGAAGCTCAAGTTTGGTCCTAAGCCGGACCTTTGAGTGCTTCTATTGCAAGGACAAGGGTCATTGGAAGCGAATTGTCAAGTACTTAGCGGACAAGAAGGCTGGCACCATCAAAGGTATATTTGATATACATGTTATTGATGTTTTCCTTACTAGCCCTCGTTGTAGTGCTGTGTATTTGATCTTGGTTCGGTTGCTAATATTTGTAACTCGAAGCAGGAGCTACGGAATATATGGCTTTGCGAGGATGAGGTGACGATCTTGGCGTTAACAGTTCAAGAGTTGATGTGATGGCCGCACGCTCTCCTTAGTTTTACCTTGAGGATTAGTTTTAAACCTCAATAAATGTTATTATGTGCCTGCGTTGAGCATGAACATTATTTCGGATCTTGTTTATTGCAAGGCGGTTATTCATTTAAATCGGAGAATAATGGTTGTTCTATTTATATGAGTAACATCTTTTATGGTCATGCACCTATTGTGAATGGTTTATTTCTTCTAAATCTCGAAGGGATGAAACACACATCCATAACATTGAGGCTAAGAGATGCAAAGTAGATAGTGATAATACTACTTATTTGTGGCAATCGTCTAGGTCATATTGGTGTAAACGCATGAAGAAACTCCATTCGATGGACTTTTGAGTCTCTTGATTTTGAATCATTTGACACATGCGAACCATGCCTCATGGGCAAGATGATCAAAACCACGTTCTCGGTATGATGGGCGAGCAACGGACTTGTTGGAAATCATATATACCGATGTATGCGGACCGATGAGTGTTTTGACGCGGTGGATATCGCTATTTTCTCACTTTTACCGGTGACTTAAGTAGATATGGGTATATCTATTTAATGAAACATAAATCTGAAACATTTGAAAAGTTCAAGGAATTTCGAATGAAGTGGAGAACCATCGAATGAAAGATTAAGTTTCTACGATCCGATCGCGGAGGTGAATATTTGAGTTATGATTTTCTCACGCATCTTAAAGCAAGCGGAATCGTTTAGCAACTCACGCCACCCGAACACCACAACAATGGTGTGTCTAAACGAATCGAACCCTATTAGATATGGTCCGATCGATGATGTCTCTTACTGATTTGCCGTTATCATTTTGGGGTTATGCATTAGAAACCGCTGCATTCACTTTAAATAGGGCACCATCTAAAGTGAAGGAGTTTGGATCACGGGATCTACAACAAAAAGAGGAATACATGGCTGCTGCAGAAGCGTCAAGTGAAGGAGTTTGGATCAGGAACTTCATCACTGAGCTTGGCGTGGTTCCAAGTGCATTGGACCCACTGGAGATATTGTGTGGCATCCCGCAAAACCACTACTAGAAAATCGCGTTGTTTTTGTGCATTGCATCATCATGACCGCATGCTCATGTCATCATGCCGCATTGCATTTGAGCATCGTCATGTCATCTTGCATTTGCTTGCATAAAACTAATTACGGAAAAACATATTTTGTTTTCTAAATACCCTGCAATTTCTTTCAACACCCAAAAACCGGGTCTCCGGATTAATTTGTTTTGTCGGTCAGCGGTTTGCAAAAGTCCCGTTTGTAAATAATAAAGTATTGAATTATTTTTAGTGGGGGCAGCCAACCGGGCCGATCCGACCCAGTCGGTCACCCCCAGTTCAAATCGGTCCACCCAAAATCCCTATCCCACCCAGTCCTATTCCCACCAAATCCTAGTCTACCCACCAACCAGAGCTCTCCACCTCACCGTTCCTCCACCTCACCTCTCTCACCGCCACCTCACCAATCCCCTTCTTTTTCCTCCATTCCCTCTCTCACACAGCCCCCACCTACCCCCTCTCCCTTACACCCGGCCCCACCTCCTGCACCTGGTCCCACTCTGCTGCCACCCACCCCAGCCACCTCTCTCACCCACCAACCCTGCCAGCCTGTCCCACCTCCCAACTTCCCCCTGGACCCGCCCCACCTGGCCGACCCCCACCACCTACCCGACCCACTCTGGCCCACCCCGGCCCCACCATCCTCCTTCTCCTCTCTCCCCGTGTCCCCAACCTCCTCCCACCCCCGTTCCGCCGCGTCGCCAGGGCCTCCCCTCCCGCCGCTCGAGCTCGCCTCGCCGGAGCCGCCCTCGCCTCGCCTCCCGCCCGTCTCCGGCCTCCACCCTCCGGCCTCCACCGACCCCGCGCCCGCCGCTTGCCCTGCAGCCTCGCCTCCTTCCGAGCCGCGCTCCTCCGTCATTCCCCAGCCCCGACGCTCGCTCTCCCCTCCCCGAGTCCGCCGCCACCTCCTGTCCTCGCTCCTTCCTCCGCCCGGCAAGTTCTCAGCCCGAACCCCTTGAACCACAGAGCCGCCTCCACCGCGCCACTCGCTTCTACCATCTCCCCGACCGGCCCTTCTTCGTCGCCCCCGGACGCCGCAAGCCCGTCACCATCCGCGAACCTCGCCGGATCCCCTCTCCTGCCAAGCCGGTTCCCCTGTAGGCGCGCCTCCCAACGTTCCTCTGCATCCGGCCGTCGCCACTGCGGGCACTCCTCGATGTTCCTCCCCTCGCCGTCAGCGCCTCTTCGTCCCCGACGCCTACCTCGTCGGCTCGCGTCGCCGGAGCCTCCCAAGGACACCGCTCTGCCTCTGTTCCGCCGGGGCCGCCCCAACGAGTTTCGAGCCGGTTCCTCTGGTTGCAGTTGAGCGACCTGCGTGAGCCCTGGTGGCTGACGCCTTCTCCCCTGCCGAGAGGGCTGCTAGTGATGTACATCCTGAGCTCAGATGTGCAGAGTTGGTGGTGAACTATGACGATGGTGATGCCACCCAAACAGTACCGACACCCCTCGAGAGTGCTACCCCTTTGGCTCGTCAAGCTCTCCTTCCCGGAGGCGTAGAAACAAGATCGTCAACATGGACTCGAAGACCCGGATTCCGAAGCCCGTTCACTGGATCCGATGGCGCGGACCGAAGACGACCCGAGACCGACCGAACCAAGTCCGTCAACGATGAACAAGTCGGAACCCCAAGGTCTTCAACACGGACTCGGAGGATCCCCGGACGACGAGCCATTCATCTCGGATGCCAAGTTTGTCGAGAACCGGACTCCAAGATCACGACCGAACGACAAGACCCCTTCCGCAGCAAGCGCCGACGTCGCACGCCAAGTTCTGCATCCCGAACGCCAGGACCGACCCGATACACGGACCCGACAAGGTCTTCTCGACGACAAGATCGACCGCTTGGAACCAAGATCTCCGGCACGTCACGACAAGTTCTCCCTCTTATATCTGGACCTCGCCGATCCCGTCGAACCCTGAACCCGGAGACCCGACCCCGAACCCTCGGAACCCCCAAGATCTTCCGAACCCTAATGTGTGACCCCTTTTCTCGAGCCCTATTTTATAAATGTAATAACAAATTGATGCATATTGAACTGTCATACTTGCATGCATACTCGTCTGTGGTTTGGGGGCCTTATGCCGATTCACCAGATAATTAAATATGGGGCCCATATGCGGACAAATCTAGTCTTATATTGGCCTCATTTAAATTTGTGTAGCGAACCGGTGCTATCTCTTGCCCTGTTATTACAACATTTAATTGCGGGGTATCTAAACAACATGAACCTTCTAAATAGATGTCGGGACCCGGTTACTTAATATGACCTAATCGCATCGCACCTTTGCCATGTCATACATCATACATGCATCTTGCCCGATCTTTTGCCGTAGTATTAAATATTGCATCCGGTGTATATTCTAGTGTTTTGCTTCTTCGCGGATAAGGCCGTTGAGTTGATGTGAGCTTCGCCCCGATCTTCGGATGAACCTTTGACAATGTTTCAAAGAGCATCTCCCTTTCTACCTATCTTACTTTTATAGTATTTATTCCCTCCTGTTGATCTATTGCTATCTGTGTTGCGATGCTCTAGTTTTCGTACCCGTGATATCCCTTGCAGCCTTATATTGCCTTGGACACATCCTATTACCTGTTGTTTGGTAGATAGTTGGACTTGCGCGTCGTAGTCGCTTGCTCAAGTGCTGTTGCGTGTCGCCAAGTACCACAGTTGTTGGAGTATTGCCGCATGTCTATTGTTGGAGATGATCTTAACTTTAATTACTGTTTAACAACTAAAATTGAAGTAGGTAAGCAGAGGCACAGGTGGGCAATAGATGTTATTTGGTTGTTAACCGTCCACTTGTGTCCCGTAGGACCCCGAGTACTTGATACCTGTTCCTTGAATTTTCGCGCTATCCACATCCGAGAGGATTATGGGACCCCCCTGAGCCAGAGCTTGATTCATTCTTATTTCTTGGGGCCACAAACTAGTTTGAGGTTTTATTTACTATCCTGTACTTATGCCATGCCTTACTGCTTAATTTACGATTGTGCGAGGAGCACCTTCTTGTTAGGTAGCGGAGTGTTTCAGCGGTATCGACAAGCCAGTTTGGGTTCCCGATCGTTCTGACCAGCGCAAACCTTGAGTCCGTCTCGGTCATTAACTTTGTTGGGTGTACTCAATGGGGTGGCCCCTGAAATATTTCTGAATCACTGTGATTGCTTTGTAGTGAAGGCCTCGTTGGGTTTTGATTTGGTTTTCCGAGGTTGATCGAGTGTGTGTTGCTATTTGTGCACCCTGCAGGTAAAACTTTCAAAGCCGTGTCCATGATTATGGACGACTTGGAGCACAGTATCTCGATCATAGACAACTATAACTAAAGTAGTGCTATAAATTTGACTTTATAATGACTAGTAATTAGCTTCACTATAATGGAATGGCTAAATAAAACTGCCAACAATTGCTTGTTTGGGTTGTCGCTTGTGACCATTGTATCTGACTAGTAAGTATTGCAACTAAAACGGAATGGCTAAATAAAAGTACCAACAACTGCTGGGTTTTGGGTTATCTCATGCTAATTATATTTGACTAGTAAGTGTCGCTTCTAGCGGAATGGTTAACTAAAATTGCCCTTGCTTATTATATCGGGATGATTATCTATACTTGACTAGTAATTGCTGATATAGCGAATAAGTAAAGCGCCAACCGTGTGAGTTCCTCGGTTGACTTCCTCGTTTGGTCTCGAGAAACACGGGATGGGTTTGTTTGATGGTAGTATCGAGTTGGATTCGGATAGGTCTTTCTTATCCCTCTCGATAGCCGGCAGTTGTATCGAGTCTCTATAGGTTGTTTAGTGCATCTTTGCGCTGCGCTTGATCCACCATACCTATGTGGCGAGGACCGAATTCTAGTCTCGTCGTGTCTTGGCCTCGGTATTGACTCCTCTTTTCCTTTGCCCTTTGTCGGCACCCTTTTGTTGTAGCAGGTTTTTCGATGTCGTTAGCGGGGTTACCCTTCGGCTTGGCACAGGCGGGGTTATGGGCGCCATTGGTTATTCTTGTGGCTCTTAGCCCCATTTGTATTTTGTCCGTAGGCGGGCTCTATCATTTTCAAGGTGATTTGGATCTTTGTATATTATATCGTATTCTTGACTCATTGAGTCGTTGTTGTATATATATACATTACGTGGGTCCCATCGAGGACTGTTGTCTAATGTTATTACTTCGTTTTCCACCCATAAAGTGCTGGTGAGCACCTTTGAATCGTTTCTATGCGGGTTTGGCGGGTTTCGCTAAAACTTGCATAGGGCCAATCGAGGTGTTACAAAGTGGTATCGAGCTCGGCGATTGCGATACCCCACAAGTCCAGCCTGTAGGATAACCTAGCTAACGGACGAAGTAGAGTGTCAAAACTATTTTTGAAAAATCGGTTGGATAGTTCTGATTAGGTCTGATTTTACTCCTTACCCCTCTGCTATTCTCCTCTTACCTCTACGTGATTTGAATCCGCTCTTTTCTCCCTCTTCGAGTCCAGGATATCTCGTGGTTGGGTTTCCGTCGCACCTTCAGGGTTTCGCTTCCTCCTTCGGTAGCGGTGTTGCTACATCTGTGTAACACCCTCAGAATCGGACCTATGCAAGTCTGAGCAAAATTCGCCAAACCCGCATAGAAACGATTCTGAGGGTGTTACAGAGTGGTATCAGAGCTCAGCAGTTGCGATACCCCACAAGTCCAGCCTGTAGGATAACCTAGCTAACGGCCGAAGTAGAGTGTCAAAACTATTTTGAAAAATCGGTTGGATAGTTCTGATTAGGTGATTTTACTCCTTACCCTCTGCTATTCTCCTCTTATCTCGACGAGTTTTGAATCGCTCTCTTATCCTTTCTTGAGTCCGGATTTCGTGGTTGGGTTCGTCGTACCTTGAGGTTCTTCCTTCTTTGATAACGGTGTTCTACCATCCGATGTTCAAGCTGCCTGATGAATCCGTCTGCTGTGGTACCATTCTTTGTTCCTTGTTTGTGCCTTCCGGTGTTTTCCGACGCGACAACATCCTCTATGCCAGATCCGATGCAGAGTATGCATCACTTCTTTGATCCGAACCTCGCTTGTCGAGATCTTCAGTCTGAATCCTGAGGGTTGGTTGCATAATCTGTCTATTCGTGTACATAGTAATGCTTTGAGTGCGGGATGGAGTCGCGACCATACCACTACTCTTATCATTGCTTTGTATATTGAATGGTGGATCGATGTAATTTTACTCCTTCCAGGGAAGTTAGAGGTGACCTTACCTTTAACTTCGCCCGTTGTTTATCCGGAGTGTTCTCTTGACGAACAGGAACAACGACCTCTTGTTAGTGGTGTCGCGAAGATCTACAGGCGAGAAAGGCGGACGCCGACCTTCCTTCCGGTACCATGAGGCGGATCTCGAGGGCGAGATCCATTGTTAGTGGTGTCGAATTGTGGCATCCCGCAAAACCACTACTAGAAAATCGCGTTGAATTTGTGCATTGCATCGTCATCATCATGCATTGTTTGCATAAAAACTATGTTTGCAAAGCCCGATTTGTTTTCCAAACGCCTTGTCTTTATTCAGCATAACAACCCGGTGCTGCGGATATTTTGTTTGTCAAAAACTATTTACAAAGATCGTCGCAATCAATTAAAAATATTAAATTATTTTGGGGCGGTCGAGCGGGCGATTGACCCGAGCGACCCCAATGTCGGTCCAACCTAAATCCTATTCCTACCAGTTAATCTACCCACACCTAGCAGCCACATCACTTTCCCCAATAGTAATCTGCCACCTCAGTTCCATCTCCCCCCCAACCAAACCCTGCCACATCACCCAAGCCCCCTCTCTCTCACGACCCTTGCCACTGGCCTCGCACCTGGCCCCACACCGCCCCCCTACCGCAGCGCCTGGCACGCGCCTCCCATGCCAGCCCTGTGCACGGGCCCCAGCGTCGGCCTCTCTCTCCTTCTTCCTCCCAGCCCGCGTGCCCTCCTTCTCCCCATCGCCTCCTTCCCGAAGAACCCGGCGCCCGCCCGCGCTCTCCCTTCCTCTCCGGCTGCCTCCGTCCTCGCTGCCTCGCCCCTCCGGCGACCTCCCACTGCTGCCCGCCCCTCTACCACCCGCACCTCGCCTTGCGCCTTCCGTGGCCAGCGCCCTCACCTCCACCCAGTCGCCCTCGCCACCGCGCCCTTGCCTCCGCCTTCGCTCGCCTCCCTCTCCGCCGCCTCCCGCGCGCTCCCACTAGCTCCAGCCGCGCCTCCCGTCCACTCACGCTAGCCCGCCCGACGCTCCTCCGCCTCCCGCCGCCGCCCGAGGCCGAGCACGCCTCCGCGCCACCTCGCCGTCTTGAGCCCCGCCGCCAGGCCGCTCCGTGTGGCCGCCCGCCCGCCACCGCCTCCCCGCCCAGCGCCGCCCACCTCACCCCGCCTGGCCGGCCGTCCCTCCGGCGCCCGGCCCTCGGCCTCTCGTCGCCCCCTCAAGCTTCCTCCGTCCGCCCGCCTGAGGTCCCCCTCGGCGCCCGCGCCCTCGTCAGCCGGCAACTGTTCCGCCTCCGTCGGCCTCCGCCACCTGTGGTTCCGTGGCCGCCCGAGCTCGCCGTCTCCACCAGCGGCCGCGCCCAACCGCCGCCTCGCCGGAGAGCCCGATCCCTGCCGGCGTGCTCGCACTCGGTGAGGTCCCTTTGGGCTCCTCTCTGTGCACGCATCCCAGGCAGCAGCTCGTGCCCTCGAGAATCAACCGACGATAGAGCCACCCGGTGATTTATGCGAGAGCCGAACCCGAACCCGAACGTCACTAGAAGGACCATCGACAAGATCTTGCCGCGAACACGAACATCTACGACATGGAACAACAGGCCTCCTCTCGGAATGCAGCTCTTCTTCAAGGCCGCCAAGTACTCTATCTCCAAGACCGACCCGGCGTCGGTCGAAACCCGACAAGAACTCCATCACGGAACATCTAGCACTCGGCGGGGACCACAGAACCCGCGTCGAGTCCCAAGTTCGTCCCCGATAATCAAGGTGGAAGACCCCGAAGCCCGATCGAAGGCCGATCGAGCGCCAAGGCCTCGCCATGGAATCAACAAGATCATCACGAAGCTGAGTACTTCTTCGGGCGCCATGATCGTCGATATGACCGAAGACGCGAATCGACAAGAACGGCACAGCGAGCCAAATACTTCTTCCCGGGCAAGATGCCTCGTTCACGAAACACGAGAAACGATCCCGAGTTTGAACCCTAGACCACGAACCCGAGGTACCCCGAACCCCGGAACCCCAAGATCGTCGAGACCCCTAATGTGTGAACCCCTTTCCGAGAACCCCATTTTATAATATAATAACAACTTGTCGCATATTTAATTGTTCATCTCGCATACATTCATGTGGTTTGGGGGCCTTATGCCTATTCACCTAATAATTAAATATGGGGCCCATATGCGGGCAAATCTAGCCTTATATTGGCCTCATTTAAACTTGTGTAGCGAACCGGTATCTTATCTTGCCTTGCTAAACAACATTTAATATGCGGGGTAGCTAAATAACATGAACCACCTAACTATCTGTCGGGACCCCGGTTCCGCTTAATATGGCCTAAATGCATCGCGTCTTTGCCATGTCATTCATCATACATGCATCATGCCGATCTTCTGCCCTGGTATTAAATAGTGCATCCGGTGTTCTTCTAGTGTTTTGCTTCTTCGCGGATAAGGCCGTTGAGTTGATGTGAGCTTCGCCTCGATCTTCGGTTGAACCCTTCGGCAATGTTTTCAGGCGAGCATCTCCCTCTTTCTACCTATCTTACTTTTATAGTCTTTATTCCCTCCTGTTGATCTTTTGCTATCTGTGTTGCGTTGCTCTAGTTTTCGTACCCGTGATATCCCTTGCAGCCTTATATTGCCTTGGACACATCCTATTACCTGTTGTTTGGTAGATAGTTGGACTTGCGCGTCGTAGTTGCTTGCTCAAGTCTTGTGTGTCGTCATATGCCACCGATTCTTGATGTATTGCCGCATGATGATGTGGGAGATGATTTTAGTTTTACTTATCGTCACTTTAATTTCTGTTTAACAACTAAAATTGAAATAAGCGAGGCATCGGTGGGTGATAGATAATATTTGGTTTCGAGCCCACTTGTGTCCGTAAGACCCGTACTTGATACTGTTCCTTGATTTATCGCGCTATCCACATCCGGAGGTATATGGGACCCCAGGCGAGCTTGATTCATTCTTATTTCTTGGGGCCACAAACTAGTTTGAGGTGTTTTTACTATCCTGTACTTATGCCATGCTACTTTTATTTAAATTGTGCGAGGAGCACTGTCTTTATCTGTTAGGTAAGCGGAATGTTTTCGGTATCGTGATCCCGATTGAGGATCTGCTGTCGTTCTGACCATTGACGCAAACCTTGAGTCCGTCTCGAGCTTGCTTACTCCGTTGGGTGTACTCAAGGGTGGCCCCTGAAATATTTACGAATCCTGTGATTGTTCAACGTGAAAGCCTCGTTGGGTTTTGATTTGGTTTTCGAGGTTGATCGGCGTGTGTTGCTATTGGTGCACCCGGCGGGTAAAACTTTCGAAAGCCGTGTCGCGGATATGGGCGACTTGGAGCACGATATCTCGATCATAGAAAAGCATAACTAAAGTTTATTTGCTATAAATTTGACTTATAATGACTAGTAATCAGCTCCACTATAATGGAATGACTAAATAATACTGCCCACAATTGCTTGTCTTGTGTGTCGCTATGACCATTGTACTGACTAGTAAGTATTGCAACTACAAAAAATGGCTGAATAAAAGTACCAACAAGCTGCTGGGTTATGGGTTTATCTCATGCTACCATGTCGATTAGTAATTGGCCTTCTAACGGAATGGTTAATTAAAAGTGCTTGCTTACTTTATCGGGACGATTAACTTCATCGACTAGTAATTGTTGCAGCGATAAGCGAATAAATAAAGCTGCCAGCGGTGTGAGTTCCTCGGTTGACTTCCTCGTTTGGTCTCGAGAAACACGGGATGGGTTTGTTTGGTGTTAGCTTGTTGGATCCGGATAGGTCACTCTCATCCCCTCGATAACCGCCCGTTGTATCGAGTCTCTATAGGTTGTTTAGTGCATCTTTGCTGCCGCTCGATCCCCATACCTATGTAGGCGAGGACCGCGGTCTAGCCTCGCCGTGTCTTGGCCTCGATCTTGGCGCTCCTTCTTTTCCTTTGCCCTTCGGCACCCTTTTGTTTAAGCGGTTTTGAGATCGGCGTCGTTAGCGAGGTTACCCTTCCGGCTTGGCAGGCAGGGTTATGGGCGCCATTGGTTATTCTTGAGCTCTTAGCCCCATTTGCTTCTTGTCCAGTGGGGGCCTTCTATCGTTTTCAAGGTGATTTGGATCTTTGTATATTATATCTGTATTCTTGACTCATGGAGTCGCTGTTATATATATATCTGTTCTGTGGGTCCCATCGAGGACTGTTGTGTAATGTTATTACTTCGTTTTCCACCCGCACGAAAGTGCCTGGTGGGCACCTTTGAATCATTTCTATGCGGGTTTGGCGAATTTTTCTCAAACTTGCATAGGTCCGATTCTGAGGGTGTTACAATCTGGTCTTCATGCTATCCGAGGAACCCTTCGTCTGATGGACTTCCCTTTGTTCCTTCTCGTGCCTTCCGGTGTTTCCGACGCGACGACATCATCTACGCCAGATCCGATGCAGAGTCTGCATCACTCCTTTGTTTCTGAACCTCGTTTGTCGAGATCTTCAGTCTGATTCCGAGAGTTGGTTGCATAATCCGCCTATTCGTGTGCAGAGTAATGGTTTGGGTGCGCGATGGACTGATCACCATCCGACTACTCTTATCATTCGCTCTTGTACATCGAATCAGTGGATCCAGCGATTTTACTCCGTCTACGGAAGCTAGATGTGGCTTTATTTGTTGATACCTCTACCTTCGCCTTTGTTCCCGGAGTGTTCTCTCGACGATCACGGACAACGACCTCTTGTTAGTGGTGTCGCGAGGATCTATACGAAGCGAGAAGATGCAGATCACCGACCTTCTTTCCGGTACCATGAGGCGGATCTCGAGGGCGAGATCCATTGTTAGTGGTGTCGAATTGTGGCATCCCGCAAAACCACTACTAGGAAATCGCGTTGTTTTTGTGCATTGCATCATCATGACCGCATGCTCATGTCATCATGCCACATTGCATATGAGCATCGTCATGTCATCTTGCATTTGCTTGCATAAAACTAATTACGGAAAAACATATTTTATTTTCTAAATACCCCGCAATTTCTTTCAACATCCAAAAACCGGGGCTCCGGATTAATTTGTTTTGTCGGTCAGCGGTTTGCAAAAGTCCCGTTTGTAAATAATAAAGTATTGAATTATTTTTAGTGGGGGCAGCCAACCGGGCCGATCCGACCCAGTCGGCCACCCCCAGTTCAAATCGGTCCACCCAAAATCCCTATCCTACCCAGTCCTATTCCCACCAAATCCTAGTCTACCCACCAACCAGAGCTCTACACCTCACCGTTCCTCCACCTCACCTCTCTCACCGCCACCTCACCAATCCCCTTCTTTTTCCTCCACTCCCTCTCTCACACAGCCCCCACCTACCCCCTCTCCCTTACACCCGGCCCCACCTCCTGCACCTGGTCCCACTCTGCTGCCACCCACCCCAGCCACCTCTCTCACCCACCAATCCTGCCAGCCTGTCCCACCTCCCAACTTCCTCCTGGACCCGCCCCACCTGGCCGACCCCCACCACCTACCCGGCCCCACCATCCTCCTTCTCCTCTCTCCCCGCGTCCCCAACCTCCTCCCACCCCTGCTCCGCGTCGCCAGGCCTCCCTCCCGCTCGAGCTTGCCCTCGAGCCGCCGCCCTCGCCTCGCCCGTCTCCGCCCACCCTCCGCCTCGACCCGCGCCCGCCGCTCGCCCTGCAGCCTCGCCTCCTTCCGAGCCGCGCTCCTCTGCGATTCCCCAGCCCCGACGCCCGCTCTCCCCTCCCCGAGTCCGCCGCCACCTCCTGTCCTCGCTCCTTCCTCCACCCGGCAAGTTACCTCAGCCCGCAGAACCACCATGAGCCGCCTCACCAACTCCAGCTCGCTCGCCATCTCCCGACCGCCTTCTCCGTCCGCCCGACGCCGAGCCGTCACCATCCGAACCTCGCGGATCCCTCTCTGCAAGCCGGTTCCCCTGCAGGCGCGCCTCCCGACGTTCCTCTGCATCCGGCCGTCGCCGCTGCGGGCACTCCTCGATGTTCCTCCCCTCGCCGTCAGCGCCTCTTCGTCCCCGACGCCTACCTCGTCGGCTCGCGTCGCCGGAGCCTCCCAAGGACACCGCTCTGCCTCTGTTCCGCCGGGGCCGCCCCAACGCGTTTCGAGCCGGTTCCTCTGGTTGCAGTTGAGCGACCTGCGTGAGCCCTGGTGGCCTGGTCGCCTTCTCCCCCTGTCGAGACGGGGCTGCTAGTGATGTACATCCTTGGAGCTCTGAATGTGCAGAGTTGGTGGTGAACTATGACGATGGTGATGCCACCCAAACAGTACCGACACCCCTCGAGAGTGCTACCCCTTTGGCTCGTCAAGCTCTCCTTCCCGGAGGCGTAGAAACAAGATCGTCAACATGGACTCGAAGACCCGGATTCCGAAGCCCGTTCCTGGATCCGATGGCCAGACCCCGAAGACTGACCCCGACGAGACCCGACGACGAACCAAGTCCGTCAACGATGAACAAGTCGGAACCCCAAGGTCTTCAACACGGACTCGGAGGATCCCCGGACGACGAGCCCTTCATCTCGGACGCCAAGTTTGTCGAGAACCCGGACGCCAAGATCACCGACACGGAACGACAAGACCCCCTTCCCGCACCGATGCCGACGACGTCGCACGCCAAGTTCTGCATCCCGAACGCCAGGACCGACCCGATACACGGACCCGACAAGGTCTTCTCGACGACAAGATCGACCGCTTGGAACCAAGATCTCCGGCACGTCACGACAAGTTCTCCCTCTTATATCTGGACCTCGCCGATCCCGTCGAACCCTGAACCCTGAGACCCGACCCCGAACCCTCGGAACCCCCAAGATCTTCCGAACCCTAATGTGTGACCCCTTTTCTCGAGCCCTATTTTATAAATGTAATAACAAATTGATGCATATTGAACTGTCATACTTGCATGCATACTCGTCTGTGGTTTGGGGGCCTTATGCCGATTCATCAGATAATTAAATATGGGGCCCATATGCGGACAAATCTATTCTTATATTGGCCTCATTTAAATTTGTGTAGCGAACCGGTGCTATCTCTTGCCCTGTTATTACAACATTTAATTGCGGGGTATCTAAACAACATGAACCTTCTAAATAGATGTCGGGACCCCGGTTTCGCTTAATATGACCTAATCGCATCGCACCTTTGCCATGTCATACATCATACATGCATCTTGCCCGATCTTTTGCCGTAGTATTAAATATTGCATCCGGTGTATATTCTAGTGTTTTGCTTCTTCGCGGATAAGGCCGTTGAGTTGATGTGAGCTTCGCCCCGATCTTCGGATGAACCTTCGACAATGTTTCAGGCGAGCATCTCCCCCTTTCTACCTATCTTACTTTTATAGTATTTATTCCCTCCTGTTGATCTATTGCTATCTGTGTTGCGATGCTCTAGTTTTCGTACCCGTGATATCCCTTGCAGCCTTATATTGCCTTGGACACATCCTATTACATTGTTTGGTAGATAGTTGGACTTATGCCGTCGTCGCTTGCTCAAGTGTTGCGTGTCGCCAAGTACCACAGTTGTTGGAGTATTGCCGCATGTCTATTGTTGGAGATGATCTTAACTTTAATTACTGTTTAACAACTAAAATTGAAGTAGGTAAGCAGAGGCACAGGTGGGCAATAGATGTTATTTGGTTGTTAACCGTCCACTTGTGTCCCGTAGGACCCCGAGTACTTGATACCTGTTCCTTGAATTTTCGCGCTATCCACATCCGGGAGGATTATGGGACCCCCCTGAGCCAGAGCTTGATTCATTCTTATTTCTTGGGGGCACAAACTAGTTTGAGGTTTTATTTACTATCTTGTACTTATGACATGCCTTACTGCTTAATTTACGATTGTGCGAGGAGCACCTGTACTGTTTAGGTAAGCGGAGTGTTTCCGCGGTATCGACAAGCCCAGTTTTGGGTTCCCGATCGTTCTGACATCGCCAAACCTTGAGTCCATCTCGAGTCCTAACTTGCTATGGTGTACTCAATGGGGTGGCCTGAAATATTTCTGAATCGTGATTGCTTTGTAGTGAAGGCCTCGTTGGGTTTTGATTTGGTTTTTCCGAGGTTGATCGAGTGTGTGTTGCTATTTGTGCACCGCAGGGTAAAACTTTCAAAGCCGTGTCCGCGGTTATGGACGACTTGGAGCACGATATCTCGATCATAGACAACTATAACTAAAGTAGTGCTATAAATTTGACTTTATAATGACTAGTAATCAGCTTCACTATAATGGAATGGCTAAATAAACTGCCAACAATTGCTTGTTTGGGTTGTAAACGCGACCATTGTATCTCGACTAGTAAGTATTGCAACTAAAACGGAATGGCTAAATAAAAGTACCAACAAGCTTTGGTTTTGGGTTATCTCATGCTAATTGTATTTGACTAGTAAGTGTCGCAACTACAACGGAATGGTTAACTAAAATTGCCCACTGCTTATTATATCAGGATGATTATCTATACTTGACTAGTAATTGCTGCAATGATAACTGAATAAGTAAAACTGCCAACTGTGTGAGTTCCTCGGTTGACTTCCTCGTTTGGTATCGAGGGGGAAACACCAGGATGGGTTTGTTTGATGGTAGTATCAGGTTGGATTCGGATAGGTCTTTCTTATCCCTCTCTGATAGCCGACAGTTGTATCGAGTCTCTATAGGTTGTTTAGTGCATCTTTGCCGCCGCTTGATCCACCATACCTATGTAGGCGAGGACCGCCGAATTCTAGTCTCGCCGTGTATTGGCCTCAGTACTGACACTCCTATTTTTCCTTTGCCCTGTGTCGGCACCCCTTTTGTTGTAGCAGGTTTCGACGTCGTTAGCAGGGTTACCCTTCCGGCTTGGCCTGGGCAGGGTTATGGACGCCATTGGTTATTCTTCAGGGCTCTTAGCCCCATTTGCATCTTGTCCGTAGCTGGACGCTCTATCATTTTCAAGGTGATTTGGATCTTTGTATATTATATCTGTATTCTTGACTCATTGAGTCGCTGTTGTATATATATCTGTTCTGTGGGTCCCATCGAGGACTGTTGTCTAATGTTATTACTTCGTTTTCCACCCGCACGAATGTGCCTGGTGGGCACCTTTGAATCGTTTCTATGCGGGTTTGGCGGGTTTCGCTAAAACTTGCATATGGCCGATTCTGAGGGTGTTACAAGAAGGGGGGGGGGTTCCTTGCCCCCACTCCTCCTTCTTTTGGCCGCCGGTTTGGGCTTGGGGGAGGGGCAAGGGCAGCCGCCCACCCCTCTATATAAAGAGGGCTGGGGGCGCACCACCCCCCCCCCCACACCTTCCCTTCCAAAGCTAGCCGCCCTGCTGCCCTCCTCTCTCTCTCCCTCCCGACTGCGTGTAGGCGAAGACCTGCTGCAGAAACTCTCCACCATATACACCACGCCGTCGTGCTGTAGATCCAATCCGTCTCTCCACCATACTTGCTGGACCGAGGAAGGAGGAGACGTCGAGGTACTGCACGTGTGCATCTCACGGAGGCACCGCCACTTGTGGTGCTAGATCGGATCGGATCGCGAGGAGGAGAAGCGAGTACGACTAAATCACCCACATTCCGACGAACGTTCCGCTGTGCGAATCTTCAAGGGTATGAAGATCTAATCCAATCTCTCTCGGTGTTTGCATCTCCTAGATTAGATCTTGGCTTTCCCTCTGTTCGCATCCGTAGAAAATTTTGATTTACTATGCCGCGAAACCCTTCAGTGCTAGGATGTAGCCTAGGAAGATCGACATCGATCCACATCCGAGCTTCATCCCAAAAAGTTCTCGCATGAGAACATGTGGTCATAGCATGCATCAACTCTTCATCTTTCAGAAGACCAACCTTTCACCCGCTAATCTCCGCAATATGCCGCCGTTTGAGCATGCATTCATTTGGCAAAATTTCACGAAGCACCCGCCACCAGAATACTCTCACTTTCGGCACCACTTTGAGTTTCCATAAGGCAGTCCACATATATTTTTCTGTCATTGAGGATTCTGTAAATGTCCCTTCCTCTAGAGCTGATCGCTCTTTCGGAGTCACAAGAGCCAGGTATGTAGATTTGACAGTGTAGACACCTAACAATCCAAAGTTCCAAGCATAAAAGTCTTCACCACCATCAGATATGAGTGGAATATTGAGAATAGCCTCTGCATCTTATAGTGCAAACATAGCATAGAAAATCTCCCTCCGCCAAGTCCAATTATCAGAATTAATTAAATCACTAACTTTCACCAACTTAGTGGCCTTTACTAAATCAGAAACTTGGTGCTTATTCAGATGGCGTTCAATCTTTGCCATGCTTTCCCTTGCAAAACTTTTATCTTGTTGTACACCCTCGGTGTTCTTGTGTCTGCATCTACCCTTATAAGCCTCCAACGGTGGTGTGCGGATGGTGGTAGTGACAATTATATGGTGGCGATGCATGCGATGGGGTAGTTTGTCTTGTGGGTGTGCATCGTTGGTTGGTGCGCCCGAGCTCTAGGGCGAGCTCCGACCCGTCAACTTTGCCTTCCTAGTAAGAGCTCATCCTTATATGTGTAGCTCTCCTTAGGTGGTTGCATCCTAAGTTCTATGATGTGTCGATTGTAGTCTTCTCGGTAGTCTTAGTGACCTTTACTAAATCAGAAACTTGGTGCTTATTCAGATGGCGTTCAATCTTTGTCATGCTTTCCCTTGCAAAACTTTTATCTTGTTGTACACCCTCGGTGTTCTTGTGTCTGCATCTACCCTTATAAGCCTCCAACGGTGGTGTGCGGATGGTGGTAGTGACAATTATATGGTGGCGATGCATGCGATGGGGTAGTTTGTCTTGTGGGTGTACATCGTTGGTTGGTGCGCCCGAGCTCTAGGGCGAGCTCCGACCCGTCAACTTTGCCTTCCTAGTAAGAGCTCATCCTTATATGTGTAGCTCTCCTTAGGTGGTTGCATCCTCAGTTCTATGATGTGTCGATTGTAGTCTTCTCGGTAGTCTTTTGTATGTGTATAGTTCTATGTTTTAAGCTCGGTCTAGCTCCTTGTACTTCCCGGCGCTGGTTTAGTGCAAATTTATACTAGATCAGCGACACTTATTATCGATCGGAGTTAATATTTATTTCGATGTTGTTGGCGTTATTAATTAAATATTAGAACGTTGGCATTTCATCTAAAAAAGGTTGTATCCAGCTTAAGATACATCATCTAACTTTTCCCCCTTTTGGCTATACCTTGGTTTGCGTAGCTGGCATGTTTTAGATACATGTGCTGTGATTGCATTGAGATTACGCTTGGAATCCATGAGATTTTGCAATGGTTAATTATCAGAAGAAAAATATGCTCCTGGAAGCAAGCAGTACTGATAAGTCGAATGGTTAATCATTGAGGTATATATACTTTTAGTCCCACATCTTGTACTCTGGAAGCATTTTAGTCCCACATCTTGTAAACTGAACAAGATTAGTCCCACAACTTGTAACCCGGAAGCATTTTAGTCCAATTTGATCAAATTTTAGCAAGTCTGACTAAATTCTTCCACCTACAACGTCGTAATTTTTTCATAATCACTCATGTGTATTTTCCTTTAATATTTGTGTTTTTAATACGAACTGATAGACAGATCAGACGTACAAATAAAATAAAATGCCTTGGAAAGGATTCGAGCACAACACCTTTCAATAGGTGCACAAAGAAGGCCATGCACTATGTATACCAAAAGCGGTTCAAAGGGCTAGTTCAGTCGAATCCATACATAGTGGAGCATCGACTCCTTGCTCCTGACACAACAAGCGAACCAACTTGTTGGTTCGGTTCATACCATAAGAAAGTGATTTATTTAGTGAGACAAAGAGATAAGGAAGAATGCTGCTCACACCAAAATGGTACGGACAGAAGGAAAAAGCAATCATTTTTTACTGTTACTAGGCCCCATTGGCACTGTATAATGCGGTTCACACATAGTAGCAAAACAGATGTGATTCTTTATCTGACACCTTTTTATTTTGAACCGGCTACACATAGTACATGGTCTAAGCCAACGGAATCTACTGTTTAATTACTAAGACGTATTTATTTTATATAAGATGAAAGCACAAGGCGCACGTAAAAATACAATTGAAAATATCAAAAACTTCTTCAGAAAATATATACGCGTGTGCAATGATGTAAGCATTTTTATTATGCAAAATTTTAACCCATTTGTACTGGAGCTAAAAGAGAGATAATTTTTTCAGGATTTGAAGGTGCACAGTTTGTAAACAGAGATTTTTATTTTTGTGTTTTGTATGTAGCATAGAACACAAATTAAATGTATTTCTAAATGTATTTCTCGGGTGTGCCTCCACGCGGGCGACCATAGCGGCGCGCAAGCCCTAGCTCCCCGTCGCCCCTCACCACCCTCCCGCCGCCGCCGGCGTTGGTCGCCGGGAAAAGCCCACGCGGTGCCGGTGGCGACAGGTCCTCCTTCCCCCGGCTCAAGCTTCCTAGGCAGCACGAAGGAGTCTTGGCGCGCGGTGCGGCTCGATAGAGGTTGGTGATGGTGCTCGCGGCTGCTGCCTCCGCGGTGGCGGCAGGGGTCGAGCTCGGCCCGTAGATCTCGGATGGCGTCGCGATGGCCTCTCCTCACCGGCGGCGGTGCTCCGAGGAAGTTGAAGGTCCGGCGTGTTGCGGTATTTTGAGAATGTATTCTGGGTGTATAGACTCAATTAATTAAGCTCCAGTTCACCGCGCTCTAGTATATATAACTTTCTTTCCGTATTTCATCGTTGAGCCAACGCGATAGCTAACCTGTTGGCTGACGTATGTGTGTATAGCCAAACTAGGACGCATCACTCCGGATATAATATATAACAGACAACCTCTATTGAAACAACATATCCCTATGTGCTATAGTGGCAAGCATCTATGTCGTGAGTTCAACTCCCACTACTCATTGTTGTTTTTTTATTTATTTTCTTATATATAGTTGTACAACTACTGACAGGTGGAGCCGTACCAAGGTTGCAAATTCACTAGTGAATGAATTCGGTTAAAATCGTAAAAATTCAATTGAATTGGACTAAGATGCTCTTGGATTGCAAGTTGTGGGACTAATCTTATTCAGTTTACAAGGTGTGAGATTAAAATGCTTCTAAAGTGCAAGATGTGGGACTAAAAATGTATATAGCTCTTAATCATTTGTCCCATGTGCTAGATTTGTGAGGTTATTAATAAATGGCGCACGTTGAGCTCGCGAGAGAGAGTGCCCGGCGCGTGCGTGATAGTGGCGTGCTTGTCTGTCCCGAATTTCCCGATAAAAAATGAATTCCCCACGTTTTCCGCCCGGTCGTTACGCGGGCACGGCGACCACAGGCAAGCGCGTCCCTGTCCTGTGCGTGGGGCCGACCGGTCAGCCACACCCGGTAATCCCCCGCCTCTATAAAAGGGCTCGAGTGAGACTAGTGGGCAGCACCTGAAGCGAGCCAACACCAACAGAGCACACTACTGAGCTACAGCAGAGCAGCAGCAGCGGCGGCGATTTGGAAGGAGAAGCGAAGAGAGAAGACATGGACGCGGACATGGGCGAGAACTTCGCGTACTACTGGGAGACGCAGCGCTACCTCGAGTCGGAGGAGCTCGTCGACAGGTACGCGCCGCCGCCGGCCGGCCGGGCCTTCGGTCGACCGCCATTGCTGTGGGATATTTTGTCAGAGGCTGATTAAAATTGCGATGCTTTGTTGTTGCAGCATCTTCGTCGGGGCGACCGAGGACGCCGTGTCGTACTACGACTCCAGCTCGCCGGACGGGTCCCACTCGTCGTCGACGCCGACCGGGGCTGCCATGCCCGGTGCTGCGATGGGGATGGGGATGGGCGAGACGGGGGCGAACAAGAACATCCTGATGGAGCGCGACCGGCGCCGCAAGCTCAACGAGAAGCTCTACGCGCTCCGCAGCGTCGTGCCCAACATCACCAAGGTGAGCGTCTGTTCAGAAGCCGGCATTGCCGGAACCCCGAAAGCGGCAGAGATAGTGTTCTCACTGCCATCAATGCGTGGTTTGGTTGCAGATGGACAAGGCGTCGATCATCAAAGACGCGATCGAGTACATCCAGGTGCTGCAGGCGGAGGAGCGCCAGATATCCGCGGAGGTTTCCGCGCTCGAGTCCGCCGCCGGCGCGGAGGAGGTGGACTACGAGGACGGCCTCTTCGCGGAGCAGGTGTCCTCGGGGCAGAGGAGGAAGAAGGTGAAGCGCGCGCTGTCTGTCTCGTCGATGAACGACGCGCTGCTGGCCGCGGCGGCGGAGGCTGCCTCGCCGCCCGTGGAGGTCCTGGAGCTGCGCGTGTCGGAGGTGAGCGAGAAGGTGCTGGTGGTGAGCGTGACTTGCACCAAGCAGCGCGACGCCATGGCCAAGGTGTGCCGCGTGCTGGAGGAGCTCCGCCTCAGGGTCATCACCGCCAACATCACCTCCGTCTCGGGATTCCTCATGCACACCCTCTTCGTCGAGGTACGTCGCCGTCGCCATCTGTACATTAAACTCATCACCGGCAACAGTTCCTTCACACGATTGCTCTGTTTCTGCTGCTCCCGTTTGCTCGCTTGATAAGATGATGACGTGGGCCGCGCTGACGTCACGGGACTCGGCTTCTTGGTTCGTTGACCCTTGAATTTGACTTTTACCATCGGAGAACACCTAGTATTAGTTTGGTCTTTCAGGTAGAAAGCGCGCCATACACAAGTTATGACTCTGTTCCATTTGCGGCGCTCAAGCTCAACGCCACGTCACTTCCACGAAATCACAAAGCAGCTCCAGAAAGAAAATCCCCTTTGCAATTTTGGCACTTTCTCCATCAATCAGTTGGTCGCGCTAGATTAGTCACGTTTTCCTACGAATCGGCGTTGCGGCAACATAATCAGTCACATGGCGATCGACAAACACGGATGCAACAGCTTGAGCACGACGTAGTAATCGCCACGCGCTTCATATGCCAAAATTGATCTATAGAACAGACAGAAGCATCAACACCACGTGCTTTGGCCTCTGGCGAAGCCGTGGAGAGCGACACGCACGTGCTCCAGCCACTAGAGAAGATGCTCCTGTCTGCTTCGATCCCCCCTCAGATATTTATTTTTTATACTGCCAGCGAAAAACTTGCCTATCTTTCCACGCGTTACCGATGATTGATTTTGATGGATGAATCCAGCACGAGTGCCATGTGCTTTAAGCTAAATTAAACCCGTGCTATATTATCCATTGCTACTAGTTTCTCTAGCTCGGACGAGATTTTGGATAATGTTTGCTGCTGTAGAGTTTACTTGATCCTGAACCTGTACATGTGTTAGCTCCCAGCCCTGACCGAGTCAATTATGGTTTCTTATTTCAGGCAGATGACATGGACCGCTTCCAGATGAAGGAGATTGTGGAGGCTGCTCTCTCGCAGCTTGACGCTCCCGGAAGCCCGCCACTTAGCTCCATGAGCTATTAGGGATGAAGATCATGCTACGCTCGCTAGTACTCGGCTCACCTATTTCACCTTACCACCTAGTCTCTCTTTTGCAAGGCCTTGATATATTGTTATGCAATGTACTATGTGCCGTAATTTTGCCGCTGTTTTTTTTGCAACACCCCTTTATATGTGTGCATGGAGGTGATTGTTTTAGTACGAGGCAATAACTACTCAAGGGATAGATATAATAGGCTTGGACCTCATGAAAAGGTCTTCATGACCATGATATATATGTTCATGGAACATCTATGGTGATAAATAACAAGGCGATTATCAAAAGGTATTCATGAGCATGCTATGTTTCTCGAGTATATTAATAAGGTGATTACTTACTTATTATTTAAGCCGTGGGTATGCAATATAGTGTCATCAATCTTGGTATGTTATAATTGAGACAAGTAAAAAACGAAGAACGAAAATAAAATCACAGTAAGAGGATACAAATTTAACGTGAAAAACCCTCTCAAACAAAGAGAGAAAAAAACCACGACGGTGTGAACTATATATAATGTATAGGTGTGGTCTTGTGATACATTCAACAAAGGGCGTCTTTATTTATCCAACAACATGAAGACACCCCTTTTTCTTAGAGACCATGGAAACATTCCTAGTTATATCGATAGCAAACATTTATGTTCTTGGACTTTGTATTTGACATCGTTGTGGTGTTGTGCTACATTCAACAAATGGTATCTCTATTTCTACGACAGCATGAAAACATTACATTTCTTCGTGAGCGTGAAAACATTCCTTAGTCATCTTCATTTGGTGCATGGAGGGATTATTATACATCAGTATGTGGATGATACCATGCTTTTTATGGAGCATGATTTTAGAAGGTTGTTAGTATAAAGCTAATACTTTCTATATTTGAAAAATATTTGGGTTTAGAGATTAATTTTCACAAGAGCGAAATTTTCTATTTCGTTAAGGCAAAGGACATGGAGCATGAGTATAAACGGATTTTTGGACGCGGGTCTGGTTCACTCCCTAAAAGTGCAATGGACGTCGCCTAGAGGGAGGGGGTTGAATAGGCTTCTAAAAATATTACTGTTTAGGCTCTAATAAATGCGGAATAAAAACTAACATTTAATTTATTAAGCACAAAACCTAACCACCAGGTTCACCTAAGTGCACAAACAACCTATGCTAAGCCGTACAAGCAACAAGGTGATAGCAAGATGAAATACTTTAAACACGATGGCTATCACAACGTGAAATGCATAAGTAAAGGGTTTGGTTGAGAGATAATCAATGGACGCAGAGACAAAGATTTTTATGCTGATCACTTCCAAGAAGCTATGTCTCCGTTGGAGAGGTGCGATGGCGCAATGCTCTCCGAACACCACACGTGGCTCACCTCGAGGTGTGGTTGCTCAATGCTCACCCAACGCCACACAAAGCCTCGCCCCGGATGCGAAAGCACGCAACTCACTGACGTCACAATAGGCTTATCATATTCTCCCGAGTGCGCACCACAAAAGGCGGGCACTCGCTTCACTATGGGACACTTGAGGGCAGTCACCGAACCCATACAAGGATGGGGCTATCTCCACAACTCAATTGGAGGCTCCCAACAACGAAACCACAAAAGGAAACAAAGCCACAAAAGGCTACAAGGCCACAAGCTTGGGGCCACTCCACAATGGAGGCCTCAAGAAATCAACACACCAACCGCACAACTGTCTAGGGTTGCAAGAACCCAAGAGTAACAAGTCCACAAGCTTGTACTCACCGAATTTCCATGAAGAACTCAAACCTATGCAACAAATGCAAGGGCAAATCCTTCACTCCCAAATTCCAACAAAGCTACAAAATCTATTGGAGGAATAAGGGAGGAAGAACACAAGAGCAGAACACAAAACTCTCCAAGATCTAGATCCTCAGGATTCCTTCACAAGGAAGGGATTTGGTTTGGGGGGATTGTAGATCTAGATCTCCTCTCTCAAATCCCTCAAACATATGTAAGAATCATCGGGGGGAAAGGGAGAGGTACAACTCTTCAAGGTCAATAGTGGAGGATAGAGAGAAAGTCAAGAACCAAAAAAAGAGCTCGTGCCCACGAAGGGGAAGAGGGGCCCCTTTTAAAGGGCTCCCAGAACTGACCATTTGGGCACATTCGCGACCCTGGCCGGAACTTCCGGTGGGTGGGCGGAACTTCCGGTGGGATCCATCCAACGGTCACAAAACTGCAATATGAAAGACTGAGAAACCAGCTTGGCCGGTCTACCAGAAATTCCGGTGGGGACGGTACTACCGCCTAAAAATCCAAGCATAGTTCCGCCAAATAGAACAAACCAAACAAAGAAGTTACTGAGGCTGAGCGTAAGTAGAACCATAATTTCACCAGGTACTACCGACGGCAATTATGACCGAGCGGTACTTCCGGTTGCTCACTGGAACTAATAGTCAAGAAAAACTGAGAAACCAAAACTATCATAACTTCCGCATCTGAACTCCAAACGAGATGCAACCAATTCTGTTGGAAAGATAACGACATGTTGGAAATATTGGGTATCACCTATGGAGAAAACACCATAAATATATATATGTGATATATCTCCCAAGGTGTGGAGCCGAAAAACTCGCAAGATCAAAAACCGCAATAAGATATGCAAGGGAAATCCTTATTTGATGAATTAGAGCTTGTTATGATGATGAGAACAAGCTCTAGATCCTCTCTGTTGGGCCACGCAGAGATAAAACAAAAACTTTTCCTCTAACGTGGTGATCCCAAGATCTAGTTGAGGTAGAAGGCCACGAGGTTTACCACTAGACGCGATTCTTGCGATTACCGATGAAGCGTCGATTGATGCAAGGGTCAGTCCTCACGATCCGATCGTCCCGGTGCCGATCGTACAACACCTCCGCCGGTATCCACATCGCATAAGGAGGAGCGCCGCGGGCGAATCGCTAGGTTCGTTACGGTACGGCCGGAATGGAGCTAGGGTTTCAACACATGGAATAACCTAATCGAACAACGATTAACCTTCTCGTTCTTGTGCTCCACTATATATAGGAGTGAACGTGGGCTCGCGCGACCCATTCACTAAAGCCCATATAAAACTAGTCACCGTGAGTCCAACTCACTAACTCAGTCCTAATCTGGTTTAGGTCCAACCCAACCAGATTATATGATTCGGATCCAATCCGAACCTGCTCCCGCTCTTAAGTGTGTGACCCCGCAGGCTCATGGTTACTTGGACACGATTAGAGTCCAACTCACAATCGATCAATCGGCATCGGCTCCTAGCAGAACATGCCGATTCCCAAGTACCAAAGAGTCATGACGACTTGCCTTTCCAATGCGACTTACGTCTGAGTCCCTTTTGCCTCACGATATACCTTGTCAGACTATAGGCGAATATATGTCATCCCTTAAATAGTCCGACTCTCTTCTCGATCCGAGATAAGTGATTCACCCGACTAACTCTTAGCCGATCGCCTCGGTTAACACTTAACCGAGTCGCATGGCCATGCTTTCGAATCATATCTCACGAGAGGGCCCAGAGAATATCTCTCCGAGTGGAGGGCAAAATCCCATCTTGGTTATTCACATCACGCAGCTTGATTCTCACGACCAACCCCGCCTTTATAACGCCCGATTCACGGATCAGCGTTTGGTAACCTAAGTCGGTGATCCTCAACTCGGACTATGCAACAACCGCAGGTCTAAGGATTACATTGATTGAGATATACAAATGACAGCTTAGTTCGTTGTACCTCAATATGGGTCAATCCGACTCGCTAAACTCTTTAGCCTAGTCTGTAAGTTGGAATAGCATCTCCATGCCCATGACAAGTGGAACCGAGTCATCAAGCCAACTTTCACATTGGTCTAAGTTGTGTCCGGACAACCTCAATGACCAAGGATATTTAGTACAAACAACATGAATGCATAGTTCCACAACTGAATCACATATTCAATGATACACATCGATGCTTATACAAGGACTACTTAATAACTTTATGAATACAATGGGAAATATCATCATACATGATTGCCTCTAGGGCATATTCCCAACAGCCTCCCACTTGCACTAGAGTCAATCTTCCGACATCACATGTCTAGGCATCTAATGCCCATGGCTCTCGGTCGCCTCATGCTTGGTGGGTAACGACTTTGTCAACGGATCCGCAATATTTGCATCCGTGTGTACCTTGCATAACTTGATATCACCGATCCACAATCGCGAATTAGGTGGTACCGCATGAGTATGTGCTTGTTCTTCCGGTGTTGTCTAGGTTCCTTGGCTTGTGCAATAGCACCATTGTTGTCACAATACACGTCCAACGGATTGACGAGCCTGAAGCACACCAAGATCCATGAGGAAATTCCTCATCCAAACAGCTTCCTTTGCCTCCCGAGGCGAATATACTCAACCTCTGTTGTAGACGCATACGCCTCTCTTGCTTGGAACTTTTCCAGCTCACAACACCTCCGTTTATAATAAACACGTATCCGGATTGCGAACGAGAATCATCAGAGTCGGTGAGATAACTTGCATCCGTGTAACCCTTTACACTAAGTTCATCTTCACCACCATAAACCAAGAACATATCCTTAGTCCTTCTCAAGTACTTTAGGATATTTTTAGCTTGTCCGATGGATCTCTCGAGATCGCCTGGTATCGCTCACAACACTTAGAGCATAGGAAACATCCGCCTAGTACAAATCATGGCGTATGATGGATCCAAGCTATGAGCATATGGAACCGCACTCATCCGACTTCGCTCATCGGTTGTCGAAGGACACCGAGTCTTGCTAAGTTTTACACCATGGGACATCGGTAAGAACCCTTCTTAGACGATTCCATGTTGAACTTTTCAACACTTTGTCCAAATAAGTACTCTGACTCAATCCAATGAGCCTCCTTGATCTATCTCTATAGATCCGGATTCCGAGGATGTATGTTGCCTCACCCAAGTCTTTCATTGAGAAACTCCTTTCCAATGATTCCTTGGTTTCTTGCAACATCTGGACATCATTTCCAATCAGTAATATGTCATCCACATATAAGATTAGAAAATTTACTTTGTTCCCACTAAACTTCTTGTACAAACAAGAATCATGATCACTCTTGATGAAGCCAAACGATTTGACTACCTCATCAAAGCGAATATTCCAACTCCGAGATGCTTGCTTCAACCCATAAATGGATTTCTGAAGTTTGCATACCTTGTCAGCATTAGACGGATCGACAAAACCCTCGGGCTGTATCATATACACGTCCTCGGTTAAATTTCCGTTAAGGAAAGCCGTTTTGACATCCATCTGCCATATCTCATAGTCGAAATAGGCCGCTATAGCTAACATGATCCGAACTGATTTAAGCATCGCTACGGGCGAGAAAGTCTCGTCGTAATCAACTCCTTGAACTTGTCGGAACCCCTTCGCGACAAGGCGTGCTTTATAGATTGAAACATTTCCATCCATATCAGTTTTCTTCTTAAAGACCCATTTGCACTCGATGGGTCTTATACCGTCTGGCAGATCAACCAAGTTCCAAACTTGATTTTCATCCATGGACTTTATCTCGGATCTCATGGCTCCAAGCCATGACTCGGAATCAGATCCCACCATCGCTTCCGAATAATTTGCCGGCTCATCACTGTCTAACAGTAACACATCACGAACACTTCGTAATCTTGCCGATCTTCGTAGTACGGTGTCTTTGTCGGCTCGGCTGCCACGATCGGCTCAACCTCCAAGGTTTTGCCGATTCGCTATTAGCCGATTCCTCTCGAATTTCTTGAGTTGCACCGCTCCCACTTACTCCCGACCGAGAAACTCTTTCTCAAGGAAGACACCGCCCGAGCGACAAACACTTTGCCCTCTTCTCGGTTGTAGAAGTAGTAACCCAAGGTTTCTCGGATACCCACGAAAATACATTTATCCGATTTGTAGTAAGCTTGTCCGATCAAGTCGCTTGACAAAAGCTTCACAACCCCAAATCTTAAGAAAAGACAAACTCGGATTTTGTCCACATCTCATGCGGTGTCTTCTACCGATTTTGATGGTACTGTTTAGTGTGAACGCCAATGTTTCTAGACAATAACCCCAAAATGATAAAGGCAGATCTGTCTGACTCATCATTGATCGTACCATGTCCAACAAGGTCCGATTCCGCCTTCAAACACCATTCCTTTGTATGCGTTCTGGCGGAGTAAGTTGAGAACTATTCCACAACTTTTCGATGGTCATCAAACTCATGGCTCATGTACTCGCCTCCTCGGTCGTAGAAGAAACTTTATTTTCTTGCCGAGTTGATTACATGCTTCATTCTAGAATTCTTTGAACTTTTCAAAGGCTTTCGACTTATGTTTCATTAAGTAGATATATCCATACCTACTCAAATCATCGGTGAAGGTAATGAAGTACTCATAACCACCCCCGTCGTGCTCATTGGTCCACATACATCACTATGTACTAGTCCCAACAAGTCGGACGCCTTTCGCAACTCTTTGCAAAAGGTGTCTTGGTCATTTTGCCGAGTAGGCAAGATTCGCATGTCTCGAACGACTCCAAGTCGAACGAAGTTAGGAGTCCATCATCATGGAGCTTCTTCATGCGTTTCCAACTTATATGACCAAGCCGAGAGTGCCAAAAGTAAGTCATATTCAGATCATTTGGTTTCAACCTTTTAACATTTATGTTATAAACCGACTCACCATCAAGATTCAAAATAAATAACCCGTTCTGAACGGGTGCAAAGCCGTGAAACATATCATTCAAATACAAAGAACAACCATTATTCTTGATATTCGACTCATAGCCTTGCCTCATCAAACATGAAGCAGAAATAATGTTTCGACTGAGCACTGGAACATAATAACAATTATTTAGTTCCATAATGAATCCGGAAGGTAAATGAAGTTGCATCGTGCCGACTTCCAACGCAACAACTCTTGCTTTGTTGCCGACTTGAATATCAACCTCGCCTCTTGCTACGCTCCTAGTTCTTACCTCCACACGAGTTGCGATGTGAATAACTTGATCCGATCATATACCCAAGAACTATTAGGTGCATCGGCAAGATATATGTCTATAACATTGCAAACAAGTGTACCGAGTGGAAGTCATACCTCCACTCTTGGCTTTGTCCAAGTACTTGCAGTTCCTCTTCCGGCCATCCGCCTTGCAAGAGAAGCAAGTGGATCCGGTGAAGGAGATGGTTTAGTCCACGAGGAAGCGCTTGGGACCGGGTCCGAGCCTACTTTCCTCGACTTAGCCTTCTTCTTAGTCCAAGAACTCTTCTTGAACTTAGCCTTATTCGCACCATCAACACTTGAGGTGCCCTTCTTGAGATCCGCCTCTGCCGCTTGAGCATCCCATGCAATTCGTGAGCTTCTTATCCATACCATGCATGTGGTAGTTCAAATGAACTGCCCATATGCACTAGGAAGAGAGTTCGAATTATATCCGTAGCGAACTCTTCGCTTATGGGGTAGCCAAGCCTTTCGAGACGCACGTAACCAACCATTTTGATCACATGCGGACTCGGTGGATCACCATCCTGCTTGCAACTCAAAAGCACGAGAGACTTGATACCTCTCGGTCTTACTTTGAGCACAGAACATACTTTTGAGGCTTTCGATCATATCGTAGGCCTCAACATGCTCGAACTGCTTTTGCAAGTCCGGTTCCATGTGAGCAAGCATAAGGCGGCTAATATCCGTGGACTCATCTTTAGCCCGACGGTAGGCATTGGTGGCTCTGACGATCGGCGTTCTCATTCGGCTCATCCGAAGTGGGTTGTCTAGGACATGGTCCTTCTTTTCTTGTTTGAGAACAATTCTCGATTTCGATACCAGCTTGGTAAAATTAGTGTCGTTCAGTTTATCTTTCTCAAGAATGGTTCTCAACGTAAACCGGATATCCGAGAGTGACTGCTACTTGGTGCCATGATCTACAAGAAAATATGCAAAACACTTAAGACATGTATTCATAAAAGAGCAAGCATATTAAACATTTTAATATTTTATGCTCCCACTAGAACCAACACCCTCCGATGGTTACTTAGTGATTCAGATCCTAAATAAGCAAGTCGGCTAGTGAGCTTTAGCATCACCTAGCCGCCAAGTGATCTAGGTAGACAACTCCTTGTCAATCGCATCTCATGCGACTCCTGTTGACGGGTGGCATCACATGCCCGGCTCCCATCCGACCTTTCCCGAGTCCCACAACCGTTGTGATAGACCCGTCTAGCTTACCAAGTGTTTCTGCAGAAGAGTCCGACTGAACCCACCTAGTCGGAAAGAATTGGAAGCACCTCAATTTTATGAGCCCACTACCAAAAATGTCCGACTTGTGATGGTGCAAACATTTGGGAAAACCGACTAGACCTTCTTTGAGGGATTAAATTTTACCGACTATCTAATAGAGGTAAAACTGAGACATTACAATAACACAAAATAAAGCAATTATAATGTGAAATGGTATGGCTCTCTTCATGGCGATCTCCATCTCCACAAAGCCTGTAATCCGACTCGTGCCAACTCTTGTCACTTGCCGTCTTACTCCATGTCGCCAACATGTACAACGCCTTGCATGCCTTCCGGGTTCTCAAACAGCTACACTAGCTTAGTAAAGTAAATTACATAGAGAATCCGACACAGTCGTTATACAATAAAATGACAAAGAGGCTCCAGCCGGCTGACAAAAACCGTGATTCGCAGATCACGTATGGATTACACACATACATCACATGCACATGAACCATACCATTCACAACTTCCTGCAAAAACAAGTTATGCATAGATACAACATCTACCGGCGTTGTGAAACTCGCAACGACATCTAAGGCGCTACGACAGGGCGATCGTTCCGATTCGATCTCATCTACGATCCGAACATGGATTCCGACCATCGTTCCGATTCGATCAAACTTTTTGATCTTCGATCACCGCTTCTGGATTTACGTGTCACAGTCTACCCCGATGGCGGAAGCCGACCGGTAGGGGTATGTCGTTCCACGACCTCAGCGGTATGATCACGGAAATCAGATCTACCATTCCCCGAGTACAGTTGATCCAATCAACTTCATACAAAACCGATCTATCTCATAGATCGACCACCAAAACAGGACATAGATCTCATCTATAGCCTACCGCATATCAAATATGCGAGATCTCGAGCCTAAAACCAGAAGCTATCGCTCTGATACCACTGTTGGGCCACGCAGAGATAAAACAAAAACTTTTCCTCTAACGTGGTGATCCCAAGATCTAGTTGAGGTAGAAGGCCACGAGGTTTACCACTAGACGCGCGGTTGCGGATTACTGATGAAGCGCGTCAGTTGATGCAGTGCAGTCCTCACGATCCGATCGTCCTGGTGCTGATCGTACAGCACCTCTGCTGGTATCCACACGTACAAGGAGGAGCGCCGGCGGCGAACTGCTAGGTTCGTTACGGCGGCAGGACTGCTGTGGAGCTAGGGTTTCCAACACATGGAATAACCTAATCGAACAACGATTAACCTTTACTGGGTTACTGTGCTCCACTATATATAGGGAGTGAACGTGGGCTCTGCTCGCGCGACCCATTCACTAAAGCCCATATAAAACTAGTCACCGTGAGTCCAACTCACTAACTCAGTCCTAATCCGGTTTAGGTCCAACCCAACCAGATTATATGATTCGGATCCAATCCAACCTGCTCGCTCTTAAGTGTGTGACCCGAGGCTCATGGTTACTTGGACACGATTAGAGTCCAACTCAATCGATCAATCGGATCGGCTCCTAGCGTAACATGCCGATTCCCAAGTACCAAAGAGTCATGATGACTTGCCTTCCAATGCGACTTACGTCGAGTCCCTTTGCCTCACGATATACCTTGTCGGATTATAGGCGAATATATGTCATCCCTTAAATAGTCCGACTCTCTTCTCGATCCGAGATAAGTGATTCACCGACTAACTCTTAGTGATCGCCTCGGTTAACACTTAACCGAGTCGCATGGCCATGCTTTCGAATCATATCTCACGAGAGGGCCCAGAGAATATCTCTCCGAGTGGAGGGCAAAATCCCATCTTGGTTATTCACATCACGCAGCTTGATTCTCAATCGACCCGAACCTCGCTTTATAAGCGCGATTCACGGATCAACGTTTGACGTAACCTAAGTCGGTGATCCTCAACTCGACTATGCAACAACCTCGGTCTAAGGATTACATTGATTGAGATATACAAATGACAGCTTAGTTCGTTGTACCTCAATATGGGTCAATCCGACTCGCTAAACTCTTTAGCCTAGTCTGTGTAAGTTGGAATAGCATCTCCATGCCCATGACAAGTGGAACCGAGTCATCAAGCCAACTTTCACATTGGTCTAAGTTGTGTCCAAAGACAACCTCAATGACCAAGGATATTTAGTACAAACAACATGAATGCATAGTTCCACAACTGAATCACATATTCAATGATACACATCAGATGCTTATACAAGGACTACTTAATAACTTTATGAATCCAATGGGAAATATCATCATACATGATTGCCTCTAGGGCATATTCCCAACACTCTCAAGGACAATACCCAAATAACAACTAAGAAAGATGATGCTATGTATGCAAAGGTTTGAGCTCTCTACGAAAGATGTGATCGAGTCACCCGCTTGAGAACCCCTCTTGATAGTATGGCTATCTATCCTAAACCCGGTCTCCCAACTAACAACACGAGACCGGCAAAATAGAAACCCTATCAAGATCATAACTTTGCCTTGAGAATTCCACTTGAGCTTGATGTAGACCGTCTTGTCCTTCTCAAGATGGAACACCTTTATTGATTGCTCTAGCTCGCTCTTGCCTGATAAAGACTTGCAAATTGCTCCCCCATAATCCATGGGGAAACCTCTTCTATGAACTTGTCTTCATCACTCCATGAACACCGAGGATGAGAAGCTTCAAGCATGAGATCTTCTTGAGATGGCGTATCTTGAGCTTGCCCTTCATTTCTTCTATCCCCATAAGAATGATGCCTTCAAGATGCACATGAGGAACTTCATTTTCTTCTTCTTCTTCTTCAATACAAACTTGATCTTCTTCTTCATATTTCAACCTTGAGACCAACACATGGCCCAAGAGATGCCAATGGACAAACCTACAAGTGAACTCAATTTACACATTAGTCCATAGAGATTGTAATTAATTACCAAAACCACATATGGGGGCATACATTCCCTTTCACTCCCTTTTTGGTACCTTGGAGTACCTACCCATTACAAAATGTTAGGGAAATTGGATGGTATTATATGGAATTTTTTTGTTTCGAATCTAGGATGTTGGCAAGGCAAACTGCTAACCCATGGGGATCACCTGGTTCTGATTAAATTTGTCTTAACTAGTCTATCATTATTTATTCTTTTATTCTTAGAAATACCTAAGGGTGTAAGAAAGCGTCTAGATTTTTCCATTTGAGACTCTCCTAGCAAAATAATAATACTAATAAGCAATATAGACTGTCAAAGTGGAATATTGTGTGTCATCCTAAAGATCAGGGAGGTATACAAATTGAGGTAATTGAGATAAAGAATAAATATTTACTTAGCATATGGCTATTTAAATTACTAACATATGAGGTGTGGCAATAACTATTGTAAAATAAATACCTCTAAGATAAAACTTTGTGTCAGGTCGAAGCAAAACCAACAAATTATCCCTTTTCAAAAGGTCTCATGCGGGTTACGGAGATGTTCTTTAAATGGTATTTTCCAAATTGAAAATGGTGAAAGTATTTGCTTCTCGCAAGATGTTTGGTCATGTGATACATCTTTGGCACAGTAGTATCCATCATTATACATACAAAGGAAAAATGTCATGGTGACAAATGTCCTTGCTCATTCACCTTTTAATATTGCTTTTAGGAGAGGTTTGACTCGCAAGGAGTGGACATGATGGTTGCACTTATGTTAGAGTTTAATGATGGTTCACCTCACAGATAAACCATATCATTTTGTTTGGTAGTTGACTCCCACGGGTAATTTTACAATTAAGTCTATGTATCTGGACCAATAAATGATCATACAATATTCTTACATAAGTACTTATGGAAACTAAAAGTCACTAAAAATTAAAATATTTTATTTGGTTTCTTAAACATAATCTTTATTGACAAATACAACCTAGCTAAGATAAATTGGAATGGATATCAAAAGTGTTGCTACTTTGACTTGTGGAGTCTATAGAACACTTTCCTTTCATGTCCATTTGCTCGCATTATTTGGCGCAAGATTTTCTTCACCTATAACATATACACCGTCCAATATTACAAATATGTTCCAAAATTAGCTAAATGGCTAGATAAGATTAATAAAGCTAGAATATTCATTGGAGTGTCAGCTTTATGTTGGTCCATTTGGACGTCTGGAAATAACATTGTATTTAATAAACAAATGAGTACTATTTTTTTGCAGGTTATTTGTTTGTCGACATAGTGGACAAAACTATGGTCCTACCTTCTTTCGTTAGATCACAGGAGCCTATGAAACTGGATGCAACTGGTTGCTAGTGGTGGATCCACACTTAAGCGGTTTGTCAATTGATAACACGGTTTTTGGCAATACAAGGCAAAACTACAAAAATAATTAATCCATACAAATACTTGTATTTGACTACACCGTATCGTAATGAATACAAAGGTTTGGTGTCCTGCTCCAATCATTGCTGGGGATGATTGCACATGACTTATTTACAGATGGGTCTGGTGGCATACTAGCATACTCCAAAATGATAGCTTTGTGTTTCTTTTCATTTTTAGATAGTTTATACATGTGTCAACCTTATATAATTCCTGAACATAATACTTTGATTTTTTGTAGAACGATGTGATAAATAAGGTGTGTACACTAATTTATGCAGATGGCAGGGCAATGCTCCTCCATTTCCAAAAAAAAGTTAGCTCGATTTGCACTACTAGCAAATATAATCCATGCTCCATCCATGCTTGCGGTATCTTGATGGCTGTGAAATATAGCCATCCACGTCCGCATTTAAACTAGATATTATTCACATATTTAATGAAATATCTCCCTAAACCCTGCCACTAATGCCTAATGATCAAAGGGGTATGCAATCCTTTCTTGCTATTTTTTTCTACGCAGATAATGATGTATGATGACGGGAATCACTACATAAATGTCAAAGATACGAGATTTCCAACACGTCAAAGAAACCAGGAGCCGTGAAGTGGATCTAGAAGACTTAACGACCAACTATATAACGGGAAATTTATTCCGGCCGTATAGTTAGCATCGACTACATTAGGTCAAACAGAACAACTTTCATGAAGGGACCCCTATATAAAGAGGCTTCGGGCGACGGGAACCAGCGCTTCTTTTCGACCTCAACTCCCCCTGCCACCAGAAGCCGCCACGTTGGAGGAATAGATCTAGATCTAAATCTTCAAACCCTTCTCCACCATCATAGCCATCTTCCACCACTTGTAATAGTAGATCTCTTCTTCAATTGGCGACATTGTAAGACTATTTTCTATCAATCTTATGATATCTATTACAATGTTTATGATTGTGGATTTCATTTCTATGTGTGAGTAATTCTCCTTGGGCTAAGGGCTTCGGCCTAGCCATGTAGCTTTTTGTGCATGTTATTTATCATAGATGGGATCGTGTATTAGTTTGTATAACATGATGATTATAGTATCCTGATACGTCCAAGACGTATCTACTTTCCCGAACACTTTTGCTATTATTTCTCCTCTAATTTGTGTGATTTGGATACAACTAACACGGACTGACGTTGTTTTTAGCAGAATTGCTTTGGTGTCTCGTTTTTGTGCAGAAAATCAACTTTCAGAAAAATCTCGGAAAATATCGCAAAAATCCTATTTTACCAGAAGATTCACGGAGCCGGAAGACGAATCCACGAGGGGCCCACACCCCCTGGCCGTGTGGGCCAGGCCATGCCACGTCTGGGGGTGGTGAGGCCACCTCGGGCACCCCCTTGATCTCCCCCTTTGCCTACATAAGCTCTTTGACCTAAAAACAGAGGGGGGTCGACGTTTTTCTAGAGAGAGTTCCGCTCCGCCGCCACCACCAGAAACTGTGATTCGGAACCAGAAACTCCGTTCTAGCACCCTGCTAGGACGGGGAATTGGAGGAGATCATCGCCATCATCATCACCGACGCCTCTCCATCAACCATCCATGTTTCCCCCATCCATGAGTGAGTAATCCCCCACTGTAGGCTATGGGGATGGTAGGGATTGGATGAGATCTATCATGTAATCGAATAAGATTGTTTAGGCATGGTGCCTAGTATCTTTGTTAGTGTTTTTTGACATTGTTGCAACTTGTTATGGTTAATGCTTGTCACTAGGGGCCGAGTGTCATGATATCAGATCTGAACATGTTATTGATTCATGATGATTGTATTGTTTGTGATCTTATCTGCAAGTTGTTTACACATATTATTGTCTGGAACCAAAGGCCCTGAAGTGACAGAAATTGGGACAACCGGAGGGAATGGCTGTGATATGAGGATCACATGTGTTCACGGAGTGTTAATGCTTTGCTTCAATACTCTATTAAAAGGAGTACCTTAATTGCCAGTAGATTCCATTGAGACCCCGCTGCAATGGGTTGGCAGCACAAAAAATGTTTGCAAGTTCTCATTGAGAGCACATATGACTATACATGGAACACATGCCTATGATTATTTAGTACTTGGATGTTTTGTATTATTTATCTGCAAATGCCCTAGATCTTGATATTACATGAATAGTCTTATCCATGCAACGCCCGTCCATCCATTCCTATGCCTACCGCACTCAAATCCTGTTGTTTCTACTATTGTTACTACTGCCTTTGTTTTACTGCTACTGTTACTTTGCTATTTCTACTACAAAACTGTTGCTACTGATAAACTACCGTGATAAAGACTATTTCTAGGTGCAGCTGAATTGACAACTCAGTTGTTAAGGCTTATAAATATTCTTTGGCTCCCCTTCTGTCAAATCAATAAATTGGGTTATACTACCCTCGAAGACTGTTGCGACCCCCTATACTTTTGGGCCATTAAGACTATTTTCTGGCGCCATTGCCGGGGAGCATAGCTTTATTTGTAAGTTCACTTGGATTTATTATTGTTCTTTGCTATCCTTTTCATCATGGAAAAAACTCATGATGGAAAGTTTCCTATTTTACCATCCACTACAAGAAGAGGTACAGTTCTAAACACCTCTGTTGCTCTTGATTCACCAGTTGTTATAAGTAAGCTTGTTACACCACCACCACATACACATGCTACACACACTGCTACTACTGCTGAATCTGAAATTGCTTCTGATGCTCATGATGTTACTTCTACTATGCTTGATGAGAGTGGTTCATTAGGTCCTTTCCTAGATGCTACAATTGATAGAACTATATTGGGAAACACTGAAACTCCTAGTGAAGACACTATTACACCTGTTAGATCACCTGAGTCTAAAGAGAGTTATGATATTAATGATGGTTATATTGAAATTACTGATGAATTTATTGAAGAATATCGAACACACATGGTGCTAGTTCTATTAAGAGTCTTCTTGAGAAACATACTATTATACCTAAACTATTCCCTGATGCTAAGTTTGCCATTTCTCCCATAAACATTAAAGATAAAGATTATGATTTCTCTCTTGATTTATCCTATATAAACATTGTTGAGAAATAACCTTTTTGTGGAATTGCGAATGAAAGGGACATGGCACATATGACTGAGCTTTCTACTATGAGTGCCTTATTCTCTGATGATGTTAAGATCCGCACCTACTTTGTTGCTAAATTTTTTCCTTTTTCACTAAAGCTAAAGCTTGGTTTAATAGTTTACCTCCTAGATCTATTGATAGCCCCGATTGCTTGATTGCTACTTTCTTTCAGAAATATTTCCCTCCTAGTGCTTGACATGTTGTTTTGCAGAAACTTTTTGATTTTAAACAGGGAGAAGAGGAGAAATTGCCTGAGTCATGGACAAGGTTCTGTGCCTTGATTCATGCACATCATGGATGTCCATTACCTAAAATGAGCTTCTTGATATATATTATAATTTTCTAACTGATGAATCTAGGACATACCTGGATAGTTTTTCTGATTGTGTTTTCATGAAAAGAACTCCTAAAGAAGATGAGGAATTAATGGATAAAATAAGCAAGAATTATGATGATTGGACTACATCTGAGCCAATTACACCTGAACCAACTACACCTGAACCAACTGTGCCTGAACCAACCCCAATACCAACACCCAAGAAGAGGGGAGTGATTGAATTAAATGATGAAGTGAATAAGCTAAGAAATGTCTTAAGGAGAAGGGTATTAAATATGAATATGTGGAGAATTTAGCTCCTATAGAGGAATTATGTAAGCCAATTTCCCACTTATCCACTATTGAGGTACACTCTCTCCAACATTTTGATGAAGGTGATATTCCTTACGGTAAACCTCCTGATCAATGCTTAGAGGAACTTGATACTATTATTGTTAAACAAGGTAATTTTAATAAACAAGATCAGAATCATTTATTGGAAAACTCTAGAGCTATTAATGAGTTGAAAGATATTGTGGAAAGAACTTCTAATGATGTTAAAATGCTTGTTAAACATTTCCAAATGCTTCAAACTCAAATTAATCAACTTTCTAAAGTGCAAAGATATGCTAGTTAATGCTTCTGGAGATAAACATGCTTATGAAATTAGAACTAGGAGTGGCGTTACCACTCAGGATCCTCTTTATCCTGAGGGACATCCTAAAAGAATTGACCAGGATTCTCAACTAGCTGAAAATATTGGTACTTATTCTAAGAGAAAGAAAAAGAAACATAAAACGGTTGTAGAATCCACTGAACATGTTATAAATCCTATTAGTATATCTGTCTCTGATGCTGAAAATGAAAATGGTAATGATAAAAATGATGCTCCTGATAAGGAAGAAATTGAAGAAGAACCTAAAAAGCACACTAAGAATACTAGGTACACTAAGGAAGATTTTGTTGCTAATAAACATGGTAGTGAAAGAGAACCTTGGGTTCAAAAACCAATGCATTTCCCTAATAAGAAACACAAGTCAAAGGAAGAAGAACACTATAACAAGTTTTGTGAGTGGATGAAACCTTTATTTTTGCAAATTCCTTTGACTGATGCTATTAAGTTGCCTCCTTATTCAAAGTATATGAAGGATATTGTCTCTAATAAGAGGAAGATTCCTAATGAGGAAATTTTTACTTTGCTTTCTAATTATTCCTTCAATGGTAAGGTTCCAAAGAAACTTGGGGATCCATGTATTCCAACTATTCCTTGCTCTATTAAAAATAATTATGTTAGAACTTCTTTGTGTGATTTGGGAACTGGAGTTAGTGTTATGCCTTTTTCTCTCTACAAGAGACTCCAACTAGAGAAATTGATACAAAGTGATATATCTTTACAAATGGTTGATAAGTCTACTACTATTCCTGTTGGTATATGTGAGGATGTTCTTGTTCAAGTGGTTCATAATTGCTTGGTATTAACTCATTTTTTGTGCATGAGATGTGAAGATGATAATATGTCTATTATTCTTGTGAGACCTTTTCTTAATCGCAAAAGAAATATCATCAATTGTAATCAAGGAAAAGTAACTTTTAATATTAATGACAAAGAGCAGGCTGTATATTTCCCAAAGAAGATTGATAAGAGTTATGGCTTGAATTCAATTGAAAATATTGAAGGCATCAAAGTTGGAGAAATATATTGTCCCATACCACAAGAAAATTTTGAACTATTATGATTGGGACTATTGCTATCAAGATTGAGGTAACATAATCATTTAGTGAAATGCAAAGTTTTTTTTCATATAAAATTGTTTTGGTAACAAGACTTGATCAACCTTGTTAACAAAGGGATTTTAATGGATAAAACAATGCTTTCACAATGATTATCCTTGCTCAGTTTTATCTTTCCCCATTCCAATCTTTGTTTTTCCTCTTGCTAGTCTTAGTTTTGCTAGTTGCTTGCTTTTTAGAGTGTGTTATAACTTCTATAGTTTTAGTTTTTAGTTTTCTTTTGTGTCTTTCAAAAAAAATCTGCGAGAAAATCAGTTTCCAAATTGCCTACAAATAAAGTTTCCTAAAAAATTCCAGAAAATTCATATTAAATTTTTTCGTGAAAAAAGGGGCAGAGGGGCACCTGGAGTGACCCAGGGGGACCCACCAGGCCGGCACACCCCCTGGGGTGCGCCTAGCCCAGGTGTGGGCCATCCCTGACCCTCTACTTAGCCTCCTCCCTGCCACTTCTTTCTCTCTCCCGTAAAACACCGGAAAACTTCTCAAAGTTCGAGTTCCTGTTGCTCTTGCTCCCGATTTTCGATCTCCTTTCTTAGCCAATCTTTGTTGCTGATTTTTTGAGGGATTGCTCTCCGTTATGTGCCTCCTCCGCTTGTCCAATTAGATTTTTGATTGGTGGATTGTATGTTTAGTATTTTCTACTATAGGTGACTGGTTATGTGAACATGCATGCTTGTTCTATGCTTAGAGATTTCATTTTGATGCATGTTTATCCCTCTATTAAGTTCCTATAGTAGTTCCCCTTCATTTATTAACTTGGAAATCACTTGGTTTGGTGTTTGTCTAAAAATTTCAGAAAAGGGGCCATGGACAACCATACTTTTGGAGAAGTGTATGAAAGAGATGCACCTAGGAGGGCAAGTCCTCCGAGATAAGCCTCTCAATATAGTCCATCATACAATAAGGATCTTATTGTGCCACGCTTTGGAAATGAGGGAGATGCGCACCCTTCTACCTTCACTTGTTTTGCCTTTTTGCAAGTTGCAAGGATCCTCGATGATTTCCTAACTCTTGTTCGGAGGGTTGGTCTAACTTATTACATGCAGGATGAGAGTGAGCAATATGCTTTGCTCACCAAAACTTTTTTGTAGAATTTCACTTTCACTAACACCTCTTACGGCTCAAAGATTTCATTCAAAATCTATGGTAGGCTTTTTACCATGACATTGGAAAGATTTTGTAGCATTATAGGTATTGGCATGGCTGGGACGGTGAAGAAGATTCATGGTCTACACACTGATTTGTTGGAGCTTTACCGTGGGATAAGAAATGATGATGACCGCACATCCTAGCACGGGAAGATAAGAAATATTCAACTCCCAGCTCTCAGATATTTTGCTTATTATCTTGCCACTAGCATTCTTGGTAGGGAGAACACTAGCAATATTTCCAACTATCATTTGGCTTTTGTCGCTGTTGCACATAACAATGAAACCAGGTATAATCTTGGTTCTCTCATTGCTCGCTGCCTAGCTGCTAGAGGACCCATTTATGGGGGTATTATTGCTGCACGTGTAGTTGCTACCTTAGACCTGAATGATACAGTGATGACGCCACAGAGGCTCGATCTAGCTGCTATGACCCACAAGTATAGGGGATCACAACAGTCTTCCAGGGTAGTATAACCCAATTTATTGATTCAACATAAGGGGAGCCAAAGAATATTTATAAGTCTTAATAACTGAGTTGTCAATTCAGCTGCACCTGGAAATAGTCTTGCCAACAGTAGTTTATCAGTAGCAATAGTTTTGTAGTAGCAATAGCAAAGTAACAACAATAGTAAAACAAAGGCAGTAGTAACAATAATAGCAAACAACAGGGTTTGAGTGCGGTAGGCATAGGGATGGATGGACGGGTGACGAGGTTTAATATCGTCAATGCCCATTGTTATGAGCTTGGGTTTTGGAGAAGGTAGGGATGCTGGAGAACACGGAACGGTTAGCAAACAAGCAACTCGGGGACACTAAGTTTACCCAGGTTCAGTCCACCAGAGGGAAAACCCTACTCCTGCTTGTCTACTCTTGATTACGGCGGAACCGAAAGTTACAGGGGTGCGAAGATGCAATGTGGCGTGAAGGTCTATATGCAGTGAGAGGTGCCCTCCTCGTCGTGCCCTCCTAGCCTTTATATAGATAGGCAGGTCCCGGGCGTAGGTTGAGTCAGTTACAGATTAGGGTTTGCCCTTTGAAATTCTATCTACACTAGCCTTGTTCTCCAAGCATCCGAAGGCGTCATGGGCCTGGGCCACCCGGAATCTCCGCAGGCTGCATATCTTGCAGTGAGCCTTCCTTCGGGCTGGACTAGGTATGCTGATGTTATGTACACGTGGGGTATAACCATGTCAGTAGCCCCCGAGTGGTCAGTTGAATCGCAGATACGGCCGGGGACTCCTCAATCTTTCGGGTGCAGTTTTATGCCTATTTACAAGAGAATGTTTTAGTTTGTAGGGATTGCTGATGCGTGTGCCTGACTCTCCTGGCGGATCAGGGCCAGTTAACTGTCATAGGACAAAACAACATGATCTTCTTGATTCGAGTCCCTAGACTCAACTCGAACAAATGCTGTGTAATTCACTCATGCCGCTAAGGTCTTATAGGAGTCAAATCGCATTTTTGAGTGATGTACCCAACGCGTCGTCAGAGATTTTCATCGTCTGCTGACACGGGTTTTCTTGGCGGTAGCGATCGGTGTGTTACCAGGCCATCAGATGGTATATGTAGGTCTTATCTTTGCGTCGTAGACACAACATCCAAAATTTTACCACCACAGAGGTGTTCCGGGTGGCCAAGGAGATTGCTTCTCACTTAACGTTGGTTTGGGCAAAGTTGCCAGAAAGTTTTTTGCATTTTGATCTAAAGGATCATAGTAGAAGAATTCATAGGGTGTGCGACCAGCGCTCCCTATGGGAGTAGCCCCCGAGTGTCTGACAGTTCAGTTGTTTTTGGCTTCAGGTCCGAAGGACATAATTTTTTCGGATGGTTGAATCAATCCTCCCTATGGGAGTAGCCCCCGAGTCCTTAGTGGAGCCGTAGACTCGACGTAGGACTCGAAGAATCATCAGTTGTTTAGTTCCTTAATCATGCCTCAGGTGCGTGGCCAGCGCTCCTGATAGGAGTAGCCCCCGAGTAGTTGTTTGAATCGTAGATTCGAGGAAGTACTTGTTTTTTTAGTCGAAGAATTCCATCCATTGCTAGACTGCTTGATGACGTCAGTGCTGACGGTCGATGACCTCGACCATCTGCGGCGCCAGAGGTGACGTAACAGGATGATCGTGGGTCCCACTTTCTGACTTGAAGTTGACTAGTCATGCGCGACGTCGAGAGAATTACGGCGTCTCCTTGGTTTCCATGCATAGTGGACGGCATCGGGCGACGGTTCGCTACTGTGTTGACACATGGACGGTTGGATCTGTTCCTGGCGTTAGGGCTTCTGGATGAATGGCTGTGGGTCATCGTATTCATCTTTATAACCGTGGGGAAAACAGTGATTTGTTTTTCACCCTTTGCCATTTGCTTTCACTGCCTCCATTTTTGCTGAGTTCGTCCTCGCGCGCACTGGATGTTCTTCAATCTTTTTCCTCCTCGCTCCTGGACGCGCACCACCATTGTCGATGCTTCTCCATGGTGAAGTCAAAGAAGGCTTCTACTGGAGCGGGCTCAAGCGCCGCCGTCGGTGGCAAGAAAGGTGCCGCCACCGCTCGCATTACCGATGGCGGGTGGAGGCGTACGGAGACGCGCGAGGGTGATCTGCACAATCTGCGCGATGCGGGTTTAATCCCGCAGGACAAGGAGGACGTCAAGATCCCCGACAATGAGGTAATTCCCCGTCCACCCGCAGGGTTTCGGGTGATGTTTGTCGCTTTCATTCTTCGCGGCATCTCGCTCCCAGTCCACGATTTTCTCCGTGGACTATTGTTCTACTATGGCATCCAACTCCACCATCTTTCGCCCAATTCTCTTTTCCATGTCGCCTGTTTCATTACTTTTTGCGAGTGCTGGCTCGGTATCGAGCCGCACTTTGGCCTCTTCCAGAAGCTCTATTCCATGAAGAGGAAATCTGGCACCGGCGGGGTCTACCCGCTTGGCGGCTGCATTATTTCCCTCTGATCTTCTGTTCTCTTCTTTTCCTTTTCCATGTCTGAGTCTGTCCAATACTGGCGGAAGAAGTGGTTTTATATCCGCGACTCCAGAGTGGACGGGCAAAATTTTGGCCTTTCTCCCTTCAACTCCATCTAGGAGATCCTGCCGAAGAGATCCTGGAGGAACCATATCCTGGAGGGCAAGGTGGAGGAGGTAGAGGAGCTGTACCGTCGGGTGGAGGCCCTCTATATGGTTGCAGAGAAGGAGGTGAATGGTGTGGACATCATCCGCACCTTCCTCAAACATTTGGTGCAGCCACTCCAGGCGAGGGCGCATCCGATGTTTCTTTACTCTGGCCGCCATGACCCGACGAGGGTTTCGGCTGAGAAGATCTCCAGGGGCAACCTCGATAGGGCTCTTTGGCCGCTGCTAAAGTTCAAGGCCGAAGAGGACCTCCCAAAGAATTCCTTGACTGCCCCCTTCAGCTCTTCAAATCTAGTTCGTCAGGTTTTAGAACGCGTCCTGCGCGTTGCACTTTTTTATGATTGCTGTTTTTCACATGACTAAGCGTTGCTTAATCATGTTTTTTGTCTTCTTTTGCAGGAACTAAAGTTAGCTGGCATGGTGCCTCCGCTGCCTGAAAAGTATCCTATTGCGCCGGACAACTAAGTTGTGGACTCCGAGTCTGAGCTTCCACCGGTTCACTCGCCAACTCATGATGCCCCCGAGGCGAGCGAGGGGCGGACCCGAAAGTGGGCACGGAGTCCGAGTGAGTCTTCGGATGCCTCGACTCCGCCGACGCCTAGGGACCCATCCTTCCTTGTGCGCCATAGCGGGGATGACGGTGCTTCCTCACCGTTCTCGGCCGTGCCTCTGCGGGCAATGGCGCCGCAAGCGCCGGCCAAGAAGAAGAAGAAGGAGAAGGCGCCGCCCGTCTTCAATTTGAGCGACATCGACTCGTAAGTACCTTCGGATGTTATTCGTTCTGTTTTTTGCGTGTGCACTTTTCTTCTTGCTTTAATGAATATTTTCCTGGCAGCCACTTCTCGGAGGGCTCTCTTAGTGAGGGCACTCAGGAGGCCGTAGGGGAGTCGAAGCCGACGACCCCTCCCTCTCAGATGGTGGCCAACTCTGGCGGGGCGATGCTCCGAACCCCTCTCTACAGGGGGCTCAAGTAGTCGTCACTCAGAAGACTACATCTGGACCTTCGGAGTCCCCGTCTGAGCATGTAAGTTGTTTTTACTCTTGTCCTGGGGGGAGCCCCCGAGCCTTTTTTGGGTCGTTTTGTTTGATGCTTTTCTCGTTTTGGGGCGCAACCCCTGAGTCCTTTTCCTGATGCTTTCTTCATTGTTTGCTTATCCTTCTTTCCGCAACCCTTTATGCACAGCGCGAACCTGCTCATCCAGCAGCATCTGGCGCTGGAGGCCAGTATGCTGCAGCTTCGAGGTACGTGTCCTGCTTGCTCTTATCTTTTTCGCCTGTTGTCTGAATGTAGCTTGTGTTGCTCATGTGTGTTCTTGATGCTTTGTAGATGAAAATAATGCGGCCCTTTGCCGGCTGGACGCTCTTCAAAAGAGCCTTGGTCGCACGAAGAAGTAGGCTGCTGATGCCGTGGAGGCGAAGGAGCGCCTGCAGCAGGAGTTGGCTGATGTTGCCGAGGAAAAAGAGCGCCTGCAGCGGGAGACTTCGGATCGCGAAGAGCAGCTCGCAACTGTTGCGGCTGCACGTGAGAAGGAGGTGGCCGAGAAACTGATGGCTGCGGCCAAGGCCTTCTCCGGTATGTGTCTTGCATGAAATTGGTCTTTTGGATTTTCGACTGTTCTTTCTTTCTTCTTGTCCTTATTCGACTCCTGTCTGTTCTTCTTTGCGGTAGATGCTTCGGGCATTGCGTTTGATCGTGGTGTCTTGGAGCACCGGAACACTCTGGATGATGCCACCGCAGCGGTCGAAGATCGCTGCGGCACTGCTGCTGGTTCCCTTTCCAAGGCCAAGGAGGTCCTACATCATTTCTACATGGAGATCGTTCCCAAGGGCGTTGCCCTTGAGGATGTTGATTCTCTGGCGGATGCGCTGTCAGAGGATGCCCCTGCGGCCTACATGCGTAAGCAGAAGGACATCGGCGCCTCCGTAGGGCTAGCCATGGCCATGGCATTCGGAGCAGAGTTGGATCTTCAGCACGTCACCTCCCAGATGCCAACAGCTCCTGACGTCTATGAGGTAGCCTTTGCTCTCTTCGCTTCTCGTTGTAAGAGGTATGTTACGAAGCTTATCGACCTCCTGGCGTACTACGCGGCGAGGCAGTAGGGAGAGGCCAGGCGCAGGCAATCTGGATCCAAGGCTACCCCGGATGCGGGCGCCTAAATATGTTGTACCTAGCATAGCTTTTCTTCTTCTGTCACTGTAATATTTTGTCGAACAATTTCTCCTTGTGCCATGCAGTGGCTTTTGATGTATATAAATGATGCTTCGGGCTGTTGCCAGAGAAATGTGTTGTTCATATTATTACTTGCTTTGCCTTTAGGGACCTTCGAGTGAGGCTCCCATGGATACTTCGACTGTCCCCCAACCGCGACCATCTTTGGATGATGCATCGCATCTTGTTTTTCTTCATGACCGCGTACGTAGCCTGGAGAAGGAGATGTGGCGCCCCGCAAAAACCGCTACTAGAAAATCGCGTTGTTTTTGTGCATTGCATCATCATGACCGCATGCTCATGTCATCATGCCACATTGCATTTGAGCATCGTCATCATCATGCATAAATTTCACTAAAACTATTCTTGAAAAGCCCTATTTTATTTTCTACAAATAGCCTCTCTTTATTTCAAATATCAAACCCCGGGCTTGTTCAGAGCATTTTATTTGTCTAAGCACATATTTAAAAATGTTCTACTTTAAAAGAAAATAAATAAAAACCTATTTGCTTAGGGGAGGCAGCCCGGCCCATAGGCCAGGCCACCTACTACCCCGGCTGGCCCAGCCCGTTTTGACCAAACCAACCAACCAAACCCTAACCCTAAATTCCTAGAAAACCCTAGATCCCCTACCCCAACTCCCCCACCCCGCCGCCGGTTTTCACAAACCCACACACGCCAACTCCACACGTTTTCCCCGCAGCCCGCGCCCGGTTGACCCGCTCCGACGCTCCCTGGCCCCACCCCCATCGTCCGCGTTCCCCACCACGTCTCTCCCTGATCCCCTCGCAAGAAACCACCTCACTGACCACGCTTCTCGACCCCAGTCCTCCCATCCCCGCTGCCAGGACGAGCTTCGGCGCCCCCTCTCTAGCCCGTCGCCGCCTTGTGATCCATCCTCGCGGACCACCGCCCTCCTCTGATACACCGCCTTCTCTTGCTCGCCGCTGCATCCTCGCCTCTGCGTCCGCTGCTTCCCGCTGCCTCGGCTTTCCCGAGGCGGGAGCCGTCGACCTCGCCCTCCTCGCCTGGCTGGCCGCGCCGCTTCCCGACGTCGCGCCTCCTCGTCGTCGTCACCGTCTGTCGTCCCTCCTCGACCAAGCTCCGTCATCTGCATCGCGCGTGCCCTATTCGCGATCTCTCTGACGCCCTCGCATTGGACCTCGTCCCGCCGACCTCCGGCCGTAGCCGCGCTTGCTTCTCCGCCGCCGCATCGTACCCCACGTCAGGCCGGCGATCTCGTCTTGGTGCCTTGCTACACGCTGCCAAAGCAGCCATCGTGGGCGCCCATCATCTGTTCCAGGCATGTGTGTGCATCTTGCACGACTACGTTTTGCCACATGCCACTTGCCCATGTCCTGGTTGTGCTTGCATCCGTGTGGTGGTCGAGTACGACACGTTGTCCACCAAGATCTCCGGTGCCACTCGCACCATAGTCAAGGATGTATCCAAGCTCACCATCGGAAAATGAAGTCGGGACCCCAAGTTCGACAACATGGAACCAAAGCTCGTTGTCCTCGAAGGCGCGGAAACACCGAGCCCTCTTCATGGATCAAGCCCGATCCCAAGGACGCCAAGGCGCCATCACGGAAAACCGAAGCCCTGACGCCCTGATTCGAAGACCGATTCCGGAGTCCGAAGCCGAACCCAAACCCCTGAACACCAAGATCGTCGACCCCTATGTGTGACCCCTATCCGAGACCCCTCATATTTTTATAATACGTGATATTGATCTTGTTGCATATTAAATGAACCTGTTTGCATACATATGTTGGGGTTTGGGGGCATTATGCTGATTCACCTTATAATTAAATATGGAGCGTTTATGCGGGATATCTGCGTCTCATTCCGAACTCCATTTAAATTGGTGTAGCGAACCGGTGCCATGTTTTGTCCTGTTAAGACAACAATTAAATTGCGGGGTAGTTAAATAACTTGAACCATCTGAATAATTGTCGGGACCCTGGTTCCGCTTAATGTGGCCTAGTTGCATCGCACATTTGCCATGTCATACATCATACATGCATCATGCTCGATCTTCTGTCGTAGTATTAAATAGTCCATCCGGTGTTTATTCTAGTGCTTTGCTTCTTCACGGATTAGGCCGATGAGTTGATGCGAGTGACGCCCGTTCTTCGGATGAACCTTCGGCAATGTTTTCAGGCTAGCACCTCCCCCCTTTCTACCTATCTTACTTTTATAGTATTTATTCCCTCCTGTTGATCTATTTCTATCTGTGTTGCGATGCTCTAGTTTTCGTACCCGAGATATCCCTTGCAGCCTTATATTGCCTTGGACACATCCTATTACCTGTTGTTTGGTAGATAGTTGGACTTGCACGTCGTAGTCGCTTGCTCAAGTGCTGTTGCGTGTCGTCAAGTACCACAGTTGTTGGAGTATTGCCGCATGTTTAATGTTGGAGATGATCATGGCTTTAATTACTGTTTAATAACTAAAATTGAAGTAGGTAAATGCAGAGGCACCGGTGGGTAATAGACAATATTTTGATTTTTACCGCTCACTAGTGTCCCGTAGGACCCCGAGTTCTTGACACCTGTTCCGAGATCGAGCGCGCTAACCACAGGTGGGGTGTATGGGCACCCCCATCGATTAGTACCTGATTTCAAAGTATTGTACCGGGGGCCACAAGTAGTTTGGGGATTTATTACTATCATGTACTTATGCCATGCTTTACTGCTTTATTTATGATTGTGCGAGGAGCACCTGTACTGTTTAGGACCGTGACACGTTTTCGCTGTATCGACAAGCCCAGTCACACTTTCGGGTTCCCAGTCGTTTACAGCCATCTACACAAACCCTGAGTCCGTCTCGGAGACCGGCCGACTTCGTTGCGGGTAGCTTAGTGGGGTGGCCCCCATGTACTTGCTTTGGGTCCGGAACGCTGACTTAGGCCCACGACATACCGATGGGTGTATGTTAACTGATCTGGCAAAAAGGTGAAGGGTTTCGCGGCATAGTAAATCAAAATTTTCTAGTGTTGCGAACAGAGGGAAAGCCAAGATCTAATCTAGGAGATGCAATCAACGAGAGAGATTGGATTAGATCTTCATACCCTTGAAGATTCAAGACAATGAGCGTTAAATCGGGCGTGGGTGATGTAGTCGTGCTACTTCTCCTCCTTGCGATCCGATCCGATCTAGCACCACAAGTGGCGGTGCCTCCGTGAGATGCACACGTGCAGCACCTCGGCGTCTCCTCCTTCCTCGGACCAGCAAGTAGGGTGGAGATAGATTGGATCTACAACCACGGCGTGGTGTATATGGTGGAGAATTTCTGCAGGCTTCGCCTACAAGCGATCGGAGGAGAGAGGAAAGCTAGCAAGGCGGCTAGGGTTTGGAGGAGAGGTGTGGGGTTGGTGCGCCCCACCCTCTTTATATAGAGGCGCAGCCCTAGCCCCTCCCCCAAGCCCAAAGGATAAGGAGTGGGGGGCATGGACTCTCCCCTCTTCTAGAAACCCTATCTCTAGTTTAAACGATTTAAACCCTCTAGGATCGGCTGGTCCCTATGGGGCCTTGTGCCCCTGGCCCAATGCGGCCAGGACACTCCCTCATAGGCCCATGCCCCCTCCCGGAAGGTGGGGCCACGTTGGTCCCCTTCCGGAAGGTTCTAGAAGCTTCCGGTACAATACCAATTAACCCGGAACAATTCCGAACTCCAAAAACTGCATTGCCTTATATGAATCTTATTCTCCGGACCATTCCGGAACCTCTCGTGATATACGGATCCCATCCGAGACTCCGAACAAAAATTCATAAACCAATTATCCAATCTATCCTAGCGTCGAGACACGTTAAGTGTGTGACCCTGCGGGTTCGAGAATATGCAGACATGATCTTCTATCAATAATCAACAGTGAGTGCAGGCACCCATATTGACTCCACACATTAATCGATGATCATATCGGATGAACCACGATGCCAGATTCAATCAATCCCATATATATATTCCCTTTGTCTCGCGATATTTTACTTGCCCGAGATTCGATCGTCGATGCGTCATACCTAGTTCAATCTCGTTCCACGGCAAGTACTTTACTCGTTCGTAATCCGATATCACTTTGTGATTAACTCCTTAACCACATGCTTGCAAGCGGTGTTGATATCGATTACCGAGTGGGCCAGTATATCTCTCCGACTTGGGAGGGACAAATTCCATCTCGATACATACAACCCAGATACTTTCCGATCACCGAGAGACACCTTTATGATCACCCTCTCATAGCATGACGTTTGATGACCTCAAAGCTTTCTTCGGTACCAGGGAGTTGCATTATCTCATGGTCTAAGGAATACAATATTTGACATAGGAAAATCTTACAAAGATGAACACGATGAAACGATCTAATTGCTTCGCTTAGTTTGGGTCATCCATCATATCATTCTCCCAATGATATGATCTCATTATCAATTGACAACTCATGTCTATGGTTAGGAAACCTTAACCATCATTGATCAATGAGCTAGTCCATAGAGGCGTACTAGGGACACGGTGTTGTTCACAAACCACACAAGTATTAAACTTTCCGCTTAATACAATTCTAGCATGGAATATAAACTTTATCATGAACAAGAATTATAATAATAACATCTTTATTATTGCCTCTAGGGCATAATTCCAGTCTCCCACTTGCACTAGAGTCAATAATCTAGTTTACATCCGCAACAATCTCACACCCATGGCGAGGTGTTGATCATGTTTTACGTGGAAGAGGTTTAGTCAATGGATGCGACATTCGGATCCGTATGTGCTTTGCTAATCTTGATCTCCATACGCTATATAATCTCGGATTATATGAAACTTGCGGTTGATATGCTTGGTCTTTGGATGATATCTTGGTTCCTTAGCGAGTGCTATGGCGCGGTGTTGTCACACAATATCTCCGGTGGGTCAATGCACTTGGAACCACGCCAAGCTCGATGATGAAGTTTCGATCCAAACTCCTTCACTTGGCGCTTCTGCAGCCATGTATTCCGCTTCCTTGTAGATCCCACGATCACGCTTTGCTTGCGACTTCTCGACTCACTCCTCCATTCAAAATATAAGCGTATCTGCGAGATTTGGAATCATCCTTGTCGGTGTCGAAACTAGCGTCGACGTAACCTTTTCGACAAGCTGTTCATCACCCCATAGACTAAGAACATTTCTTTAGTCCTATTTAGGTACTTTAGGATGTTCTTCACGGCTGTCGATGTTCCACTCTGGATCACTTTGATATCTTTCGTCAAACTAAGAGCATTGGACACATCGGTCTAGTACACCATGGCATACATGATGGAACCTATGGCCGAGGCATAAGGCACTTTGCTCATAGCTTCCTATCATTTACCGTAGCTGGACACCGAGCCTTGCTCAATATCTTACGACAACATAGGCCTTTGAACCTTTCTTTGCCTTATCCATTACGAACCTTTTGAACTTTGTCTAGGTATGTACTACGGCTTAAAGCTATCAGGCGTCTTTGTCTATCTCTATAGATCTTGATGCCCAATATATAAGCAGCTTCACCTAGGTCTTTCATTGAAAAACACTTGTTCAAATATCTCTTCACATCGTTAATCATGTTGATGTCATTTCCAATAATCAATATGTCATCCACATATAGTACTAGAAACGTCACCGAGCTCCCACTCACTTTCTTGTAGATACAAGCTTCGTAGCAATTTGGAACAAATCCAAAGCTCTTGATCACTTGATCAAAATGAAGGTTCCAACTCCGAGATGCTTGCTTCAGTCCATAAATGGAACGCTGAAGTTTGCACACTTTATCAGCATCCTTAGGATCGACAAAACCCTTTGGTTGTATCATATACAACTCTTTATCAATGTTTCCATTGAGAACGCGATCTTGACATCCATCGCCATATTTCATAATCATGAAACGCAACAATTGCTAATAAAATCCGAATGGACTTAAACATCGCTACGGGAGAGAAAGTCTCATCGTAGTCAACACCTTGAACTTGTCGAAAACCTTTCGCGACAAGCCGTGCTTTATAGACGGTAACATTACCATCCGCGTCCGTTTTCTTCTTGAATATCCATTTGCACTCAACGGCCTTTCGGTCGCTAGGAGGGTCCACCAAAGTCCATACTTGGTTTTCGCTCATGGATCCCAATTCGGATTTCATGGCTTCTAGCCATTTCTCAGAGTCTGGGCTCATCATCGCTTCCTCATAGTTCGTAGGTTCACTGTCTTCTACAAGCAAGACAGTCAAGACAGGGTTGCCGTACCACTCAGGAGGGGCACGCGACCTTGTCGACCTGCGACGTTCAGTAGCAGCATCGTCCGAAGCTTCATGATCCTTGTCATTAGCTTCCTCTATTGTTGGTGCGGTGACGCTGGAACAATTTCAGGTCTGCGCTACTCTCAATTCAAGAGAAGGTTCAATAACCTCGTCAAGCTCTACTTTCCTCCCACTCACTTCTTTCGAGAGAAACTCCTTCTCAAGAAAGGAACCGTTCTTTGCGACAAACACTTTGCCTTCGGTTCTGTGATAGAAGGTATACCCAATAGTTTCCTTAGGGTATCCTATGAAGACGCATTTCTCGCTTTGGGTTCGAGCTTGTCCAGACATCAACTTCTTGACGTAAGCTTCGCATCCCCAAACTTTAAAGCGACAACTTAGGTTTAGCACCAAACCACAGTTCATACGGTGTCGTCTCAGCAGATTTAGATGGAGCCCTATTTAAAGTGAATGCAGCGGTTTCTAATGCATAACCCCAAAATGATAACGGCAAATCAGTAAGAGACATCATTGATCGGACCATATCTAATAGGATTCGATTCGGCGTTCGAACACACCATTGTTGTGGTGTTCGGGTGGCGTGAGTTGTGAAAGCGATTCCACTTGCTTTAAGATGCGTGAGAAAATCATAACTCAAATATTCACCTCCACGATCGGATCGTTGAAACTTAATCTTTACATTACGATGGTTCTCCACTTCATTGAAATTCCTTGAACTTTTCAAATGTTTCAGATTTATGTTTCATTAAATAGATATACCCATATCTACTTAAGTCATCGGTAAAAGTGAGGAAATAGCGATATCCACGGCGTCGAAACACTCATCGGTCGCATACATCGGTATGTATGATTTCCAACAAGTGCGTTGCTCGCTCCATCATACTGGAAGCGGGTTTTGATCATCTTGCCCATGAGGCATGGTTCGCATGTGTCAAATGATTCAAAATCAAGAGACTCCAAAGTCCATCGAATGGAGTTTCTTCATGCGCTTTACACCAATATGACCTGAGCAGCGATTGCCACAAATAAGTAGTATTATCACTATCTACTTTGCATCTCTTAGCCTCAATGTTATGGATGTGTGTTTCATCCCTTTCGAGATTTAGAAGAAATAAACCATTCACAAGAGGTGCATGACCATAAAGATGTTACTCATATAAATAGAACAACCATTATTCTCCGATTTAAATGAATAACCGTCTTGCAATAAAAACGATCCGAAATGATGTTCATGCTCAACGCAGCACATAATAACATTTATTAAGGTTTAAAACTAATCCCGAAGGTAAAACTAAGGAGGCGTCGACGGCCATCACATCAACTCTTGATCCGTTGCCATGCGCATCGTCACCTCATCCCTCGCAAGCCACCGTCTATTCGTAGCTCTGTTTGAGTTACAAATATTATGGCAATGAACGGTATCAAATACCCGGGCACTACAACGAGGGCTAGTAAGGAAAACATCAATAACATGTATATTAAATATACCTTTGATGGTGCCAGCCTTCTTGTCCGCTAAGTACTTGGGACGATTCGCTTCGGTGACCCTTGTCCTTGCAATAGAAGCACTCGATTGTCGGCTTAGGACTGACTTGAGCTTCTTCTCAGCGAGCATTGCGCTTGCCGCCCTTCTTGAAGGGCTTCTTTGCTCCTTACCTTTCTTAAAGGAGGGCTTGTTGACCATCAACACATGATTATCCTTCTTGATGTCCACCTCTGCAGCCTTGACTTTGCGAAGAGCTCGGTGATCGTATCGATGGAACCAATCGATTATGAGTCACTACAAAACTTTTGTAGCTGGGAGGGAGTGATTGCGAGAACCTGTCAATCTTGAGCTCCTCCTGAATCGTGCATTCAATTGCTCAAGGCGTTGAGTGTGGCCGTCATCTTTATGGCGTGCTCACTAACGGAACTCCTTCCTCCATCTTGCGATTAAAGAACTTCTCGGAGATCTCATATCTCTCGAGCGGGCTTGAGTCAAACATGGTTTTCAGCTCCTCGAGAATCTCAAAGGGCCCGGATAGGTTTTAAAAGCGATTTTGAAGCTCGGTTCCATAGCAAACAACATGGTGCTCTTAATCACACCATAATCATCTTTCTTGTTGATACACAACTTTCTCATCGGCCGTAGCGATTGCGTGAGGGTTCACCTAACGCTTTCCCAAGGACATAGTCCTTTTGTCCATGACAGAATGATTCTTAGATTGCGGAACCAATTGGTAAAGTTAGACCCATTGTTTCTAAGCTTTTCCTTCTCAGCAAAAAGCGTTGAAGTTGAAGTTGGACTTGGCCATGTGATCTACGATTTGCAAGTACAATTTAGACTATGTTCATGATAAATAGTTCAACTTAATCAAATTACTAGATGAACTCCCACTAAATTCAACATCCCTCAAGTTGTTTAGTGAACACGATCCAAATTCACCACACCTAATCCGATCATCACGAGAAGAGATGTGGTTTCAATGGTGGACAACAAAGTGTCGATCATATCACTCATATGACTCATGCTTAACCTTTCGGTTCTTGTGTTCGAGGCCATGTATGCATACATGCTAGGCTCGTCAAGCTAGACCCAAGTATTTACGTGTGCAAAACTGGATTGCACTCGTTGTATGTGGCGTAGAGTCTATAGCACCCGATCATCACGTGATGCTTGGACACGACGAACTTTCGCAGCGGTGCATACTTGGGGAGAACACAGTTTTATCTTGATCTTTAAGTGAGGAATCATCTTATAATGCTACCGTCATGATCTAAGCATAATAAGATACATAAAGGATAAACATCACATGCATATAACTTTATGTGACATGGTATAGCCAATCCTCGCAATGATCTCCATCTTGTGCGTTCGGCATGATCTCCATCACTCCACCATGATTGCCTCCACCACGAATAGCAACTACAACTATTGCTAACTACTTAGCGATAAAGTAAAGCTATTACATGGCGTATAAGAAGTTGACTCGCATGTCATACACAATTATAAAGACAACCATATGGCTCCTGCGGTTGTGTACTCATCGACATGCAAGTCGTGAAACATTACAAAACATGATCGCATACAATATACACATCACATCTTGGGCCATACCATATCACGAAAACATTCCTGCAAAAACAAGTTAGGCGCCTCTACTTTGTTGTTGCATGTTTCGTGGCTTATGGGAGTAGATGCTAAACGATTCTTACCTACGGAAAGCCACAACGGTGATATTATGGTTGCCAAACTCGGTGTTAATCCCATGACAACTATAGTGAGAAATTGACATTCACCGGCCGCATGTGGTACAAGCCACACGTCAAGTCGGAGCGGTCATGACGGCGTCGCGTAAGGTTGGCCTGGACCGCTTCAATCTCACTATCCGCGTCATAAGAAGAACAAAACAAGAGGCTTGCAGCGAGAAAACATCAACGCCATAACAACCATGTTGCGTTCTACTCGTGAAGACATCTACGCATAGATCTAGCTCGATACCCTTTGAAGGGTTTAGCGGCATAGTAAATCAAAATTTTCTACGGATGCGAGCAGAGGAAAGCCAAGATCTAATCTAGGAGATGCAATCAGCGAGAGATTGGATTAGATCTTCATACCCTTGAAGATTCGCTGCAATGAGCGTTCGTCGGAACGTGGGTGATGTAGTCGTACTCGCTTCTCCTCCTTGCGATCCGATCCGATCTAGCACCACAAGTGGCGGTGCCTCCGTGAGATGCACACGTGCAGCACCTCGACGTCTCCTCCTTCCTCGGACCAGCAAGTAGGGTGGAGAGATAGATTGGATCTACAACACGACGGTGTGGTGTATATGGTGGAGAATTTCTGCAGCAGGGCTTCGCCTACAAACAGTCGGGAGGGAGAGAGGAAAGCTAGCAAGGCGACTAGGGTTTGGAGGAGAGGTGTGGGTGGTTGGTGTGCCCCCACCCCTATTTATATAGAGGGGGGCGCAGCCCTAGCCCCTCCCCCAAGCCCAAAGGATAAGGAGTGGGGGGCATGGACTCTCCCCTCTTCTAGAAACCCTATCTCTAGTTTAAACGATTTAAACTCTCTAGGATCGGCTGGGCCCTATGGGGCCTTGTGCCCCTGGACCAATGTGGCCAGGACACTCCCTCATAGGCCCATGCCCCCTCCCGGAAGGTGGGGCCACGTTGGTCCCCTTCCGGAAGGTTCTAGAAGCTTCCGGTACAATACCAATTAACCCGGAACAATTCCGAACTCCAAAAACTGCATTGCCTTATATGAATCTTATTCTCCGGACCATTCCGGAACCTCGTGATATCCGGATCCCATCGAGACTCGAACAAAAATTCATAAACCAATTATCCAATCTATCCTAGCGTCGAGACATGTTAAGTGTGTGACCTGCGGGTTCGAGAATATGCGAGACATGATCTTCTATCAATAATCAACAGCGGTGCAGGCACCCATATTGACTCCACACATTCATCGATGATCATATCGGATGAACCACGATGCCAGGATTCAATCAATCCCATATATATATTCCCTTTGTATCGCGATATTTTACTTGCGAGATTCGATCGTCGTGCCGTCATACCTAGTTCAATCTCGTTCACGAGCAAGTACTTTACTGTTCCGTAATCCGATATCACTTTGTGATTAACTCCTTAACCACATGCTTGCAAGCGGTGTTGATATCGATTACCGAGTGGGCAGTATATCTCTCCGACTTGGGAGGGACAAATTCCATCTCGATACATACAACCCAAGATACTTTCCGATCACCTGAGAGACACCTTTATGATCACCCTCTCATAGGATGACGTTTGATGACCTCAAAGATTTCTTCCGGTACCAGGGAGTTGCATTATCTCATGGTCTAAGGAATACAATATTTTACATAGGAAAAGCTTCGCAAAGATGAACACGATGAAACGATCTAATTGCTTCGCTTAGTTTGGGTCTGTCCATCATATCATTCTCCCAATGATATGATCTCATTATCAATTGACAACTCATGTCTATGGTTAGGAAACCTTAACCATCATTGATCAATGAGCTAGTCCATAGAGGCGTACTAGGGACACGGTGTTGTTCACAAACCACACAAGTATTAAAGTTTCTGCTTAATACAATTCTAGCATGGAATATAAACTTTATCATGAACAAGAATTATAATAATAACATCTTTATTATTGCCTCTAGGGCATAATTCCAACAAAAGGGTTGAGGTGCGTGTGGATACTTTGGTGCACCCCTGCAGGGTTAAATCTTTTCGAAAAGCCGTGTCCGCGGTTATGGACGACTTGGAGCACAGTTCTCGATCATAGACAACTATAACTAAAGTTTACTGTTATAATTTGACTTGTATCCGATATGACTAGTAATCAGCTCCACTACAACGGAATGGCTAAATAAAAGTGCCAACAACTGCTGGGTTTGGGATGTCTCATGCTAATCGTATCTGACTAGTAAGTGTTGTAACTACAACGGAATGTTTAACTAAAACTGCCCACTGCTTATTATATCAGGATGACTCATGCCATCTTTATTTGACTAGTAATTGCTGCCACTATAACGGAATGAATAAAACTGCCAACGGTGTGAGTTCCTCGGTTGAATTCCTCGTTTGGTCTCGAGGGGGAAACACCAGGAAGGGTATGTTTGGTGGTAGTATCAGGTTGGTTCCGAATAGGTCTTTCTTACCCCTCTCTGATAGCCGCTAGTTGTATCGAGTCTCTATAGGTTGTTTAGTGCATGCCTGCCGCTCAGTCCACCATACCTATGTAGGCGAGGACCGCCAATTCTAGCCTCGCCGTGTCTGGCCTCGTCTTGACCGCTCTCTCTTTTTCCTTTGCCCTTTGTCGGCACCCTTTTGTTTAAGCAGGTTTTGAGATCGACGTCGTTAGCAGGGTTACCCTTCCGTCTTGGCCTGGGCAGGGATATGGACGCCATTGGTTATTCTTCAGGGCTCTTAGCTAAATTTGCATCTTGTCCATACTCGGACGCTATATCGTTTAAAGGTGATTTGGATCTTTGTATTGTATATCTGTATTCTTGACTCTTTGAGTCGCTGTTGTATATATATGTTTTGTGGGTTCCATCGAGGACTATTGTGTAATGATATTACTTCGTCTTCCACACCAAGACGTTAGTGCTCTGGGCACCTTTGAATCGTTTCTATGCGGGTTTGGCGAAGCCTGAAACTTGCATAGGGCCGATTCGAGGGTGTTACTGAGTGGTATCGAGCTCGGCCATTGCGATACCCCACAAGTCCAGCCTGTAGGATAACCTAGCTAACGGCCGAAGTAGAGTGTCCAAACTATTTTTGCAAAATCGGTTGGATAGTTCTGATTAGGTCTGATTTTACTCCTTACCCCTCTACTGATCTCCTCTCACCTCTGCGTGTTTTGAATCCGCTCTCTTCTCTATCTTCGAGTCCAGGATTTCTCATGGTTGGGTTCCATCGTACCTTTAGGGTTTCGCTTCCTCCTTTGGTAACGGTGTTGCTACATCTGGTCTTCATGCTATCCGAGGAACCCTTCGTCTGGTGGACTTCTCTTTGTTCCTTCTTGTGCCTTCCGATGCTTTCTGACGCGACGACATCATCTACGCCAGATCCGATGCAAAGTCTGCATCACTCCTTTGTTCCTGAACCTCACTTGTCGAGATCTTTAGTCTGATTCCGAGAATGGTTGCACGCTTTTCTACTGATTGTGCAGAGTAATAGTTTGGGTGCGTGATGGATTGGCCCCCATGCCGACTACCCACTCTATTCGCTTGTGTACATTGAAGTGGATGAGAATGCATCGGTTCCCTCTTTCCATCGAAGCTAGAGGTGGCTTTATTTGTTGATACCTCTACCTTCGACCTTTTGTTCCCGGAGTGTTTTCTCGACGATCACGGACAACGACCTCTTGTTAGTGGTGTCGCGAGGATCTACACGATGCGAAGATTCAGATCGCGCCCTTCTTCCGGTACCATGAGGCGGATCTCGAGGGCGAGATCCATTGTTAGTGGTGTCGGTGTGGCGCCCGCAAAACCGCTACTAGAAAATCGCGTTGTTTTTGTGCATTGCATCATCATGACCGCATGCTCATGTCATCATGCCACATTGCATTTGAGCATCGTCATCATCATGCATAAATTTCACTAAAACTATTCTTGAAAAGCCCTATTTTATTTTCTACAAATAGCCTCTCTTTATTTCAAATATCAAACCCCGGGCTTGTTCAGAGCATTTTATTTGTCTAAGCACATATTTAAAAATGTTCTACTTTAAAAGAAAATAAATAAAAACCTATTTCCTTAGGGGAGGCAGCCCGACCCGTAGGCCAGGCCACCTACTACCCCGGCTGGCCCAGCCCGTTTTGACCAAACCAACCAACCAAACCCTAACCCTAAATTCCTAGAAAACCCTAGATCCCCTACCCCAACTCCCCCACCCCGCCGCCGGTTTTTACAAACCCACACACGCCAACTCCACACGTTTTCCCCGCAGCCCGCGCCCGGTTGACCCGCTCCGACGCTCCCTGGCGCCACCCTCATCGTCCGCGTTCCCCACCACGTCTCTCCAGTCCCCTACGCTCGCCAGAAAACCACCGCCCCTCGCCACCTCAGTCCCCGATCCTCCCCGCCGAGCCCCATCCCGCTGCCGGGGCGAGCTTGGCGCCCCTCTCTAGCCCGTCGCCGCCTTGTGATCCATCCCTGGACCCACCATGCCCTCTCTGCGGTGCCTGCCTCTACTCCGCGCAGCGCATCTCGCTCGCTCTGCTTCCCCGCCAGCGGCTCGGCTTTCCCGAGGCCGGGAGCCCGTCGACCTCTGCCCTCCTCGCCTGCCGTGGACCGCGCCCCGCTTCCCCGACGTGCGCCCCTCCTCGTCGTCGTCACCGTCTGTCGTCCCCTCCCTGGACCAAGCTCCGTCATCTGCATCGCGCGTGCCCTCCGTTGCGCGATCTCTCTGCTGACGCCCTCCTCGCTGGACCTCGTCCCCGCGGCCGCCGACCTGGCCGTAGCCGCGCTTGCTTCTCCACCGCGCATACCCGCGTCAGGCCGACGATCTCGTCTTGGTGCCTTGCTACACGCGCGCCAGCAGCCACTTCGTGGACGCCCATCATCCTGTTGGCATGTGTGTGCATCGCGCTGCACGACTACGTTTTGCCACATGCCACTCTTACCCATGTCCTGGTTGTGCTTGCATCCGTGTGGTGGTCGAGTACGACACGTTGTCCACCAAGATCTCCGGTGCCACTCGCACCATAGTCAAGGATGTATCCAAGCTCACCATCGGAAAATGAAGTCGGGACCCCAAGTTCGACAACATGGAACCAAAGCTCGTTGTCCTCGAAGGCGCGGAAACACCGAGCCCTCCTTCGCGGATCAAGCCCGATCCCAAGGACGCCAGGCGCCATCACGGAAAACCGAAGCCTCGATTCAAGACCGATTCCGGTCGGCAACCCAAACCCTGAACACCAAGATCGTCGACCCTATGTGACCCTATCTCGAGACCCTCATATTTTATAATACGTGATATTGATCTTGTTGCATATTAAATGAACCTGTTTGCATACATATGTTGGGGTTTGGGGCATTATGCCGATTCACCTTATAATTAAATATGGAGTGTTTATGCGGGATATCTGCGTCTCATTCAACTCCATTTAAATTGGTGTAGCGAACCGATGCCATGTTTTGTCTGTTAAGACAACATTTAAATGGCGGGTATCTAAACAACATGAACCATCTGAATAATTGTCGGGACCCTGGTTCCGCTTAATGTGGCCTAGTTGCATCGCCCATTCTCCATGTCATACATCATACATGCATCATGCTCGATCTTCTGTCGTAGTATTAAATAGTCCATCCGGTGTTTCTTCTAGTGCTTTGCTTCTTCACGGATTAGGCCGATGAGTTGATGCGAGTGACGCCCGTTCTTCGAATGAACCTTCGGCAATGTTTTCAGGCGAGCACCTCCCCCCTTTCTACCTATCTTACTTTTATAGTATTTATTCCCTCCTGTTGATCTATTGCTATCTGTGTTGCGATGCTCTAGTTTTCGTACCCGAGATATCCCTTGCAGCCTTATATTGCCTTGGACACATCCTATTACCTGTTGTTTGGTAGATAGTTGGACTTGCGCATCGTAGTCGCTTGCTCAAGTGTTGTTGCGTGTCGTCAAGTACCACAGTTGTTGGAGTATTGCCGCATGTTTAACGTTGGAGATGATCATGGCTTTAATTACTGTTTAATAACTAAAATTGAAGTAGGTAAATGCAGAGGCACCGGTGGGTAATAGACAATATTTGGATTTTAAACGCTCACTGGTGTCCCGTAGGACCCCGAGTTCTTGACACTGTTAAGATCGAGCGCTAACCACGTGTGGGGTATGGGCACCCCATCGATTAATACTGATTTCAAAGTATTGCAGGGGCCACAAGTAGTTTGGGGCTTTATTACTATCTGTGCTTATGCCATGCTTTTGCTTTATTTACGATTGTGCGAGGAGCTTTGTCTTGTTAGGACCGTGACACGTTTTGTGTCGACAAGCCCGATCACACTTCGGGTTCCCGATGCTTTTGACCGTCTACACAAACTCTAAGTCCGTCTCGAGACCGGCCCGACTTCGTGGTAGATTGGGTGGCCCCATGTACTTTCTTTGGTGCAGGAAACGTCATGACTTAGGCCCGCCGACATACCGATGGGTGTATGTTAACTAATCGGCAAAAAGTCAAGTGCGTGTGGATACTTTGGTGCACCCTGCAGGTTAAATCTTTTCAAAAGCCGTGTCATGTTATGGACGACTTGGAGCACAGTTCTCGATCATAGACAACTATAACTAAAGTTTACTATTATAATTTGACTTGTATCCGATATGACTAGTAATCAGCTCCACTACAACGAAATGGCTAAATAAAAGTGCCAACAACTGCTGGGTTTGGGATGTCTCATGCTAATCGTATCTGACTAGTAAGTGTTGCAACTACAACGGAATGTTTAACTAAAATTGCCCACTGCTTATTATATCAGGATGACTCATGCCATCTTTATTTGACTAGTAATTGCCGCCACTATAACGGAATGAATAAAACTGCCAACGGTGTGAGTTCCTCGGTTGACTTCCTCGTTTGGTCTCGAGGGGGAAACACCAGGAAGGGTATGTTTGGTGGTAGTATCAGGTTGGTTCCGAATAGGTCTTTCTTACCCCTCTCTAATAGCCGCTAGTTGTATCGAGTCTCTATAGGTTGTTTAGTGCATGCCGCGCTACCGCTTCAGTCCACCATACCTATGTAGGCGAGGACATGATTCTAGCCTCGCTGTCTTGGCCTCAGATCTTGACCGCTCTCTCTTTTTCCTTTGCCCTTTGTCGGCACCCCTTTTGTTTAAGCAGGTTTTGAGATCGACGTCGTTAGCAGGGTTACCCTTCCGGCTTGGCCTGGGCAGGGATATGGACGCCATTGGTTATTCTTCAGAGCTCTTAGCTCAATTTGCATCTTGTCTGTACTCGGACGCTATATCGTTTAAAGGTGATTTGGATCTTTGTATTGTATATCTGTATTCTTGACTCTTTGAGTCGCTGTTGTATATATATGTTTTGTGGGTTCCATCGAGGACTATTGTGTAATAATATTACTTCGTCTTCCACCCGCACGCAAGTGCCTGGTGGGCACCTTTGAATCGTTTCTATGCAGGTTTGGCGGGAAGCGCTGAAACTTGCATAGGGCCGATTCTGAGGGTGTTACATGAGATCCTTGGCGTTCGAGGCCACATGAACATGTGGAAGTCGAAGACTGAGCGGGCTACCGCCGAGGAGGAGTATCTGATGGGGGTGTTGTGGCAGTTGAGCGATCAACTGCAATGTGAGTTTTCTTGAGCTGCTGCTCATTTTCGGACGCGCCTTGTTGTCGCGTCACCTTATTCTGAGTTTTCTGCAGGTGCCAACCTTGTTCCGAGGGTGGATAAGGAACGTGTTGCAGTTCGGATCAACTGCTTGACCCAACAGGATATGGAAGCCGGCGGCTTCTTCTAGATGGACCGTGACCGGGCCACCGTCCTTGCGACTGTGCAGGATCGTGTTCATGAGGTGTCACGGGTGCTGAGGCAGGTGAAGACTTCCCTGGCATCGATTATGTATGTCATGTTTCCTCTAGACGAGGCACCGTCCACCCTTTGGGGTTTATTGTCAAAGTTTCGGGAAGTGAATCACGTGAGGGAGTTGGTGCAACACCAGTTGGTGGCAGGGGTGAAAGCTACCCTTTCGCTTGTTCGGCTGCATCGTCCTGATGTTGATCTTGCGGCGGTGGCGGCTGGGCTGCCCCTTTGACCAGATGGTGGACTTTGGGATATGCGCCCACATTATGCGGCTATTAGGCAGTATGCCGAAGAGATTGTAGATTTTTTTTAGCATCGGGCGCGCGTGATCCTTCAGAATAGGTAGGTCCTAAAAAAAGATAGATGTAAAACTTGTATATATTTTGACTGGGCTTGTTGTGCCCTTTCTTGTAAAAATTATTTGTGTTAGCACGTGGTGCTTTATTGTATGCATGTCCTTTTCGTTAGCTTGACGTGGTCAGCTACTCAGGGTTACATGCGTTATTTTTAGACAACGAAGTCGTGAGGTGAGCGAGCCCCGAGTGTGTCGTAGTAATGCAAGGAAAAGATTTTTGATGGGACTTAGCTTTTATTCATATCGTAACGGGGAGGTACATTGTTCGGTTGAGTATCCTTATTGAAAGTAAAGGGATAACTAGGGGTAGAAGCGTTGCAGACACGCGGCATTCCAGGGGTTGGAGTATTCGACTCCTGACACGATGTCCTTGAGGTGATATGTGTCGCCTGGGATGACTTCTTTGACGATGTAGGGTCCTTCCCAGGGTGACTCGAGCTTTTTCGGCCGCTCTTGCTTGAGTCGTAGGACGAGGTCTCCTTCGAGAAGGACCTTGGTCGCAGCCATCGGCTGTGGTAGTTGCGGAGGCTTTGATGATAGACCGCTGAGCGAGCCGCGACGATGTCGCGTGCCTCGTCGAGTGTGTCGACGACATATTCTAGTGCGGCCGTCGATTCGGCTTCGCTATAGGAGACGACCTGTGGGGCTTGTGGCGTACCTCGGTGGTTAGCACGGCTTCGGCTCCATGCACCATGAAGAAAGGTGTGAAGCGAGTTGCGCTGTTCGGCGTTGTGCGTAGGCTCCAGAGGACGGAGGGTAGTTCCTCTGCCCAAGCTCTCGCAGGCCGTTCGAGTGGGCTGAGCTGGCATTTCTTGATGCCTCCGCCTATAAGGCTGTTGGCCTTTTCGACCTGCCCGTTGGTCTGCGGGTACGCCACTGAGGCGTATCATATGTTGATTCCAAGGCCCTCGCATAAGTCCTGGAATTCATTCGAGATGAAGTTCGAGCCATTGTCCGTGATGATGTTGTGAGGCACGCCGAACCTGTAGAATATGGACTCGAAGAACTTGACGGCCGTTTTGCCGCTTTGGTTGGTGACGGGCATAGCCTCGATCCACTTGGTGAATTTGTCGACTGCGACCAAGAGGAAAACGTGACCTCCTGGCGAGGACTTTGGCAGTTTGCCGATCATGTCGAGGCCCCATTGGGCGAAGGGCCAGTCCAGTGGTATGGGCCTAAGATCTGATCCTAGTGCGTGTGGCTTGTCCGCGAACCTTTTGCAGCCATTGCATCTTCGGACAATGTCCTTGGCATCGTTCATGGCCGTTGGCGAGAATCGCTCCGCGAGCTTTGGCGAGCATGCTGCACATGGTGACCGGATGCCTTTGTGGATGTCTTGGAGGATAGTTTTGCCATCACCCACGGTGACGCATCTTTGGAGCATGCCCGAAATGTTGCACTTGTACAACTCGCCATTGTGAAGAGTGAATGCTTTGGACCGGCGAGATATGTGTCGTGCATCTGTCGGGTCGTCAGGAAGTTCCTTGTGGAGCAGGTACCGAAGGTATGGCGGCGTCCATGTCTCCTCGATTGCCATGAACTGCATCAAGATGACGAGCTCGGCCTCTGTGTCGAGCTTTTCGGGCCCTTCGTGTCCTTCGGGTGGCGTAGCCCCCGAGTATTCTGTTTCTTCGGGTGATCCCTTGGGGAATTTCCGTTTGATGGAGGGTACGTAGATTTGTTTAAGGAACACACCTGGTGGTACCATGCACAAGTGGAGCCGATGTTGGCGAGTCTATCGGCTTCTTCGTTGCTTTCCTTTCCAACATGTCGAAGCTCGCAGCCGTCAAAGTCTCCTTCGAGTGAGTTGTAGAGCGCGCGGTACGCGATCATGTTGGCAGCGTGTGCGTCGCACTCATTCATCGTCTGCTGGACGACAAGGTTTGAGACACCGTAGATGGCTAGGCGCGTTGCACCGCAGATCTTGGCCATCCTCTTGCCGTGGATGAGGGCCTCGTATTCCGCCTCATTGTTGGAGGCGCGAAATTTCATCCGAAGGACGTATTTCATCTTGTCACCTTGCGGGGACATTAGTATGACGCGCCTTCACTGCTCGCGCTTGGAGCCATCGAAGTGCATCGTCCATGACTGCATCATGTCCGGGGTGTCTGGCTGCTGGAGCTCCATGCAGTGGACGAGGAAGTCAGGGAGGACCTGAGATTTGATCGCATGGCGCCGCTCGTAGACTATGTCTAGAGGGGATAGCTCGATGCCCCACAGGGCTACGTGTCCCGTGGCTTTGGGGTTGTTCAGGATGTTGGAAAGTAGCACCTCATTGATGACCATTATCTGATGCTCCTGGAAGTAGTGGCTCAGCCGCCGAGCCTTCATGAACATGCCGTAGGCGAGTTTCTAGTAGTGAGGGTACCTCTGTTTTGTTGGTGTCAGTACCTCGCTGAGGTAGTAGATGGGGCGTTGGACCCCATGGGTCTTGCCATCTTCGGGTTGTTCGACCAAGAGTACGGTACTTACTACCTGGTGCGTGGCTATGATGTATAGCAGCATTGGCTCTCGCTCCTTGCGCATGACCAAGACATGCTAGGTGGACAGCAGTCGCTTTAGATCTTCCAATGTGTAAATGCCTTGGTGTCCACTGATTTGTCGCTTATGCGTAGCAGTTGGTAGAAAAGGTGGCCTTCTCACCCATCTTGCCGATGAATCTGCTTAGCACCGCATGATCATGTAACGAGTTGTTGGACACCTTTGAGGTTCTTCGGCTTCTCCATGGCCAGTATGGCCCGGATTTTCTTTGGATTTGCCTCGATTCCCAATTGGGAGATGAAGTAGCCAAGTAATTGTCCCGATGGGACGTCGAAGGTGCACTTTTATGGATTCAACTTGATCTTGTAGTGATCAAGGTTATCGAACGTCTCACGGAGATCGTCGATCAGTGTCTTGGCTTCCCTGGTCTTGATGACTATGTTGTCGACATAGACTTGGATGTTGCGACCGATCTGGTTCTTCAGACATGCCTGCATGCACCTCTGGTATGTGGCACCTGCGTTCTTTAGCCCGAAGGGCATGGTGTTGTGGCAGAATACCCCGAACAGCGTGATGAATGTCGTTTTCTCCTTATCTTCGACCTTCAGCCGAATCTGATTGTAGCATGAGTAGGCGTCGAGGAAGGAGAGTTTCTCGTATCTTGCATTCGAATCGATGATCTGATCGATCCGAGGAAGGGGAAGTGGTCCTTGGGGCGGTGCTTGTTGAGCAACGTGAAGTCCACGCACATCCGCGGGATGTCTGTGTATTTCTTTGGGACTAGCATGGTGTTCGCTAGCCACTCGCTCTCCTTGATTTCTCGGATGAATTTGGCGTCCAGGAGTCTGTTGACTTCGATTCGAACTGCTACTTCTCGTGGTTCGGACAGTCATCGGATCGACTGCTTGACCGGCCTTGCGTCCAGGAACACATTGAGTGCATGCTCGGCGAATTCCCTAAGAACTCCTCGCATGTCCGCAGGACACCAGGCGAAGATTTCCCAGCGCTCACGGAGGAATTCGATGAGCGCGCTTTCCTATGCGGGGCTGAGGTCGTTGGCGATCAGCGCCGTCTTGGATGCGTTGGTTGGGTGGACCTGCACCTTTTTCATGTTGAATGTGGAGTCGAACGACGTATCAGGTGAGTTTTGCCTTGCGACTGGGGGTGCCCCGTTGTCTGTCACCTCTCGGAGCCTTGTGAGCTCCTCTTGCATGCCGAACGACTGGGAGATTCTGTTGAAGTCTCTATCGCAGTGGTCCGATCGGGTAAATCTTCCCTGGACTATGATGACACCTTTGGGCCCAGGAATCTTGAGCAGCATGTACGCGTAGTGTGGTACTGCTAGGAAGCTTGCGAATGCTACACGTCCGAGGATGGCGTGGTACTGTGATGGCCAATCCACCACTTCGAACTCGAGCTGCTCACCCCGAAAGTTTTCGGGCTTGCCGAAGATGACATCGAGCCCTATCTTTCCCAGGGAATATATGCCCTTCCCTGGGACTATGATGTGGAACGTTGTATCGGACTATTCTAGGTTGCACAGCGGGATCCGCATCGCTGCGAGGGTGCTGGCGAACATTAGGTTGATGTCGCTGCTGTCGTCCATGAAGACGCGACTCATCTCGAATCCTCCGATCTGCGCCTCGAGCACCAGGGCAGCATGACCTGGGCGAGGGATCTGGCGGGGATGGTCCTGACGATCGAACGTGATGCAGGACTCCGAGCCACTGAGGTACTCAGGGATGGCTGGCGGAGCGGTTACAGAGAGGCTGACCTGTTGAGTGATCTTCTTCACCCTATTGGTGGGGCGTCCCTTCTGGATCATCAGGGACCCTTTTGGTGGTGGGTATCCACCTGTGCCGTTGTTTGGCGTAGGTGCGATTGCGGGATTCGACAGTACCACGGGTGGTGGTGGAGGATCTCCATGGGCAATGTCACCTGGTGCAGGTGCGGGTCCAAACCTAGGGTTCACGATCTGGCGTCACATTTGGGTGAGTCCCTCGCTGAGTTTTTGGAACTCGCGACCATCCTTAAGCATGTGGTTGGCCTTATTTTTGCCATCCTTCTTGTCGATGTAGAAGTGGATGGTGCATGGGCCCGACAACTTGTTGTATGACGAGGTTTCATAGTCACGGCCACGGTGCTGCCACGTTTGTGTTGGGCGTCCTCCGTCGTGGAAGTTGCTTCTGTGGTATCCTCCGCTGCCGCGGTTGTCTTCGTTGCGGCGTTCGGCGTAGCCAGCCACAACCATGTCAGGTCCATCGCGATCATCATAGACGAGCGATCTTTGTTTGCTACAGCGCTCGCGTCTGCGCCCGTATTCATTTTCCTCATTCGAATGTGCTCGGTGGAGGGAGTCACCATCTGCCCACCTGTTGGCGATATCCATGAGGTGGTCGAGTGTCTTAGGCTTGACGCGCCCAAGTTCTTCCTTGAAGTCCGGGCGCTTGACGCCATCCTTGAATGCGTCGATCGTTCTTTCCTCGGAGATGTGTGCCGCGGAGTTCTTGATGTTGGACTAGCGCAAGATGTATGAATGTATTCGCCTGCTCGCTGAGTGCAGGCCCAGCTCCTCGATCGAGGCTAGCTTCTTACCAGTGCCCTTAAACTTTCGGATGAAACTGTACGGCAGCTCCTCCCAGCTTCGGATGGAGCCTGAAGACAAGATGTTGAGCAGATTGGCCGCTTTGTCACCGCTGAACGCATTGCAGGGCGGTGTTCTTGTTACCACCATGCAGCTTGACGGACGAGAGGTGGTCGCTGAGCCACGCCTTCGGATCCTGCTTGCCGTCGAACTTCGGAGTGTCCGAAGGAAGCTTAAAAATTTCGGCATCCGCGTGCGTTAACAGATCTGGCGAAGCATCAAGCTCAGACAATTCTCCGTCGTCATCCTCTTCGGATTTGAGCATGCGCGTTTACGTTGGGCAAGGTCGTTTGAGCATCATAGTCGGCTCTGCGGTCTTGGGCTCTTCGTCACAAGGTAGATCGTGCTCGCCCTTCCTCGCCGATGAGGTGTGGGGCTACATTTGAATCTGACTGTAGCCTTTTTCTTTGGCTCCATAGGAGCTTCTTCGTGGAGCGCAGCTCCTACGAGTCCGAGTCCGGCTAGTGCGGACTTGTGCATGGCACTCTTCGGGTCCCCCACCGGAGGTGGATGGGACGCGAGGTATGTAGTAGCTGCCATGATCGCAACCTGAGGTGTCTTCAATATGATGTTAGCATTGACGTCCATCTCCATGAAGGACGTGTTGAGGGTTTTGGTGACCTCACGTCGCGCGGCGGGGTCCATGTTAACTGTGCGAGAGCGATGATTGTTGGCGTGATTGCCGTGCGAGCTGGAGCCACCAGCGGCGGAGAGCATAGCTCTCCGCGCGCTAGACTCCGAAGTTTCCTGCTTGCGTTTGTCGAGCTCCTCCTACAGCTTCACCTGCCTGTTGTGCTCGCCGATGAGGAGGAGATGGTATGCCATCAGCAGGTCCCGTGAAGAATTCACGGGTAGGATCTTGTTGCCCGCCACAGCTTTGCGTGCCTAGCACCAGCCGTCCTCATTGAGGTTGATCCGCTGATAGGCGGCAGCGTCGCCCTTGTTGGGATGGAGGTGCGGATGTCCTCCGTTTCCTCTGTTCCCAGCCTGCGAGTTGGGCGGTGGATTTGGTGGTGGGTTGGACTCAGTCGAATTTGGCTGCCCTTCCGTTTCGCCATGGATGACTACGGCGCATTGGTATCACATGTATATTGTATCACTGCTGCCACAGCTTTCGGATCCAGAACCGTAGATTCGTTCGTCTGATGGGGGGCCACACAGATCTGAGTTGCAGCTGCTGCTGTCATAAGACCCATCTGTCAGCGTTGACGTGCGCAGCATGCTGATGGGTGGGACGGATGAAGCAGGCCTGATGGATGTTGGTGGCACCCGCTCTGTTAGGCGGAGGGTGCCAGTCTGCCCCACCTGGAAGCAGAAGCTCCCGAAAAGAATCTCCAGCCTGTCGCCTACGGGATCAAAACCCTTCATGGTGGTTGGTAAGTGGGCCGTGAAGTCGAAAGCGCCGAAGAGGAGGTGGATCTCCATCGCCGAGGAGTTGTAGATCGCTTCAGATGGGACCGTCACGATCGCACAATCAGCGCCCCCGATTCCCACAGACAGCGCCAATTGACGAGGTTTAATCTCGTCAATGCCCATTGTTATGATCTTGGGTTTTGGAGAAGGTGGGGATGCTGGAGATCGCGGAATGGTTAGAAAACAAGCAACGCGGGGACACAAAGTTTACCGAGGTTCAAGCCCCTGGAGGGAAAACCCTACTCCTGCTTGTCTGCTCTTGATTATGGCGGAACCGAAAGTTACAGGGTGCGCAGATGCAATCTGACGCGGAGGTGTGTATGCGGTAAGAGGTTCCCTCCTCGTCGTGCCCTCCTAGCCTTTATATAGATAGGCAGGTCCCGGGCGTAGGTCAAGTCGGTTACAGATTAGGGTTTGCCCTTTGAAATTCTATCTACACTAGCCTTGTTCTCAAGCATCCGAAGGCGTCATGGGCCTGGGCCACCCGGAATCTCCGTAGGCTGCATATCTTGTAGTGGGCCTTCCTTCGGGCTGGACTAGGAGATGCTGATGTTTTGTACCCGTGGGGTATAACAATGTCAACGAGTGTTGCATGGACAAGACTATTCATGTAATATCAAGATCTAGGGCATTTGCAGATAAATAAGATAAAGCATCCAAGTAATAAATAATCATAGGCATGTGTTCCATATATAGTCATATGTGCTCTCAATGAGAACTTGCACATCTTTTGTCCTGCCAACTTGTTGCAGCGGGGCCTCAAGGGACTCTACTAGCAATTAAGGTACTCCTTTTAATAGAGTGCCGGAGCAAAGCATTAACACTTCGTGAACACACGTGATCCTCATATCATAGCCATTCCCTCTGGTTGTCCCAATTTACATCGCCACCGGGGCCTTTGGTTCCGGACAATAATATGTGTAAACAACTTGCAGATAAGATCACAAACAATACTATCATCATGAATCAATAACATGTTCAGATCTGAGATCATGGCACTCGGGCCCTAGTGAAAAGCATTAAGCATAACAAGTTGCAACAATGTCAAAAATCACTAACAAAGATACTAGGCACCATGCGCTAACAATCTTATTCGATTACATGATAGATATCATCCAATCCCTACCATCCCCATAGCCTGTCGTGGGAATGGTCACGACAGATGCTGCAATCGGCAGCGAGTAGTAGAACGAAGGGCAAGGGCGGCCAGCCATCTGCGGTGCGAGATGAGGGCAAAGACACAGGGTTTTACCTGGTTGCCCCAGGGTAAAGACCTACTCCGCTAGATTGTATTATGGAGGTGTTACAATGGGCGAGCTCGGCTAGGCGGCGAGTCGCTTGGGTGTATGAGGGAACGTGTCTCTACTCACCCCATAGGGAGGTTTATATAGGCTCACCTCCCTAGGGTTTACATATCTCAACCGATTCGTTACAGCTTGATGTCGTTCAACCTAGTCCGAGGCCTATCTACCACTGGCCTTCAGCTTCCAGCTTGGTACCTTGTTGGGCTTGATCCACTGCCGCTGCAGCCCACTGCCACCCTTGGGCCGGAAACGCCCCGTGAGTATACCCCAATGGCGTATCCCCATCGGTAGTCCCCAGGCCGCCGTTGATTAGGCGTAAGTGGCTCCGGCATGAGTATACGGCTTCAAAGTAGGCATCCAGATAATCGTCGGGCTCAGTATGAAGGAGAATCCGGTGAACCGAGTCGCGTTGGGCGAAGTCGAGCCAGCGGACGCCTTGTCGCCGAGTGACCTAGCGAAAAAAGGTGGAGCTGGACCGTCAGCGTGGTCAAACTAGCCGTTAAGGTAACTCAGCGGTAACTTTTGGCGTAATCATCGCCCGACGGCCCACGATTTGGCGAGCAACTCGCTATATAAGAGGAATGGCAGGCAATCGAGAGCCAATCGCCCACCACTTCTTCCGAGCGCATTCTCTTTCCTTTGCTCCTTGATCGAATCGACCAAATCCTCCGACCTCCAACCAACCTCGCTATGGCCCTTCTCACCGAACCATGGGCAGTCCAAGTGTACGCGCAGCTGGCCTCCTTCGAGGAGGCGAATCGCGAGCCGGCTACGCGCATCCTCGGCGAGAAACGACCGAACCCGCGAGAGAGGGAGTTCGTCTGTTTACCAGTCATCTCGGCGGGGTTAGGGTTTCCCACGTCTTTGTTCTTCGGCGTTTTTGCTTACTACGGATCCAGCCCTCGATCTGGTCCCCCACGATCGAGCAGCTCGCCATCTTCGTGGCGTTCTGAGTGCTACTTGGCTGCCGCCCTACTTTCCTTGTGGCAAGATCTGTTCCATGGACGGATCAGCGCGAGGCGGCGACTCAATGCTAGCGCGGGCGTCTGGACAGCTCAAGTCCAAAGCTTCTTCGATCCGATGCTGCCGGCCAAAGCAGCGGCGGCCGGAAGAAGTCATGGTTCTCGTGACCGAGGCGGCTCGAGGACGAGGCGGCGATCCTGGTACTCGGCCAACCGTTCGAGCCACGCCATCTCCGTCGGCAAGCTTCCGACGACCAGCGGATGGTCGTCGATGAGATGCTCCACCATCCGTAGTCGAAGAAGAAGAAGGGCTCACGATAAACTTGTACAATTGTTGGCTTGGGCGGCTCGTTCCGCCGCCTAACGCGACCATTACATGTATCAAGACACGGCCGGGAGACTCGACGAAGCGCCTCGGCGAGTGGAAGGCGGAGGACTATCTCGGCGTTGAAGAAGATCACCCAGTGTATCTGCGGATGCGCAGGGCGGGTCCCCTACACCGCTAAGCGTCCGCCGACGGTAATTTCTTTATCTTGTTCGCGATGCAGCGTGTCAGATCTTGATAATTCTAACTCTGTTTCGTATTCATCGCAGCTGTTCCAAGTGGTGGAAGGGTGGCTCCCACCCGCCGATGACGAGAGCCCGGGGCCATCCGCCCAGGATACAAGCGAATCGCCACCCGCCAAGGGCAACGGGGACGACGAGGACGAGTCCTAAGAGGAAATTGCCCCGCTGGTCCGAAAGACCCGTGGGCAACGTCAGCGCGAAATCGAAGCGAGCAGGAGCCTCGAGCGTCATGATGATGACGACGAGCTCCCGTGAGACCACCTCGCCGCCAAAGCTCCTTCAAGAAGAAGAAGGAGAAGGAGGCGAGGGCCCCAAGAGGAAAACGAAGCCGAGGATGGCCTCGCCACACTCGACGAGCAGCTCGATGCTCAAATCGCCGATGACGGCGAGCCCGCGACAACCGCGCTAGATGCGCCGATGGAAGTCTGGCTGGCCTCGATGCCGCCATTTTCACACCATCTACGAGCTGGGAAGTCTCCGTAGCAGCGACTTCACCTCACAAGGAGGTTCCGATTGGGCGCTTCGCCCGCAAAGAGGCTCCGTAGCGGCTCGATTCGCGAAGCCCCTGCCGAAGGTATCCGGGCGCCGCAGCCTCAACAACGAAGCCGTCCGTGTCTTGGGCGCGGCGACCCTGGAACTAGGGCTCGACGCCAATCGGGCCCCGAGCTGGAAAAAACCGGCCGGCCTTCGCATGTATACGCTTCATCCCAGTCGCCAAGTGAGTGCACTCGGCCTTCCCTATTTTCCATAGCTATTTCGATTGTCTTTACTGATCCGACTGATGCACAGGACCGGAGTGAAAAAGATGGGCCACCCGACCGTGGCTAAGGTACCCTCCGCCGCTAGCGAGGAGGATCCTTCCCGTAAGAGGAAAGCGGACGAGGTCGCCGCCTCAGCGGAAGGCTGCAAGAAGGCCAAGGGCGACGACATCGTCACCGTCTCTGACGACACGGCAGCGACCGCCGGACCATGATGGAAGCAACCGCTGCGTCACTGAAGGGCGTTTTGCCTAGACCGGAGGAAGCGACTTCCCTTGAGCGGGTGCTCGATCGCTACCTTCCCCGCTCGTGACCAAGGCGGCCACGGCGAAGGCTGCGCCGAGCCTCGCTCAGGATCGCCGACGAAGTCGACCAACGTCGCGGCACACGCTGGCGCTGCTTGCGGCGCCAATATAACTCCATGGCATGCTTGGTGCAGCCATCCGGTACCTCCGGTCCCGAGGATCGATTGCTTAGCGGCGGCTTGATTCTTATAATTTCTCATTTTTACTTTCGCATCCAGTCCCGAGTGCGCTAAAATTTTAGCGGGTGTGCCGAGGAATTTTCGTGATCGCTCCCCGAGTGCGCACGCTAAATTTTAGCGGGTGGGCACTTAATTTTCGTGATCGCCGGTCCCGAGTGCGCATGCGCTAAATTTTAGCGGATGGGCACCGGTAATTCGTTTTACTGACTTTGATGATGTGCGTGGTCTGCACCGGAGTCGGCGGAGCGATTGGCTGCAAACAGCGTCGAGAAAGAGCTGGCCACCATTCAAGAAGCGAACAAGGAGCTTGTGCTGTTGCTGCGCGAAAGGAGGGGCTCGCCAGAGCTTGTCCTGGCTGGTGAGTTGGTGGCGGTGCGATCTGCGTTGAGTGCTGCTGAGCAGGGGTCGCCGACCTCGGCGCGAATCGGGAGGCGAGAAGAAGCAAGCTCGGCGAGCAGCAAAGAAGCCGCCATTGCGGCGGAGGAAGACCGAAGGTGTCGGAAGCCCTCATTGCTGGGCTTCGGGCGACCACCGCCGCTTATGTTTCATCACGGACTCGCCCCGTTGTTTGGTGAGTGCGTCTTCCCTTTCTGTCAGTTGTAGTGTTTGTGGTGTCCGTGGTACTCATCATTGTCTCCTTCTCGCAGGTCGTGTTATTGGTAGCCAAGAAGAAGCGAGCTCGCTTGACGCGAGGGAGTGCGTAAGCATGCTTGTCGACTCGGCGACGCTGTCGGCGACGTGGATCCGCGCCTACCTTCAAGAAATGTCGCCCACGGAGGTTATTCCCAGTGACCTTGTTGAGGTGTGGGAGTATTTGGAGAAGGCGCCCGTGGTCGTTGAGTTCATGACGCGGTCGGCGTTTCGGCGTGGAGCGTCGACAGGCGAGCCAGGACTCGCCCACTTCCCGAGGATTTCGACCTCGGCGATGTGACAGTGGGTATCCTTCGCCGACCGGGCGTGGACCTGTCCGAGGTTCTCAAGTTGCGGGAAGCGCCGCCGCGAGACTCGGGCGTGTCGGGCGATGGGCGACCTCCTTCCCTACAGAAGCGGTCGTCGTCGCGAGCGACCCCGGAGCCGCGTCGTGACTTCAAGGTTGAGCAACCTTTCCACTCGGCGATGGCGGGTGAGTGACGACGTATCCGTCAAACCCGTACACCGCTTCATCCGTGGCGCCGGATTCAGCGAGTCGTCAAAGCCTGCGAGTAGGGTAGTTTGCTGGATGTGTTAGCGGCTTCCACGGGCATAATTTGTTATATAAGACAATGCAATATGCGATTGAATGGGACGTCGTGTCCATTTTGCTATTTATTTGTGTGTTTTGGATTGATTTTGGACGAGTCCCCGAGCGCGTCCGCCCTTTTGTGGGGTTCACCTCGTATATGATGTTTGTTGTTATCAAGTGTTTTGTTGATTTAGTCGACTCGCCCGGGCTCGGGGAGCCAGTCGCAAAGCGACTCCCTTGAGTGCTCAGATTTTACCGTTTTCCCGTCTTGTGACGGGGTCGGGTGGCCGAGTCCCCGGCGTGGTACTTGGTAGTTCTAGGCGCAACTCGAGGGTGGTTGAGGACTCAGCGCGTTGGTGTGATCGCGTCACTCCTGCCTGGCCCGTGGGGTCAGTCGCGTGGCGAGTCCTGGGCATGCTCTCTTACTTGGCGTTTTCCCGGACCGATCGCGACGAACTGGTATTCAGTCCCCGAGCGTGGTACTTAGCCGTTCGAGTCGCTATGCCGAGATCTCGCGGAGGACCAAGGTCGCTGTGAAGCGAGGCGATTGTCTTGGTTCAAAACCGGTCGCTAAGCGACTCAATGGGGCTCCGGTTGGCGTTTTTTCGTGGACGCAAGACCTGAAATGACTCGATGCTCTTACATCGACTACTTAGCCGTGCCGATCGCTATACCAAAGGTTGACTTCTGCATTTTAGCATGACGCTGTTATTACGAGTGCGAGTGGCACAAGGCATGGAGAGTAGGCGCAATTTGCGGTAACTGTTTCATTTATTTCATAGCGACTGGAAAGTACATGTGTGGGGTTCTAGGAGTAGAACTTCCGGAGGAGGTTTACATTCCACGGTCGCTTGACGTCGAGCTTCGCCCCCATGACGTCGATGAGGTAGTAGGCGTCGTTGCCGGTCTGGCGCCCGATAGCGAACGGGCCTTCCCACGGAGGAGAGCTTGTGCATGCCCTTCTTGTCTGGATGAGGCGTAACACCAGGTCGCCTTCACGGAAGGTGCGGTTTTCACCCGTCGGCTGTGGTAGCGGCGGAGTCCTTGCGGTAAATGGCGGTGCGCGATCGGCGAGGTCACGTGTCGAGCTGGTCGAGCCCATCTTGGCGGGCCCAGCTCGTTTGCGGCCTCCGTATAGTGGACGACCCGGCGAAGTCGTGTTCGAGGTCGGTGGGCATGGCCGCTTGCCGTAGACCATGAAGAAGGGAGTGAATCCGTCGACTGTTAACCGAGGTGCAGATTCCCCGGATGACGGAGGCAACTCTTGACCCAGCATCCGGCGCTCGAGTGGTACTTGGAGTCGCGGCTTCAGGCCGTGGAGGATGCTTTGGTTGGCGCGTTCCTCCTGGCCGTTGGATTCCGGGTGGGCGACTGACGCGAGGTCAAGCCGGATGTGGTGCTCTTCGCAAAATTCGGCCATTGCTCCCTTGGCGAATTTTGTGCCGTTGTCCGTGATGATCTTTGAGGAAACCGTAGCGATATGAGCTCGCGTAGGAATTTAGTGGCGGTCTTCCCGTCGCATTTCGGACTGGCAGCCTCGACCCACTTGGTGAATTTGTCGGCGGCGACTAGCGGTGGGTGTAGCCGGAGGGGCTTTCTTGAAGGGCCTACCATGTCCATGCCCCATACGGCGAATGGCCAAGTGATGGGGATCGTTTTGGCGCCGAGCTCGATACGCGTCTGGTTGGCGTACGGCACCGCAGCGCTGGGCGATGGCGAATCGTCGGCGTGCGGTGGGCCAATAGAAGCCGTGTCGCATAGCTTTGGCGACCAGGGAGCGAGCGGCGGCGTGGTGGCCGCAGTCGCCTGAGTGGATGTCGTGGAGGATTTTGCGTCCTTCAGCCGGTTGGACGCAACGTTGGAACACGCCGGTGACGCTGCGCTTGTGTAGCTCGCCGTCGATAATGGTGTAAGACTTGCATCAGCGGCGATCATTGACGTTGTCTCGTCTGCTGGCGGTGCGGTTTCGGTAAGCGATGTAGGGCTTGGTCCGGCTGCGGCTCGGTGATGAGTGCGACCAAGGCTGCCTCACGGTTGGTGGGACTCGATGTCGATCTCCCTCGGGAGAGACCGATGGTTTGGAGATTGTGTCGAGGAACACGCCGGGTGGTGCGGTCGAGCCGACCGATCGAGAGAGGGCGTCGGCCTCTCGTTTTCTCCTGTCGATCCATTCGACAGAGTAGCCGGTGAAGTGGCCGCCCAGCTTGTCCACCTCTTGGCGGTACACCGCCATGGTAGGGGAGATGGCGTCGCAGGTGCCGGCGACTTGTCCTGCGACGAGGTCGGAATCTCCGTAGCATCGAAGGCGATTGACGTTCATCTCCTTGGCGGCCCGCATGCCGTGGAGTAGGGCCTCGTATTCAGCCATGTTGTTGGTGCAGGGCGTGAATTCGAGGCGGAGGATGTAGCGGAGCTTGTCGCCCTTTGGTGAAGTCAGCACTATCCCCGCACCGTCGCGTTCTTGGACCCGTCGGTCGCAGCTCCAGAATGGAGGTACGGCGGCTTCTACCGCTACTGGGCCTCCTCGATCGGCGATGAAGTACGCTGCTCGTGACTTAATCGCCTTCGTGGCTCGTATTTAATGTTGTGGACGCCGATCTCGGCGGCCACTTGGCGACCCGCCTCGCGATTGGATGATGTCTTGTAGTGGCGGCGAGGAGACGGCCGTGATCGGGTGCTCACGGAAGTAGTCGCGGCGCCGCTGAGCCAAGACCGCGTATACTAGCTTTTGGTACTGCGGGTATCGCTGGCGACTTGAGGACCTCGCTGATGTAGTATACCGCCGCTGGACCGGGCGCCTTTCCTTCCTCCGTGGTTCGACAACCATTACACCGACGGCGGCCGGACGCCGCGGCGTAAACCAGCATAGGCTCTTTGTCGGTGGTGCGGCGAGTAGTGGTGGCCAGTAGCACTTTTTAAGGTCGAGGCGCGTCGTCGCCTCCTTGTCCCACGGAAGGTGGGGTTCTGCGCATCAGCGGTATAGGGCATCGCCTTTTCGCCAGGCGGGATGAAGCGGCGAGAGCCGCTACACGCCCGCCAGCTTCGACGCCAGGCACTGGGTTTGCCGGTAGGCGATCGTGTCGATCTTCGTTGGGTTCGCCTCGATCCCTCGTTTGGAGACGACGTACCCGATGGTTGTCCGGTACACCGGTGCACTTGCTGAGTTGAGCTTTATCTTGTACCTTCGCAATTGGCGAAGGTCTCGCTAGGTCGTGAGTAGGTCGCCTTGGCGGCGGATTTCACGACCACGTCGTCGATGTAGACGTGGATGCGCCAATTTGGCTCATGAGGCATTCTTGCATGCACCGGTAAGTTGCCCGGCGTTCTTGAGGCCGAAGGTCATGGCGGTAGCGAAGGCTCGAATAGCGTGATGAACGCCGTCTTCTCCTCATCCTCGACAGCCATTTTGATCTGGTTGTACCGGAGTAGGCGTCGAGGAAACATAGCGACTCGAACCCGCGGTTGAATCGATTATCCGATCGATCCAGCGGGAGGACGAACTGCCTTTGGGCGGTATTCGGGTTTGTAGTCGATACACATTCTCCGGTCCGTTTTCTTCTCGACCAGACTGGGTTTGCCAGCCACTTGAGTATTTGATTGGCGGATGAAGCCGGCAGCGGTAAACGCTGCACTTCCTCGATTGCTCGACGGCGTTCTTCATTGAAGGGCCGTGGCGATCGCTTGACGGTCGCACTTTGGGGTCGGCGTTTAATTTGTGCTCAGAGCTCCCTAGGACACCGGGCATGTCGGAGGGTTTCCATGCGAAGATGTCCCTGTTCACGGAGGAACTTCGATGAGCGCCTTCCTATCTGGGCTCATGTCTGTCCCGATCGTCACCGTCTGGCCGAGTCGCACAGGACCAGCTCGACGGATGCGAGTGTCGTCGTGGCCTCAAAGGTTGAGGTGTTTGCGCCCTCGAGTTGGGCTTCTTGAGTATTGTGGGGTCGTCATGGTTGACCCGCTTGCGTGTTGGCGAGCTCGGGCGTGATTAGTCTCGCCGCGATGACGGCGTCGGCGATTCGGCTCCTTTGGCCTCGCGTTCGGCGGCCATGTCGGGTCGCCGTTGATGGTGATGACGCCGCACGGCCGGAGCTTCATCGCGTTGTGCGGCGTGGGCGCCATGAACTTAGCAACTGGCGCCCAGGCGCAGCGTGATGGTAAGCTGTCGAAGGGCACCGGCTCGAGACGATCCGCTTCCGCGGAAGTTTGCGAATACCGAAAGTGAAGGGTGGCGTGACTTTGCCGATCGGGTCGCCTTCCGACCGGGGCGATGCCGTGGAACGTGGTGTGGGTTGTCTCGATCATCGATTGCGGAGCCGCAACCCTGAAGGTGTCGAGGTAGAGGATGTTGATGGAGCTGCCGCTGTCCATCGTGTCTTGGGGAGCCGATCGCCAACCTTGGGCTTGACCACCAAGGCGACTCGTCGGTACTGGCGCGTGGCGGTGGTCTTGCCGGCTCGGTGATGGGCTGTTCCGACCAGTTCAGAACTGGGGGCGTCTGTTTGGGCCACCGTTGGCGGCGACAGCGCGGGCGATGACCTTCTTCTCGCCGTGTTGAAGCGTGAAGGTGTGGGCGAGCGGCTACTTTGCGAATTTTCCGCCATTTGGCGGAGTCGTTGTCGGTGTCCTCCGCGTGCCGTGCCTTCTCGATTTCCACGAGGGTGTGGCGTCGGCGGTGGTGTGCGCGGCTTTCCTTCCTGCCGTGGAACGCACATGGTTGGTTAAGGAGGGCCGCGGGATCAACCTTGGCTTGTTCTTGTAATTGCCGCCATCGCGCTGCCCTCCGTCCGGCGGTAGCTCTTGGCTCGCGTTATGCGTGCCAGTACATGACGAAGTCGACTTCGCCCGTCGCTGGGCGCTTTCACGTGAGGCGGGTGCCAGAGCGTAGGTCGGTTCAGCGTCCGCCGTCGTTGCGCCCGTCGACATTGCCCTCGACTCGTCGTCGATTTCTGGTTTGGATCCTCCTCGGCGCCGCTTGGCGATCTCGAGGAGGTCGGGTTGTTGTCGGTGTGCGGGCGTGTCGCTTGAGCTTGGCGACTAGAGGCTCGTGGCGGCACGAGGTCTTGAAGCAATGGATCGCGGTGTCCGGGTGGATGCCACCGCCGTACCAGATCTCTTGCCACCGTTGGACCCGATTCTTGGTCGACTCACGGGTCCCTGGGCGCATCGTTCTGGTCCTCGATGGTGGTGGCGCGGGTGTAGGAGCACTCGAAGTGCCCGACGGCGTCATTTCCTCCGAGTCGACATCGTCACGGGGAGCGTGTTGATCCATTGCCTGCACGTCCCTCCATCATCGGGAGGTAACGGCGGTAAAGTAGGTCACAGACCGCGATCCCCATTGCCATGAGGTATGTGTCAAGCCGACTGCGGGTCGTCAGGAGTCGTATTTTCTATCTCCTTTGGCGCCTTGAAGTTTGGCGGGTACTTCTCGCCTCGGATCATTGGTCCGAAGCACTTAGGCCAAGTCGGTGGCGACCCCATGGGCTCGCCATCGCGCGATTAGTTAGGTGTGCCGCAAGTCGTCGGCTGGCGTCTTGCGCGCTTTGGTTGTTGATGATGTGAGTGCGGGCATCGATGGGTTATCCGTTAGCGGCGAAGTTGGTGCCGCCCGGGATCGTTAATTGGAAGTGCAGCGTTAGCGGGTCGGTGTTGGAGCTGTAGTGGCTCGTGGCGGGCAATTGAGGGTGTTTGCCGCTGGCCGCTGAGGCCGCCCACTTCGAGGAACGCGAGTATACTCGCCCTGCAGTCGGCCCGCTTTTTGCTGCTCCACGGCCTTCGCGGTGGCCACGACGCATCGGATCTGTAGGGCACCGTCGCCGATGGCCGTGATGCTATCGGCTGCCGCTCGCCACGAGGTTGTCCATTGGGGTGGAGAACAGTGGGAGGCCGTTGCCTCGCTCCGTGAGGAGACAACTATCCGCGGTTGGTCCACAGGAGGTGCGGTTGGGTGGTGGTGGGGCACCCATCGCCGTCGATCTGGGGCCGGGCGCTTCCTCCGGTGGCACGTTCGCAGATCGCGGCGCTTCGGCTATCGAGCCGGTCGTTCGTCGTCGAAGTTCAGGGCACGCCCTTGAGCGGTGGGGTTCAAACGTGACTGATCCGCCGCTGGTGGTAGCGTGACAGCTCTCGCCGTCACCTTTCGGCGGAATTTTCGCTCGGCCTGCTTCCTTGGCCGCCCGCCCGGTTTCAAGCGGAGTTCCTCGACCTCCGTTGCCGTGGCATTAGGAGGATTGGGTGGAGAAAGGGTCCTCCGGCGGATCGGTGCCGGTGGCCATGTAGCGCGTGGCGGCGCTCGGCTCCTTCGTGGAGGTCGGCGAATTCTCCGACCCGAGTCGAATCGAGATTCCGAGGATGGAAGGGTCCTCGAAGTCTTCCGTTGGAGACCTGGCGATGGAGCCCGCGGATGAGGCAGCGGTGATGGATCCGGCGAGTGACGCCGGTCGCCGGTCGGCGTCATCGGTGAGCGCATCTTGCGTCGCGAGTTCCGCCACGTTGCTGGGCCCGGTTGTACTCGGGCGAGGCGGTGGATCGTGCGAACCTGGCTCTCGGAGAGCCGATCGCGTGGTGGCGACTCGCGGATGCGAGCCGAGTCCTCCGAGCGATGGCGTCGGTGAGGCCGACGAAGAGGCTGATCGTCTTGGAATTGGGATTACGCTGTCGTGGCGGTCGCCGGGCGTAGCTACTCGGCAAGATCTGGAGCATCTCGCCGATCGCTATCATGCGGCGGTGGCGGCCGTGTCGTTGATGGGCAGATTGGATCTCGCCAGAACACCCGGCCAGACCGCCAGGCCCCACGGTGGGTGCCCGCCGTGGGAATGGTCACGGCAGATGCCGCAATCGGCGGTAGTAGAACGAAGGGCAAGGGCGGCCAGCCATCTGCGGTCGAGATGAGGGCAAAGACAGGTTTTACCCAGTTCGCCCAGGGAAAAGACCTACCTCGCTTGATTGTATTATGGAGGTGTTTACAATGGGCGAGCTCGGCTAGGCGAGTCGCTTGGGTGTATGAGGGAACGTGTCTCTACTCACCCCATAGGGAGGTTTATATAGGCTCACCTCCCTAGGGTTTACATATCTCAACCGATTGATTCTGACTTGATAATCGTTCAACCTAGTCCGACTGGGCCTATCTACTCGCTTGGGCCTTGACTTCGATCGCTTGGTACCTTTGGGCTTCAATCCACTGCTCACAGTTCACCCAGCCCTTGGGCCAGTCGAAAACGTCCCGCTGAGTATACCCCAGTAGGCGTATCCCCATCATAGCCTATGGCGGGGGATTACTCACTCATGGATGGGGAAACATGGATGGTTGATGGAGAGGCGTCGGTGATGATGATGGCGATGATCTCCTCCAATTCCCTATCCCGGCAGGGTGCCAGAATGGAGTTTCTGGTTCCGAAACGCGGTTTCTGGTGGTGGAAGCACAACGCAACTCTATCTGGAAAAACGTTGAAAATCCCCTCTGTTTTTAGGTCAGAGGGCTTATGTAGGCGAAGGGGGAGACCGAGGGGGTGCACGAGGTGGTCTCACCACCCAGTATGACTGTCTTGGCCAGTGGCGGGGGTGTGGGCCCCTCGTGGCCCTTCTCCGTCTCGTCTTCTGGCTCCGTGAATCTTCTAGTAAAATAGGAGTTTTGCGATATTTTCCGGTATTTTTCCTGAAAGTTGATTTCTTGCACAAAATGAGACACCAAAGAAATTCTGCTGAAAACAACGTCAGTCCATGTTAGTTGTATCCAAATCACACAAATTGGAGAAGAAACAATAGCAAAATTGTTCAGGAAAGTAGATACGTTTTGGACGTATCAACTCCCCCAAGCTTAGATTATTGCTTGTCCTCAAGCAATAAAGTTGAAAACTGAGTGTGATAGAAGAACTTTCATGAACATGTTTGCTTCATGTGATGTATATATTCTCAGCATATGATCAATACTTAGACAATTCATAATAAGGAGTATGCAAATAAGTCTACTCAATAGTTATGCAAGCTATGAAGAGATTCCAACACAATAATAACAAGCAGCATGAAACATAAACATAAGCAACATTGCAATGCTCATAAGAAGATATGATAGAGTGGTCTCGCTTGCCTTTGATTGTGGAGAAAAACATAAATTCTAAGGCACCTCTGAAGTTCAACTGAAGACTGGAAGTAAATATATCAATGATACAAGCATCAAAGTTATGTCATAATTAACCAAGTTTTGAAAACAAGAACATTACACTAAGAATGAAAACTATGCTCTCAAGAAGGTGCTCATAGAATAGGTGGTGACTCAACAAGGAAGTGAAAAGGTTTTGAAAAGTTTGAAATGCTTCCAAATGCTGAAAGTATGGTACTGATTAGCCTTGAGCTCTCATTGCCCTATCATAGACATCTTTAAGTGGTTAAGTTTAAAGTGAGGTCCAATTTGAGTTATATGTTTGACATACCATAAACTAGAAATCTCATGTCCCTTGAGTACGAGGGTCGTTCCTCATGCTACCCAACTTTAGTTACCGATAAGTTCTTGTCATTGTAAGTACATGCGTATCATAGAGAACCTCCAACGGGGTACCCCTTGCCCCATGATACAGGAGCTATCCCCTTACCGGTAAGTTTTTCCTCTTGTTAGTCTTAGTTTTGCTAGTTGCTTGCTTTTTAGAGTGTGTTAGAACTTCTATAGTTTTAGTTTTTAGTTTTCTTTTGTGTCTTTAAAAAAATCTGCGAGAAAATCAGTTTCCAAATTGCCTACAAATAAAGTTTCCTAAAAAATTCCAGAAAATTCATATTAAATTTTTTCGTGAAAAAAAGGCGAGGGGCACTGGAGTGACCTGGGACCACCAGGCAAGACACCCACAGGTGCGCCTAGCCCAGGTGTGGGCCATCCCTGACCCTCTACTTAGCCTCCTCCCTGCCACTTCTTTCTCTCTCCCGTAAAACACCGGAAAACTTCTCAAAGTTCGAGTTCCTGCTGTTCTTGCTCCCGATTTTCGATCTCCTTCTTAGCCAATCTTTGTTGCTGATTTTTTGAGGGATTGATCTTCGGTATGTGCCTCCTCCGCTTGTCCAATTAGATTTTTGATTGGTGGATTGTATCTCGAGTATTTTTCTACTATAGGTGACTGGTTATGTGAACATGCATGCTTGTTCTATGCTCAGAGATTTCATTTTGATGCATGTTTAGCCCTCTATTAAGTTCCTATAGTAGTTCCCCTTCATTTATTAACTTGGAAATCACTTGGTTTGGTGTTTGTCTAAAAATTTCAGAAAAGGGGCCATGGACAACCATACTTTTGGAGAAGTGTATGAAAGAGATTCACCAAGGAGGGCAAGTCCTCCGAGATAAGCCTCTCAAGATAGTCCATCATACAATAAGGATCTTATTGCGCCGCGCTTTGGCAATGAGGGATATGCGCACCCTTCTACCTTCCCTTGTTTTTCCTTTTTGCAAGTTGCAAGGATCCTCGATGATTTCCTAACTCTTGTTCGGAGGGTTGGTCTAACTGATTACATGCAGGATGAGAGTGAGCAATATGCTTTGCTCACCAAAACTTTTTTGGAGAGTTTCACTTTCACTAACACCTCTTACAGCTCAAAGATTTCATTCAAAATCTATGGTAGGCCTTTTACCATGACATTGGAAAGATTTTGCAGTATTATAGGTATTGGCATGGCTGGGACGGTGAAGAAGATTCATGGTCACACACTAATTTGTTGGAGCTTACCGTGGGATAAGAAATGATGATGACCGCATTCCTAGCACGGGAAGATACGAAATATTCAACTCCTAGCTCTCAGATAGTTTGCTTATTATCTTGCCACTAGCATTCTTGGTAGGGAGAACACTAGCAATATTTCCAACTATCATTTGGCTTTTGTCGCTGTTTCACATAACAATGAAACCAGGTATAATCTTGGTTCTCTCATTGCTCGCTGCCTAGCTGCTAGAGGACCCATTTATGGGGGTATTATTGCACAGTAGTTGCCGCTTAGACACGAATGATACAGTGATGACGCCACAGAGGCTCGATATAGATGCTATGACCCACAAGTATAGGGGATCACAATAGTCTTCCAGGGTAGTATAACCCAATTTATTGATTCAACACAAGGGGAGTCAAAGAATATTTATAAGTCTTAACAACTGAGTTGTCAATTCAGCTGCACCTGGAAGTAGTCTTGCCAACAGTAGTTTATCAGTAGCAATAGTTTTGTAGTAGAAATAACAAAGTAACAACAGCAGTAAAGCAAAGGCATTAGTAACAATAATAGCAAACAACAGGGTTTAAGTGCGGTAGGCATAGGGATGGATGGACGGGTGACAAGGTTTAATCTCGTCAATGCCCATTGTTATGAGCTTGGGTTTTGGAGAAGGTAGGGATGCTGGAGAACACGGAACGGTTAGCAAACAAGCAACACAGAGACACTAAGTTTACCCAGGTTCAGTCCACCGGAGGGAAAACCCTACTCCTGCTTGTCTACTCTTGATTACGGCGGAACCGAAAGTTACAGGGGTGCGAAGATGCAATGTGGCGTGGAGGTGTGTATGCGGTGAGAGGTGCCCTCCTCGCCGTGCCCTCCTAGCCTTTATATAGATAGGCAGGTCCCGGGCGTAGGTCGAGTCAGTTACAGATTAGGGTTTGCCCTTTGAAATTCTATATACACTATCCTTGTTCTCCAAGCATCCAAAGGCGTCATGGGCCTGGGCCACCCGGAATCTCCGCAGGTTGCATATCTTGTAGTGAGCCTTCCTTCGGGCTGGACTAGGAATGCTGATGTTTTGTACCCGTGGGGTATAACCATTTCAGTAGCCCCCGAGTGGTTAGTTGAATCGCAGATACGGCTGGGGACTCCTCAATCTTTCGGGTGCAGTTTTATGCCTATTTACAAGAGAATGGTTTTAGTTTGTAGGATGCGGTGCTCGAATCTCCGGCGGATCAGGCGATTAATCGTCATAGGACAAAACAACACGATCTTCTTCAGATTCGAGTCCCTAGACTCGAACCTGGAACAAATGCTGGTGTAATTTGACTCAGGCCGCTAAGGTCTTATAGGAGTCAAATCCCAGTAATTTTTGAGTGATATACCCAACGCGTCCGTCAGGATTTTCATCGCGTCTGTTGACACAGGTTTTTACTGGCAGGGCGCAGTCAGGTGCGTTACCAGGCCATCAGATGGTATATGTAGGTCTTATCTTTGTGTCGTAGACACAACATCCAAAATTTTACCACCACGGAGGTGTTCCGGGTGGCCAAGGAGATTGCTTCTCACTTAACGTTGGTTTGGGCAAAGTTGCCAGAAAGTTTTTTGCATTTTGATCTGAAGGATCGTAGTATAAGAATTCATAAGGTGTGTGACCAGCGCTCCCTATGGGAGTATCCCCCGAGTGTCTGATCGAGTCGTAGACTCGAGCAGAGACTTTAGTTCAGTTGTTTTTGGCTTCAGGTCCGAAGGACATAATTTTTTCGGATGGTTGAATCAATCCTCCCTATGGGAGTATCCCCCGAGTCCTTAGTGGAGCCGTAGACTCGACGTAGGACTCAAAGAATCATTAGTTGTGTAGTTCCTTAACCATGCCTCAGGTGCGTGGCCAGCGCTCCTGATAGGAGTAGCCCCAGAGTAGTTGTTTGAATCGTAGATTCGAGGAAGTACTTGTTTTTTCAGTCGAAGAATTCCAGCCGTTGCTAGACTGCTTGATGACGTCAGTGCTGACGGTCGATGACCTCTACCATCTGCGGCGCCAGAGGTGACGTAACACGACGATCGTGGGTCCCACTTTCTGACTTGAAGTTGACTAGTCATGCGCGACGTGGCGAGAATTACGGCGTCTCCTCGGTTTCCGTGCGTAGTGGACGGCATCGGGCGACGGTTCGCTACTGTGTTGACACATGGACGGTTGGATCTGTTCCTGGCGTTAGGGCTTCTGGATGAACGGCTGTGGGTCATCGTATTCATCTTTATAACCGTGGGGAAAACAGTGATTTGTTTTTCACCCTTTGCCATTTGCTTTCACTGCCTCCATTTTTGCTGAGCTCGTCCTCGCGCGCACTGGATGTTCTTCGATCTTTTCCCTCCTCGCTCCTGCACACGCACCACCGTCTTCGATGCTTCTCCATGGTGAAGTCAAAGAAGGCTTCGCTGAGCGGGCTCACTGCCGCCGTCGGTGGCAAGAAAGGTGCCGCCACCGCTCGCATTACCGATGGCGGGTGGAGGCGTACGGAGACGCGCGAGGGTGATCTGCACAATCTGCGCGATGCGGGTTTAATCCCGAAGGACAAGGAGGACGTCAAGATCCCCGACAATGAGGTAATTCCCCGTCCACTCGCAGGGTTTCGGGTGATGTTTGTCGCTTTCGTTCTTCGCGGCATCTCGCTCCCAGTCCATGATTTTCTCCATCGGCTGTTGTTATACTATGGCATCCAACTCCACAATCTTTCACCCAATTCTCTTCTCCACGTCGCCTGTTTCATTACATTTTGCGAGTGCTGGCTCGGTATTGAGCCGCACTTTGGCCTCTTCCAGAAGCTCTATTCCATGAATAGGCAATCTGGCACCGGCGGGGTCTACCCGCCACGGCTGCATTTCCCTCCGATCTTCTATTCTCTTCTTTTCCTTTTCCATGTCTGAGTCTGTCCAATACTGGCGGAAGAAGTGGTTTTATATCCGCGACTCCAGAGTGGACGGGAAATTTTTTGGCCTTTCTCCCTTCAACTCCATCTAAGAGATCCTGCCGAAGAGATCTTGGAGGAATCATATCCTGGAGGGCGAGGTGAAGGAGGTAGAGGAGCTCTACCGTCGGGTGGAGGCCCTCTAGATGGTTGCGGAGAAGGAGGTGAATGGTGTGGACATCATCCGCACCTTCCTCAAACATTGGGTGCAGCCACTCCAGGCGAGGGCGCATCCGATGTTTCTCTACTCTGGACGCCATGACCCGACGAGGGTTTCGGCTGAGGAGATCTCCAGGGGCGACCTCGATAGGGCTCTTCGGCCGCTGCTGAAGTTCAAGGCTGAAGAGGACCTCCCAAAGAAGTCCTTGACTGCCCCCTTCAGCTCTTCAAATCCACTTCCTCAGGTTTTAGAACTGCGTCCTGCGCGTTGCACTTTTTTATGATTGCTGTTTTTCGCATGACTAAGCGTTGCTTAATCACGTTTTTGTCTTCTTTTGCAGGAACTAAAGTTAGCTGGCATGGTGCCTCCGCTGCCTAAAAAGTATCCTATTGCGCCGGACAACTAAGTTGTGGACTCCGAGTCTGAGCTTCCACCGGCGCAGTCGCTAACTCATGATGCCCCCGAGGCGAGCGAGGGGCGGACCCGAAAGTGGGCACGGAGTCCGAGTGAGTCTTCGGATGCCTCGACTCCGCCGACGCTAGGGACCCATCCTTCCTTGTGCGCCACAGCGGGGATGACGGTGCTTCCTCCTCACCGTTCCCGGCTGTGCCTCTGCGGGAAATGGCGCCGCAGGCGCCGGCCAAGAAGAATAAGAAGGAGAAGGCGCCGCCCGTCTTTGATTTGAGCGACATCAACTCGTAAGTACCTTCGGATGTTATTCGTTCTGTTTTTTGCGTGTGCACTTTTCTTTTTGCTTTGATGAATATTTTCCTTGCAGCCACTCCTCGGAGGGCTCTCTTAATGAGGGCGCTCAGGAGGCCGTAGGGGAGTCGAAGCCGACGGCCCCTCCCTCTCAGACGGTGGCCAACTCTAGGGGGCGATGCTCCGAACCCCTCTCTGCAGGGGGATCAAGTAGTCATCACTCAGAAGACTGCATCTGGACCTTCGGAGTCCCCGGCGGAGCATGGAAGGGGTTTGTCCTCTTGTCCGGGGGGAGCCCCCGAGCCTTTTTCGGGTCGTTTTGTTTGATGCTTTTCTCGTTTTGGGGCGCAGACCCCGAGTCCTTTTCCTGATTCTTTCTTCATTGTTTCCTTATGCTTCTTTCCGCAGCCCTTTGTGCACAGCGTGAACCTGCTAATCCAGCAAAGATCTGGCGCCGAGGCCAAGATGTCGCAGCTCAGGTACGTTTGCTTGCTCTTATCTTTTTTCATGTTACGAATGTAGCTTGTGTTGCTCATGTGTGTTCTTGATGCTTTGTAGATGAAAATAATGCGGCCCTTTGCCGGTTGGACGCTCTTCAAAAGAGCCTTGGTCGCGTGAAGAAGTAGGCTGCTGATGCTGTGGAGGCGAAGGAGCGCCTGCAGCAGGAGTTGGCTGATGTTGCCGAGGCCAAAGAGCGCCTGCAGCGGGAGACTTTGGATCGCGAAGAGCAGCTCGAAACTGTTGCGGCTGCGCATGAGAAGGAGGTGGCCGAGAAACTGATGGTTGCGGCCAAGGCCTTCTCCGGTATGTGTCTTGCATGAAATTGGTCTTTTGGATTTTCGACTGTTCTTTCTGTCTTCTTGTCCTTATTCGACTCCTGCATGTTCTTCTTTGCGCCAGATGCTTCGGGCATTGCGTTTGATCGCGGTGTCTTGGAGCACGGGAGCACTCTGTATGATGCCACCGCAGCGGTCTAAGATCGTTGCGGCACTGCTGCTGGTTCCCTTGCCAAGGCCAAGGAGGTCCTACAGCGTTTCTACAAGGAGATCGTTCCCAAGGGCGCTGCCCTTGAGGATGTTGATTCTCTGGCGGATGCGCTGTCAGAGGATGCCCCTGCGGCCTACAAGCGTAAGCAGAAGGGCATCTGCGCCTCCGTGGGGATAGCCATGGCCATGGCGTTCAGAGCAGAGCTGGATCTTCAGCACGTCACCTCCCAGATGTCAACAGCTCCTGGCGGCTATGAGGTAGCCTTTGCTCTCTTTGCTTCTCATTGTAAGAGGTATGGTATGAAGCTTATCGACCTCCTGGCGGACTACGCGGCGAGGCAGTAGGGAGAAGCCAGGCGCAGGCAATCTGGATCCGAGGCTACCTCGGATGCGGGCGCCTAAATCTATTGTACCTAGGATAGCTTTTCTTCTTCTATTACTGTAATATTTTGTCGAACAATTTCTCCTTGTGCCATGCAGTGGCTTTTGATGTATATAAATGATGCTTCAGGCTGTTGCCAGAGAAATGTGTTGTTCATATTCTTACTTGCTTTTCCTTTAGGGACCTTCGAGTGAGGCTCCCATGGATACTTCGACAGTCCCCCAACCGCGACCATCTTTGGATGATGCGTCGCATCTTGTTTTTCTTCATGACCGCGTACGTAGCCTGGAGAAGGAGATCCTTGGCGTTCGAGGCCACACGAACATGTGGAAGTCAAAGACTAAGCGGGCTACCGCCGGGGAGGAGTATCTGATGGGGGAGTTGTGGCAGTTGAGCGATCAACTGCAATGTGAGTTTTCTTGAGCTGCTGCTCATTTTCGGATGCGCCTTGTTGTTGTGTCACCTTATTCTGAGTTTTCTGCAGGTGCCAACCTTGTTCCGAGGGTGGATAAGGAACATGTTGCAGTTCGTATCAACTGCCTGACCCAACAGGATATGGAAGCTGGAGGCTTCTTCTGGATCGACCGTGACCGGGCCACCATCCTTGAGACGGTGCAGGATCGTGTTCATGAGGTGTCGCGGGTGCTGAGGCAGGTGAAGACTTCCCTGGCATCGATTATGTATGTCATGTTTCCTCTGGACGAGGCACCGTCCACCCTTTGGGGTTTATTGTCAAAGTTTCGGGACGTGAATCACGTGAGGGAGTTGGTGCGACACCAGTTGGTGGCAGGGGTGAAAGCTGCCCTGTCGCTTGTTCGGCAGCATCGTCCTGATGTTGATCTTGCGGAGATGGCGGATGGGCCGCCCCTTCGACCAGATGGTGGCCTTTGGGATATGCTCCCGCATTATGCGGCTATTAGGCAGTATGCCGAAGAGATTGTAGATCTTTTTGAGCATCGGGCGCACGTGATCCTTCAGAATAGGTAGGTCCTAAAAAAAGATAGATGTAAAACCTGTATATATTTCGACTGGGCTTGTTGTGCCCTTTCTTGTAAATATTATTTGTGTTAGCACGTGGTGCTTTATTGTATGCATGTCCTTTTCGTTTGCCTGACATGGTCAGCTACTCAGGTTTACATGCGTTATTTTCAGACAACGAAGTCGTGAGGTGAGGCGGAGCCCCCTAGTGTGTCAGAAAGTAATGGAAGGAAAAGAGATTTTTGGACTGGGGACTTAGCTTTTATTCATATCGTAACGAGGAGGTACATTGTTCGGTTGAGTATCCTTATTGAAAGTAAAGGGATAACTAGGGGTAGAAGCGTCGCAGACACGCGGCGTTCCAGGGGTTGGAGTATTCGACTCCTGACGCGATGTCCTTGAGGCGATAGGTGCCGCCCGGGATGACTTCTTTGACGATGTAGGGTCCTTCCCAGGGTGACTCAAGCTTTTTAGGCAGCTCTTGCTTGAGTCATAGGACGAGGTCTCCTTCGACAAAGGACCTTGGTCGCAGCCATCGGCTGTGGTAGTTGCGGACGCTTGTCTGGTAGACCGTTGAGCGAGACGCGGCGATGTCACGTGCCTCGTCGAGTGTGTCGACGACATCTTCTAGTGCGGCCGTCGATCGGCTTGCCCAGAGGGCGACCCATGGGGCCTTGTGGCGCACCTCGGCGGGTAGCACGGCTTCAGCTCCATGCACCATGAAGAAAGGTGTGAAGCTAGTTGCGCTGTTCGGCGTTGTGCGTAGGCTCCAGAGGACGGAGGGTAGTTCCTCTGCCCAAGCTCTCGCAAGCCGTTCGAGTAGGCTGAGCGGGCGTTTCTTGATGCCTCCGCCTATAATGTTCTTGGCCTTTTCGACCTGCCCGTTGGTCTGCGGGTACGCCACCGAGGCGTATCATATGTTGATTCCAAGGCCCTCACATAAGTCCTGGAATTCGTTCGAGCCATTGTCCGTGATGATGTTATGCGTCACGCCGAACCTGTAGAATATGGACTCGAAGAACTTGACGGACGTTTTGCCGCTTTGGTTGGTGATGGGCATAGCCTCGATCCACTTGGTGAATTTGTCGACTGCGACCAAGAGGAAAACGTGACCTCCTGGCGAGGACTTTGGCAGTTTGCCGATCATGTCGAGGCTCCATTGGGCAAAGGGCCAGTCCAGTGGTATGGGCCTGAGATCTGATCCTGGTGCATGTGGCTTGTCCGCGAACCTTTTGCAGCCATTGCATCTTCGGACAATGTCCTTGGCATCGTTCATGGCCGTTGGCCAGTAGAATCCGGCTCGCAGAGCTTTGGCGACGAGGGCGCGGCTGCCTGCATGGTGACCGCAGATGCCTTTGTGGATGTCTTGGAGGATAGTTTTGTCATCACCCACGGTGACGCATCTTTGGAGCATGCCCGAAATGTTGCACTTGTACAACTCGCCATTGTGAAGAGTGAATGCTTTGGACCGGCGAGATATGTGTCGTGCATCTGTCGGGTCGTCAGGAAGTTCCTTGTGGAGCAGGTACCGAAGGTACGGCTGCGTCCATGTCTCCTCGATTTCCATGAACTGCATCAAGATGACGAGCTCGGCCTGCGTAGCCGAGCTTTTCAGTCCTTCCGGTGTAGCCCAGTATTCTGTTTCTTCGAGTGATCCCTTAGGGAATTTCCATTTGATGGAGGGTACGTAGATTTGTTCGAGGAACACACCTAGTGGTACCATGCACAAGTGGAGCCGATGTTGGCGAGTCTACCGGCTTCTTTGTTGCTTTCCCTTCCAACATGTCGAAGCTCGCAGCCGTCAAAGTCTCCTTCGAGTGAGTTGTAGAGCGCGCGGTACGCGATCATGTTGGCAGCGTGTGCGTCGCACTCATTCATCGTGTGCTGGACGACGAGGTTTGAGTAACCATAGATGGCTAGGCGCGTTGCACCGCAGATCTTGGCCATCCTCTTGCCATGGATGAGGGCCTCTTATTCCGCCTCATTGTTGGAGGCGCGAAATTTCATCTGAAGGACGTATTTCATCTTGTCACCTTGCGGGGACATTAGTATGACGCCTCGCCTCCAGCGGCGCGCTTGGAGCCATCGAGTGCATCGCCCATGACCGTGGCATGTCCGTAAAGTGTCTGGCAGCTGGAGCTCCATGCAGTGGACGAGGAAGTCAAGGAGGACCTGAGATTTGATCGCATGGCGCCGCTCGTAGACTATGTCTAGAGGGGATAGCTCGATGCCCCACAGGGCTACGTGTCTCGTGGCTTCGGGGTTGTTCAGGATGTTGGAAAGTGGCACCTCGTTGACGACCATTATCTGATGCTCCTGGAAGTAGTGGCTCAACCGCCGAGCCTTCATGAACTTGCCGTAGGCGAGTTTCTTGTAGTGAGGGTACCTCTGTTTTGTTGGTGTCAGTACCTCGCTGAGGTAGTAAATGGGGCGTTGGACCCCATGGGTCTTGCCATCCTCGGGTTGTTCGACCACGAGTACGGTACTTACTACCTAGTGCGTGGCTGCGATGTATAGCAGCAGTGGCTCTCGCTCCTTGGGCATGACCAAGACAGGCTAGGTGGACAGCAGTCGCTTTAGATCTTCCAATGTGTCGTCTGCTTCAGGTGTCCACTCGAATTTGGCTGCTTTGCGTAGTAGTTGGTAGAAAGGCAGGGCCTTCTCACCCATGCGGCTGATGAATCTTCTTAGTACCGCGATGCGCCCAACGAGTTGCTGGACACCTTTGAGGTTCTTCGGCTTCTCCATGGCCAGTATGATCCGGATTTTCTTTGGATTTGCCTCGATTCCCCATTGGGAGATGAAGTAGCCAAGTAATTGGCTAGATGGGACGTCAAAGGTGCACTTTTATGGATTCAACTTGATCTTGTAGTGATCAAGGTTATCGAACGTCTCGTGGAGATCGTCGATCAGTGTCTTGGCTTCCTTGGTCTTGATGACTATGTTGTCGACATAGACTTGGATGTTGCGACCGATCTGGTTCTTCAGACATGCCTGCATGCACCTCTGGTATGTGGCACATGCGTTCTTTAGCCCGAAGGGCATGGTGTTGTAGCAGAATACCCCAAACAGCGTGATGAACGTCGTTTTCTCCTTATCTTCGACCTTCAGCCGAATCTGATTGTAGCATGAGTAGGCGTCGAGGAAGGAGAGTTTCTCGCATCTTGCATTCGAATCGATGATCTGATCGATCTGAGGAAGGGGAAGTGGTCCTTGGGGTGGTGCTTGTTGAGCAACGTGAAGTCCACGCACATCTGCAGGATGTCTGTGTATTTCTTTGGGACTAGCATGGTGTTCGCTAGCCACTCTCTCTCCTTGATTTCTCGGATAAACTTGGCGTCCAGTAGTCTGTTGACTTCGATTCGAACTGCTACTTCTCGTGGTTCGGATAGTCATCGGATCGACTGCTTGATCGGCCTTGCGTCCAGGAACACATTGAGTGCATGCTCGGTGAATTCCCTGGGAACTCCTGGCATGTCCGCTGGACACCAGGCGAAGATTTCCCAACGCCGAGGAATTGACGAGCGCTTTCTGTCTTGGTGGCGTCATTGGCGATCGCGCCGTCTTGGATGTCGGTTGTGATGGGGATGCCACCGGGTATACCCGCGTATGCTTCGACCGCCAAGAACTGGCGTAGTGGGCATGCAAGACGGCAATGGATTGAAGCCCAGAGGAACCAAGCGACTGGAAGGTGAAGGCCCAAAGTAGTAGATATGCCCGGATTAGGTTAAACGTATCAAGCTTTAACTGAATCGGTTGAGATATGTAAACCCTAGGGAGGTGAGCCTATATAAACCTCCACGTAGGGCGGTAGAGATACTATCCATACACCCAAGCGACTCGCCGCCTAGCCGAGCTGCCCATTGTACCACCTCCATAATACAATCTAGCAGAGTAGGTCTTTACTCCGGGCCTAACCAGGTAAAACCTCGTGTCTTTGCCCTCATCTCGCACCGCAGATGGCTGGCCGCCTTTCCTCGTTCTACTACTCGCCGATTGCGGCATCTGCCGTGACCATTCCCACGGCTGGCGCCACCGTGGGGCCTTGCAGGTCTGGCCGGTGTTCTGCGGCGAGATCCAATCTGCCCATCAACGAGACGGTCGCCACCGGCCGCATGATAGCGATCGGCGAGATGCTCCAAATCTTCGTCGGCCTTACCGACGTCATCGTCTCGGAGGATTCGGCTCGCATCCTCGAGTCGCCGCCACGCGATCGGCTCTCCGAGAGCCAGATCCGCACGATCCATCGCCTCCGAGTACACCGCCCACGCACGCGTGGCGAACTCAGCGGCCGCAGAAGACGCGGCCCTCAACGACGACGCCGACTCGGCGACCCGGGCGTCACTCGCCGGGTCCATCACCGCGGCTTCACCCGCGGGCTCCATCACCCAGGTCTCCAATGTGGGAGACTTTGAGGACCCCTCCATCCTCGGGATCTTCGAATTCGACTCCTGGTCGGAAAACTCCGCCGACCTCCGCGACGGAACCGGTCGCCACGCCGCGACCTACATAGCGACCGGCACCGATCCACCGAAGGATCCATTCTCCACCCCAATCCCTCCTAACGCCACGGCAACGGAGGTCGAGGAACTCCGCCTGAAACTGGCGGAGGCGGTGCGCAAGGAACAAGCTAAGCGAAATTTCGCCTCGGCGGTGGCGCCAGAACTATCACGCTACCACCAGGATCAGGTCGCGCTGAACCCCACCGTTCGGCCGCAAACTTCGATGACGAAACGACGACCAGCGAAGGCGGCGATCTGCGAACGCGCCACGGGAGGAAGCGCCGCCCCGCCAGATCAACGGCGATGGGCGCCCACCTCCACCCAACCGCACACCTCCGAGGACCAGCCATGATAGTAGTCTCCTCACGGGAGAGAGACGCAAACGGCCTCCCACTGTTCTCCACCCCGATGGACAACCTCGTGGCGGGCCGAGCAGCAGCCGACAACATCACGGCCCCGGGCGACGGCGCCCTACAGATCTAGTACGTCAGGGCCCTGCTCGCAAAGGCCGTCGAGCAGCAAAACATAGGCGCCGACTCGCAGGGTCGAGTATACTCGCGTTCGTCAGGAAGCAGAGCGGCCTCAAGCGGCCGCCCAACGGCGACAAACACCCTCAACTGCCCGCCACCAGAGCAAATGCATCTCCAACACCGACCCGCGAACGCGGCACTCTCCACCAATGACCCCAGGCCAGCGACCAACTTCGTCGCCGCCAACGGGCAACCCATCGACGCCCGAACCCACATCATCAACAACCAAAGCTGGCGCGCACGCAAACCCGACGACCTGCGACACACCCTAACCAATCGCCACGACGGCGAGCCCATGGGGTCGCTCAGTCGACTCGGCCCCAAGTGCTTCGGACCAATGATCCGAGGCGAGAAGTACCCGCCAAACTTCAAGGCGCCGAAGGAGATAGAAAAGTACGAACCCTCGTACGACCCCGCAGTTTGGCTCGATATATACCTCATGGCGATGGGGATCGCGGGCCACATCGACCTGCTAGCCGCCCGTTACCTCCCCCTGATGATGGAAGGAACGTGCAGGCAGTGGATGAACACCCTCCCCCTGGACAATATCGATTCCTGGGAGGAGATGCGCGACGCCTTCGTCATGCACTTCGAGTGCTCCTACACCCACGCCACCACCATCGAGGACTTGGAGCGATGCGTACAATGACCCCGCGAGTTGACCCGCAACTGGGTCCAACGGTGGCAAGAACTCTGGTACAACGCGGTCGGTATCCACCCGGACACCGCGATCCACTGCTTCAAGACCTCGTGCCGCTACGAGCCCCTGGTCGCCAAGCTCAAGCGACACTCTCGCACACTCGAGAACATCCCCGACCTCCTCGAGATCCCCAAATGGTACACGGAGGAAGATCCAAACCAGGAAACTGACGACGAGTCAGGAGGACAACGCCGCACGAGCGGCAACGACAGCGGACGACGGTCCGACCTCTACAGCAACACTCGCCTCACCGGCAAGCGCCGCAGTGACGGGCGAGTCGACTACGTCGCCAACGCCGGGCACGCGCAACGCGAGCCCAAGAGCTTCCGCCGCGATGGAGGACAACGCCGCGATGGCGGCAACTACAAGGCCAAGCCAAGGTTCGACCCCGCGGCCCTCCTTAACCAACCATGTGCATTTCATAGCAGGGAAGGGAAGCCCGCAACGCACACCACAGCCGACTGCCACACCCTCAGGGAGATCGAGAAGGCACGGCAAGCACGGGAGGACCCTGACAACGACCCGCCAAACGGCGGAAAATTCGGCAAAGTGGCCGGCTCGCTCCATACCTTCACGGGCTTCAACACGAAGCGCGAGAAGAAGGTCATCGCCCGCGCCGTCGCCGTCAACGCGGTGGCCTGTGGGCGTTCCCGCCTCAACTGGTCGGAGCAGCCCATCACCGAGTCGACAAGACCACTCGCCACGCATCGAGTACCCGGTCGAGTCACCGGTGGTCAAGCCTAAGGTCGGCGACCATCGGCTCCCCAAGACATTGATGGACGGCGGCAGCTCCATCAACATCTTGTACTGACACCTTCAAAGTGTTGCGGCTCCGCGATCGATGATCGAGACGACCCACACCACGTTCCATGGCATCGTCCCCGGTCGAAAGGCGTACCCGATCGGTAAGGTCACGCTGCCAGTCACCTTCGGCACACCAGCAAACTTCCGCACCGAGCGGATCTTCTTCGAGCTCGTGCCCTTTGACAGCCCCTACTATTGCGTCCTGGGGCGCCAAGCGTTCGCCAAATTCATGGCAGCGCCCCACTACGCGTACAACGCGATGAAGCTCCCCGGGCCGTGCGGCGTCATCACCATCAACGGCGACCCCGACATGGCTGCCGAGTGTGAGGCCAAAGGAGCCGAGCTTCGACGCCGTCATCGGCGGAGACCAACCACGCCGATGAGCTCGCCAATGCAGCGAGCGGGTAAACAACGACCCCACCATACTCAAGAAGCCCAACTCGGGCGCAAACACCTCAACCTTGAGGCCCACGATGCACACCGCACCGTCGAGCTGGTCCCGGCGACTCCGGCGAACGGTGGCGATCGCGACGGGCATAAGCCCAGCATAGGAAGGCGCGCTCATCGAGTTCCTCCGTGAGAACATGGACATCTTCGCATGGAAGCCCTCTGACATGCCCGGTGTCCCTAGGGAGCTCGCTTAGCACAAGCTAAACGCCGACCCCAAAGTGCGACCCGTAAAACAGTCGCGGCGGCCCTTCAATGAAGAGCGCCGCCGAGCAATCGCCGAGGAGGTGCAGCGTCTACTTGCTGCAGGCTTCATCTTGCCAATCAAATACTCCAAGTGGCTGGCAAACCCAGTCCTGGTCAAGAAAAAGAACGGGACCTGGAGGATGTGTATCGACTACACGAACTTGAACAGCGCCTGCCCAAAGGAGCAGTTCGTCCTCCCGCGGATCGACCAGATAATCGATTCAACCGCGGGCTCGGAGTCGCTCTGTTTCCTCGATGCCTACTCCGGGTACAACCAGATCAAAATGGCCGTCGAGGACGAGGAGAAGACGGCGTTCATCACGTCATTCGGAGCCTTCTGCTACACCGCCATGACCTTCGGCCTCAAGAACGCCGGGGCGACCTACCAGCGGTGCATGCAAGAATGCCTCGCGAGCCAAATTGGCCGCAACATCCACGTCTACATCGACGACGTGGTCGTAAAGTCCGCTCGCCAGGGCAACCTACTCGCCGACCTGGCGGAAACATTCGCCAACTTGCGAAAATACAAGATAAAGCTCAACTCAGGCAAATGCACCTTCGGTGTACCAGCAGGACAACTACTGGGGTACGTCGTCTCCAAACGAGGGATCGAGGCGAACCCCACGAAGATCGACCCGATCGCCCGGCTCGGCAAACCCGAGTGCCTGCGCGACGTCCAGAAATTGGCCGGGCGAGTAGCGGCTCTCAGCCGCTTCATCCCGCTGGCGAAAAGCGATGCCCTATACGCTGATGCGCAAGAACCCCACCTTCCAGTGGGACAAGGAGGCGGACGACGCGCTCCGCGATCTCAAAAAGGTGCTACTCGCCACACTGCTACTCGTCGCCCCCGCCGACAAAGAACCCATGCTGGTTTACGTTGCGGCAGTACTACATTAGCGAGGTCCTCACCGAGTCGCGCCAGCGGTACCCCTAGTACCAAAAGCTGGTATATGCGGTGTTCAGAGCTCAGCGGCGCCTGCCGCACTACTTCCAGGAACACCCGATCACGGTCGTATCCTCAGCACCACTGCAAGACATCATCCGCAACCGCGAGGCGACGGGCGGTGCCAGTGGGCGTCGAGATCGGCGTCCACAACATCAAATCGAGCCACAGCGATCAAGTCGCGAGCCTAGTGGACTTCATCGCCGACGGAAGAGGCCGGCAGCGAGCTGCCATACCTCCATTGGAGCACGCGCCAGCGGCTCCAAGAACGCAGACGGCGCAGCGCGGGGATCGTGCTAACTTCACCAAAAGGCGACAAGCTCCGCTACATCCTCGCCTCGACTTCACCTGCACCAACAACATGGCGGTCACGAGGCCCTACTCCACGGCATCACGAGCTGCCAAGGAGATGAATGTCAACCGCCTACGCTGCTACGGAGATTCCGACCTCGCCGCGTGGCAAGTCGCTGGCACCTGCGACGCCGTCTCCCCCACCATGGCGGCGTACCGCCAAGCAGTGGACAAGTTGGGAGGACACTTCACCGGCTACTCCGTCGAGTGGATCGACAGGCGGAAGAACGAGGAGGCGCACTCTCGCATCGGGTCGGCTCGACCGCACCACCGTCAAGCGTCTTCCTCGACGATCAACCGCCCGAAGGACGCAAGATCCTCCACGACATCCACTCCGTGACGCGGCCACCACGCCCGGTGCCAGCTCTCTTGTCGCCAAGGCCATGCGACATGGCTTCTCTGGCCCACCGCACCGCAAGTCTTTGTCGACATTGTCGGTGATGCGTGCGGTGCAAATGCCAACCAGACGCGCGTGCGAGCTCGCGCTCAAAACAATCCCCATCACCTGTCCATTATTTGTGTGGGCATGGATATGGTAGGCCTTCAAGAATGCCCCTCGGCTACACCCACTGCTGGTCGCGATCGACAAATGCACAAAGTGGGTGGAGGCCAAGCTGGCCCGAAATGCGACGGGAAGACCGCCACTAAATTCCTCAGCGAGCTCATATATCACTATGGGTTCCCAAACAGCATCATCACGGACAACGGCACCAACCGCCAAAGGAGCCATGGCGAATTCTGCAAGAGCACCACATCCGGCTCGACCTCGCGTCGGTCGCCCACCGAGTCCAACGGCCAGCGAGCGAGCCAACCAAAGCATCCTCCACGGCCTGAAGCCGCGACTCCAAGTACCCCTCGAGCGCACCGCCGGGTGCTGGGTCGAGGAGCTAACCTCCGTCATCTGGGGCATCCGCACCTCGGTCAACAGGTCAACAGGATTCACCCCCTTCTTCATGGTGTACGGCGCCGAGGCAGTCATGCCCACCGATCTCGAGCACGACTCGCCACAGGTCGTCCACTACACGGAGGCTGCAAACAAACTCGCGCGCCAAGACGGAGTCGACCAGCTCGACGAAGCACGTGACCTCGCTCGGTCTCGCACCGCCATATACCAGTAGGGACTCCGCCACTACCATAGCCGGCGGGTGAGGACTCGCACCTTCTAGGAAGGCGACCTGGTGTTGCGCCTCATCCAGGACAAGAAGGGCATGCACAAGCTCTCCCCTCCGTGGGAGGGACCATTCGCCATCGGGCGAGTACTTGGCAACGACGCCTACTACCTCATCGGCGTCCGCGGGGGCGAACTCGACAGCGACCATGGAATGTAAACCTCCTACGGAAGTTCTACCCCTAGAACCCCATATGTACTCTCCGATCGCTATGAAATAAAAGAATTGGTTACCGCAAATTGCGCTTACTCTCCATGTCTTACGCCACCTTTTCGTAATAACAGCGTCAAGCTAACCGCAGTCAACCTTTGGTACAGCGATCGGCACGGCTAAGTAATGCGATGCAAGAACCGAGTAACCTCGGGTCTTGCATCGTCACGCAACGCCTACCCGGAGCCCCATTGGAGTCGCCTCGCCCGACTGGCTTTACGATCCAAGACAACTGCCTTCGCTTCGTACAACGACCACGGTCCTCCGCATCCTCGGCATATCGACTCGAACGGATAAGTACCACGCTCGGGGGTGACTACGATTCATTGGCGGCTCGGAAACGCCAAGTAAGAGCATGCCAGGACTGCCACGCCGACCCCGGGCGGCAGGAGTGATGCGCCCAAATCAACGCGCCAAGTCCTCAACCACCCTCGAGTCGCACCTAGAACAACCAAGTACCACGCTCGGGGACTCGGCCACCCGACCCCGTTCGCACAAGGGAAAACGGTGAAGTATAGGGCGTTCAAGGGAGTCGCCCTGCGACTGGATCTTCGAGTCCGGACGAGTAGACAATAATAACAAAACATTCGAAAACAACAAACATATCATACATGAGGTAAACCCCACAAAAGGGCGGACGCGCTCGGGGCTCGTTCAACCATCAATCACAAACACATGACAAATACCAAAATAGACACGATGTCTCATTCGATAGCATGTTGCATTGTCTCATATTACAAAATATGCCCATACGGCAGACCTGCTACTAACGCCTCAGGGCAAACTACCCTATTCTACAGGCTTCGACGGCATGGCCAGACCCGGCGACGCGAATGAGCGGCGTGTATGGGTTTGGCAGGTCGTCAGTTCACCCGCCAACGCCCAGCGGAAGGCTGCTCGACCTTGAAGTCCGGTGCGGCGGCTCGAGGTCGTGGCGACAACCGTCTCCTGGGAAGGAGATCGCCCATTGCCCGGAACCGCTCGAGTACACCGCGGCGCGTCCGTCAACAGGCACCTCGGAAAGCTCCACCACGCCAGTCGACGAAGGGTAGCCGCTCGTCACATCGTCGAGGTCGAAGTCCTCTGGGAAGTGAGCAAGTCCAAGGCTCAGCGCCGTTGAGGCTCCGCGTCGAAACGCCGACCGCGTCATGAATTCAACTACCGAGGGAGCCTTCTCCAAGTACTTCCACACCTCGACGAGGTCGCTGGGAGTCACCTCTCTGGGTGATATCTCCTGGAGGTATGCTCGGATGCACGTCGCCGACAATGTCGCCGAGTCAACGAGCATGCCCACACATTGTCGTGCGTCGAGCGAGCTCGCCTCTTCCGCGCTATCAATGACGCGACCTGCGAGTAGAGGACAACAATGAGTCCGTTGGACATCACAAACAGCACAAGCTACTGGCAGAGGCAAGCGCACTTACCAATCAGCGGGCGGGCGAGATCCGTGATGAATCATTGAAGCGCAGTATGATCGTCCTGAAGCCCAGCAACAAGGGCGTCCGACACTTTACGATCCTCTTCGGCGGCCGCAATGGCAGCCTTGGCTCGCCCATCAGCCGACCTCGCTTCCTCCTTCGCCTCTCGCAGCTCGTTCTCGAGATCGGCGATCCGCTTTTCAGCCGAGCTCAGAGCCGAGTGCGCCGCTGCCAATTCACCCGCGGGGACAAGTCCCTGGCGAGCTTCCTCCGCCTTCGCGGCAACCGCCTGAAGCCCTTTATTCGCTTCCTGGACGGTGGCCAGTTCCTTCTCCGCGCGGTGCTTCACTGCCAATCGGTCAGCTGATTCACGTTGCAGACCCTGCACATCATTCAAACAGTTAGACGATGCGAAAAATCCTAAGTGCCCACCCGCTGAAATTCAGTGAGTGTGCACTCGAGGACTGGCACTCAAAAAAATCCTAAGTGCCCACCCGCTGAAATTCAGCGAGTGTGCACTCGGGGACTGGCACTCAAGAAATCCTAAGTGCCCACCCGCTGAAATTCAGCGAGTGCGCACTCGGGGACTGGACGCGAAAAATAATAACAAGGCGCTTAAAGGATCAGACCGCTGCAAAACACCGACCTGATCCTCGGGGACTGGACATACCTGGATGGCTGCGCCAAGCATGCCATGAAGTTGTATCGCATCCACGGACGCGAGGAGAGCTGGCGTATACCCACGACGTTGGTCGATTTCCGCATCAGCGACCCCATGTGCACGGCTCGATGGCGAAGTTCCACTCGCCGTGGCCGCTTTGGCCATGAAGCGTGGGAATGTCGCAATGGAGGCACCCAACCCGAAGGAGGTCGGCTCGGCCATTCCGGCGAGGCGCCCTCCTTAAGTGGGCCTTGCCGCCTACATTGCGAGCTCGATCGGCGACCGCCGTATCGTTAGAGATCGTGACGACGTCATCGCCCTTGGCCTTCTTGCTGCCATCTGTAGGTTCGACGACCTCGTCCGCCTTCCTCTTATGGGAAGGATATTCCTCGCTGGTGACGGGTGGCACCTTAGCCAGGGTCGGGTGGCCCATTCTCTTCACTCCGGTCCAGTACGTCAATCGCGTAAGCAAAGATAGTCCAAGTGGTTATGGAAGACAAAGGAGGGTGAGGGTACTCACTTGGCGACTGGAATAAAGCGTAGCCCCGTGCGGAGGCCGGACGGTTTCTCCAGTTCAGGGCCCAGTTGGCGACTGAGCCCCATCTCCAGGACGTCCCGTGCCCAAGACACGGACGGCTTCTTCGGCGTTGAGGCGCGGCCGGAGCCTCAGGATATCTTGGCGGGCTTCCTGTGGCCGCTGCGGTGAGCATCCCCAGAGACTGGGGCGAATGGCGGAGGCATTGAAGCCAGCGGCACCCTGACAGTGGCCATGTCCAGCACGGCTGTCATCGGCGGCGCCTCGTCCTTGGTCGGGCTGGGGGCGTCGGAACTGCTCGCCGAGTGCGGCGGCGAGGCCGTCCTCGTCGGCTTCGGCTTCCTCTTCGGAGGAGCCTTCGCCTCCTTCTCCTTCTTCTTCTTCTTCTTCTACGGAGTAGCTTGTCGGCGCGAGGTGGTCTCCGGAAGTTCTTCGTCGTCATCGTGATGCTTGAGGCTTTTACTCGCCTCAAGCTCACGATGTCGCTGCCCGCGGGTCTTGCGAACCAGCGGGGCGACCTCCTCCTCGGACTCGTCGTCGTCATCGATCTCGTCGCTCCTGGAATTGCCTTTGGCGGGAGGCGACTTGCCCATGTCCTGGACGGACGAGCTCGAATTCTCGTCGTCCGAAGGCGGGAGCCATCCTTCCACCACTTGGAACAGCTACAAGGAATGCAAGATGAAATTAGAATTACCGCGACTGCAAAAAACTGCGACTGCGAATGAAGCGAGGTGATTACCGTTGGGGCTGGACGCATTGCGGTGTAGGGTGCGACCCCGGCTTGTGCGTCCAGGTACACTGCCTGCGTGATCTTATTCAGTGTTGGGATGTAGTCCTCCAACTTCCACTCGGCGAGGCAGGCCTTCGTCGAGTCTTCCCGACCCGTGTACTGGTACATATAGTGGTCGCGTCGAGCCAGAGGGACGAGCCGCCGCCCGAGCCAGCAGTTGTATAGGTTGATCGTCTGGAGGCCCTTCTTCTTCAGGCTACGGATGGTCTGGAGCATCTCGTCAACGACCATCCTCTGGTCGTTGGGGAGCTTGCCGACTTGGAGACGGCGCGGCTTGGACCGGTTGGCGGAGTACCGCGGAATCGCCGTCTCGCCCTCCGGGGTCGCCTCGGCAACATAGAACCACGATTTCTTCCGATGCCGCCTTGGCGGCAGCATCAAGTCGAAAAATGAAGCCTTGACGGCGAGGCTTTCGATGTTGTGGGGACCCGGTCGATGGTGGATCCGTAGTAGTAGCGAAGCCGGAAGAACGAGGGCGTGGGAACCCTAGCCCCGTTCAAGATGGCTGGTGAAGCGGATGAACTCCCTCTCTCGCGGATTCGGTCGTCTCTCCGGCGCGAGGATGCACCAATGGCTCGCAAGATCCGGCCTCCTCGAAGGAAGCGATTGCGCCCTCGTGCACTTAGATCTACCCGAGGCTCGATGGAGAGGGCCATGGAGAGATTTGTTGGGGTCGATTTCTGGTCGGCTGGGTCGCGATCGAAGGCGAAAATCTTGCGCAGTCGGAGGAAATGGTGAGAAGGTGGTTCTCCGATCGCCTGCCATTCCCCTTATATAGCGGATGTTACCCGCCAAATCAGGGAACCGTTACCGCGCGATGATTACGCCAAAAGTTACCGTTGGATTACCCCAACGGCTAGTTTGACCACGTTTGACGGTCCAACTTCAGCCACTCGGCTCGCCGACCCAATCACTATGACAGTGTTTCGCCGACTCGACTCGCCAAAGCTGCGACCTGGATGACTGGTTTTCTCCTTTATACAGGAGCCCGCCGACGATTCGACTGGATGTCTACTCTGAAGCCGTATACTCCGATCGCGGCAGCCACCTCGCCTAATCGGGCGGCCTCGGGGACTCTTGATGGGGATGTGCCTACCGGGTATACCAGTATGCGTTTCCGATCGCCCAAGAATCGGGCAGTGGGCGCAAGACGGCGGATTGAAGCCAGTGAGGAACCAAGCGGCGGAAGGCGAAGGCCTAGATAGGCCTAGTCGGATTAGGTTAAACGAGTAAGCTTTAACTGAATCGGTTGAGATATGTAAACCCTAGAGGTGAGCCTATATAAACCTCATGTAGGCGGTAGAGATCGTTCCATCATACACCCAAGCGACTTAGCCTAGCCGAGCTCGCCCATTGTACCACCTCCATAATACAATCTAGAAGGTAGGTCTTTACCCTCCGGCTGAACACAGGTAAAACCCTGTGTCTTTGCCCTCATCTCGCACCGCAGATGGCTGGCCGCCCTTGCCCCTCGTTCTACTACTCGCTGCCGATTGCAGCATCTGTCGTGACCATTCCCACGACAGTTTGGGTGGACCTACACCTTTTTCATGTTCAATGTGGACTCGAACGACGTATCAGGTGAGTTTTGCCTTGAGACTGGGGGTGCCCCGTTGTCTGTCACCTCTCGGAGCCTTGTGAGCTCCTCTTGCATGCCGAACAACTGGGAGATTCTGTTGAAGTCTCTATCGCAGTGGTCCGATCGGGTAAATCTTCCATGGACTATGATGACACCTTTGGGCCCAGGCATCTTGAGCAGCATGTACACGTAGTGCGGTACTTCTAGGAACCTTGCGAACGCTACACGTCCGAGGATGGCGTGGTACTGTGATGGCCAATCCACCACTTTGAACTCGAGCTGCTCACACCGAAAGTTTTCGGGCTTGCCGAAGATGACATCGAGCCCTATCTTTCCCAGGGGATATATGCCCTTCCCTGAGACTATTCTGTGGAACGTTGTATAGGACTATTCCAGGTTGCACAGCGGGATCCGCATCGCTGCGAGGGTGCTGGCGAACATTAGGTTGATGCCGCTACCGTCATCCATGAAGACGCGGCTCATCTCGAATCCTCCGATCTGCGCCTCGAGCACCAGGGCAGCATGACCTGGGCGAGGGATCTGGCGGGGATGTTCCTAACGATCGAACGTGATGCAGGACTCCGAGCCACTAAGGTACTCAGGGATGGCTGGCGGAGCGGTTACAGCGAGGCTGACCTGTTGAGTGATCTTCTTCACACTATTGGTGGGGCGTCCCTTCTGGATCATCAGGGACCCTTTTAGCGGTGGGTATGCACCTGTGCCGTTGTTTGGCGTAGGTGCGATTGCGGGATTCGACAGTCCCACGGGTGGTGGTGGAGGAGCTCCATGGGCGATGTCACCTGGTGCAGGTGCGGGTCTGAACCTAGGGTTCACGATCTGGCATCACATTTGGGTGAGTCCCTCGCTGAGTTTCTGGAACTCGCAACCATCCTTAAGCATGTGGTTGGCCTTCTTTTTGCCATCCTGCTTGTCGATGTAGAAGTGGATGGTGCATGGGCCCGACAACTTGTCGTATGACGAGGTTTCATAGTCACGGCCGCGGTGCTGCCACATTTGTGTTGGGCATCCTCCGTCGTGGAAGTTGCTTCTGTGGTATCCTCCGCTGATGCGGTTGTCTTTGTTGCGGCGTTCGGCGTAGCCAGCCACAACCATGTCAGGTCCGTCGCGATCATCATAGACGAGCGATCTTCGTTTGCTACGGCGCTCGCGTCTGCGCCCGTATTCATTTTCCTCATCCGAATGTGCTCGGTGGAGGGAGTCCTCACCATCTGCCCACCTGTTGGCGATATCCATGAGGTGGTCGAGTGTCTTAGGCTTGACGTGCCCAAGTTCTTCCTTGAAGTCCGGGCGCTTGACGCCATCCTTGAATGCGTCGATCGTTCTTTCCTCGGAGATGTGTGCCGCGGAGTTCTTGATGTTGGACCAGCGCAAGATGTACGAGCGAATGGATTCGCCCGTTCGTTGAGTGCAGGCCCGCAGCTCCTCGATCGAGGCTGGCCTCTTATCGGTGCTCTTAAACTTTCGGATGAAACTGTACGATAGCTCCTCCCAGCTTCGGATGGAGCCTGAAGACAAGATGCTGAGCCAGATTCGGGCTGCGCCTGTCAGCTGCAGCTGAACGCATTGCAGGGCGGTGTTCTTGTTACCACCATGCAGCTTGACGGATGAGAGGTGGTCGTTGAGCCACGCCTTTGGATCCTGCTTGCCGTCGAACTTCGGAGTGTCCAAAGGAAGCTTAAAAATTTCGGTATCCACGTGCGCCGAACAGATCTGCTGAAGCATCAAGCTCCGCACAATTCTCCGTCGTCATCCTCTTCGGATTCGGTTGAGCATGCGCGTTTGGCGTTGGGCAAGGTCGTTTCGGCGTCAGTGGTCGGCCGCGACGTCTTGGGCTCTTCGCGTCGAGGTAGATCGTGCTCATCCTCTTCCTCATCGGATGAGGGTGTGGGGCTACGTTTGAATCGGTGTAGCCTTTTCTTTGGCTCCATAGGAGCTTCTTCGTGGAGCGGCTCCTCACAGTCCGAGTCCGGCTAGTGCGGACTTGTGCATGGCACTCTTCGGGTCCCCCACCGGAGGTGGATGGAACGCGAGGTATGTAGTAGCTGCCATGATCGCAACCTGAGGTGTCTTCAATATGATGTTGCCATTGACGTCCATCTCCATGAAGGACGTGTTGAGGGTTTTGGTGACCTCACGTCGCGCGGCGGGGTCCATGTTAACTGTGCGAGAGCAATGATTGTTGGCGTGATTGCCGTGCGAGCTGGAGCCACCAGCGGCGGAGAGCATACCTCGCCGCGCGCTAGACTCCGAAGTTGCCTGCTTGCGTTTGTCGAGCTCCTCCTGCAGCTTCACCTGCCTGTTGTGCTCGCCGATGAGGAGGAGATGGTATGCCATCTGCAGGTCCCGTGAAGAATTCACGGGTAGGATCTTGTAGCCCGCCACAGCTTTGCATGCCTAGCGCCAGCCGTCCTTGTTGAGGTTGATCCGCTGATAGGCGGCAGCGTCGCTCTCGTTGGGCTGGAGGTGCGGATGTCCTCCGTTTCCTCCGTTCCCAGCCTGCGAGTTGGGCGGTAGATTTGGTGGTGGGTTGGCCTTAGTCGAATTTGGCTGCCCTTCCGTTTCTCCATGGATGACTACGGCGCATTGGTATCGCTTGCAGATTGGATCACTGCTGCCGCAGCTTTCGGATCCAGAACCGTAGATTCGTTCGTCTGATGGGGGCCACACAGATCTGAGTTGCAGCTGCTGCTGTCATAGGACTCATCTGTCAGCGTCGACGTGCGCAGCACGCCGATGGGTGGGACCTACGAAGCAGGCTTGATGGATGGTGGTGGCACCCGCTCTGTTAGGCGGAGGGTGCTAGTCTGCCCCACCTGGAAGCAGAAGCTCCCGAAAAGAATCTCCAGCTTGTCGCCTACGGGCTCGAAATCCTTCATGGTGGTTGGTAAGTGGGCGGTGAAGTCAAAACCGCCGAAGAGGAGGTGGATCTCCATCGCCGAGGAGTTGTAGATCGCTTCAGATGGGACCGTCACGATCGCACAATCAGCGCCCCCGATTCCCACAGACGGCGCCAATTGACGAGGTTTAATCTCGTCAATGCCCATTGTTATGAGCTTGGGTTTTGGAGAAGGTGGGGATGCTGGAGATCGTGGAACGGTTAGAAAACAAGCAACGAGGGACACAGTTTACCCGGTTCAGGCCCTGGAGGAAAACCCTACTCCTGCTTGCGCTCTTGATTCTGGCGGGCAAAGTTTCAAGGTCTTGTGATGCAATCTGGCGTGGAGGTGTGTATGCGGTAAGAGGTTCCCTCCTCGCCGTGCCCTCCTAGCCTTTATATAGATAGGCAGGTCCCGGGCGTAGGTCGAGTCGGTTACAGATTAGGGTTTTCCCTTTGAAATTCTATCTACACTAGCCTTGTTCTCCAATCATCCGAAGGCGTCATGGGCCTCGGCCACCCGGAATCTCCATAGGCCGCATATCTTGTAGTGGGCCTTCCTTTGGGCTGGAATAGGTATGTTGATGTTGTGTACCCGTGGGGTATAACAATGTCAACGGGCATTGCATGGACAAGACTATTCATGTAATATCAAGATCTAGGGCATTTGCAGATAAATAAGATAAAGCATCCAAGTACTAAATAATCATAGGCATGTATTCCATATATAGTCATATGTGCTCTCAATGAGAACTTGCACATCTTTTGTCCTGCCAACCTGTTGTAGCGGGGCCTCAAGGGACTCTACTGGCAATTAAGGTACTCATTTTAATAGAGTACCGGAGCAAAGCATTAACACTCCTTGAACACACGTGATCCTCATATCATAGCCATTCCCTCTGGCTGTCCCAATTTCTATCACTTCGGGGCCTTTGGTTCCGGACAATAATATGTGTAAACAACTTGCAGATAAGATCACAAACAATACTATCATCATGAATCAATGACATGTTCAGATCTGAGATCATGGCACTCGGGCCCTAGTGAAAAGCATTAAGCATAACAAGTTGCAACAATGTCAAAAATCACTAACAAAGATACTAGGCACCATGCCCTAACAATCTTATTCGATTACATTGTTCAGGAAAGTAGAGGAGAAACAATAGAAAAATTTGTTTATTGCAAAATTAGAGGAGAAACAATAGCAAAATTGTTCAGGAAAGTAGATACGTTTTGGACGTATCAACTCCCCCCAAGCTTAGCTTATTGCTTGTCCTCAAGCAATTCAGTTGAAAACTGAGTGTGATAAAAGAACTTTCACGAATTTGTTTGCTTCATGTGATGTATATATTCTCAGAATATGATCAATACTTAGACAATTCATAATAAGGAGTATGCAAATAAGTCTACTCAATAGTTATGCAAGCTATGAAGAGATTCCAACACAATAATAACAAGCAGCATGAAACATAAACATATGCAACATTGCAATGCTCATAAGAAGATATGATAGAGTGGTCTCGCTTGCCTTTGTTGTGGAGCAAAACATAAATGCTAAGGCACCTCTGAAGTTCAACTGAAGACTGGAAGTAAAGATATCAATGATACAAGCATCAAAGTTATGTCATAATTAACCAAGTTTTGAAAACAAGAACATTACACTAAGAATGACAACTATGCTCTCAAGAAGGTGCTCATAGAATAGGTGGTGACTCAACAAGGAAGTGAAAAGGTTTTGAAAAGTTTGAAATGCTTCCAAATGCTGAAAGTATGGTACTGATTAGCCTTGAGCTCTCATTGCCCTATTATAGGCATCTTTAAGTGGTTAAGTTTAAAGTGAGGTCCAATTTGAGTTATATGCTTGACATACCATAAACTAGAAATCTCATGTCCCTTGAGTACGAGGGTCGTTCCTCATGCTACCCAACTTTAGTTACCGGTAAGTTCTTGTCATTGTATGTACATGCGTATCATAGAGAACCGCCAACGGGGTACCCCTTGCCCCATGATACAGGAGCTATCCCATATCAAAAATGACATGGGAACAGACAATGAGCATCTCAGCGATCTTTTTATTTCCTATTTGCATAGGTTTTTATTGTGGATGCTTCACATATTTCTCATTATGGTTATGCTGCAAGTTTCCACCATGATTAGGCATGGCTTAGGCTAGCGGCCCAGGCGTTTCTCTAACACATATAAATAACTCCATGGACTTACAAGCTCCCCTTTTATTTCACACCGCCGACATCCATAAACAAAAGAGCATGATATGAATTGGATAAGTATTTATAGGTTTTGAAAGCGTTCCCCATGACAGCACGGTTCTGCTAACTCCCAGCCTATAATTTGCAAGCATATAACTTTCATGGACAGTCAAAATGGTTCAGGTTTATTAAGTGCAAGAAAATAAAGTGTGCCATCAAGTTTGTGAGAGATTTACTAACTAACTTTCTCATAACAAGCAAACATTTTATTTGGAAGAAAACGAGGCATAATAAGTATGCACAGAATAGCAAATGATGTTAATAGGTAGATATGGTGGACACTTTTTGACGATTTTGGTTCTGGGGAGTTTGGAAACACGAGTAGAGCTCATACTCAGTGCAAGTGAAGGCTAGCAATAGAAAGGGAGGGACAAACGAGAGAGCAGTAATTGTCATAATCATGCTTGCAACAAAACAAAATTAATTATGGCATAAAAGTGATGCAAGAACTGTGAGGAAAAATAAATCATCGAGGCTTAACTGACTTTGGTTCATTCATATGCATGCGTGAGCATGTGCCAAGTCGATTCAAATCAAGCATTCAGAGGAGGATACCACAATGTCATACCAAGTTATGAATAGAATAATGCAAGAAAACATTCATGTGACATGCTACAAACTATTAGAAAGTTGGAGCTAATCATAAGAGAGCAAGAACTACTAAGCATTCATTAAATAACATACACCTTACATGAACCGACTAAGCATGCCCACAATGATGAGTATATGTACAAAAATGAAGACAATTAGAGTTCATTACCAACCTCTTACCACACCTCGAGTTGTCGTAAACGATCATTATTTCCTTTCATTTGTGTGGCTTGAATAATAACATGAAACAAAACTCCAAAGGAGTCACTGAGGACCGCTGAACCCTGTAACGAACTTCACAAAACCAGAGAAGAACAACAAATATTTTTGGGTTTTCAATTTTTAGAGAACAAGAACTAAAGGCAAAAGAAAACAAATCAAAATCTTTTTGGATTTTTCTCATAGAAAACCAAAACTAAAAGGCAAAGAAACAAATCAAGAGAAACAACGAAAATATTTTTGGTCTTTTTTGTGTTTTGAAAAGGCAGAAACAAAAACTAAAAGGAAAGCGAAACATGGATATACAAAGTACCAACATAACATGATATACAGATGAGTGTGATGTCGGTATACCTCCCCCCAAGCTTAGACTTTTGTCCTAAGTGGAGATTAATCCCAGCATGGCCAAGAAGGAGTGCCTCTGTGTGTGAAGATGCCCTTCGTCACAATGCGTGCTCGAGGAATCCCATGTGTAGTGCGCAGAGTAGTCATAAGAGGGCGCATTCCCTGGGTAGTGCCCGTGGAAACCAAGCACGCGGTTGATCGTCCATCTCCTCCTTGGAGCGTGACCAAGGCCCCTACAAATACTGAACAAAATAGACTGTGGCAAAGAAATTTCCCTCTCGTCCCCGTCAGTAAACATCATCCTGTAAACTAAACTCTCAAGGCTACAGCTAGCAGTAACAAAGTGATGCGCTTTCATGGCAGCAAGATCGAGCCTCCGTGGCGCCAGCACTATATCATTTGGATCAACAGAAAGGTCCAAGGCCGCAACTACACGTGCAGCAATAATACCCCCATAGATGGGTCCTCTAGCAGCTAGGCGGCAAGCAATGCCTGGTATCATTGTTAAGTGCAATAGCTAGAAAGGCCAAATGATAGTTGGAAATATTGCTAGTGTTCTCCCTACCAATAATGCTAGTGGCAAGATAATAAGAAAAATATCTGAGAGCTGGGAGTTGAATGTTTCTTATCTTCCCGCACTGGGTTGTGCGGTCATCATCATTTTTTATCCCACGGTAAAGCTCCAAGAAATCAGCGGGTCGCTCTTGAATCGTCTTCACCGTCCTAGCCATGCCAATACTTATAATGCTGCAAAATATTTTCAATGTCATGGTGATAGTCCTATCATAGATTTTGAATGAAACATCTGTCCTGAAAGGGGTGTTAGTGAAAGTGAAACTCTCCACAAAAGTCTTGGTGAGCAAAGCATATTGCTCACTCTCATCCTGCATGTAATCGGTTAGACCAATCCTCTGAACAAGTGTTAACAAATCATCGAGGATCCCTGCAGCTTGCAAAAGGCAAAACAAGGCAAGGTAAATGGTTGTGCATCCCCATCATCTCCCTCAATACCAAAGCGCGGCTTAATAAGATATTCATTGTATGATGGACTAGCTTGAGAGACTGATCTCAAAGGCCTTGTCCTCCTAGGTGCATCTCTTTCAAACACTTCTCCAAAGGTATGGTTGTCCATGGCCTTTTTTCTAAACAAATTAGACAAACATCAAACCAAGTTATTTCCAAGTTAATGAATGATGAGGAACTACTATAGGAACTTGCTAAAGGTCTAGACATGGATCAAAATGAAATTTCTAAGCATAGAACAAGCATGCAAGCTCACAAAACATGTCACCTACAGTAGAAAAATACTCAAAATACAATCTACCAATCAAAAATCTAATTGGGCATGCGGAGGATGCACATACCGGAGAGCAATCCCTCCAAAAATCAGCAGCAAGGATGGGCTGAGCAAGGAGATCGAAAATCGGGAGCAAGAACAGCAGGAACTCGAGCTTTGAGAAGTTTTCCGGTGTTTTTCGCGAGAGATAAAGAAGTGGAAGGAAGGAGACCAAGTGGAGGGCCAGGGGTGGCCCACACCTAGGCCAGGCGCGCGCTAGGGCTCGCCACACCACCAGGGGGTGTGCAGGCCTGGTGGGTCCCCCAGGGTCACTCCAGGTACCCCCTCTGCCCCTTTTTTCAAGAAAAAATTAATATGAATTTTCTAGAATTTTTCGGGAAACTTTATTTTTGGGCAATTTTCAGTTTATGAAAAATTGATTTTCTTGCAGAAAAAGATTTTTTAAAGTCACAAAAGCAAACCAAAACTAAAACTACAGAAGTTCTAAAACACTCTATAAAGCAAGCAACTAGCAAAACTAAGACTAACAAGAGGAATAACAAAGATTGGAATGGATAAAGATAAAAGTGAGCAAGGATTATCATTGTGAAAGCATTGTTTTGTCCATTAAAATACCTTTGTTAACAAGGTTGATCAAGTCTTGTTACCAAAACAATTTTATATGAAACAAAACTTTGCATTTCACTAAATGATTATGTTACCTCAATCTTGATAGCAATAGTCCCAATCATAACAGTTTCAAAATTTTCTTATGGTATGGGACAAAATATATCTCCAACTTTGATGCCCTCAATATTTTCAATTTAATTCAAACCATAAATCTTATCAATCTACTTTGGGAAATAGACAGTATGCTCTTTGTCATTAATACTAAAAGTTACTTTTCCTTGATTACAATTGATGACAGCACCTGCAGTATTAAAAAAAGGTCTCCCAAGAATAATATACATATTATCATCTTCAGGCATATCAAGCACAACAAAATCAGTAAATACCAAGAATTTATGAGCCACTTGAACAGGAACATCCTCACATATACCAAAAGGAATAGTAGCAGACTTATCAGCCATTTGCAAAGATATATCAGTTGGTATCAGTTTTTCTAGTTGAAGTCTCTTGTAGAGAGAAAAGGGCATAACACTAACTCCAGCTCCCAAATCACACAAAGCATTTCTAACATAATTATTTTTAATAGAGCAAGGAATAGTTGGAATACCTGGATCCCCAAGTTTCTTTGGGACCTTACCATTGAAGGAATAATTAGCTAGCAAAGTAGAAATTTCCTCATTAGGAATCTTCCTTTTATTAGAGACAATATCTTTTATACTTTGAATAAGGAGGCAACTTAATAGCATAAATCAAAAGAATTTGCAAAAATAAAGTTTTCATCCACTCACAAAACTTTTCATGCAGTTCTTCTTCCTTTGACTTGTGTTTCTTATTAGGAAAAGGCATTGGTTTTTGCACCCAAGGTTCTCTTTCACTACCATGTTTATTAGCAACAAAATCTTCCTTAGTGTACTTAGTGTTCTTAGTGTGCTTTTCAGGTTCTTCTTTAATTTCTTCCTTATCAGGAGCATCATTGTTATCATTACCACTTTCAGTTTCAGCATCAGATACAGATATACTATTAGGATCTACAGCAGGTTCAGAAGGTTCCTCAACTATTTTATGTTTATTTTTCTTTCTCTTAGAAGAAGTACCTCTATTTTCAGGTTGTTGAGAGTCCTGCTCAATTCTTTTAGGATGTCCCTCTGAATATAAGGGATCCTGAGTGGTACCACCACTCCTAGTTCTGATTTCATAAGCATGTTTATTTCCAGCATCATTAACTAGCATATATTTTTGTACTTTAGAAAGTTGATCAATTTTAGTTTGAACCATTTGGAAATGTTTAACAAGCATTTTAACATCATTATAAGTTCTTTCCACAATATCTTTCAACTCATTAATAGCTCTAGAGTTTTCCATTAAATGATTTTGAACTTGTTTATTAAAATTACCTTGCTTAACAATAAAAGTATCAAGTTCCTCTAAGCATTGATCAGGAGGTTTACCATAAGGAATATCACCTTCATCAAAATGTTGGAGAGAGTGTACCTCAATAGTGGATGAGTGGGAGATTGGCTTACATAATTCTTCTATAGGAGGTAAATTCTTCACATCTTCAGCTTTAATACCCTTCTCCTTAAGACATTTATTAGCTTCTTTCATCACTTCATCATTTAATTCAATCACTCCCCTCTTCTTGGGTGTTGGTGTTGGGGTTGGTTTAGGCATAGGTGGTTCAGGTGTAGTATGCTCAGGTGTAATTGACTCAGTTGTAGTCCAATCATCATAATTTTTTCTTATTTTAGCTATTAATTCTTTTCCTGAAAACACAATCAAAAAAACTATCTTGGTATGTCCTAGATTCATTAGGTAGTCCATTATAGTATATATCAAGAAGCTCATTTTTAGGTAATGGACATCCAGGATGTGCATGAATCAAGGCACATAACCTTGTCCATGAATCAGTCAATTTATCCTCTTCCCCCTGTTTAAAATCAAAAAGTTTTTGCAAAACAGCATGTCGAGCACTAGGAGGGAAATGTTTCTAAAAGAAACTAGCAATCAAGCAATCAGGACTATCAATGGATCCAGGATGTAAACTATTAAACCAAGCTTTAGCCTCTCCTTTCAATGAAAAGGGGAAAATTTTAGCAACAAAGTACTTGCACATATTAACATCATCAGAAAATAATCCACTCATAGTAGAAAGCTCAGTCATATGAGCCACAACACTTTCATTCTCAGTCCTACAAAAAGTTTGTTTCTCAACAATGGTTATGTAGGATAAATCAAGAGAGAAATCATAATCTTTATCTTTAATGTTTATGGGAGAAGTGGTAAACTCAGCATCAGGAAATAGTTTAGGCATAATAGTACGTTTCTCAAGAAGACTCTTAATATCACTAGCACCACATGTGTTTCGATATTCTTCAATAAATTCATCAGTCATTTCAATATAATCATCATTGATACCATAACTTTCTCTAGACTCAGGTGAGATAACAGGTGTAATAGTGTCTTCACTAGGATTTTTAGTGTTTCCCAATATATTTCTAGCAATTGTAGCATCTAGGAAAGGACCTAATGAACCACTCTCATCAAGCACAGTAGAAGTAACGTCATGAGCATCAGAAGCAATTTCAGATTCAGCAGTGTGTGTAGTATGTGTATGTGGTGGTGGTGTAACAAGCTTACTTATAACAGATGGTGAATCAAGAGCAGTGGAGGTGTTTAGAACTGTACCTCTTCTTGTAGTCGATGGTAAAATAGGAAATTTTCCATCACGAGACTTTTCCATGATGAAAATGATAGCAACGAACAATAATAAATCCAAGTGAACTTACAAATAAAGCTATGCTCCCCGGCAACGGTGCCAGAAAATAGTCTTAATGACCCACAAGTATAGGGGATCGCAACAGCCTTCGAGGGTAGTATAACCCAATTTATTGATTCGACATAAGGGGAGCCAAAGAATATTTCTAAGTCTTAACAACTAAGTTGTCAATTCAGCTGCACCTTGAAATAGTCTTGCTCATAGTAGTTTATCAGTATCAACAGTTTTGTAGTAGCAATAGCAAAGTAACGGCAGCAGTAAAACAAAGGCAGTAGTAACAATAGTAGCAAACAACAGGGTTTGAGTGCGGTAGGCATAGGTATGAATGGACGAGCGTTACATAGACAATACTATTCATGAGATATCAAGATCTAGGGCATTTGCAGATAAATAAGATAAAACATCCAAGTAGTAAACAATCATAGGCGTGTGTTCCATATATAGTCATACGTGCTCGCAGTGAGAACTTGCACAACATCTTGTGTCCTGCCAGCCCGTTGCAGCGGGGCCTCAAGGGAATCTACTGGCAATTAAGGTACTCCTTTTAATAGAGTACCGGAGCAAAGCATTAACACTCTATGAACACACGTGATCTTCATATCACAGCCATTCCCTCCGGTTGTCCTAATTGCTGTCACTTCGGGGCCTTTGGTTCCGGACAATAATATGTGTAAACAACTTGCAGATAAGATCACAAACAATACTATCATCATAATGTTGGAGATATGCCCTAGAGGCAATAATAAATGTAGTTATTATTATATCTTTGTGTTTATGATAAATGTTTACATTCATGCTATAATAGTATTAACAAGGAAACATTGATACTTGTGTGATTTGTAAACTTAATTTGAAGTCCCTAGTATAGCCTCTGTACTTCACTAGCTTGTTGGTTGATTAATGATTGTGGTTTCCCTATCATGAACATTGAGATGTTATCAACAACAAGATCATATCGTTAGGAGAATGATATGGTGGACATACTCCTATAGATAAGCGTAGCATAAAGATCAAGTCATTTCAATAGTTCAATTGCTATATGCTTTACGATACATAGTAACCTAATTCCTTCACCATGAGATCATGCATATCACCTTTACGGATGGATGCTTTGATGACATCAAACACCACACCGTGAATCGGGTGGCTATAAAGATGGCATTGAGTGTCCTGGAAAGTATTGGTTGAAACACATGGATCAAGAGTGGGATTTGTCCATCCATATGACGGATAGATATACTGGGCCCTCTCGGTGGAATGTCATCCAATTAGCTTGCAAGCATGTGGACCGGCTCACAAGGGATCACATATCACGGAACGAGAAAAGAGTACTTATTGGTAACGAGGTTGAACTAGGTATGCAGATACCAGCGATCATAACCTCGGATAAGTAAACTATCGTGAGACAAAGGAAATTGGTATCGTATGTAAGTGGTTCATTCGATCGCAAGTAATCGAGAAATATGTGGGAGCCATATGAATTTCCAGTCCTCTATTGGTTATTGTTCGAGAAGTGTCTCGATCATGTCCGCATAATTCACGAACCGTAGGAGACACACTTAAGGATTCGACGTTGTTTGAGTAGTTATGGCATTATGAGAAAGAGACCGAATGTTGTTCGAGTCTCGGATGGGATCCGGATATCACGAGGTGATCCGGAATGGTCCGGAGAATAAGATTCATATAAGGAAAGTCCGTTTGGAGATTGGGAATGATTCCGTGTTTTCATCGAATGTTCTAGAAGGTTCGGAATGTCCCATCCGGAGGGAAGGGTACATGAATGTGTTATTGCATATTGGAATGATTGCATCATGTACTAAGTGTTCTCGCTGTTACAAATAAAGGATTAAATTGAATCCCAAACTGAAAAGTCAAACAGCCAGTTTGAAAGTCAAACGGCTAAAACAGGAAAGTGAGGGAAAGAGGAAGGACGAGGTTGAAACCGACTTGGGGGAGGAGTCCCTCCTCTCCAAGTTGGCGCACCACCCAAGGCCGAGTTGGGGAGGGACTCCCTCCCCTTGGCAGCACCTCCCACCTATAAAAGGAGGGGCAGGGCCCCCTCCTCTAGACACACAAGTTCCTATCCTCTAATTTAAACCCTAGCCAAAGCTTCCGGTTTAGAGCCATTTTGGTTTAGAGCTTCTAATTGCCCTAGCCTTCGGTTTAGAGCCTTCTAATTGGTGTGTCTAAACCCTAGACCGCCGAGGAACTCTCTCATACTCCACCATACTCGCTCCAGCTTAAGGCGAAGCCTCATGATCTCCTCTACTTCCAGGTACCACGTTGTCTTGCCGGAATTGCAGGAGAGTGCTACAACCTCCGCTCCCTCTGGAACAAGGAGAGGAAGGTCTTCGTCGACTCGAACATGTGACCGATTGAAGCGCCTAGGAACGTTGGAAGGATCGCTCTGCCGATCTTGAGATCGGGAAGAGTACGACTACATCACCCACGAGAATCCGCTCTCGTTAAACACTTTGGAATCTTTGAGGGTAAGTTATTCCATCGACTCGTTGCTACAATCTAGTAGATAGATCTTGGCTTGTTTGTTTGTATGCGATAGAAAATTTTTGTTTTCCATGCTACGAAACCCTACACATAATTCAATAACATTTTCAGATCTGAGATCATGGCAATCGAGCCCTAGTGATAAGCGTTAAGCATAAGAAGTTGCAACAATGTCAAAAACCACTAACAAAGATACTAGGCACCATGCCCTAACAATCTTATTTGATTACATGATAGATCTCATCCAATACCTTCCATCCCCATAGCCTACTGCGGGGGATTACTCACTCATGGATGGGTGAAACATGGATGGTTGATGGAGAGGCCTCGGTGATGATGATAGCGATGATCTCCTCCAATTCCCCGTCCCGGCAGGGTGCCTACGGTGACCCAGCATACCACTGCATGTGTAGTACACTATAGTCATTGACATGACATCCACAGAACACTGTTCCATAAATATCACATCCCTCAGAGTGGTACAACAGAAACTTTGCGGGTCCATATTACAAACATACACACATTATTATTATTACAATACTGGAAGTTCAAGACTTCCAAAAGATTCAACTTAGAAACCAAAATATAAGTGTTTCAGTGGAAGTTTCAAATTTAAAACTTAAAATCCAAATTGATCTCAACAACTTATTGCTATATATTGTTCATGTTGCTCGGCTCAAGTGGCTACTAGAACTATAGCAATTATTCGGACTCTTGGAACTCTCCTCCGTAGACGATATCATAGTCCTCCCCTTCTATGACTCCATATAGGTTGGGCTCTTCATAGAAGACCTCCTGGCTCTCAGTTGCATACATGAGAGTATCTTCGGGATTCTCAGAGTCTAAGCAAGGATTCAAAGGAAAGGGTGAGTAACAGCGTTACCCAACAAGTTCATTATATGCAAGGTAGGAAGTTTGATGATCTACCTACCACCTCGGACTATGAGTCTTTGGTACTATGCAGTTTTCGTAAATCTTTCTTCAAAGATTGATTTTATTATAAGAAAAATCTATGACCATTAGCCTTCACAGGTTGACCAGAACTTTCATGGAGTTCCTTTCCTGCCGTGTTCGTAGCTCCTTCCTGGAACAGGGAGTAACAAGTTACAGTTCTTACACTCTACATAGGTGCGTTACTTTACCCATGAGAGATCAACTTCCTTGTTGCACAACCGGGCGTACTTTCCCGTCCACAATTCCATGATGTGGGGCCCAGTAGTTGATCCAAGCCAATCACTGCCCTCTCCGCGACCTCATATGTTCCGACGATCCTTGAGGCGGCTCACCGTTAAGCCCCGTTTGGACAAGCTAAAACCCCGATGAGTTCTCGAGACTCTATGACCGTGATGCCGGACGAGTACCATTTAAATGGACTATATCCCTAAACACCATTCATAGATAATCTAGACACCAAAAGTGTGGGGCGTAAGGGTGCCCACCCATATGTTGGATCCGCACAAGGAATCACAATGTCACGTTAAGGTCGTCTTGCCTCCATACAAGAGGAAAAGGATACAGCTGACTTCTCCGTCCCATTCCAAATGTCATGGCTAACGCGTAATATACGGTGCTAGAATCACTGATGTCATGGGTTATTAATCCCTAATGGTTCATTATTATTGCAAATAGAAACCTAAGTTCTATTGTCCCATCATATCATCACTTAGGATGATACCTAAGATTTATTTATTTTGAGAAAATAATATTTTCTTTTTTTGGAATATAGATGATAACAGGCAATTTGTAAATACTTGATAAAGACTCTTCAAAGGACATGATAAATTGATGAACTTGCCTTGTGATTGCAAGGTAGTGAAGTCTGATGCTTGCACTGGACCTTGAGCTTCTATGTCTACAAAAACATCATTATTGCTCGGTAAGGACAATATTTAAAGAAGCAAAATGATTATGCAAAGTAATGTAATGCATCATTTAGTTTGGTGTGTATTCTCCCCCATTATTTTAAATTATGAAACTCTTTTCATAAGTAAAGAATTTATAAATATTAATTATTAATATTGATTGAATATTGTATTCCTTATTTTCTTTCATTTTATTTGAATTTTACTTATTTAATAATTCCTTTAACAATTATTATTACAAGATATATAAATTATTTTTTTAGTATTTTTTCTAAAATACTACAATATTGGTATATAATAAAAGTGATTTTTATTTATTTTTATCATCTTTCTTTAATTTTATAAAATTCCATAAGGAATATATATTATAAAATTCTTGATAAAAAATATATACCTAAAATTTTATTTCTTATTTTATTTAAATAGATTGGATTATTGTGATTCCAAAAATATTTTATTTATAATTTTCGGATTTTTATTTGATTTTCTAGAATTTATTTAAATTCAGGGGCATTTTGGTCTTTTCTTATTTGTTAAAATCTGGTTTTAGGTGATTTGGGCTGACTATGTTGGGTTTATTGGGCCCTTTTGGCCCAATTAGACAGAACCAAAATGACTTCCCCGAAGGGGTCTTGGCCCAATCCAGCCCACACTCTCTCTGTCACTCTCTCGTTCTCATCTCTCTTCTTCTTCTCCCCCGACCCCGTGGTCTGCGATGCCACCGCCGGTGATTATCGCCACCGTGGACCTCCCCGGCCGCCGACGTGATGTATAGGGTGGTTGTCCACCCTGCTCCACCTTCCTGTCCAACTCGATTTGGACCTAGATCCCACTTGTGGCTAGACCGGCTCCGTCCCGAACCCTAGGGTTTGGGGTGGTGCTGGAGCTGTCGCCGCCGCTACTCCTGTGTGCTGTGGTGGTATTCCTCGCCTTCAGGCGTGGCTGTGGTCGCCGTCTCGGTGTGGTGTGGGTCTCAGCTCCCCCTTGGGGTGCTCCCCGTGCCGCCGTGCTCGTCTACATCCTCTGCTTCCTCTTCTCGCCCACAGTGACAACCTTCAGTAAGTTATCCTTCTCCCCCTTGTGTCCTCTGTTCTAGGCCACCCTGTGCTATGTGTTTGTAGTGGCTACTACTGGCTAGTGGTCATGTCCTGATTAGGGTTGTTTGTTCTTCTTAGGGTTCATATCCCTTTGTTGATTAGATATCTGATGAGTTGGATCATGTATTGATGATCCCTAAGCATGATGAGTGGTGGTTTGCTATGGATTACTGCTTATGGTTAGCTATGATGATGCTAGTGGCCTACTACATGGATTCTATTGGTTAATTTGATATGGTTCAGATGATAATGTTAATCTAGAATCATTACATGGAGATTCTAGTGGTTTGAGAGCTCACCACTGTCATTACTTAGTTACTGCCAATGATTTTTGAGTGATGAAGTCACTGTATATGTAGTTGTTGGCTTATAGATTCATATACAGTTTGAGATTAACTTGTCTCTTACAGTGATGTTATGTATATGAACATTCCTGGAAATGATTTCTGTGATTAGTATTAGGAAAATGATTTATATTTGGCTATGAGTGTATCTGTGAAAGTTGGATGCTTAGCCTGCTTAGTTTAGAAACTGTTCTTGTCACATGATTCTAATATGGCACACAAGATTAGGTTCTATTACTTGTCTTGGTTTTGTTCAAGCTTAAGATTAGCAATGGCATCAGAGATAAATGGAAACTTCTTTCCTTGAATCCCTAAACACCTATGATGTTGGTCTGAGGTTTAGGGACTAGGCCCTTATCTTGTTGTTCCTCATGGATTGGTTCTGGTAGTGATACCAACTACTGATTCTTGAGTCAAAGTTGGGAAAATGATTTGTAGGCTTATTAAGTTATATAGATCCATAAGATGTAGGAATTCTAAGGTGCTACTCATGTTTAAGAGGTGTGCCTAGAAGTTCAGATCTTGGCTATATTTATTCCTGGAATTTAAAATATAGCTTGATAGATAGGATCAATGAGGTTGTCATGAGATCCTAGTTGGATTTATATAGTTTTCTGGTTGCTTTTAGTGTTTGAAAAACTTCAATGATGGAATCACCACACTTGGGTGTTTTCTGAGAATTTGAGTATGAGACAACTCATGAATGCTTGTCTAGCTTAGACAGATAAATCATGTGATGGTATTTTTCTACTCACCACACTTGGGTGTTGTTGGGGTTGCAAGTTGTTAATATTGTCGCTTGATCTTGCTAGTTGTGTGGCTAGCTTGATCTGGTGATCCTCCTGATACTTCCAGCTCCTAGACTTGTAATTGATCTAGCTCTCCACCTCCTGGTCCTGGTGGCTTGACCTTGTTCTTGCTATCCACCTGATCTTCCCCCTCCTCATGTCACCATCTTGGTGAGATGATCAAAGGTGTGGTTGGTGTGATCTGGTTTGGTTTAGTTTGGCTATTGTGCTTGATGTGTATGAACCAGGGAATAGTATTGGGGTTGCTTGCCCACGGATGTGCTGAGCAGTTTTGTTTATTGATTGGCTTGATGTTGTGTTGATGTGTGTGTGATTTGGTGTGTGCCTGCTACACACCTTGTGGATATGCTCAGGATATGGAAGATACTTTTTTATCTTTTTACCACTTAACTGCTTGGTGAAACTTGCCCCTTCTTGCTATTTATTTGACTTATGGCTTAAAATTATGAAAGATATAGTTCTTTCATATTGGTGAAACTTGCCCCTTAAAGTCTACTCGGTGATGAAAAATTGAGCAGTCACACTCAATTCTGAGAGTAATATATTTTAATCCTGAACTTTCTTTCTTTTAGTTTGTGTTTTGTTTTGCAGGTACAAGACTTGAAGATTCAAGTCTTTAGATTAGGTTTTATTTTTCTTTATAGAATATTCACTTGTAATATTTCTTTTATTCTTTTGTAATCTTTATTTTATTCTTTTGTAATAAAGATTGTACTATTACTCAATATATAAAGGTTCTTCTTTTATTTCATTACTATTGTAAAGATTCTTGATCATTTTCATAAGTTACATTTTGTAACCTATTTATTGAATAAAATTATGGAATAAATACTCTTTTTTATTATGTTATTTATTTAAAGTTTGAACTACTAATTATCAACTCTTGACTAAATCCAAATACTCAAACATAATTCTAAATCCTTTTGAATTATAAATTCATCACTCAAGTTTAAATTCAAATTTCATTCCCCAAAACACATTGATCCACAAAGATCATATCAAAGTTTATAACAATCATTCTCCAATACTATACCTAATCTCAAATAATGAAAGAAAGTTTGATCACTTTAGTTTTTTATTTGGCGAAAAATTTACCCACATTTTTAAATATGAATGCATGCAATTTCATATATTCCTAAATCTACCCTTCGTTGGTTCCTAAATGCTGGGATGTTACAGACTTCCCCCCTTAAATTAAACTTCGTCCCGAAGTTTGTTGAAGTGTACCTGAATAGTTCTGGATAGGCTTTCCTTAAATCCTCTTCTTTCTCCCAAGTGGCTTCCCTTTCGGGGTGATGTTCCCACTGTACCTTGCAGTATTTGATTGCCCTGTTCCTCAACCTTTTCCAATTTTCTTCCAAGATTTTACATGGTTTCTCTACATAGGTCAGGTCTGCTTGTAACTCTATCTCTTGATGTGTGATTGCATCGTCCGGAACCTTCAAACATTTACGAAGTTGTGACACATGGAAAACATTATGAACTTGAGCCAATCTGGAGGGTAACTCTAAAGCATAAGCTATAGTTTTTTCTGACTCAATATCTTGAATGGCCCGATATATATTGGACTCAATTTTCCTTTAACTCTGAACCTTTTAACTCCTTTCATTGGACTTACTTTCAAATATACCATATCTCCTACTTCTGGATGCCATGACCTTTGACTTTGATCAGCATAGCATTTCTACCTACTTTGAGCTATTTTCAGTCTATTCTTGATCTTATCGATGATATCTTGTTTTTCCTTGATATAGTCTGGCGCAAATTCCTTGCTGCTTCCAGGCTCATACCAACATATTGGTGATCTACATTTCCTTCCATACAGAACCTGATATGGAGCTGCTTTCAGACTACTCTGATAGCTATTATTGTAGGAAAATTCTGCCAATGGTATATGATCTTCCCACGAACCTCCAAAATCTAATACAAAGGCCCTTAACATGTCTTCTAGTATTTTATTTGTTCTTTCTGTTTGACCCCCCCTCTGGATGATAAGTTGTGCTGAAATCTAACTTTGAACCAAGTGCTTGATGTAATTGCTTCCAAAATGCTGAAGTAAACACTGATCCCCTATCAATTACGATCTTTTTGGGCACTCCATGCTTACTTACTATTTCTTTGATGTAAACTTCTACTAACTTCTCGGCATTATCCTTCTGATTTACCGGAATAAAATGTGCATTTTTAGTGAGTCTATCCACAATTACCCATATCATATCCTTCCGTTTAGGTGTCATGGGCAATCCTGTGATGAAGTCCATACCTATTTACTCCCACTTCCATTCGGGAATTTCCAAAGGTTGCAATGGTCCTGCTGGACTTTGATGTTCAGCTTTCATCCTTTGGCAAGTATGGCATTCTGATACATATTTAGCAATGTCCCTTTTCATGTTATTCAACCAGAATAGTTCTTTCAAATCCATATACATCTTAGTACTTCCTGGATGTATAGAATATGGTGTTTCATGTGCTTCTCTGAGTATGACTTCACGAATCTCAGTCACATCTGGAACACAAATATGATATTGGAACCATAAGGACTCATAATCTCCAAGGCAAAAAACTGATGTTTGCCCTTGAGATATCCTCCAAATTTCCTCAGCAATGAAAGGATCTTCTTCTTGATGTCTAAAAATTCCGTGCTTAAGATCACTTTCCTGCTCTGCCACTACCTTCATAGTAGCTAATCCTCCAAGAACCTTTGTTCTAATGAATTGAAGCTCTAATCTTTCCAAATCCATTTGTAACTCTTTCGGTAGCTCCCAATTGCTAGGCTGAATATCTGCACTTTTATGACTTAAAGCATCTGCTACAACATTTGCTTTTCCTAGAGTATATTTGATTGTTAAATCATAATCTTTGATTAGTTCCAACCAACGCTTCTGTCTCATATTCAATTTCTTTTGGGTGAATAAATATTTAAGACTCTTATGGTCAGTGTATAACTCACATCTGGCTCCATAAAGAAATTTCCTCCATCCTTTCAGCGCAAAGACTACTGCTGCTAACTCTCATCCCAATTGAATGGTGTATTCTTTCTTAACAATTTGGTCATTGGTCCAGCTATTTTGGAGAAACCTTCAATGAATCTCCGATAATAACCAGCCATCCCCAAGAAACCTCGAATTTGTTTCACATTCGTTGGTGCAGTCCATTCTAATATTGATTGGACTTTGGATGGATTTACAGCAATTCCATCTTTACTGATCACATGACCGAGGAATTCTACCTCATCTAGCCAAAATTCACATTTACTGAACTTAGCATAAAGTTTATGTTCCCTTAGAGTCTGCAATGCTATTCTCAAATGATCAGCATGCTCTTCTTTATCCTTGGAATATATCAGAATATCATCAATAAAGACTATGTCGAACTTATCCAAATATGGCATAAAGATTTTGTTCATCAGATTCATGAATATTGCTGGTGCATTGGTCAAACCAAATGGTACAACCAGATACTCATCGTGTCCATATCTTGAGACAAATGCTGTTTTTGGAACATCCTCATGTTTAATTTTTATCTGATGGTATCTAGATCTTAAGTCGATATTTGAAAATACTCCGACTCCTTTTACTAGATCAAACAAATCTTGAATCCTTGGTAAAGGATACTTATTCTTTATGGTAACATTGTTCATATTTCTGTAGTCTCCACACATCCTTCTTCCACCATCCCTTTTATCCACAAAGATTACTGGTGTTCCCCATGGGGATACACTTTCCTGGATAAACCCTTTTCTGGCTAACTCATCGATTTGCTCTTTGAGTTCTTTTAATTCTTTTGGTCCCATCTTATATGGTGCTTGAGCTATTGATGATGTACCTGGAATTAGATCAATAGTGAACTCTATCTCCCGATCTGGTGGCATTCCAGGTAGCTCTGCTGGAAACACATCTTGAAACTCATTTACTATAGGAATATCTTCCAATTTGACCTCTTTCATTGAGTTCAACTGTAGATCCACCATGATATGAATGTGCTTATCTTCTTGATAAACTATTCTTGTTCCACTTGGAGTTTTTATTGAGACAGTTTTCTCCTCACAATTTATCTGAGCCCCATGTTCCATCATCCAGTCCATCCCCAGCACTATTGCAACTCCCTTTAAAGGAATCACATAAAGGTCCGCAAAGTATATACAACCACAGATCGAGATAACCTGATTTTGTTTAATGTGGCGTACAATCACAATTCCCCCTGTCGTAACTACGGTCATAGGGTTTTCTAACGTTGCCCTTCTAATCTCGAACTTATCACAGAATTCTTCAGAAATGAATGAAGTAGTGCACCAGTATCAAATAGAACTTTGCCGGGATTGGTAAGGATATTGAGCGTACCTATCACTACATGCTCCGAGTTATCCACCTCTTCTAGGGTTGCACAATTCAGCTTCCCAGGGTCTGTTCCTCTTCCCATTGTTGTTCTTGACATTATTCCCTCCTTTATTGGGATGTCCATTTCCTCCACTGTCTTGCCTTCCATCTCTAACCGGCCAACCTCCTTGTGGTTGGCTTGGACAATTTGGCTTTATGTGACCTCTCTGACCACAAGCATGGCACACAATTACTGTTTTCGGGCAATCCCTGCTTATATGCCCTGGGAGTTTGCAATTGTGGCATATAATATTCTTTACGTTTGGATTTGCACTCCGATTGGAATTGTTGTTGTTATAAGGTCTATTCCTGGGTTTGAATTCCAGATTGGGCTTGGGCTTACTTGCTTGTATCCTCTTGGTTTCCTTCTTAGCTCTCTTCCTTCTATCCTCTTGGACATTCTTGTAGTCATCTTCGAAAGTAATAGCTGCATCCAGCAACTGCTAATAAGTTTGATTATTAGCCAACCTCAACTGCATCCTCACAAATGGATTTCATCTGCGTAGGAAATGCTTCTTCCTATTTTCCTCTATATTAACTTCTTCCTCTGCATATCGAGACAGTTGACTAAACTCGCGGATATACTTTATGACACTAGTATATCCTTGCTGAAGCTCCTCAAATTCTCTCCGCTTCAACTCCATAACACTTTCCGGAACATGATATTCACGGAATCTCTGTTTAAACTCCTCCCAAGTGTACTCCCTTCCTGGATGTTGCATGGCTAACTAATTCTCCCACCATGATGATGCAGGTCCAGTCAGAAGATGAGTTGCATACCTCAATTTCTCCTCATCATTGCAACCTACAGTCTTCAACTTCCTTTCTATATCTGCTAGCCAATCTTCTGCATCCATTGGTTCAGGGGCTGATGCAAAGGTAACGGCCTTGCATTCTGGAAGTCAGAAAGACTCACTCCTCCACCTTCAGGTGCCTTCTGATTTCTAGCTTGTCCCAGCAGCTTCTCCATGAACTTGTTCTGGGTCTCTTGCATCATTTGCATACATTGCATAAAGTTCTGCTCCATTAACGGATGGTGGTGGTGGTAATGTTCCATGATTTGCTGCATCTCCATCGGCCTTCTCCTTGGCATCACGTTCCATCCGATGCTGCTTAGATGCGGTCTCTACACCCGTATCCATGACCCCCTAGTCCTGCACATAAAGCGAATACTCATAATTACATCATGCACATGTGTTCTGAGCTCGACTTTACGCACAGAACTAGTCTGTGGCATCCCGCAAAAACCACTACTAGAAAATCGCGTTGAATTTGTGCATTGCATCGTCATCATCATGCATGGTTCGCATCAAAACTATTTTTGCAAAGCCCGTTTTGTTTTCTAAAACGCCCCATCTTTATTCAAACGCCAAACCCCGGGTGCTGCCGGATATTTTATTTGTCTAAAAACCACTTGCAAAAGTTATCGCAAATTAAATAAAAAGTTAAATTATTTTTTAGTGGGGCAGTCGAACGAGCCGAGTAGACCCGAACGACCACCCCTGTTTTTAAATCGGTCCACCCTGCCAGCCCATCTAAATCCTAATCCCACCTAAAATTCTACCCACTCCCTGTGGCCACATCACCCTGGCCACTCCCCTCGCTCCACCTCACCCTCTCCTCTCCTCCCACCCAACCACAAAGTGCCACATCACCCCAAACCCCCTCTCTCTCTCACCCCCACTCCCCACAACCAGCCCACACCCCGCCCCACGCGCCCATCTACCCTCACCAGACCAACCTCCGATCACTGGGGCCCCACCCCTCTGGGCCACCCATGCCAAAGACTGCCCCTGCAGCCTCTCTCCCACTCCCCGCCTCCCGGTCCCAAACTCCCTCTCCCACGCCTCCAGGCCCACCAGGTCCCACCGGTCCCACGTCCCACCGCCCGCGCCTTCCTCTTCCTCCCCTTCCCTCCAACCTCCCTCTGGCGATGCTCCACCGACCCGCACGGCGCCCTCGCGCCCCACCGCCATCGATCACCGCCTCGCCATCGCCTGCTGCCATTGCCGGTCCGCGCACCCTCTCCACGGCCAGCGTCCCAGCCAGGGAGCCCGCCACTTCTCGCCCACCTCCCCCGCCGCCACGCTCACCGCCGGCCCTCAAGCTTCCTCCGCCCGCTCGCCGTTAGATCGCCGCCTCCGCATCCACAGTCGCCCGTCGCTGCGCCGCCCATCCTCTCAACCTCGCTCCGCCTCCCAGCCTTGCGCGCCCCGACCCCTCGTCCGGTCCTGCCCGCCGCCTCGCTGAGCCCTCAAGGCCGCTCCCCGCGACCAGCGTCTGCCCTCCTCCGCCTCCCGCGTCGGCCCGAGCACCGGACGCCTCCCCAAGCCCACTGCCGCGCTCAGTTCTCCGGCCGCCGCTGCCCCGGCAGCCTCCGGCAAGACGCGCCCGGCTCTCCGCGAGCCCGCCTCCGACCAACATAGCGCCTCGCGTGCCACTGGCTGTTGACCCCGCTGGCTCGCGCCGCCGGACCCGGCCGCTCCCTGCCTCTGACTGGCGCGCCCTCCAGAAGCTCCGGCCCTGTTGCTCCTTGCGTGCGTGCACAGTGGCGGGTTGTCCTCGTCTCAGTACATGAGTTTGCCTCAGGTGTTGATGCGTTGGCAGATGGTCACAAGGTACCCGAGTCAGATGACGATGTCCAAAGAAACAGGGATCCCACAAGAACTGCTTCACCGTCAAGACCTCCAGGAAGCCGCCATCCGTTTGGCGAAGATGTTTCACCGAGATCGACACCAACCCGTTAGGCCCGATGAACCACCGGCGCCCTGAAATACAAGACTGTTCCATCGGTACGCCAAGCTCGTCAAGTGTAGGGACCCTCAAGATCTCCAAGGCGATGCCACTCGGAGTGCTCCAACATGGAAACCGGAGGCGATGATGTCGGATGCGACCAGTCCTTCTTCTCGGAACCGAAGACCGTGGACGCCAAGTCCCCGGGTTCAAAGGCGACAAGAACCCCGATCCGGAACGCCAAGATCTTCCCCACGGAACATCGGGAATTCCCCCGGACGACAAAACTCTCGCAACGGCAAGATCGACCCCGTGTGACCGGCAAGATCTGCCTCGGACGCCAAGACCGACCCGATACGCGAACCCGACAAGTTCTTCTCGACGACAAGATCATCGACAGGGAACCCGAAGACCACATGTGTGACAAGCACTTCCTCGGGAACGTCAAGTACTACCCCGATAACCTCGAACGTTTCCCCCGGAGTCCGAGAACGATCCCGCCAAGGCCGTCGAACCCTGAACCCTGGACCCCGACCCCGAACCCCGTCGAACCCTAACCAAGATCGTCGAACCCTAATGTGTGAACCCCTTATCCGAGAACCCTAATTTATAAATGTCACCTATATAACTGTTGCATATAAATTGTTCATGCATGCATCCATATCATGTGGTTTGGGGGCCTTATGCCGATTCACCTAATAATTAAATATGGGGCCCATATGCGGGCAAATCTAGCCTCATAATGGCCTCATTTAAACTGGTGTAGCGAACCATTGATATATTTTGCCTTGTTAAAACAACATTTAATTGCGGGGTAGCTAAAAAACTTAAACCGCCTAATTAATTGTCAGACCCCGGTTCCGCTTAATCTTGACCTAATTGCATCGCATCTTTGCCATGCCATACATCATACATGCATCATGCCGATCTTCTGCCGTTGAATTAAATAGTAGATCCGGTGTTTTTTCTAGTGTTTTGGTTCTTCGCGGATAAGGCCGTTGAGTTGATGTGAGCTTCGCCCCGATCTTCGGTTGAACCCTTCGGCAATGTTTTCAGGCGAGCATCTCCCTCTTTCTACCTATCTTATTTTTATAGTATTTACTTCCCTCCTGTTGATCTATTGCTATCTGTGTTGCGATGCTCTAGTTTTCGTACCCGTGATATACCGTGCAGCCCTATATTGCCTTGGCCACCCCTATTACCTGTTGTTTGGTAGATAGTTGGACTTGCGCGTCGTAGTCGCTTGCTCAAGTGCTGTTGCGTGTCGTCAAGTGCCACAGTTGTTGATGTATTGCCGCATGTTGCTGTTGGAGATGATTCTAGTTTTACTTATCGTCATTTTAATTCCTGTTTAACAACTAAAATTGAAATAAGCAGAGGCATCAGTGGGTGATAGAAAATATTTGGTTTCCGAACGCCCACTTGTGTCCCGTAAGACCCCGAGTACGTGATACATTCCTTGAATTATCGCTATCCACATCCGGAGGTATATGGGACCCCGAGCTTGCTTGATTCAGTCTTATTTCTTGGGGCCACAAACTAGTTTGAGGTTTTATTTACGATCCTGTACTTATGCCATGCTACTTTCTGTATTTAAATTGTGCGAGGAGCACACTGTATTGTTTAGGTAAGCGTAATGTTTTCGCGGTATCGACAAGCCCAGCCACACTTTCGGGTTCCCAGTCGTTTACAGCCATTGTCGCAAACCTTGAGTCCGTCTCAAAGCTTGCTTACTTCGTTGCGGGATCTACTTAAGGGGTGGCCCCCTGAAATATTTCTGAATCCTGTGATTGTTCGGTGAAAGCCTCGTTGGGTTTTGATTTGGTTTTCGAGGTTGATCGGCGTGTGTTGCTATTGGTGCACCGGCGGGTAAAACTTTCTCAAGCCGTGTCCGCGGATATGGACGACTTGGAGCACAGTATCTCGATCATAGACAAGCATAACTAAAGTTTATTGCTATAAATTTGACTTTATAATGACTAGTAATCAGCTTCACTATAATGGAATGGCTAAATAATACTGCCCACAATTGCTTGATTGGTTTGTCGCTTGCGACAATGGTATCTGACTAGTAAGTATTGCAACTACAACGGAATGGCTTAATAAAAGTATCAACAACTGCTGGGTTTTGGGTTTATCTCATGCTATCTGTATCTGATTAGTAATTGTTGCAACTATAACGGAATAGTTAACTAAAAGTGTCCACTGCTTATTTTATCAGGACAACTATCTAAACCTGACTAGTAATTGTTGCAACGATAACTGAATAAATAAAACTGCCAACGGTGTGAGTTCCTCGGTTGACTTCCTCGTTTGTTCTCGAGGGGGAAACACCAGGATGGGTTTGTTTGGTGTTAGCTTCAGGTTGGATCCGGATAGGTCACTCTCACCCCTCCCTGATCACCGCTAGATGTATCGAGTCTCTATAGGTTGTTTAGTGCATCTTTGCTTGATCCACCATACCTATGTAGGCGAGGACCTACCTCATTCTAGCCTCACTGATCTTGGCGCTCCTTTCTTTTTCCTTTGCCTCTGTCGGCACCCCTTTTGTTTAAGCAGGTTTTGAGATCGACGTCGTTAGCAGGTTTACCCTTCCGGCTTGGCCTGGGCAGGGATATGGACGCCATTGGTTATTCTTCAGGGCTCTTAGACCCATTTGCATCTTGTCCGTAGTCGGATGCTCTATCGTTTTCAAGGTGATTTGGATCTTTGTATATTATATATGTATTCTTGACTCTTTGAGTCGCTGTTATATATATCTGTCTGTGGGTCCCATCGAGGACTGTTGTGTAATGTTATTACTTTGCTTTCCACCCGCACGAAAGTGCCTGGTGGGCACCATCGAATCGTTTCTATGCGGGTTTGGCGAGTTTTGCTAAAACTTGCATAGGGCCGATTCTGAGGGTGTTACATAGTCACACAATGAAAATCCAAATATGCATTTCACATATTATACATTACAATATCATAATAATACAAAGTCATTACAACATATACCATTGTGGCATCCCGCAAAACCACTACTAGAAAATCGCGTTGAATTTGTGCATTGCATCGTCATCATCATATGTTGTTTGTCTAAAACTATTTTCGCAAAGCCCGTTTTGTTTTCTAAAACGCCCCGTCTCTCATTCAAACGCCAAATCAATTAGGAATATTTTGTTTTGCCCGATATCGGTTTGCAAAAGCCTTGTTTGAAATAAATAAAATTATAATTATTTTTAGTGGGAGCGGTCGAGCCGAATCGACCAACGACCACCCCGATTCCAAATCGGTCCACTGAAAATCTCTGACTACGGATATTATACCCTCAACCACGGCACCTCACCACACCAATCGCTACGCCACCTCACCTCTCTCCCTCTTCCCCAATCCCAGCTTGCCACGTGGCCTCCTCTCTCTCTCTCCTTTTCCCACACCACCTGCCCCCACAAGCCCCAATGCACCGCCTCAGCCCTCCTCTCCTGCGTGGGCCCCCCTTTCACCCTGGCCCACCGATCTTTTCCCTCCCAGCTAGCGCTAGCCTCCCTGTTCTTCTTCCTCCGAGCCCCGCCGCAGCCCCAGCACCTCCTCCCACCTCCACGTGGCCCGCCGGGCCGCCTCCCTTCTCTCCCAGCACGCCCCTCCGCCCGGTTCTCCTCCGAGCCTGCCGAGCCGACCACGCCGCCCTGCTCCACCGCTTCCTCGCCGGAGCGCCCGACGCCCTCCGCCTCGAGCCTCACCAGCCTGCCAGCCGCCTCTCCACAACCGTCCTCCAGCTCGCTGGTCCCCGCCGCCGAGCTCGAGCACCACTCGCCCTCTGCGTCTCGGCGGCGACCCGACCCAGCCCGCTCCTCGAGCTCCTCTCCCGCCTCGACACCCCGAGCCCCGTGCTTCCCGTTCGCCCGTGCCGCCTCGGCGCCCACTTCGCCAGGCCGCCCGCGCCTCCCGGCTCTGCCCCAGCGCAGCTCCCCTCCGGCGAGCCTGCGCCGTCACCAGCCTCCCTCTCGTCGCGCGCCCGAGCTCCGGCCTCTGCCCGCTGAGCCGCCCAGCAGTCCAAGCGTCGCCGCGCCGTCGATCGCCTCGCCTCCGTCGCCTGAGCCGTCCCTAGCGCCTCTTCTGCGCCTCTGCAAGCCGGCGTCGACCCCGCGGTAAGGACCCCGTCGGCGCCCTCTCCGGCCCTCGGGTGCCTCCACCATGCCCAGACGCGCCTCCTCGCCAACCTCGTCGACCCCACCTGCCTCTCCATCGGTTGAAGACAACCAGCAACCTCCAAGTTCCACGCCTTGGTATGCGCCAAGTGAGCGAGCCACCAGAGCATCGTCGGTACAGTAGCTTCATCTCCAGATCCGAAGGCCGACCCGTAACAAGTTCGCCGACCCCGTCACCAAGATCTCGTTCACGGAAAACCCCGATGTTTTCAACCCGGCACCATCAAGACCTTCGCCACGGAACGTCGAGACCCTGAAGACCCCGAAGCCGAAGGTCAACTACAAGGGACGTCAAGCTCGTCGAGATTGCGGAACGACAAGCACTTCACCCCGGATGTCGAGATCAACCCGACCCGCGAATGCGACCAGATCCGCATGCGACAAGAACGACATCGACCAGGGCGAGTCCGATGCGCCCCGACACCGACCCAAGTCCCGCACCCGGACGCGCCAAGATCTATCCCGATCCGAGACCATAACCCCGGAGTCCGAGAACGACCCCGTCAAAACCCTGGACCCCGAGACCGGACCCTGGACCCTGTCGAACCCCGGAACCCAAGATCTGCCGAACCCTAAAGTGTGACCCTTATCCGAACCCCTACCTTTATAAATGCTAAATATAAAACTTGTTGCATATTTAATTGCCATCTCGCATGCATATCATTGGTTTGGGGGCCTTACGCCGGTTCACCTAATAATTAAATATGGGGCCCATATGCGGGCAAATCTAGCCTTATATTGGCCTCATTTAAACTTGTGTAGCGAACCGGTGATATATTCTGTCTTGTTAAACAACATTTAATTGCCGGGAAGCTAAACGACATGAACCATCTAAATAACTGTCGGGACCCCGGTTCCGCTTAATATGACCTAATTGCATCGCACCTTGCCATGCCATACATCATACATGCATCATGCCGATCTTCTGCCGTTGTATTAAATATTGCATTCGGTGTTCCTTCTAGTGTTTTGCTTCTTCGCGGATAAGGCCGTTGAGTTGATATGAGCTTCGACCCGATCTTCGGTTGAACCCTTCGACAATGTTTTCAGGCGAGCATCTCCCCCTTTCTACCTATCTTACTTTTATAGTATTTATTCCCTCATGTTGATCTATTGCTATCTGTGATGCGATGCTTTAGTTTTCGTACCTGTGATATCCCGTGCAGCCCTATATTGCCTTGGACACATCCTATTACCTGTTGTTTGGTAGATAGTTGGACTTGCGCGTCGTAGTCGCTTGCTCAAGTGCTGCTGCGTGTCGTCAAGTGCCACAGTTGTTGATGTATGGCCGCATGTTGATGTTGGAGATGATCCTAGTTTTACTTACCGTTCACTTTAATTCCTGTTTAACAACTAAAATTGAAATAAGCAGAGGCATCGGTGGGTGATAGATAATATTTGGTTTCCGAACGCCCACTTGTGTCCCGTAAGACCCCGAGTACTTGATACCTGTCCCTTGATTTATCGCTATCCACATCCGGAGGTATATGGGACCCCAGGCGAGCTTGATTCATCTTATTTCTTGGGGCCACAACTAGTTTGAGGTTTTATTTACGATCCTGTACTTATGCCATGCTACTTCAGTATTTAAATTGTGCGAGAGGAGCACCTTTGTCTGTTAGGTAAGCGGAGTGATTACGGTATTGACACCCAGTTTTGGTTCCGATCGCTTCTGACCATTGATGCAAACCTTGAGTCCGTCTCGAGCTTGCTTGCCGTTGCGGGTAGACTCAAGGGTGGCCCCTGAAATATTCTGAATCTTGTGATTGCTCACGTGAAGACCTCGTTGGGTTTTGATTTGGTTTTCGAGGTTGATCGTGTGTGTTGCTATTTGTGCACCCGGCGGGTTAAAACTTCTGAAAGCGTGTCATGGATATGGACGACTTGGAGCACGATATCTCGACCATGAACAAGCATAACTAAAGTTTATTGCTATAAATTTGACCTTATAATGACTAGTAATCAGCTTCACTATAATGGAATGGCTAAATAACACTGCCCACAATTGCTTGTTTGGAGTGTCGCTATGACAATTGTACTGACTAGTAAGTATTGCAACTTCTAGGAATGGCTGATTAAAAGTATCAACAACCTTGGGTTTATGGGTTATCTCATGCTAATTGTATCGACTAGTAAGTGTTGCCACTATAACGGAATGGTTAACTAAAAGTGCCCACCGCTTACTTTATCGTGATGAATATCTATATCGACTAGTAATTACCGCACGATAGCGAATAAGTAAAGCGCCAGTGTGAGTTCCTCGGTTGACTTCTCGTTTGGTATCGAGGGGAAACACCAGATGGGTTTGTTTGATGGTAGTATCGGTTATCTCGAATAGGTCTTTCTTACCCCTCTCGATTGCCGGTTGTATCGAGTCTCTATAGGTTGTTTAGTGCATCTTGCCTGCCGCTTGATCCATAACTATGTAGGCGAGGACCGAATTCTAGCCTCGCCGTGTGGCCTCGATCTTGGCGCTCCTTCTTTCCTTTGCCCTTTTGGCACCCTTTGTTTAAGCGGGTTTTGAGATCGGCGCCGTTAGCGGGGTTACCCTTCCGCTTGGCACAGGCGGGGTTATGGACGCCATTGGTTGTTCTTCAGGGCTCTTAGCCCCATTTGCATCTTGTCCGTAGCTGGACGCTCTATCGTTTTCAAGGTGATTTGGATCTTTGTACATAATATATGTATTCTTGACTCATCGAGTCGCTGTTATATATATCTGTTCTGTGGGTCCCATCGAGGACTGTTGTGTAATGCTATTACTTCGTTTTCCACCTGCACGAAAGTGCCTGGTGGGCACCTTTCAATCGTTTCTATGCGGGTTTGGCGAATTTTTCTCAAACTTGCATAGGTCCGATTCTGAGGGTGTTACAACCATATAGGTATAATCACAACACTACCTTATTTATCTAACTATCTTATTTCTCGGATTACAATACACGGTACTCAATACCTCTAAATAGTTGCCTACTTCTAGTAGTAACTACGTTCATCATACATGCTTGATGTCCAACCGTGATGATGTGACGTTCGTCGCACAATTTGTGGAACAAATGGACTTCTAGAAGGAACATACTCAGTATCTAAAGTGTCGGGACTTGAGTCATTACTCAACCTGAGCGCATTGACTCCCTCTAGCTCAGCTGAAGAGTCTTTAGAAACATTTTCAACATTATCTCCCACTTGCATCTCCTGAGCTTCATTCCTTGAGTTGTCAATAGAATACGCAGATCCTGCTGATCCCTAGGTGCTCCTTTGGGCAAGATAGTTAAACAGGATAATGTATATTCCAGGTTTTGAGAAGATGTTGATGATTCAAACACTCTCTCCTCGGGATATTCTTCTTCATCCGATTATCTATGAACATGGCATTTCTACTACATTACTAGGGTTAATTCTTGCACCCATCCAGCTAGTGTCCAACATTTGTCGTAACCATCTACATCGGTGTTCATGAGATCCTTCATATGATCCTATTCTCCATCCATCAGAATTCTCAATAGGAAGTTCTGAATCAGAACTGTCCTCTGAACCCTGTGGTACTGCATACCTCATATCCACAGTAGGATCATATATAGGTTCAGGCCTTGGTGAATAAGGATATGGTGTAAAAGATTTAGGATCTATAGGTATATCCTTAAAGATAGGTGTTGCACTACTACTTGCTTCCTTCTCCAACTGGAATGCTAACTGCTTCCTCCTTTCCGGATCAGTTAGATCCTCTAACATGTCATTTTTAGCTTCAACAATCACTTTATGTGTCTTATAAAAAGATGCAACGAGTGTTCGGTATCTATCCATAAACTTGGAAGCTAACTTAGGATGCTTCTTAACTAAAGTAAGATGATCCGGTACAGGCTCCGAGTCTATAGAATCATGAGGTATCACAGAAAATGTGGTTCCTTCCAACTCCTTGGCTTTATGCTCCCGGATATTCGCTATTGCCTCCACAACAGCAACATGATATGGTGCTAAGTGACTCCTACCTTCACCTATAGGTAGATCGTGATATAATCCAAGCTCCTCTGGGATTTGAATACTCACATGATACTTGGATAACATCCGGCCATCATAATAGGTTAGGGTGTTCACTGGAATTCTAGTTGGACAGCTAAAAATCTTTAAAAGTTGACGAAGTTGGTCTGTAAATGATCCTTGATAATCATCAAGAGTCTCCTCTTTCCTTACCAAAGTCTGTTTTGGAAACTTTGGTGCCATAACTCTGTATATAAGAAAAATATTTTATTAGTAACCAATAATATATTGTATCATAACAAAGAATTATCGCACTAAAACATATAACAGAATATTCTCATTTGAATACCCATTATATTTCTTTTAGAGAATTCTTTATCGTTGCTACATACTCCTATAGGTAATACCCTTTACTAGGTTTCCAACCTAAGGTCAAAGCATTTTGCTCAGATACCAACTGTGGTGACCCAGCATACCACTAAATGTGTAGTACACTATAGTCGTTGACATGACATCCACAGAACACCGTTCCGTAAATATCACATCCCTCAGAGTGGTACAACAGAAACATTACTGGTCCATATTACAAACATACACACATTATTATTATTACAATACCGGAAGTTCAAGACTGCCATAAGATTCAACTTACAAACCAAAATATAAGTGTTTCAGCGGAAGTTTCAAATTTAAAACTTAAACTCCAAATTGAGCTCAACAACTTATTGTATATATTGTTCATGTTGATCGTCTCAAGTGGCTTCTAGAACTATAGTAATTATTCGGACTCTTGGAACTCTCCTCCGTAGACGATATCGTAGTCCTCCCCTTCTATGGCTCCATATAGGTTGGGCTCTTCATAGAAGACCTCCTCCTAGCTCTCATATGCATACATGAGAGTATCTTCAGGATTCTCAGAGTCTAAGCAAGGATTCAAAGGAAAGGGTGAGTAACGGTGTTACCCAGCAAGTTCATTATATGCAAGGTGGGAAGTTTGATGCTCTACCTACCACCTCGGACTATGAGTCTTTGGTACTATGCAGTTTTCATAAATCTTTCTTCAAAGATTGATTTTATTATAAGAAAATCTATGACCATTAGCCTTCACAGGTTGACCAGAACTTTCATGGAGTTCCTTTCCTGCCGTGTTCGTAGCTCCTTCCTGGAACAGGGAGTAACAAGTTATACTTCTTACACTCGTTCTCATCTCTCTTCTTCTTCTCCCTTGACCTTGTGGTATGCGATGCCGCCGCCGGCGATTCATGCCGACGTGGACCTCCCTGGCCGCCGCCGTGATGTATAGGGTGGTTGTCGACCCCGCTCCATCTTCCTGTCCAACTCGATTTGGACCTGGAGCCCTCTTGTGGCCAGACCGGCTCCGTCCCGAACCCTAGGGTTTGGGGTGGTGCTGGAGGAGTCGCTTCTCCTGTCTTTGTGGTGGTGTTCCTCGCCTTGAGCGTGGCTCTGTCAGATGTCGGTGTGTGGTGTGCAACGCCCCCTTGGGTGCTCCCGTGCCGCCGTGCTCGTCGACATCCTGCTTCCTCTTCTAGCCACTGACAACCTTCAGTAAGTTATCCTTCTCCCCCTTGTGTCATCTGTGCTAGGCCACCCTTTTCTATGTGTTTGTAGTGGCTACTACTGGCTAGTGGCCATGTCCTGATTAGGGTTGTTTGTTCTTCTTAGGGTTCATATACCTTTGTTGATTAGATATCTGATGAGTTGGATCATGTATTGATGATCCCTAAGCATGATGAGTGGTGGTTTGCTGTGGATTACTGCTTATGGTTAGCTGTGATGATGCTAGTGGCCTACTACATGGATTCTATTGGTTAATTTGATATGGTTCAGATGATAATGTTAATCTAGAATCATTACTTCGAGATTCTAGTGGTTTGAGAGCTCACCACTGTCATTACTTAGTTACTGCCAATGATTTTTGAGTGATGAAGTCACTGTATATGTAGTTGTTGGCTTATAGATTCATATACAGTTTGAGATTAACTTGTCTCTTACAGTGATGTTATGTATATGAACATTCCTGGAAATGATTTCTGTGATTAGTATCAGGAAAATGATTTATATTTGGCTGTGAGTGTATCTGTGAAAGTTGGATGCTTAGCCTGCTTAGTTTAGAAACTGTTCTTGTGACATCATTATAATATGGCACACACGATTAGGTTCTATTACTTGGCTTGGTTTTGTTCAAGCTTAAGATTAGCTTGGCATCAGAGATAAATTGAAACTTCTTTCCTTGAATCCCTAAAAACCTATGATGTTGGTCTAAGGTTTAGGGACTAGGCCCTTATCTTGTTGTTCCTCATGGATTGGTTCTGGTAGTGATACCAACTACTGATTCTTGAGTCAAAGTTGGGAAAATGATTTGTAGGCTTATTAAGTTATATAGATCCATAAGATGTAGGAATTCTAAGGTGCTACTCATGTTTAAGAGGTTTGCCTAGAAGTTCAGATCTTGGCTATATTTATTCCTGGAATTTAAAATATAGCTTGATAGCTAGGATCAATGAGGTTGTCCTGAGATCCTAGTTGGGTCTATATAGTTTTCTGATTGCTTTTGGTGTTTGAAAAACTTCAATGATGGAATCACCCCACTTGGGTGTTTTTCTGAGAATTTGAGTATGAGACAACTCATGAATGTTTGTCTAGCTTAGACAGATAAATCATGTGATGGTCTTTTTCTACTCACCACACTTGGGTGTTGTTGGGGTTGCAAGTTTTTAATCTTGTGGTTTGATCTTGCTGGTTGTGTGGCTAGCTTGATCTGGTGTTCCTCCTAATACTTCCAACTCCTAGACTTGTCCTTGATCTAGCTCTCCACCTCCTGGTCCTAGTGGCTTGACCTTGTTCTTGCTATCCACCTGATCTTCCCCCTCCTTATGTCACCATCTTGGTGAGATGATCAAAGGTGTGGTTGGTGTGATCTGGTTTGGTTTAGTTTGGTTGTTGTGCTTGATGTGTATGAACCAGGGAATGGTATTGGGGTTGCTTGCCCATGGCTGTGCTGAGCAGTTTCGTTTATTGGAGCTATTGATCTTGTGCTGACAGCACACACCATGCAGTTTGGTTTGTGTCTTTGCTTATGTACCTTTGTTTGTGTACTGCACACACCTTGTGGATATGCTCAGGATATGGAAGTTACTTTTTTATTTGTTTACCACTTAACTGCTTGGTGAAACTTGCCCCTTCTTGCTGTTTATTTGACTTATGGCTTAAAATTATGAAAGATATAGTTCTTTCATATTGGTGAAACTTGCCCCTTAAAGTTTACTCAGTGATGAAAAATTGAACAGTGCAACTCACTGTCAATTTTGAGAGTAATATATTTTAATCCTTAACTTTCTTTCTTTTAGTTTGTGTTTTGTTTTGCAGGTACAAGACTTGAATATTCAAGACTTTAGATTAGGTTTTCTTTTTATTTACAGAATAGTCACTTGTAATATTTATTTTATTCTTTTGTAATATTTATTTTATTCTTTTGTAATAAAGATTGTACTATTACTCAATATATAAAGGTTCTTCTTTTATTTCATTACTATTGTAAAGATTCTTGATCATTTTCATAAGTTACATTTTGTAACTTATTTATTGAATACAATTATGGAATAAATACTCTTTTTTATTATGTTATTTATTTAAAGTTTGAACTACTAATTATCAACTCTTGACTAAATCCAAATACTCACACATAATTATAAATACTTTTGAATTATAAATTCATCACTCAAGTTTAAATTCAAATTTCATTTCCCAAAACACACTGATCCACAAAGATCATATAAAAGTTTATAACAATCATTCTCCAAGACTATACCTAATCTCAAAGAATGAAAGAAACTTTGATCACTTTAGTTTTTTTATTTGGCGAAAATTTTACCCACATTTTTATAGATGAATGCATGCAATTTCACAGATTCCTAAATCTACCCTTCGTTGATTCCTAAATGCTGGGATGTTACAGTGCTAGAACGGAGTTCCTGGTTCCGAATCTCGGTATCTGGTGGTGGCGGTGTAGCAGAACTCTATCTAGAAAAACGTCAAAAAACCTCTCTGTTTTTAGATCAGAGAGCTTATGTAGGCGAAGGGGAGACCGAGGGGGTGAATGAGGTGGCCGCACCACCCCTAGGCGCGGTCTAGGATGGCCCGCGCGTCCAGGGGTGTGGTCCCCTCGTGGCCCTTCTCCGTCTCGTCTTCTGGCTCCGTGAATCTTCTGGTAAAATAGGACTTTTGCGGTATTTTCCGGGATTTTTCGTGAAAGTTAATTTCTTGCACAAAACAAGACACCAAAGCAATTCTGCTAAAAACAACGTTAGTCCGTGTTAGTTGTATCCAAATCACACAAATTAGAGGAGAAACAATAGCAAAAATGTTCAGGAAAGTAGATACGTTTTGGACGTATCAGCTGCCATGAAAGCGCATCACTTTGTTACTGCTAGCTCTAGCCTTGAGAGTTTATTTTATAGGATTATGTTTACTGATGGGGACGAGAGGGAAATTTCTTTGCCACAGTCTACTTTGTTCAGTATTTGCAGGGGGCCTTGGTCACGCTCCAAGGAGGATATGGACGATCAGCTCCGCGTGCTTGGTTTCCACGGGCACTACCCGGGGAATGCGCCCTCTTATGACTACTCTACGCACTACATAGGGGCATCCTAGAGTACGTTGATATGGGAACATATCTATAATTTTTGATGTTCCATGCTTGTTTAGTATCTACTTTCCTTTGCTTTGTCTACACTTTGAGGTGTTTTTATATGTTTTCTGGTACTAACCTATTAACAAGATGCCACAGTGCCAGTTGCATGTTTTCTTCTGTTTTTGGTTCCAGAAAGGCAGAAAATCAATATTCTCGGAATTGGACGGGACAAAAGCCAAAGTCCATATTTTACTGTGGGGAACACGAAGACAGAATATGAGACGGAGGAGAGTCACCAGGGGTCCACACCCCTGTCTTGGTGGGCCCACCCCACAGAGGGTGCGGTATACAGCCCCTGCCTCGCCTCTTCGCCTATAAAGACCCCCCGATGCCTAAACCCAAAGTACCCGATCAATATTCCATGAAACCGTCTGTATCCACCGCCACCATCGTCCCTAGATCGGGGGGATCTGAAGCTCTTCCCGGCAACCTGCTGGAGGGGAGATCATCCTGGATGCCTTCTTCTTCATCATCAAGCTTTTCTGGTGCCGTTGCTCGGGAGGCTAAGGACGTCTTCACAAGGGGAGTCCTTCTCAAACTTTCTCTTTACTTTGTTTTTTGTTTGCTTAGTTTCTTTTGCTTGGTTTTGTTTGCCTCTTTTTATCAAAGACTCCAAAAAAATATAGTTTAGTTTGGTTTGCTTTCTCTTATCAAAAACACAAAAAATAAGTTCCTGCTCTAGTTGTCACCTTTCTCTAGCTCACCATGTTGATCCCCAAGTTCACCCTGAAAGACCTTTCATTATGTAGTGGCTCCATAATTGGGAAAGGAAATATTGAAGAATTCTTTAATCATGTTAGCAAGCATGAGGATATTGGGGATCTATAGCAGAACTTGCTCCTAATTATGAAATTGTTGCAGCTTCTTTAGTTCATATGTTGGAGGCTAGGTTTGTTAACCTTAACCCCATGATGCAAATATTATTCCTTAAACTAAAAGAAGAAAAGGATCTTGAAAAGAGAGATTTTATCCTAGCAACTTTACTAAAAGAGTTCAATGATGTTGCTAGAGAAGCCAAAAAGGTCTTCGAACATTTTAATATGCTAGGCTCATGTGTAGATGTTATGGGTACTTTAGATAAAACCAAACCTAGAGAGGAAATTAAGATACCCATACCCTTTAAACTTGTTGGAATGCATGAAGCCTTAGAAAAGAATTTTCATTGGATTGTTTATGAAAATCCTTTTTATGAAAGTAGTCAACCAAGGAGAGATGAGAAGGGATCCTCCAAAACTCATTTGGATGAGATACCTTTCCTATTTGAAGAGATTGCAAGTATTGATCTTAATTCTTCATTTGAAAACACTTGATTCTTGCTTCTTGTGCCTAACTTAAAGGCGTTAAAGAAAAGTACTTGTTGGGAGATAACCCAAGAGTTTTCTTGAGTCTTGGAAGTTATTACTTCAGTAATGACCTCTATCCTTTTTGTTTGCTTTTTGTGCCAATAATTACCTCTAAGAAGAGGGAAGTAAGATTTGGGAGTTCTTTGTCCGAAAGCAGATTTTGTGCTCCACCATAAAAATTTGTGAGGAATCTCTGTAAGTCGGGTTGAGCTGATATTTTCAAATAAATCCCCCAGTATGTTAACTAAATTTCTTTAGTTCAACACTTTTTGATTTGATCAACAGAAGGTCTTCGACAAAATCGGTTTCTACTTATGGTCTGTTTGTGATTTTGCCATTATTTGCATTTGCTTCTTATTGATTCCTTTTGGGGTTCTTTTTGGGAAATTTAAATTTTTGAGGGAGTTGCTGTTCTAAAGACAAACCCAAAGGTCTATTATCTTTTGAATACACTAATGTTGCTAATGAAGATTGTGTGAAGTTTTGTATGAAGGAAAATTTTCAGGTGTAGAGAGAGAGTGATGAAATGAGATGAAGAATGGAAAAAAGCTTAAGCTTGGGGATGCCACCACAGGTCACCCAATAAATACTCAATAGGTACAAGCGTCAAAGCATGGGTATGCCCAAGGCATCCCCTTCCTCATTAATACAATGCTCAGGTCTTTCTAGACACTTCGTTTTTATTGTTTCATGCATTGTTATGTTGTTCTTGGAGCGTCTTTGTTTTCGTTTGGTTTGCTTAGTTTGCTTGAATAAATTAGTTTGGACCCCCGTTCTCGCTATGTTGTTTCAAATAAGTTGATTGGTGTTGGAAAGGAGTAGAAAGTTCTTGTTTGAATAGTACAAGAGGAGCTTGCTTTGACTGTGACTTAGACTTTCTCATGTCATGCTAGGTGTTGTTTTGACCTTATGATTAGTGATTATTGATGTAGCATGACTTGTTCCAAACAATTGGGATTGCTTAGTGTGCCTTTAAAGAATCATGCGTTGTTTTAGCATGCAAAAACATAGTATTGTGGTATTCTCCTTTGATGCTTTGTTTGGGTTGACTTGGCACATTCTCACACCATGTTATGACTATGAACAAGTAACCATAGCCTCTATGATCATTTATTCCTTGACTTGTAGTACCACTTTATGCTTTGATTAGTAATGTTTTGTCACTCTGCATGATTATGGCCATTATTGCTCTCTTATTTGGTTGCTCCCAGTATTTTGCTAGCCTCCGCTTGTATGGGCAAGCTCTACTCATGCATCGAAATCCCAAGAAACCAAGTTATTCCAAAGTGTTCACTATAAATCCCTATGCATGGTGTGTTACACCATTCCAAGTATATTCTTGTTTTCATCTATCTTCCAATTAAAAAGAATTTTGTTATGTGAAAACTTAGTGATTAAAGATCTCACAAACTTGATGGCACACTTTATTTTTCTTGCTCGTAATAAACTTGAACCATTGTGTCATCTATGTTGTATATGCTTGCACTTATACGTTGAAATTAGCATAACCGTGCTGTCACGGGGAACGCTTTCAACATTGCACTTGTACTTTGTACATAGTTGATATCATGCTCTTTTGTCTATGCATGTCGCCGGTGTGAAATAAAAGGGGATCTTGTAAGTCCATGGAGTTATGTATGTGTGTTAGAGAAACGCCTAGGCCGCTATCCTAAGCCATGCCTAATCATGGTGGAAACTTGCAACATGACCATAATGACATCTATGATGCTTTCTTCTTATAAAAAAAAGAGACATATTGAAAAGAGGAAAGATATAAAAAGCACCATATTCCCATGGTAAATAAGAAGATTGCTGAGATGCTCAGTGTCTACTTTCCTTGTCATTTTGATTATGGGATAGCTCATGTATCATGTGCAAGGGGTACTCCGTTGGTGGTTCTCTATGATACACATGTACTTGCTATGACAAGAACTTACAGGTGACTAAAGTTGAGTAGCATGAGGTGCGGCCCTCATATTCAAGGGACATGAGATTGCCAACTTATACTTTGTCAAACATATACTCCATAGTTTGTTCACTTTAACCTTAATCACTTCAAGATGCTTATGATAGGGGCAATGAGAGCTAAAAGCTAACAAGTACCATAATTTTTGGAAGCTCTTTTTGAGACTTGAAATCCCTGCTTCCCTTAATGAAGGGTCATTCTTCCACCTTTATATTGAGTCTCACCCTTCTACCTTTAGGCACCAGTTAAGAGAGAATAGTTGCCATTCTTAGTTCTATGTGCATTGTCCCAAAATTTATTAATTGATGCATATTGTTGATATTACTTGTTCTTGTGCTATTTGTATCTAGTCACTCTTATGAACTTTGAAGGTGTCCTATGCATCTATTTGCTACTCCATGAGGGACAAGCTGAATGATACTATGCCATGTTTTATGTATCTGAAACAAACAAACATTTTTCAATGCATGTTATTCATGATCTTGTTTGTAGCTTTTCATGTTGCATGCAGAGTTACTTTGTCTTACTGTTAGAACTCCATCTTTCATGCTCATGTTTAGAGTTCTTTGATCCCAGTTATCAATGCTTGCATATGGTTTGATCTTGATTTTGATGGTGCATGTCACCTCAAAAATTAATCTTTTTATCACTTACCTACTCGAGGACGAGCGGGAGTTAAGCTTGGGGATGTTTGATATGTCGGAAACGTATCTATAATTTTTGATGTTCCATGCTTGTTTAGTATCTACTTTGCTTTGTCTACACTTTGAGGTGTTTTTATATGTTTTCTGGTACTAACCTATTAACAAGATGCCACGGTGCCATTTGCCTGTTTTCTTCTGTTTTTGGTTCCAGAAAGGAAGAAAATCAATATTCTCGAATTGGGCCGGAAAAAGCCAAAGTCAATATTTTACCGTGGGGAACATGGCCGAATCTGAGGCGGAGGAGATTCACCGGGGGCACACCCATTGGCCAGGTGGGCCCATGATGACCCACAAGTATAGGGGATCGCAGGTCTCCGAGGTAGTATTACCCAATTTATTGATTCGACACAAGGGAGCCCAAGAATACTTGCAAGCCTTAACAATTGAGTTGTCAATTCAGCTGCACCGGAAATAGTTTTTGCTCACAGTTTATCGGTAGTAATAGTTTTGTAGTAGCAACAAAGTAATAGCGATAGCAAAACAAAACAAAAAGTATGGTAGAAAGCGATGGGATATGAGCACGGTAGGCATAGGGATGGATGAATGCGTTGCATAGGCAGTCTAAACATGTAACTTCAAGACTAGGAAATTGCAGATAAATAAGGTAAAGCATCCAAGTACTAAGCAATGAGGCATGTGCTCCATATATAGTCATACGTGCTCATAATGAGAACTTGTACAACATCTTACATCACTTGACCCGTTGCGGCGGGGCCTCAAGGAACTCTTGGCAATTAACGTGCTCCTTTTAATAGAGCACCGGAGCAAAGCATTAACACTCCGTGAATACATGTGATCCTCACATCACATCCTTCCCCTCAGGTTATCCCAATTTCTGTCAGTTCGGGGCCTTTGGATCTGGACAATGATATGTGTACACAACTTTCAGATAAGATCACAAACAATACTATCATCATGAATCAATAATAACTTCAGATCTGATATCATGGCACTCGGGCCCTAGTGATAAGAATTAAGCACAACAAGTTGCAACAAAGTCAAATAGCACTAACAGAGATACTAGGCACCATGCCCTAACAATCTTATTCGATTACATGATAGAACTCATCCAATCCCTACCATCCCCATATCCTCTGCGAGGATTACTCACTCATGGATGGAAACATGGATGGTTGATGGAGACATTGTTGATGATGATGGCGATGATCCTCTCCAAATTCCACATCTGACAGGCGCGGAAGCAGTTTCGGTTACGAATCGCAGATTTTGGTGGTGGCGGTGGCGGAACTCTTTTGGAAAACGTCAAACCCCCTGAGTTTTTAGGTCAAGAGGCAACTTATAGGTGAAGAGGGAGGCCGACGGGTTCCCGGGCTGCCACCCTCCTAAGCGAGTCACAGGATGGCCCAGGCCAGGGTGTGGGCCTCGTGGCAACCCTCCTCGCCTCGTCTTCTGGCTCTGTGAGTCTTCTGGTGAAATAGGATTTTAGCATATTTTCCGGGATTTTTCCTGATAGTTGATTTTCAGCGCAAAAACTAGACACCAAGGTAATTCTGCTAAAAACGGCGTCAGTTCGTGTTAGTTGTATCCAAATCACACAAGTTTAGAGGAGAAACAATAGCAAAAGTGTTTGGGAAAGTAGATATGTTTTGGACGTATCAGCCAACCCCGCGTCTGGGGGATGCAGCCGCCCTGGCGCCCCCCCCCCCTGCCTCGCCTCTTCGCCTATAAAGACCCCCCGATGCCTAAACCCTAAGTACCCGATCAATATTCCATGAAACCATCTGTAACCGCCACCACCATCGTCCCTAGATCAGGGGGATTTAAAGCTCTTCCCATCACCCTGCCGGAGGGGAGATCATCCCGGAGGCCTTCTTCTTCATCATCACATACCGGGGAAGGGCCTCTTACGTCATATTACAGGCACTCCTTCTTGGCAGCTGGGATTGATCTCCACTTAGGCCAAAAGCCTAAGCTTGGGAGGTATACCGACACCACACTCATCTATATATCATGTTCTGTCGGTACTTTGTATATCCATGTTTCGCTTTCTTTTTAGTTTTTGTTTCTGGTTTCTAAAACACAAAAAGACCAAAAATATTTTCGTTGTTTCTATTTGTTTATTTATTTTCCTTTTAGTTTTGGTTTGCTATAATAAAAATCCAAAAAGATTTTGCTTTGTTTGTTTTTGCCTTTATTTCTTGTTCTCTAAAATCGAAAACCCAAAAATATTTGTTGTTCTTCTCTGGTTTTGTGAAGTTTGTTGCCGGGTTCGGCGGTCCTCAGTGACACCTTTGGAGTTTGGTTTCATGTTATTATTCAAGCCACACAAGAGAAAGTAAATAATGATGATTTATGACAACTCGAGGTGTGGTAAGAGGCTGGTAATGAACTCTATTTGTTTTCATTTTTGTACATATACTCATCATTATGGGCATACTTAGTCTATTCATGTAAGGTATATGTTATTTAATGAATTCTTAGCAGTTCTTGCTCTCTTATGATTATCTCCAACTTGCTAATAGTTTGTAGCATGTCACATGAATGTTTGCTTGTATTGTTCTATTCATAAGATGGTATGACATTGTGGTATCCTCCTCTGAATGCTTCATTTGAATCGACTTGGCATAGCTCACGCATGCATATGATTGAACCAAATTCAGTTAAGCCTTGATGTTTATTTTGTGTTAGAGTTCTTGCATCACTTTTATGCCATAATTAATTTTGTTTTGTTGCAAGCATGATTATGACAGTTACTGCTCTTTCGTTTGTCGCTCCCTTTCTATTGCTAGCATTCACTTGCACTGAGTATGAGATCTACTCGTTTTTCCAACTCTCCAAAACCAAAATTGTCAAAAAGTCTCCACCATATCTACCTACTAGCATCATTGCTATTCCGTGCATATTTATTATGCCTCGTTTTCTTCCAAATAAAATGTTTGCTTGTTATGAGAAAGTTAGTTAGTAAATCTCTCACGAACTTGATGGCACACTTAATTTCTTGCACTTAATCAACCTGAACCATTTTGACTGTCCATGAAAGTTATATGCTTGCAAATTATAGGATTGGAGTTAGCAGAACCGTCACACAGAACACTTTCAACACATGTAAATATTATCCAGTTGATATCATGCTCTTTTGTTTATGGATGTCGGCGGTGTGAAATAAAAGGGGAGCTTGTAAGTCCATGGAATTATGTATATGTGTTAGAGAAATGCTTGGGCCGCTAGCCTAAGCCATGTCTAATCATGGTGGAAACTTGCAGCATAACCATAGTGAGCAATCTATGAAGTATCCTCAGAAAAAAATTATATAGAAAAAAGAGAAGAGAAAAAATATGCACCATTCTCATGGTAAATAAAGGATCGCTGAGATGCTCACTGTTTGTTGCCTTGTCAATTTGATATGGGATAGCTCCTGTGTCATGGGGAAAGGGGTACCCCATTGGCGGTTCTCTATGATACGCATGTACTTACAATGACAAGAACTTACTGGTAACTAAAGTTGAGTAGCATGAGAAACGGCCCTCGTACTCAAGGGACATGAGATTTCCAGTTTATGATTTGTCAAGCATATAACTCAAATTGGACCTCACTTTAAACTTAACCACTTAAAGATGCCTATGATAGGGGCAATGAGAGCTCAAAGCTAATGAGTACCATATTTTCAGCATTTGGAAGCCTTTCAAGCTTTTAAAAACCTTTTCACTTCTTTGTTGAATCACCACTTATTCTATGAGCACCTTCTTGAGAGCATAGTTGTCATTCTTAGTGTAATGTGCTTGTTTTCAAAACTTTGTTAATTTTGACATAACTTTGATGCTTGTATCTTTGATATCTTTACTTCTAGTATTCACTTGAACTTCATAGGTGCCTTGGCATTTATGTTTTGCTCCACAATCATAGGCACGCGAGATAACACTCTATCATACCTTCTTATGAGCATTGCAATGTTGCTCATGTTTATGTTTCATGCTGCTTATTTTTATTGTGTTGGAATCTCTTCATAGCTTGCATGACTATTGAGTAGACTTAGTTGCATACTCCTTATTATGAATTGTCTAAGTATCTACTCTTATGCTGAGAATATATACATCACATGAAGCAAATGTGTTCATGAAAGTTTCTTTTATCGCACTCAGTTTTCAACTGAATTGCTTGAGGACAAGCAATAAGCTAAGCTTGGGGGGAGTTGATACGTCCAAAACGTATATACTTTCCCGAACACTTTTTCTATTGTTTCTCCTCTAATTTGTGTGATTTGGATACAACTAACACGGACTGATGTTGTTTTCAGCAGAATTGCTTTGATGTCTCGTTTTTTGTGCAGAAAATCAACTTTCAGGAAAAATCCCGGAAAATATCGCAAAACTCCTATTTTACCAGAATATCACGGAGCTAGAAGATAAAACGGAGAAGGGCTCCACGCCCCGTGGCTGCGTGGGCCACGTCAGGCCGCGCCTAGGGGTGGTGAGGCCACCTCGGGCACCCCCTCGGTCTCCCCCTTCGCCTACAAAATCTCTCTGACCTAAAAACAAAGGGGGGTTCAACGTTTTTCCACAGATAGTTCTGTTGTGCCGCCACCACCAGAAACCGCGATTCGGAACAAGAAACTCCGTTCTGGCACCCTGCCGGGACGAGGAATTGGAGGAGATCATGGCCAACATCATCACCGACGCCTCTCCATCAACCATCCATGTTTCCCCCATCCATGAGTGAGTAGTCCCCCGATGCAGGCTATGGGGATGGTAGGGTTTGGATGAGATCTATCATGTAATCAAATAAGATTGTTGGGGCATGGTGCCTAGTATCTTTGTTAGTGCTTTTGACATTGTTGCAACTTGTTATGCTTAATGCTTGTCACTAGGGCCAGTGCCATGATCTCGAGATCTTAACATGTTATTGATTTATGATGAAAGTATTGTTTGTGATCTTATGCAAGGTGTTTACACATATTATTGTCCGGAACCAAAGGCCCCGAAGTGACAGAAATTTGGACAACCGAAGGGAATGACTGTGATATGAGGATCACATGTGTTCACAGAGTGTTAATGCTTTGCTCTGGTACTCTATTAAAAGGAGTACCTTAATTTTAGTAGATTCCCTTGAGGCCCGCTGCAACAAATTTGGAAGGACAAAAGATGTTGTGCAAATTCTCATTGCGAGCACGTATGACTATACATGGAACACATGCCTATGATTATTTAGTACTTGGATGCTTTATCTTATTTATCTGCAAATGCCCTAGATCTTGATATTACATGAATAGTCTTATCCATGCAACGCTCGTCCATCCATCCCTATGCCTACCGCACTCAAATCATGTTGTTTGATACTATTGTTACTACTTCCTTTGTTTTACTGCTACTGTTACTTTGCTATTGCTACTACAAAACTGTTGCTACTGATAAACTACTGTGAGCAAGACTATTTCCAGGTGTATCTGAATTGACAACTCAGTTGTTAAGGCTTATAAATATTCTTTGTCTCACCTTGTGTTGAATCAATAAATTGGGTTATACTATCCTCGAAGACTGTTGCGATCCCCTATGCTTGTGGATCAGCATACCCTCTCTTGCCTCAATCTAAGGACTTGTCAGGTACACCAAGACCCCTAGGATTGATCCAGGTATAGGGAGTGTGAGTAATGACTGATCTGCAGGTTGAGAACCCTAGTGACAGAAGGGGTGGTACAGTTGTATGTGAGGGATTTACTTGGGATTAACGGTGACATCACTATGCATATCATTAGTTCTCTTTCTTCTATGGATGAGACTAGTAGGTTATTGCTATAAGCGGTTGCAGAGGCAATAACAATTATGTATGTACTTCCCACATATAATTATCTTGCTCTAACGATTGCATGCATACTTTATTATTATATTTTATTCCCATCATATGTTTTGCACAGCTACTGGTGAAAATTGAAGACCCTAGGCCCCCTATCTCCATCGTCAACAACAACAACAGCGACAATGACAACAACAACAAGCGCAACAACAACGGCAACAACAACAACAACAACAACAACAACAACAACAACAACAACAACAACAACAACAACAACAACAACAACAACAACAACAACAACAACAACAGCAACAACAACAACAACAACAACAGCAACAGCAACAACAACAACAACAACAACAACAACAACAACAACAGCAACAGCAACAGCAACAACAACAACAGCAACAACAACAACAATAAAGCGACAGCAACAAGAAGCGACAACAGCAATGACACAGCAATGACCGGCAGCAACAGCAACAACAACAACAACAACAACAACAACAACAACAACAACAACAACAACAACAACAACAACAACAACAACAAAAACAACAACAACAACAACAACAACAACAACAACAACAACAACAAAAAAAAAGATCGTAAACTCTTGGTCCGGTGAAAACACAAAAGGAATTGTAAAACTCTCAAGGGTCTATTTAAGTAATGTCACTTTGCTTACCCCTTTTCTAGAATTCGATAAACCTAGGTCTACTAGGGAAAAAGAGCTATACTACATTCGTAATCCGGATCGAATGTATCATATCTCCTCCCAAACTCATTCGCCCTTTTGTACTCTCCTCTAGTCCATATTAATATTCTTAGACTTGTTTTTATATTTGGATGTATCTAGTCATGATTTAGTGTTTGATACGTCCGAATCTAGACAAATCAAAGAATATTAATTTGGGTCGGAAGGAATAGATCAATTTCTTTTGCTCATGGGGGATTATGTCTCACCATCTGTTCATCTCAGGCTCTTAGAGTTTCCCGAGAAAGAGACTGAGCGAGTTGAGAGAGAGCAGGCTAAGCCGTGGTACGAAGGGCGATTAGGGTATATAAAATGATCTTGGACAACCTTGATGAAAATCATTTTTCAATGATTGAAGCAGAAATACAGGATATCCCAAAACTATCACTATAATAAAATAATAGTTTGAGCTCTAATTTCACGGTGAAAGAGATCCATGATGCTATTATGCAAATGGAGAAAAACAAAGCTCCGGTACAGATGGTTTTCCTGCTGAATTCTATCAAGATTTCTGGGAGGTCATCAAGAAAGACCTCATCCATATGTTTGTAGCTTTCCAAATTGGTGAACTCCCTCTTTTTGGCTCAATTTTGGTACAATTATTCTTATGACCAAAAAGGAAAATGCGGCTCAAATCCAACAATACAGACATATATGTCTACTAATTCAGAGTTTCAAGATTTTCACAAAAGTGGGTACAAATCTTATAATAGATATTGCCCATAAGGTCTACCCAAAATGCTTTTATGCCAGGGAGGCATACTTTAGAAGGGGTTGTGGTTCTTCACGAAATTATTTATGAGTTGCACAAGAAAAAAATGGATGGAGTTCTTCTTAAGATTGATTTCGAAAAAGCATATCATAAAGTTAAATGGCCTTTTTTCAACAAGTGATGTGCATGAAAGGTTTTAATTCAAAATGTTGTCAATGGATAAATAATTTTATCACCCATGGTAGTGTTGGAGTTAGAGTTAATGATATAATTGGTCATTACTTCCAAACCCATAAAGGATTACGTCAAGGAGATCCTTTATCTCTGATTTTGTTTAATATTATTGCGATATGCTAGCAATTCTTATAAGTCGGGCAAAAGAAGATGGTCAACTCAGCGGACTAATTCCTCACTTAGTGGACAGGGGTGTTTCTATTCTTCAATATGCTGATGATACGATAATTTTTATAGAACATGATCTTCAGAAGGCGCTTAATTTCAAACTCATACTATGAATTTTTTAATAGCTATCAGGCCTTAAGATAAATTTCCATATAAGTCAACTCTTTTGATTTGGACAAGCCAAAATACTCGAGGAACAATACAAGGATATTTTTGGTTGTTAGTATGGATCCTTCCCGTTTAAGTATCTAGGTATTCCTATTTATTTTCACAAGCTTAAAAATGGAGAATGAAAACCTGTTGAAGATCATTTTGAAATAAAATTAAGTAATTGGATAGGCAAGCTTCTATCCTATGGGGACCGTAACGTGCTCATCAACTTAGTCCTAACTAGTTTACCAATGTTTATGCTATCTGGCAAAATTATGGCCATAAGAAAAAATATCGCTTGACACAGAGGACTTAGAGTGGAGGTTCTGGAAATAAAAAAAATGCCTACTTAGTAAATGGTTATTCAAACTAATTACGAGAAAGGCGTATGGCAGAACTTGCTATAAAATAAATATTTGCATTCAAAAACTCTATCACACGTAAGTGTGCAACCCAATGATTCAGCGTTCTGGAAGGGCCTAATGAAAGTAAAACCAGAATTTTTTTCTAGAGGACACTTTAAAGTTAAGGATGGAAACAACACTAGGTTTTGGGAGGATGTTTGGTTAGGAGACACAGCAGCAATATTACCTTATTTTATAATATTGTGCAACGGAAAAAATTTACCGTGGCTGATGTGCTCTCCTCGAATCCACTGAATGTGAATAATAGATCTTTAATGGGGAATAAGTTGAATACATGGTTACATCTTCTATCTAGACTCATACAAATTAAGTTTACAGAGGAATCTGGCAATTTTTGTTGGCGCCTTACACAATCTGGTAGTTTTACCGTCAAATCTATATACCTTGACCTTTTAAATGAAAACATAAGGTTTCTTAGAAAGTACATTTGGAAAATTAAAACCCCTCTAAAATCAGGATTTTATGTGATTTGTTCATAGAAAGGTAATCCTAACTAAAGACAACTTGAGGAAACGACACCAATGCTTCTGTGACAAAGATGATACTATTCAACATCTCTTTATTGGGTGTCCTTTCGCGAATATTATTTAGCGCATTATCCACATGACCTTTAACATATCACCACCAATGAGTATTAGCAATCTTTTTGGTAATTGTCTCAAGGGCACCACAAAAAAGTAAATAAAAATCCAAATTTGGGTGGGAGCACGCGCTATTATTTGGACTATTTGGAACGTACATAATGACTTTATCTTTAACAGAGCATAAAATATTACTTTTTTGCAGGTTATTCACTTGGATTTTCACTGGATCCGTACGTGGTCCTATCTCTAGCCACTGACGGATCAACAAGCAATGGCTCCTGGGTGCAATCTTTTGGAGACGGCCGCACATGAATTGTTCAGCGGGTATGGCTGTCAATCTGATCTTAGAATCACATGTTGATGGCATCATTGAAGGGTTTCGCGGTATAGTAAATCAAAATTTTCTACGGATGCGAACAGAGGGAAGCCAAGATCTAATCTAGGAGATGCAATCAACGAGAGAGATTGGATTAGATCTTCATACCCTTGAAGATTCGCAGTGAGCGTTCGTCCGGGCGTGGGTGATGTAGTCGCACTCGCTTCTCCTCTCGCGATCCGATCCGATCTAGCACCACAAGTGGCGGTGCATCCGTGAGATGCACGTGCAGCACCTCGGCGTCTCCTCCTTCCTCGGACCAGCAAGTATGGTGGAGAGCGGATTGGATCTACAACACGATGGCGTGGTGTATATGGTGGAGAATTTGCGGCGGGGCTTCGCCTACAAGCAGTCGGGAGAGAGGAAGGCAGCAGGGCGGCTAGGGTTGGAGGGGAAGGTGTAGGGGGTTGGTGCACCCCCAGCCCTCTATATATAGAGGGGTGGGCGCAGCCCTAGCCCCTCCCCAAGCCGGCGGCCCCAAGGAGGAAGAGTGGGGGGCAAGGAAACCCCCCCCCCTTCTAGAAGCTCTATCTAGAGTTTAAACCTCTCTTGGCCGACTGGGCCCTATGGGGCCTTGTGCCCCTGGACCAATGCGGCCAGGGCACTCCCTCATAGGCCCATTCCCCCTCCCGAAAGGTGGGGCCACGTTGGTCCCCTTCCGGAAGGTTCTAGAAGCTTCCGGTACATTACCAATTAACCCGGAACAATTCCGAACTCCAAAAACTGCACTGCCTTATATGAATCTTATTCTCCGGACCACTCTGGAACCTCTCGTGATGTCCCGGATCCCATCCGAGACTCCGAACAAAAAACTCATAAACCAATTATCCAATCTATCCTGTGTCGAGACACGTTAAGTGTGTGACCCTGCGGGTTCGAGAATATGCGCATATGATCTTCTATCAATAATCAACAGCGGGTCCGAAACCCATATTGACTCCCACATTCATCGATGATCATATCGGATGAACCACGATGCGAGATTAATCAATTCCATATATATATTCCCTTCGTCTCGCGATATTTTACTTGCCGAGATTTGAT